>CM046879.1:453742820-454389767 GCA_025667525.1 Glebionis coronaria
GATCCTTATGTCATACATTAATAAGTAGCTACACACTCGCTAAGGAAAGAAAAATAAAACTCACGCAATAATTTATATCCGCCTCCTTTTTGAGACCTTGGATCTTCAATCCCGCAATCCGTCAAGGTAATATTGGATTGGAGCAACTATTAAATCCCCGCAACCCTTGTGAGAGTAATATTGGAATTCAATAGCTACTATAATTAACACTTCACTGCCCCTCTTGGAAGTCTTGTATAATTATTATTTTTTTCTAGCCACTCATTTTTTTTCATAAGCCGCTCTTATTTTTCTTTATTCCTCACAAAGAAAGTTGAAAAGAATAAAAGCAAAAACACCCGCTAAGTATTAAGCATGTCATAAGTCTAGTACACATAAAACGTTATAACTTAGAATCTTAAGACGTACTTATACCAACCATGAATGATTAGTCAAAAAAGCATAAGAGACTACAAACCGATTAAAACCGTTCTTGATTATTTATTAACATATATACATGCGTTGGCAAGAAAGTAAAGGTTACGAAAGGGGATATAAAAGCCACAATTAATGTATATGAGGTTTATCTAGCCCTTAACACTTACTTCAAACTCTATCATCTCTTGTTCTCCACAGTTTAAAATCTCAAATAATGATACTAGTGGATGCTTAGCCTAATAAACCAATAAAGGTCTACATGGTTAAGGCTACTAGCTAGAGAATGCTTAGATAAGCTAACTCGGGTTGAGTCAAAGTATCCATGGCGGGCCTAATATGTCAAAGAAGTCTAAATTTGTTAAACCATATCCTTTATTATATTTTTGATGAAAAATAAAAGAAGTAATATATGCAATGCAAATATGTTATGCAAATGAAAAATGATTGATGCAAAAATTATGAATGCATATTTTTTGTGGCCAAAGTAGATCAAAAATTTGAAAAATGTTTGAAAAATTAATTTCAAATTATCATGAAGGTCAATGACAAAGGTCTAGGTAAGGTCACTTCGATAGAAGACCCCCTACACTTAAGATAAACATTGTCCTTAATGTTTAAGAGTATTGGAGTGAACTCCCTTACACTTAGGACATTGACAACTTTGCTTAACCCAAGCTAAGGAAACATCAACTATAGTGAATTTAACTTTAAGCACAATGTGGTTATGAAAAATCACGATAGTAACAAATTGAACCGGATACAAGGGCCTCCTCCATAAGCTCCAATGCACGTGATGAGAGAGAGAGCAACCCTCAAACAACATGAAGACAAAAGGAAGGTCCCCCTACACTTATCCTCAACTCTATATCCTTATTTCTATCCTACCACACTCTAAGTCTAAAAACTTTAAACCTAGTTATTCAAGCTTGATTTATGGAGTCTCTAGCTAGACTCATCTCACACTTAATAGTGTCTAAAACTTATCATGGATAGAAATTTTTTTACCCTTTTTAAGAAAAATTTCCATGATGAGGTAAATCAAGTTTTCAAGTATCAAAACTCCATAAATATCCCCCGGATCAAATAAATATTTACCATCCCACTTATAACACAATCCAACAAATAACTTCCCAAGCAATGGTGAAAAGAGTGAGGTGTTGTCCTCCAAAATGGTTGCCCATATGTTCTCCAAAAGGTGATAAGGTGATACTCTTAAATCTCTCACAAGTTTTCCTTTTATTGCATCAGGTGGATACTGAGATGGTTTAGCAAGCTCTATACCAGGATCAAAAATCCTTTCCTTGATGGGGAAAACAACAAGTGGTGGTTGCCTTAGAAGATTCCCCCTTATAGGTCACATGTTGAGAGAAAGGTTGTGGAATAATGGGTAACAACAAGCTCTTTGAAGAAACCATCATGACTTGTTTTTCTTTGTCACTTTGAAAGGTTGAGGTTGAAAGGAGAGAAGGTAAAGGATCTTCATGCAATAGAGAATCTAGAAAGAGTATGTCTCCCTCCTCATCAATATATCCAAGAGTGTACTCAAAAGGTATATCAACCTAAAAACTCATCACTCTCATCCATGATAGAATCTTCCTCATCACCATAAACATGATACATTGGTATGTCAAAGATTGGTGACTCCTCAAAACTTAAAGAAGTGGGATCATCAAATAATGGAGAGTCACAAGTGGAGAACTCATCAGCACTATAATCATCATATGTTGGTGTATCACAAAGAGGAGATTCATCATCACTAAAATCCTCATTGGTTTCTTCATCATGGTGGAAAAGTGGGTTATCAAATGATGTTTCAAAAAGAGGATTGGAATGAATCACAAAATCACCAAAATTAAGCTTTTGAGGTTCATGAAAATCCAAGGATGAGGTAATGGAAGCAATGGTCTCAACATAAGGTAGATCATAATCTCCACTTGTGCAAGCTTCATAAAAATATTCATCACAAACTTCATCAAGGATATCATCTTGAGTTTCCTCCTCATTAACAACATCAATATGTTTCACCGTTTTGAGCTCATTAGATTTCTTTGACAACTTCCCCATGTTAAACACAACTCTTTTATCTCCTACCCTCATTGTAAGTTCACCTTCTGCTACATCTATAAGAGTACGACCCGTTCACAAAAATGGCCTACCAACAATTAGAGGGAATCTCGGATCCATATCATAATCAACCACCACAAAATCCGCGGGAAAGGTAAATCTATCCACCCCAACAAAAACATCCTCCGTAATTCCCACCGGATAAGCTATGGTACGGTTGGCTAACTCAAGAGTCATCCTAGTAGGAGTGAGCTCGAGAAGTGAAAGTCTTTTCCAAACCAATTATGGCATGAGTTTATACTTCCCCTAGATCCGCTAGTGCCATGCAATTTTCCACCCCTGGGAAATTGCAAGGAATCAAAAACCTCCCGGGATCTCCAAGCTTAGTAGGCAACTTCTTAAGCAAAAACTCGGAGTAATTTTCATTTAAGGAAGCATTAGGCAAATCCACCAATTTCTCCTTAATATAAAGAAGGCCCTTGATCATCTTATCAAATTTAGGCATATTAGCTAAGGCTTCCTCAAAGGATATGTTTATGTTAAGTTGCTTGAACATCCTCAAAAAATTTGACACTTGAATATCATCCTTGTTTTTCAATTTCTCCTTTCTCATTCTTGATGGGTAAGGAAGGCTTGGTTTTGGTTGAGGCTGAATGGTTGTTATGGTGGAAGGTTTCTCTTTGTTTGTTTCTTCATGAGTAGGTGTGGAAGGTAAAGGAGAAGTGGGTGTAGGATGAGAAGGTATAGGTGTTGAAGTTTTAGAGCTTGAAGGTGGTGAGTTTGATGGTGAAGGCTTATCACAAGGTGGAACTATAGTAGGCTTAACCAAAGAAGGTGAAGGATCATGAGTTTTCTTTCCACTCCTTGTTGTGATAGCATTGACATTAGCCCTTGGATTTGTTTGTGTGTTTGAAGTTAGATCACCTTGTAGCCTTTGATTTAGAAGCATCATAAACTTTTTGTTTGTTTCTTCATGCATTTCCCTCGTTCTTTTCTCATTGGCTTGGAACCTCCTTTCATTCTCTTGATTCATTTTGTGAATAAGCTCAATGGTGTTAAAATCATGTGACACATTACCTTGAAAACCTTGGGGTTGGAAAGGTGGAGGTTGATTGTAAAATCCTTGGTTGTTGCCTTGAAAGTGATTTCCTTGATTGTGAAAGGTATTGGGTGCTATAAAGTTGTTTTGTCCTTGGTAATATGTCCTAGGCCCTTGATTTCGTTGAAGCAATTGAGGAGGATTGGGTTGATTTTGGGTGGGTGGATGGGGTGGAAAGCCGGGTGGAGCAAGGTAGTTATTTGTCTTGTAAGAGAGATTGTTTTTATTGATGTTAGGTTTGAAGTGCTCTCTATGTTCATCTTGATAAGCATAACACTCAACTTGGTAATTTTGAACCTTGTCACATTGTAGGTACGAATGAGGACCTCCACAAGTCTCACATGATATAGCAATGGCATTCACATCACTGGTGGAATTTTTGTTCAAGGTGATTTCACAAAGTTTCAAGAGTGTATCATTCATAGTATCAAACTTTTGAGAGAAAATCTTATCAAATTGTGGAGTAACACTCTCATGCACCACATGGACCCTCTCATCAATTTGAGTGTTTGTTTGCACCATGGATTTAGTCTCAATAATGTCCCATACCTCTTGAATGGATTTGGAAAGAATATTCCCACCCGCGGAAGAATTAAGGGAATCTTGATGATGTGGTCTTAATCCATTGTAGAAAGTGTTGATTTGGCGAACTTCATTGAATCCATGATTGGGGCATTTTCTCAATAACTCCTTGTACTCTTCCCAAGAATCACTAAAGGTTTGGCTAGGTTTTCGTTGAAATCCAATAATTAGGTTTCTCAAAGCCGTGGTCTTAGATGGGGGAAAGAACTTGTTCAAAAACTTCTTAGTAAAGTCATCCCAAATGGTGATGCTCTTAGGTGGTTGATTATCAATCCAATACTTAGCATTGCCCTCTAAGGAGAATTGGATCAAGATTAACATAATGGCATCATGGGGAACTCCATTGTACTTAATGGTATTGCAAATGGATAGAAACTTCTTGATATGATCGTGTGGATCATCACTAGGTCTCCCAAAAAATGGTGTGTTTGAAAACAAGGTAATCATGGATGTTTTAAGCTCAAAGGTGTTTGCGGGTATCGTGGGTATAACAATAGCATCGGCATATCCTTGCAGACTGGATTGAAGGTGCTCCATCAAAGTTCGATTGTCAACGGCGGCCATGGCTTCTTGTGTGTTGATCAAAGCACGATTCTCGGGATCGGCTTGATGGACGGTGTTGTTTTTACTCTTTCTCTTTTTCTTCCTCTTGGGAGGAAGTGGTTGTGCACCAAAAGGTATTTGTGCATGCCCGCGGGTAAGCATGCAACTTAAATCAAGGAGTGAGAGAGAAGCTCTCGTTCGACTTTGGAAAAGAAGGGATTATCCTTTCCGAGGTTCAATAAGTAATATCCACAAGAAATTTTAGTATATGTAAGTAATACTTGGGTTCAAGACCCCCAATCAAGCTTTCCTTCTTAGAATACACACTAGTGAACGGGGGGTTAGGTGGCGCGAAGCACTTATGTACCTATTAACCCTTAGACGATATTTTATAGCACGTCGCCTTTTTATTCACTTTGTAGTTTGTATTCTTCGAATTCTTGCCTTTTGGAAGTATTTATCTATTCTTGCTTTAATTAAATTTGATCGATACACGTGTCAAGGACCGGAACGCTCCCGAACACGGTGTATTGCAAAAACAATACTTATGGAAGTATGTGTATTGAGTGTTCGTATACGTATACGTATCTACATATAATAATATATCAAAAATATTTTTGTATTTATTGGGTTTTTAAAGAAAATACTATATGTACGTAAAAACCGATGAAAACCAATAATATATATTTTTGGGTGCAATCTCTTAGGAAAAAGATTACTTTTTGGATTTTTTTTATTTTTTGGTTCAATTCTTTAGGAAAAGAATTGATTTTGTTATTTTTTAGTTTTTATATTTTTATATTTTATATTTTTTTATCTTTTGGATTTACGATACATAAAAATAACGTCCAATCGGGGAACGGATCCCAAAATCCAATCGAAACCGTCAATCAATAGTCTCTCGTAATTTCATGAACCAGCAGCGGCGCCATTTAATATTGAGTATTTGCAAGTTCGTTTATTCTCGACTCAAGACAAATTGAAAGGCCTACTAATATCGAGCTTTAAGTTGTTTTTGATTTTTAAAGGTTATTTGGATTCTATGTCTAATTCAAACAAGCATGTAAAAAGTAAAAATATTAAAGCTACGTATCCGTAAAACAAAGTGCAAGTACCAAATATTATTCACAAAGTACAAGTTTTTATGCTAAAGGTACAAATGATTAAGCCTAGGGTACAAGTGATTAATGCATGACAAAACTATATAAGCTCCAAATGTAAAAACTAGAAAGTTTAAGGCCAAATATGTAACAAATTCACAACTTCATAAACTGAAAATGTAACTGTCAAAACTAGAAGGACTGAAATGTAACAGAAAATTAACTATCAAGATTAAACTAACACCTAAAATTCAAGGGGGTAATTTGCACAAAAATGTTTGAGAAAACTAACACGGGCTAAACCAAAATAAGCTCGTATGAGCTTATTACTTGATCTTTTCAAGTCTAGCTTTTTGCAAAAGGTTTTAAAATGGATTTAAGCAAGCCAGCCAAAAGGAAACCTACTGAAACAAGCTAGAACTCAAGAATGACTTTTTCAATAAGCACACAATAAGCTACAAGCTTATTCTATCAGTCACAACATGATTTTTTGAATGAAACTGATCAAGCACCTAACAAGAAGCATGAAATGTCAAGAATATCTGAAAATGATTGAATGAATAAGCAGTAATCTTGAAATAAGCAAAAAATGAGCTTATTTGACTTTCGTTGACCAAAAACTAGAAAAAGCTGAAAATCTCCAGAAATGCTTTTGACATGTTTCTAAACAGATTTATGAAAGAAAATAGCAAGATTTATGAAGTGGAAAATGTTGTATTGAAAATGGACTAGTGCTAAAGCTACATGCACATCAGAGACTTTAAATTGCTAATTTGAATAAGCTAAACCTAAAATTGGATGAAATGCTTATGCAATCTGGAAAGCTGGTAACAAGAGGATTCTAAAATGCCAAAATACAAAGCATAACATGCAGAAACGAAGATTTTAAAGGCAATTGAAAAATCCAGAGACTTGGTTCAAGGTCTGAGCAAATGTTTTTGGTGCAAAGTGCATTTGACTGAGAGTTTGACTGATAAAACTTGCACACAAACTTCCTTTAAGCTAAATGACTGTTCTAAACAAGAATTACTCAAAGAATCAAACTACAATATCAAATGCTCAAAGTATCCAAACACCACTTTACTGATTTTTGAAAACTTTTACAAGACTGCTATGAAAATTAAGCTACAAGTTGGACTGAAAACTGTTAAAACCAGTTACCACAACCAAATGCACCAGCAAAATGCTTTTGACTCACAGATATATGATAGTTTAAAGGATTTGGACTATTATGATAGTCAAATGCAATCTTTTGGACTAAATGCTATCACACTTATCAAGTAACAAACTAAAAGGGCAAGTACAACTGATTAGATCATATCACAAACACTTAACACACTACAAATCAACAATCAAGAACAATTAAACTAGCTAACAAACGATTATGCAAGCAATGACAAATTTACACTAGGAAACTCAAAATGGACAGATTTAAAACAAAACCTACTCAAACAAACTTTTCACTTGATCAAAACAACACAAACACATCCAAACTAACACAAAATTAACATATTTAAGCAATCAAATCCTAATTCAAAGAATTAAGCATGGCATTGACAAATTAGAGGAATAAAACTTAGAATTTTGAAACCTTTTAGCTAGATGCCTCCTTTGATGGAGTAGTATGGCGCTGAGCCTACTAAGATCTGCAAGAACTACTAATTACCACCTCCAAACATCAACTATAGCACATCCATTAACCGTTGTCTGATCAAATCACCAAAACAGCTACAATCTGCTAAACTTGAACTAGAATGAACTGGTAATGCTATGAATTAGCTACAAGTCTCCAAAGAGTATCAATCAAGTTCCATTGATCATGGATGATCAAAAGAACAACACAGTAACGGCAAGAGTAATGAATGCAGTAGAATAAGAAAGGATTGAAAGGAAATTGAACTGGAATTTTTATTGAGTAGTGAAACGGTTACAAGTTGTTGTAACTATCTAACTAACTCAAGAGCTTGTCAGGCTCTTGAGGTTAGTAACTAACTAACAAAGCTAACTGAACTAGAGAGAGATTAATATGTGTGTGTATTTTCACACCTAATGCTACATGTACAAAATGAGAGGCTAATGTCCTATTTATAGAAGTGAAATGAGAAGTGGTAGGGGTGAATGACGTGTTTTGACCAATCAGAAGTTGCCAGGTGTCATCACACTCTTAATTGAAATCATCCGTTGAAGAATCAATTTAGGCCTTTTTGATTTAGCAATTTTCAGACTAATTAAGTGATGGGTTGTCTTCGTCTCATCCTTTGGAGCAACTTTGATGTAGAAAACTTGTCTTGATATGCGTTCTAGCTCAAGATTAGTTCTGGGCTCGTTGTTATGTTTGAGTTGCCACGTGGCTCTTTTTGATTGGCTTTAATTTGATCACACGGATAATTTTCCAAAAATATATATATTGATTATGGAGTGGCGTATTACTATTTGATGAAAAGGCTGAGTGCGCTTTACTGTATAGATCTTGTTATTAAATGTAAAGGTTGTGTTAGTGGCCAGCTGGCGTTGATTTGGCGATCCAAAAGAATAGAATACATGCATCCCATTGGCTGGCATATTGTGACACGGATCAAGCAAAAATAATCTTCCAAAAATGGCAACTTTAGTCCTTGTATTTGGCAGATTAGAGTTTTGAGCTAGGATCTTCATTTCTTTGGCAAAATTAGTCCTTTGACCTTCGTTCTTGATCATTTGAGCCCTTTAACTTGGTTGACTTGAGAGTCGACCAGGTTTGACTTTGATCTTGACTTTATCAAAATTACACTTTAGTCCTTCGTCTTTTGAATGTTGTCAAGATAGGTCCTTTATCTTCAAATGGCTTGTTACATAGCATCCTTCTTGTCTTTTCTTCATAAATGAGCTTAATTTCACTTGTTTGCTTTAAATTTGTATCCTTGTTATCTAAACAAGTACAAACACAAAACATACCACATAATACAGCTTTATTGCATAAAAGTTGGGTATTTGCTATGTGTTTTAGGGTGATTTGTTGACTTATTGATATGAGATTTTGATCATATCATTGACCTCTAAAAATCAGATTTTGCAAGTCAAACTAGGAAGATTTGAATCTTGCTTGATAGAGTGGACAAACATTTATGAGGCACAAAAGTCAGACTAGCCGGACCCCAGCGGACCCAGGGTAAGGGTCTGACGGGTTCCGTGGAGGTCTAGCAGTTTTCCAATAAGTAGAACCCTTTGTCCTAGCTTATAACTCACCCCCTTTATAACTAATCTCCTCTAAATCTCAGTATACATCTAACTCTCTAACTTTCTCTTGTGAATTCTTTTCTTGCTTGTGATTTACATCGTTTGTTCATATAAGGATCGGTCACGAGAATTCCAAGCTTTGATTCATCAAGGCTTTACATTGCGTGAATGTGTTAAGTGTTACTTACACAATCACTATTGTTGTACCCATTCATATATCTAGTTGTGTAAAGTGTGGTTGGTGTTATAACCACAAGGTGTAGAAGTTAACAAGGCGGGTTGTGCCTTTGTATAGAACTACGACATCTTAGCTTAGGTGTCGATAAAGATTGTAAGCTAAAGTGTGAAGGTTTCTCCACCGGTGTAAAGGAGAATCATTTACTAGTAAAGTAGAACTCTCGAGTGGATACTCGAGGAGTGGAAGTGTTAGCCTCAAAATATTGAGTCAAACAAGAATGTTCGGTCATAGGTTTCTATTGTAATATTTATTAGAACGTTGTAATAGGTAGTTAATTAGTCGTGGTTTACGGGCTTGGATTTAAACTAATTAAAGTCCAAAAGACAAGCCCGGCCCAATATATAGCCCATTAAAGCCCGCATGTGGGTGGACTATATATACTACCCTCCTAGCATGTTAGGAGGGTGGATGGTCATTTGTAATTCTCATTATTCCTAATGTAATCTTCACCAAGTTAAATCATCTCCTTCTCTCTACTTTCTCTCACTACTTTCTATCTCTAGGAATCCATCTCTTTTCATCTATTTTCTATCAATAATTTTCTAAATAATATGGGACAACATTTGGTATCAATCGCCACGGGATAGATTGTGTTTGGTTGTTTGGTTTGAATTTGATTCGATTGATTTTTCCATATAAATCATCCAAAATTAAATTTTGTTTTAGTATTTCGGGTAAGATATCTTGATATAAATCAATTATATCAATTTGGTAGGGATTTGGTTTGGTTTTTGTGGTAAAAATCACAAGATTTTGAGGTGTTTGGAGTCATTTTGGAGTTACGGTTTGTCCTTGATTCAAGATTATTCAGAAATAATCTTTTCAGAAAAGGGTCAATTATTCCGAAAAAAAGATTTTCGGAAAAGGGTTTACTATTCCGAAAAAGTGAATTTTTCTGAAAAAGTGGTTTATTCCGAAGATTTCAGGTTTGTTGTTATTCTGAAAATTATCCTTTCTCTGAATTTTGCTTATTCTGAAAAACCCATTATTTCGAAGAAGTGGATTTTCTGAAAAAGTGTTTATTCCGAAAAAGTGGGTTTTTCCGAATTTTTCTTTGAAAACAACTATATTCCGAAAAAGCACTTATTCCGAAGAAAGTTCTGAAAACTCATTATTCCGAAGAAGTCTTTATTCCGAAGATAATTCTGAAGACTTTCCGAAGATTATTCCGAAGAATTACTTATTCCGAAGACTTGCTTATTCCGAATATTATTCCGAAGAATTGCTTATTCCGAAGATAATTTCGAAAACTTGCTTATTCCGAAGATTATTCCGAAGATAGTACTTATTCCGAAGATTTGCATTTTTCTGAAAACCTCATTATTCCGAAATACCAAATTTTTCTGAAAATGTTAGTTATTCCGAAAAAACCCCAACAGTGAAAATTTTTACGTGTGATTTTTCGCCTTCGATTTTTTGGTTTCTTGTGAAGACAATTTTAGGGGATTTTAACATTTTTCATCGACAATAACTATCAACACACATCTACTTAAGATCCATTTACACTTCATCGATTTCAAGTTTCTAGATATGGATTCTACTCAAGAGTATCGTGTCACAAACAACAATATCATGGTGGCGGGGAATAAAGAGAGACCACCAATGCTTGTATCTGGTCGGTATGCTCAATGGCAATCACGTTTCATACGATACCTTGATACAAGATCAAATGGTGATGCCTTGAGGAAATGTATTACTTATGGACCATATGTATTCAAGAAAATCTCAAGTCCTCCAAGAGCAGCCACATATACTACTGATCCAATTTCTGCAAGTGAACGTGATGAAACAAGAGCTGATCTCACACCTGAAGATTGTGCTTGGCATGATGCGGAGAAGGAATCCATCTATATGGTTCTAAGTGGGATTGGAGATGATATTTATTCCACGGTTGATGCATGCCCTACAGCACATGAAATGTGGACTGCTATTGAACGCTTGCAACAAGGAGAATCACTCAACAAACATGATGTCAAAACAAACTTGTTTTGGAATTTTGGCAAGTTTACTTCAAGGGATGGAGAATCAATTGACTCTTACTACTCCAGGTTTTATAAGATGATGAATGACATGACAAGAAATAACCTACAAGTCTCTACCATGCAAGTCAATGTTCAATTTCTTCAACAACTTCAACCCGAGTGGACACGGTTCGTCACTTTGGTAAAACAACAAGAAAAGTTAGACGAGGTCTCATATCATCGACTCTTTGATATCTTGAAGCTATTTCAGAATGAAGCAAATGAGATTCAAGCTGAACGTGTTGCCAAGACGACTAATCCACTTGCTTTAGTGACTACCACTCAACATGTTCAAGATCCTCACTCTCGTGCTCCTAAGCCATACTCCACTACATCATCTTCACCACGATATTCCACTACATCATCTTCACCACGATATTCCACATCATCTAAGTCTTCATCTTCCACAAAATCTCGCGGTAAAGTGCCAAGAGCACCATCACCACCATCTGAATCATCATCTGAAGAAGATAGTGATGAAGACCAAGCTCAAAAGAATCGAGAGATGAAACAACAAATTACTTTCATAATGAAGACTTACAAGAAAATCTACAAACCCACCAACAACAATCTTCGTACATCATCTAACACAAAGAACCGATATGTTGAGAGTCCTCCAAGGTATGACACACGTTGACGTGGTGAAAGTCCTTCTAGGTATGATCGACATAATCCAACGCATGTTGAGGGTTCTACAAGATATGATCGACAAACTGCCAAGTCTGATACTCAGAGGATTGCTGCTGCTACTGGGAATAGGGAAACGGTTGGAAGTCAAGTGGTTCAGCAGAGTGGGATTCAGTGTTTTAATTGCCAAGGTTATGGGCATATGGCAAAAGAATGCAGGAAGCCGAAAAGGGTCAGAGACTCCAGCTATCACAAGGAAAAGATGCTGCTATGCAAGAAAATGGAAGCAGGGGTTAAATTGTCAGCTGAGGAAGGAGAAATGCTTGATGATATTGATGATGAAGATTCTGATCAAGAGCTCGATGCACATTACTCGTACATGGCAAAGGTTGAAGAAGTTCTCAAAGTCACTGAAGATGACAATGGCCCTATCTTTGACACTGAGCCAATCGATAAGGTACACACTATTGATGAATATAATGTGTTTGGTATTATTCCTGAGCACAATGATCTACCCAATGCCATTAATGACACGTGTCTGATGGAAACAGTTAATAGCAATACCACACCCGATTCATCAGACATGTGCAATAATGAGTCTGAGGATGATCAACATGCAAATGAATATGATGAAGAGGAACGTATTACGCTTGCTAATTTAATTGCTACTTTACAAAAAGATGTCACTAAAAATAAAAAGAGTCAAAAGCAGTTAAAGAAGGCAAACGCTACGCTCACTCAAAGTTTTGAAGAATGCAAAGCTGCTCTTATCAAATCTACTGAGATGACTGAAAGCTATAGAGATGAGCTCCTTCAGAAAACCAAAGAGCTTGAGGGGTACAAGGGAAGGGCGTTAAAAAGTCAAAAGGACGATTTTGAAAACAAGTATAATACAACTCTTGAGTTATTAGCTAAAGAGAAGCGTCAATATAATGTTTTCTTAATGGATGAACGCCAAAAAACGTACCTTGCCAACACCAAAGTTAATGAACTTGAACAAAAGCTCTCTATGACCACTACTGATTCTGCTAAAACTCTTGAGGATAAGAAACAAGAGGTAGATGCGTTAAAACAAGATTTCAAAAGTAGATATGATAAAGAAACTGAAAAAGTAACGAAACTAGAAGCACAAGTCGACTTTTTGAAGAACGTTGTTTATAAAACGCATGATTATATTCAATCCGTAAGAATGCTAGCACCTCCATCGATGTTTAAGGGTCAAGCTAGCTTTGCAAGTCCTGAGTACCTTGCCAAAGCTCAAGCTGCGAATCCGCATCTTTATCTTGATGAGACTGAAAGAACTAATCTTGATTGCATGCCTGTTAGTGCCGATAGTGAAGAGACTGCCCTTTGGGATGATGATAGTCAATCACTTGTCAATAAGGAGTTTGTGAAACCATATAATTATGCTTATGAGAATAGTCTTTATGGTCTTTTCAACAAACAAACTCAGAAAACTCGTGAGGAAGTGTTTCTAGAATGCAAACAAAAGAGAATTCAATGGAAGAAAGCATTTGCCCCTAAGAAATCTAATGTTTACAAATACATAAACTACCTCCCTCTAGATGAATCTAAAAGCAAGAGTAGGAAAACATTAGGTATTCTTAAACACCACATAGATAATGTTAAATCTATTGTTGAAAGAGACTGGGCAAAACGTGAAAATGCTGAGTGGACATGTCCGATTCCTCAAGATATTACCTTCCTTGTGAAAGAACTCTTAATTCCTAACACGGCGTTGATTAAACAAACTGTTCTTCAACTTGAGGAGTTCATTCGGACTAAAATGTATGATGATTTAAAATATGTTGAATCTCTTGAGAAACACATTGAAGATCTTCAAATGGAGAAGTCTGATTTTCCAGATGAATATGATTTACTCTTGCAAGAATACGTTTCTAAAGATGTTATGTGTGCTTATTTTACATCTTGTGCTGATATTGATGAATATTCTGAAGTTGCATGCCAATATCTTGATAAAAGTAAAGAATGTGAACGTCTTGAAATTGAGCTTTCCAAACGTAAAGAAAATGTTGACAAAAAGGCTTTTGAGTTACTTCAACACAAAACTGATTTCCTTCAAAAACATTGTCATTCACTTGAACTTGCTTTGCAAAAAGACGTTGGTAGTTTTCCACATGATAATAAATTGCAAGAAAAACTTTCCGAAACGTTTCGAGAAATGAATGAACAGAATTTGGAAATTAAAGGGTTGAAAGCCCAGTTACAAGACAGGGACAGAGCTATAGCAGAGTTGCAGAAACTCGTTGCTAAAATGGGTGGGAAAATCGTGGAACCTAGCATTAAGAAACCTGTTGTTAGACAACCCAATGCTTCTAAAGTGAATAGATCCTCTATCTTGGGAAAACCATCTGCTTTATCAAAATCCTCGTTTGCAAAACCTGTGTTTGCCCCCAAGATAGATGGAAAGGAAAGGTTACCACAAAATCAACCCATAAGGAATGCCATAGCACCAAGCGTTAAGCACACTAATGTGATTAAACCAGGGATGTATAGAATGACCACTAAGCCCATAAACAAAGTTATTCAATCGCCTCAGACTTCTAGAAACACTAATATTCGTGTGTCTTCTACTACAGGAATAGTCTCCACTACTAGTGTTAGCCGGCCTCAGCTTAAGAGCACTCAAATGAATGATAAGGTCTGGAAACACAAGAATCAAGGTAAGATGAAGGAAGTAGAAGCACACCCTACGAATTTGAATGTTTTTAAGAATAAAAAGTCTATAATCGCATGTAATGACGATATGAATGATGTGAATGATTTGAATGCTATGAATGTGAAATTTGTTTGTGTCAAATGTGGCAAGTGTGCTAATGCTAATCATTCTATGTGTGCTATGAATAAAGTCAAAGGCGTAGATACTAGAACTAAGAAGAAAGTTGTGATGCCTATTAGAGCTAGTAAACCCAAACGCAAAGTGAACCATTCTGGTGCTACCCCCACTAAGAAAAGTAATGCATCAGACTCCACCACTAAGTATCCTAGAAGCAAAATTAAGGAATTATATGAGTCTACTAGCAAGTCTTGGAAATGGTGGTTTGCTAATCAATGTCCTCCTGGATATAAATGGATGCCGAAAGTTAGGACAGAAAATGTGAAAACGAGTGTTAGTTTGCCTTTAAATGTTGATAAGGACACTAATGATTCTATTATCACAACCACTGTGGTATCCAATTTAGCAAATGCTCCATCGTGTTCTAACTCTTCTGAAGGTGATACAAATAATTCTCTTCATACTGGACTCCGGATGCACGAAGCACATGACGGGGAATCTCAAGCTTCTAATTAACTTCGTGTAGAAGTTCCTGGGTACGGTCCGATTCAGAAATGGTCAATTTGCACCGATCCTAGGATATGGAGATTTGGTTCAGGGGAATATCACGATTAAAAGGGTATACTATGTCGAAGGGCTCAATCACAATCTTTTCTCGGTTGGTCAATTCTGTGATGCGGATTTGGAAGTTGCTTTCAGAAAGAAGACATGTTTTGTTCGTGATTATGATGGAAATGACTTACTTACCGGTACACGGGGTACTGATCTTTACACAATTTCACTTCAAGACACAACTTCACCAACTCTAATTTGCTTCATGGCTAAAGCTTCAACGACTCAGGCATGGTTATGGCATCAACGTTTATCTCATCTTAATTTTGATACCATCAACTTGCTTTCCAAGAAAGATATTGTGAGAGGCCTTCCAAGTTTGAAATTCATCAAAGATCATCTTTGTTCTTCTTGTGGACTTTGTAAAGCTAAACGAAGTAGCTTCAAAACATAGACCACACCAAGCTCTAAAGGACGGTTAGATCTTCTTCACATGGATCTGTGTGGTCCCATGCGTGTTCAAAGTATCAATGGAAAGAAATATATTCTGGTAATAGTCGATGATTACTCAAGGTACACATGGACTCACTTCTTGAGGTCCAATGATGAAACACCCGACGTTCTCATCAGCTTCCTTAAATTGATACAACGTGGTCTTAAATCTCAAGTTAAAGCGGTTCGTACTGACAGAGGTACATAATTCTTGAATTCAAATCTGAGAAAGTATTTTGAAGCCAAAGGGATTGAACATGAAACATCTATTGCTCGAACACCCGAACAAAACGACGTTGTTGAAAGACGAAACCGTACTTTGGTTGAAGCTGCTCGAACATTATTATCCGCTTCAAAACTTCCACTATACTTTTGGGCCGAAGCCGTGTCAATCGCATGCTACACACAAAACCGTTCCTTAATTATCCCAAGGCACGAAAAGACACCATATCACATAATTCATGATCGAAAACCTTCACTCAAACACCTTCATGTCTTTGGATGTACTTGTTACATTATACGAGATAGTGAAAATTTAGATAAGATGAAAGAAAAAGGTGATGCATGTATTCTTGTGGGATATGCAACTCAGTCTAAGGGATACAGGGTATACAACAAGAGAATAAAATTGATTGTCGAGACTATTCACATCCGGTTTGATGAATTACAAGAAATGGCACTTGAACAAAACAGTTTAAGTCCCGATCCACAAAGACAAATGACTTCCGTTCACAACCGCACAGAACTCGAAACTCAAGACCACAACGATGAACCGTCCAGTTCAAAGCTGGTTCCTGAACATGTTCCTAGAGCAGATATGACAGTCGACACGACAATTGAAGAGTTGGAAATGTTATATGGACCAATGTATGATGAATATTTCACGGGGGAGAAACAAGTTGTATCGAAGTCTTCCGCTGTCACTCATGATAAAATGATGAAACCGATCATCGTCAACAACCAGATACAACTTCATCTACTTCAACACGGGTTGCTGCAGATTTACCTCCTCAGAATATCACTTCAACAATCGATCCTACAACATCCACAACTACTGTCATTGCTCCAGAGAACATAAATCAAGCAGACAATGCATTATCTGACGAAGACGAATTTATCAACCCATTCGGTACACCGGTACACGAAACTGGAGACTCTTCTACTCGCCATGTTGATCCGTCAAATATGCATACGTTCTACCAACGACATCCTTCAACACATCATTGGACCCGAGATCATCCTTTAGTTCATGTAATTGGAAACCCTTCACAACCCGTTCGTACAAGACGACAGGTTCACACCGATGGTGATGTTTGTATGTTCGCACTCGCCGTGAGTTCAGCTGAACCGAAAAACATCAAAGAAGCCTTGGCTGATCATGCTTGGATTGAATCGATGACGGATGAAATTCAACAATTTGAAAGACTTAAAGTCTGGGAACTTGTTGACAGACCATACGATGTAACACCATTAAATCTTCGATGGATCTGGAAAAACAAGATGTATGAAGTAAACACGATCATCAAGAATAAACCTAGGCTAGTGGCTAAAGGGTATGGACAGAAATAGGGTATTGATTTTGAAGAATCATTTGCACCAGTAGCTCGAATGGAAGCGGTCAGGATTTTCCTTGCTTATGTTGCACATAAGGGATTCATCGTTTATCAAATGGACGTAAAGACGGCGTTTCTTAACGGTCCTTTGAAGGAAGAAATTTATGTCACGCAGCCGGAAGGATTCGTCAATCCTCATTATCCTGACAAGGTGTATCGTCTCCACAAAGCACTATATAGACTCAAGCAAGCTCCAAGGGCGTGGTACGGCGAGCTATCGAAATTTCTGGTCTCAAAAGGTTCCATTGATTTAACTTTGTTCACTTATAAATATGGGGATGACATTTTGCTTGTGCAAATTTATGTTGATGACATTATTTTCGGGTCTACAAACCCAAAACTTTCAAAATGGTTTGAAAAAGTAATGCACAACAGATTTGAAATGTCTATGATGGGCGAACTAAAATTCTTTCTAGGAATTCAAGTTCACCAATCCCCAAGTGGTATCTTTATTAACCAAGCTAAGTATTTTCAGGAGATAATCACAAAGCATGGTATGACATCATGTGACCCCGTTGGGACACCATTATCAACCACATCCCTAGATGCTGATTTGGAGGGATTGCCCATAGATCAAACAAGATATCGTTCCATGATCGGGTCCCTCATGTACTTGACAACAAGCAGACCTGATATACATCATGCTACATGCTATTGTGCACGATATCAAGCACGACCCACTGAAAAGCACCTCAAGGAGGTTAAATGGATCTTTCGGTACCTTAAGAATACCATTCACATGGGACTCTGGTATCCGAGGGAAACCGGTTTCTTTCTAACGGCCTATTCAGATTCTGATCATGCAGGGTGTCTTGATACACGTAAAAGTACTTCTGGTGGTGCACAATTTCTAGGTCAAGACAAGCTTGTGGGATGCTCTTCCAAGAAGCAGGATTGCACGTCACTTTCATCAGCCGAAGCGGAGTATGTGTCTCTATCTGTGTGTTGTGCTCAAGTTCTTTGGATGAGAACACAACTCACGGATTATGGCTTCCATTTTGATAAAGTACCTATGTACTGTGACTCAAAGTCGGCCATAGCCATCTCCTGCAATCCGGTACAGCATTCCCGCACGAAGCACATTGATGTCAGATATCACTTCATTAAGGAACAAGTTGAAAAGGGTATTGTTGAATTATACTTTGTTGGAACTGATTACCAATTAGATGACTTGTTTACAAAAGCTCTTTCGAAAGAGAGGTTTGCATATCTTGTTAGGCAAATTGGTATGAGATGTTTGACTCCAGCAGAACTGGAGGTTCTGGCAAAGAAGCCTGCTTGATTCATCTATCAAACATCTATCTGTAAATAATAATGAAAAAGAAAAATACAAAATTAAAAAATCTTTGATAATCCAAAAATATTCTTCTCGACATGTCTTTCAGTATCGATAATATGGACGTACCTAAAAATGTCGCTCAATAACGACACGGGTGTGTACATAAAGCTCGAATGAAAGTTGTAAATAGTTTTCAAAACATGTCATTTCTATCTTTTTTAAAGGAAATTGTCTATTTTGGACAATATTTCCAACAACGGGTAGAGCAATCTATCACGGGTTGAGTTGTCACAAAACATTCAACGTTTTGAGCTCAACACAATGGCTTGTAATCACTTTCAGATTGCAACCCAGATCTAAATTCACGGGGGAGTGTACGATTTCGCGCTCTTACCCTTAGCAAAAGAAGTTAAATCTTCTTACACTTGAGTGGATTCGTCAAGACATTCACAGTCTATGAACTCAAGTTTATGCTTTAGAAAAACCTTTACATCAAAAAGAATTGATTTTTCAAAAAGCGTTGAACACAATTTTTTCAAGAATTTCTCAATGATATTCAAAATCTTTCAAAAATTGTGTGTTCAACAACTCCTATCCTCAAAAGTTTAATGTGGATCAAATCCTCGTAATGACAATTCCATTGGATCAATTTTTGAGGGGAGCGTTCCAAAATTCATGCTAAGTTTGTCACATCTTTCTCCCGCAGATTTTCAAGACTATTTTTCAAAATATATTTTAATCAAATTTGGTATCTCTAATATCAAAAGATTTTATATATTAGAGATAGGGGAGAAAATGTGATTAAAATGTGATCTAAAGACTCAAGGACTCATGGTTACGATCAAAAACCCACAACATCTTTGATTCACGATGTTATTGGTGTCAAAAGGGTGGTTAGGTTTAAGTCCTATGATCCAACCAGAACCGGAGGGATCTTCCTACGGAAAATCCAATAGATTATTAGAAGTCCTTAGGAAAGATGGAGTAGAATGTGAACGCAGCTGAATGTCGACTAAGTACTGATGATAGCACTGGAACAATCACAACAAGGTGCTATTAATGATGTCTTGGTAAGCATTGAAGGGGTTGAAGAATGAAAAAGAAATGTAAGGATAAAGGGTCTAAAGAAAGAAGCCCTCCATACAACTTAGGCAGAAACCGGGTCAACTCATTATGAAGACAAACTCATCATGGACCCAGTGATGTGAAGCACAACCCTTTCCTAGCTACTCAGGCTTCTCTCAAAAGAAGTTTGTTTTATTGTCACGGAGATCAACACGACTTCTATTGGCTTTATCACTCCGAGATAGTTGATATTGAATAAGTGGCATCTTCTCCAGCCTCCGACCACTAAAAGTGCACAAATCGAGTCTAGAGCCAAGAGATCAATCAAATCTCGTTAGGACACACGGATGAAGATCAAGAGAGTCCTACGCTATATCCTTGTGATATTGCTAGAACACTTAGAGTGATACTACTTAGTATTCACAATGATGAGTGGAAATCCTTCTAGTGTTAATATCAAACAGCGCTGCGGTAGGTCATATGCAAGATTCTTTATGAATTGAACATATGTAAAACTGAAAAGCAACAGTGGTTTGATTTTGAATTGATTCAAACTCGTTTCAGGTTTCTACGCAATATCTTTATGGTCTTGCCAGAACATTCATAGTGATATTCATTAATATTCACAGTGACGAATGGAAATCCTTCTAGCGTCAACATCAAACAGCTCTACGGTAGGTGACTTGTGAGATTCTTATGAATCAAACTTGTATCAACTGGAAAGCAACAATGGTAAGATTCTTAATGAATCAAAATTGTTCCAGGATTTTGAATTGACGACTTTAATCAAGCGGATATTTATCTAATTGATTCACTCTTTATGTTCGCAGTCTTGCTTTGAGACGGTCGAGTAAAGAGAACGGCTAGTACTGCCGCGAAACCCTGTCAAGGAGTTTCTTAATTGAATCTACCTAATCACTGGTACGGTATTTAATATCGTATAACGGTCTTCACCGACCGGAGGTAAAACGCTACCGATTTAGGACGAATGTCAAAGCCATTCAGTCCGTGTCTATGTTTTGTCTCGAGAAGGTGGCGTCACAGTGTACTCAGCAAAGTCAAAGGTTCAAAACCACATATTCATGCCCAAAGACTTATTCAACGATTAATAGTGTGAGCATGTGGATAAAGACACAAGATCGCAAGATGGCAAAGACGAGTCAAGAATGATTTGAAGATCTCAAGATAAAAGACAAAGTCGAAAGACAATGATAAAGGCTCAAAGATTACAGCATGAAGGAACAAAATTACTGTTACACGTTCAAGACTCATTTATGACGAAATTCATAAATCTCCATTGGAATCCAAATATCAAAGAGGAATGACCTCACATTGGGGGAGATTGTTAGCCTCAAAATATTGATTCAAACAAGAAAGTTCGGTCATAGGTTTCTATTTTAATATTTATTAGAATGTTGTAATAAGTAGTTAATTAGTCGTGGTTTATGGGCTTGGATTTAAATTAATTAAAGTCCAAAAGACAAGCCCGGCCCAATATATAGCCCATTAAAGCCCGCATGTGGGTGGACTATATATACTACCCTCCTAGCATGTTAGGAGGGTGGATGGTCATTTGTAATTCTCATTATTCCTAATCAAATATTCACCAAGTTAAATCATCTCCTTCTCTCTACTTTCTCTCACTACTTTCTATCTCTAGGAATCCATCTGTTTTCATCTATTTTCTATCATTAATCATCTAAATAATATGGGACAACAGGAAGTAAAGGCAAGATAAGTGAGATATTGCTAGGTCGAACCATATAAATTCGTGTGCATTGTGGTTTGTTTCTTTATTATTTCAAGTCATTTATCTCACGTATTATACTTGATCTATATATCCTTACAATCACGAAAAGTTTCTAAAAACATTAAAACTAATCGGTAAAAACTATTCAACCCCCCTTCTAGTTTTCTATAGACTCTTCGTTTTAGTTTTGATTCTCAAAAAGGCAAAGTTTGTAAACTGAATATGTCTTTGTGTGGTCATAGGCGAGCTCTTAGGCAATAAATGGGTAGTGCTTTACTTGAAAATGGTTTTGTTTAGAATAAGTTTGAATATTCCTTGTTTGGTAATATAAAAATGTGTTTATTGCTCTGCTTATGTTTATGGATGATACTAAAATTATTTATTAAGACCAAATTTCAAACAAAGGACTTAGGAAAACTGAAATATTTTCTAGGTATTAAGGTTTTGGATGATGAGAGTGGTGGCTATCTTAGTCAAATGAAGTATCATCTTGAACTTTTACATGAGTATGGCTTACTAGTTGCTAAATATGTTGATACTCATTTACCTGAGAACACTAATCTTAGTCATGTTCATACAAATGATGATGTGTTGCTTTATAATGTTAATGATTACTAGAGATTAGTTGGTAAAGCTAATTTATCTTACCAATACCAGATGGGATATATCATATGAAGTATAATGTTTAAGTAAATTCATGCATGCTTCTATTGTTTCCCATCTGGATGTTGATAACATCATATATTTAAATGTTTTTACCATAATATCTCTTCAATTCTGTTCGATTTTGGTTTAAATAACATAAAATGTCGCAAAGAAACCTACATTTTGTATTTTATAGGTAAATGATCAAATAACGGAAACGAATGAAAATGGTGGAGATTGACATAAATTGGCGCCAAAGTTAAAGAATTCAAATGTGCCTACGTCATAGATGTAATTTAGCCTACACTTTAGAAAAAATAATGATAGAGGATTTCATATTTGAATTCTCTCAGTGTAAAACATGATATCCTCTACGCCGTAGGACTAAATTTCTATGATTGTACAAAAGGCGACAAGATCAAGCCTATTTGAAGAAAGATTATAAATTTAACATCTACAACGTAGGTGCTTGTTGTCGTAGATCCTTTAGAAGCCAGAAAGGAAAGTGCAATAAATGAAGGCCTACAACGTAGGTAATTGTCCCTTCTACGTCATCGGTAGTACGATTCAAGAAAGTAAAGAAGATAATATGTCTCCATAGTGTATACCTTACTATTGTATGCGCCGTAGATGGTTTGAAAACTATGAATAGAGGCCTCATTCTCTCCAAACCAGAACACTCTTTCTCACATCACAACGGTTCTTAGGTCGATTTTGGAGGTTTCAAAGGGTCTGAATTCGATCAAGGTTCTATTATAGAAGGGATGTTTATAATTCACTCTAATTGTATTAATCATTTTGTTCCAAGAATTCAATAAGATTTTAATAATGTATAGACCATTATCCTTATGTTATCTAGTTGTGTTATAGTTATGAGTGACTAAACACTTAGGTGCTGGCCTAATTATGATATTGTTAGTGTTGTTGTGATAGTTTCTTAGTTGTTATTATTTGTTTAGGATATCCTTATGCATGTTATGCAATCCTTGTAGTTTGGTATTATTTGATTTATTAAAGATTTTCATTGGCCTATATGATTGGTGTATACGAACTGACCGTTGGAAATTCTGGAAAAGGATTTACTAGGGGCGGGTTGGCAACTGTTTTGCGTGTAGGGGTCGTTAGGATCACCACCTTTTATAAACTATTTAATTAAAAATATTCAAGAAACCGAGTGGCAGGGTTTGAATAATTAGGTCATAAGGGTAGTTATGATTCAGTCATTGTTGGCTTTATACTTGGCTAGTCGTTATGGCGGTAGTTGGGATTTGAAAACATAGGGCAAGGACCGAGGTCAAAAAATGGCTTGTTGATATTATGACCATTAACAGTAATAACTAGACATTTTTCTAGAAACATAATCACAAGTAGGTAAAAATAGATGAACTAAGCTAATACATTTCCGTCATTGACTTTTATATGTTATTTCTTTTCAGTTATTTGTAATTTCTTATTAAACCTTTCAATCATGATAAACCATTTCAAATTAATTACATATACACTAGCTCTTGGGACGACTCTATAAAATCCATGATTTTATCATGATTGAATATAATAAATTTCCACCTAATAATCCTAGAACACTCATTCATGTGTTATATCTCCTTAAGATGTGTATGAACTTGACCATCAAGTAATTATACTTTTACTTTCATAGTTTTTGAAAATAACTTCATAACTTAAAACCATGAGCATACAACTAGGAAAAACAAGTAATGAAGTTATAACTAGCATTGTGTGTACCGCACTTAAGACAATTTGGAAATATACTACAACTAAGTATTTAACCACAATATGTGTGTAAGTGAACTAGGGGTATACTTAAACTCTTGGACTAGCCCAAGATCATCACCCTCCTTTGTGATAAGCCCAACACAAGCCCATCCTACCCTTTTGGATAGCCTTACACGACACATAGGTGTAGGTGGAAGGAGAAGAGATGCATGGGAAACATAAAGGCTTACACTTGGCAAGAATTCTCTTACCAAGACAAGTCATGCCTTTTGCCCTTCTCTCTCTCTCTCTCCTTTTAGCCGAAAACACACACATACTCTCACATTCTCTCATGCAATCTAATCTTGTTTCTCTCATCCTCTTCTCCCTCAATCATACGGCTTAAAGCCATATACAACCAAAAATAAAGTATTAAATCCACCAAGATCCTTGTCTCATCTTTACTACAAATCATTAGTAGTATCATTCCTTTTGGAATCACTATAAACAAGCCCTAGCCAAATCTTTAAGGCCACGACTTGATTTATATTAGGGTTTTCTTCACCATCTTGAGTAGATCTCAAATCTCCTTGTTCATCTAGATCATCTTTGGTACTTTTAAGAAAGAAAGGTATACACTACATGTTCTTTCA
The DNA here is from genome assembly GCA_025667525.1 of Glebionis coronaria. Classification (NCBI taxonomy): domain Eukaryota; kingdom Viridiplantae; phylum Streptophyta; class Magnoliopsida; order Asterales; family Asteraceae; genus Glebionis; species Glebionis coronaria. Next base: position 453,767,287 of record CM046879.1, read on the forward strand.
TTTCTTCATGCATGCATCATCATACATCTATAAACACAAGTAAATAACATGTTAAAACCAAGATTTGATGAAGCCATGAGCATTATAGGTCACGACATAATTATGAAAATCATATACGTGATTTAAAATCTTCTAATAAAAAACATATGATTTGTATTCTATGTTTTAAACTAGATTTGAAAACCATATGAAACCTTTTATAAATCTAAATGTTGCATGGGTTACAAACCTTGTTCTATGGGACTATGGTTAAGTAATAATCATAGATCTCGTAAAATGAACTTATGTAACTTAAAGATCATGAAAACCATGACCTTAAAGGTCACGGCTAAAATAAATGGTGACCATATGATTTGTTTCCTAAGTTTTGAATAATGGAATATGAAATGTTACATGTTAAATGGGATATTAAAAATCACAAAATATAACTTATGGGTATAAATGTAGTCGTGGGTTACATATGACTTAAAATGGGTTAGATGTACATGCATGCTTATATAAACCTAGATCTAGTGATAAGTGTTAACTTAACATGATAAACATGAAATAAGCTAAATAGATCTTATGGGAACCTTGGGAAGAGATAATATAGCCGTGGGCTATATGTAGTCTCCTTGGTAAAATAGTAACCTTGGAAACATGCATGACACCTAGATAATCATGATTATATTTTTTTTTATTTACAAGACTTAAAATTAGCTAAAGTGTTCATCTTGGAAATACCAAGATTTAAAAATATAGCCGTGGGCTATATATGAGTATACATGGACCTATATTTGATTTTTAGGTCTAAACATAGTTTAAATTTCATTTTGGACTTGTGACTTGTTTTCTTGACTTGTACATAGTTAGATCTATTTTTGTAAACACTTATAAATTACATGCAACCTTAAAATGAGACTTGACTTATCTTAATAAGCTATAACTAATTATAGCCGTGAGATATAAGCTCCTATTAGGGCTTATGACTTACTTGTAACCTTATAACACACCTAGATCTAATTTGGTACATCGCATAAAACAAATTATAAGTTTTATTCTTCTATTTAGATTTAAAACTAAATATTAATAAGCTAATAATAAGCTTATAAGAATATCTTAAGTTAAAACTTACATAAAATGAAAAGTAGTGTTAATGGACTATTTAAGCCCATGAAATGTTAATCCAAAACTTAATGGATCCAATAAGCCCATTTGATAAATCTTAGTAACTTAATGGACCCTTTAAGATTACACTTAGGCCCATTTAACTAATTAAAGGACTTAAAAATGTAGTTAAGCCCAATAAATGATTTAAAGGCCCATTTAAATAAATTAGTGGACTTGAAATATATTTAAACCCACTAAAATAGCCCATTAGATGTTTAGCCCATTTAATGAGCCCATATAAAGTTTGAATGTTAAAATAAAAGTTTTATAATAAAATATAACTTATAAAAACTTTTTGGATGAAAATGACAATTTATGAAACTTAAGGACTAAAACCATAACTTATGAAACTTGTTTTGATAAACTAGTAAACACAAGGACTGAAAATGTAAATATCCAAAAGTATAGGGTTTAATAAATACTATCCGTGGTAAATTAAACCCTAGGGACCATTTTGGGAAGTTTCTAAAAGTTATTTTGTCATTTTATAACCCTAAGGACCATTCTTGTAAAATTGCCGAAACTTAAAGAAGCCCTAGGGGTTGTTTTGTAATTTTAGTAAAGTTACAAAACCTAGATATAACTAGGGGACTAAATCTGCCATAAGCCGAAACTTTAACAAGCCCTAGGTACTAAATATATAAAATCCGAAAGTTATACTTGTTTAAAATATAGAGGGACTAGTTTTGCCATATTCCGAAACATTAACAAGCCCTAACCCTAAAATCTATTTTAATTATAATAAAACATAATTAAAATACTTAGACCATAAGAATTAAGGTATAAATTATTAAGTTTAAATTATTATATATATATTAAAATAATTTATGGAAACTTTAAAGTTAAATAAAGTATTATATTTTATTTTATTTTTTAAAAATAAATTATTTATATTTACTTTAGGAAATAATTGTATAAAGAATTATGAATATGTATTACTCATACATAAACTCATATACTTTTTAAAAATAAAATTTATATGAATGGTGGATAAATTGAATGTTAATATTTAAGTAGAACATCTTACGTCTACTTAAAATATGAAACTTAATATTAAAGCTTAAATGAATGATTATAATACATGAACGGAGAATGTAAATTAATATTTTAAGTAAGACATTTTATGTCTACTTAAATAAGAAACTTATTTGTAAGTTGAATGGTTATTATTAATACATGTATTACGAATGCTAACTGATATTAATAGTTAAACATTTTATGTTTACTTAGAAATGAAACTTATATGGATAAGTTTAAACAGCTATTGCCTACTCCCAGGTGAGAATGTAAATTAATATTGATGATACTTGAACTACGGTTATTTAGATAAATACCGTAGCATAAATGAACTGACTAAAATCTGTATAAGCATACATATATGTTCTTTGTACTATCTATTAAGACTGTACTATTTGAGTTAGGCATAACTTTTGGCGTGAGCTTTATTTGGATATTCGTATTAAACAGTTATTGCCTACTCCCAGGTGAGTTTACAGCCCCATATAAACTTTTGATAAAACTTTCCCTTTTTGGGAAAGAAAATATGCAAACACCTAATGGACATAACAAGATTGTATAAACTTGACTATGATTGATTATTATTGGAACTATTAAATTGTTGTAAATCGCCCGAATGTTATAAATAGATCTATTAGGGATTGACCATCCCCGTCTGGGTGAGTCATGCTCACTGTGCCTTGGTCGGGACAACAGACGTATACCATGTTGGAACTGGAATGGGTGTCTTTTTGTAAGACACTACGTCCTCATCTGTTGAGGACTATGGAAGGTTAAGCTTCAGTTTCTAATAATAAACTAATGTAATCTAAATTTTAGTAAGGATGATTTGTGCATTGTTACTTCTATGATTAATGTATGTCCAAACTAATTAATTGTTAGAACCTGTAAATTCACCAACTTTATGTTGACCCCTTTAGTATGTTTTGCACAGGAATATGAAGTTAGTACGTGGTGTGTGCATGGTCTCCAGCATCTTAGTAATCTGCATTATAGGACTCGTCAGGGGTTCTATTTGGGAAACACAAACAATCACTCTTCATCATGTTTAAGACAATTTTTATTTATTTGTTTAATAAACATGTAATCTGATTTGACTAACTCTTTATCTTATGCTCTATGGACTATATGCTATCGATCCACCCTAGTGACATCTCCGTGGATATTTCCGCATATTTTGACCCTACCCGGGGCGTCACACGACCCAAAATTTACCGACTATATCAGAATCGAACGGGTTCTCAACTCGTTAGTGCGTGATAGTATACCAGATTTAATGAACTTAAAACTTGGTGTATTTTTTGTCAAAAGGAAATATGCATCAATTTTTTTGGCGTCGTTGTCAAGTCGCTAATTTTTGTTTTTAGTTTGATTAAGCATATTTTAGGAAACATGTAACCTTATCTTAGTTGGATGACACTAAACTAATACCAAGATTATCAAGAAGAAATGGAAAGAAACCTATAGGGAGACACGAGGGGAAGAAGGAGCCCATCAAGACGCAAAAACTTCGTTCACCGGAATAAGGTTTCTTTCGTTATCAATAGTATAAGGATAAGATGTATTATGGGACGTCGAAACGAAGAACGCATCCTACCAAAAGTAAAGCTTGGAGCATGGATGATGAAGTCGATAGTTCAGAATGATTAGGGAAGATTATGACTGGCACAAGCTTTTGATGACCTATAAGAGATTTTCTAGATAGAAGTAATGAGCGACCACGATCGTTATAAAAGAATTTGGAAAATACCTTGAAAGAATACGTTAAGAGTTTGACGAATTATTTGGTGATTTGATCGGTAAGGATCTAGAAGTTGTCTAAAAAGTAAATAAGACTAATGAGAATAAGAAGAATATGCTCATGAGTGCAACTGTAACACCCACTCTGATAAAGAGATAAAATGTCACGTTATGGTGTCATATCAGAAACATCATATTTTAGAAGGGCTAAATTAAAACTTATAAATTAAAACATAAATATAATCCAACAATATTAAATCCACAAAACAACGGGGTCTAAAATGCAAAGTACTGAAAATAAAAAATGTATTCAGTACTTATTAGTCTCATATAACTTTAGACGCACACATCAAACTCTCATTGCCCAGCTTCTCGCTTAATACCTGTCGCATGGAAAATAAACACGACTAAGCAAAATGCCTAGTGAATGAATATAACAAATAAGGCTGAAAAGTAACAAGTAGTAACGGAAGCTGTGAATATCAAAAGTATATGAATAAGGTAATGAATGTAAGGATCATAAGAAGTAAATGTAAGAAAGGTAACAGAATTCCCACGAGCTCATATAACATATCACATATCATATCATACATATATCACATGCAGTTGTACGGTTCTCCCAGAAATGCACGTAGGTGGATCAGACCTAATGTACCAAAAGCTATATGGGGTGTATAGCACACACAACCCATTCACTACATACATATCATACTTACCAAAGCCTAATATGTATCCATACTCCCTCTACAAAACAAAATAGCACGTACACTAGCTCATGACTAGCATACGCACTCACAGAATATATAGCTAAATGCCTATCAAAAGGGAACACCGAGGTCTAATCACACCTCCCCATATGGTTTCATACCACCGGTGCATCGATGACATGGTCATGGTACATCCATGACTAGTTACAAATTAAGGCTCGGACATAAGGGGTTCATAATCAAAAGGCATATCAAAGCATAAATCATAATAGGTCAAAAGGAAGCATATGAAGGCATATGAATCAAAGGGATCATAATGAAACAAAAGGAATCATGAATCATGTCAAAACCGCAACTAATGATATAGAGAACATAGCAATGGCTTAGGGAATGATCAAAAGAAAGAGCTTCAAAAGGGTATAAGAAGTGTTCTTACTAAAATAACCGAATATATGTACCTTATCGCAAAATAAACCCACGATCCGCATACAACATAACGAGTCCTAATACTGTGTCATTGGAGATACAATATACATATAACATCATACCTACTGGTCATATAACATAGATTACAAGTTTCCATGATTTGGTGGTTTAAAACCCTAGTTTTCCGCTTTCGTAAAACCCGTTAATTTAGGACTATTTTTAAAGGTCCGATTGTTAACCATATTTCCAAAACCCTAATCATTGATTTAAGACAATAACTGAAAAATAGATTCGAAGAGCATAATCATAGGCTCCGGAATTGCTTAAAAATCTAGCCCGAGACTCACTTTATGACCTTTACAAGATGACCCATTTTCTTAAACTTGATTTTTGTGGATTATTTTCAAAGACCAGATTACTAGACCTAGTTCCCTACCCTTACAAATTGATTAGAGACCATGTTTGAAAACTAGATTCAAAGGGCATAATCATGGATTTTGAAACACTTAAAAAAGGTATCATAAAACTCATTTTATAGTCCTTACAAGATGATTCAAAAACCGGACAGCTTTGAATCCTTATTTTGTTTGAAAGGTTTTAGGGTTCTAGATCATGTTAATATGTTTAGATCATGTTATAAATTGTGTATAAACTTATCAAAAACTATTTTATGGCTGATCCAAAAAGATCTAACATATAAAATGGTTTTTAATTCATTAAATCACTAGAAACATATTTTTAAGATTCATAAAACCCTAATCAACACAATACATAAAATAATATAATAAAAACACCATGGTGACACATGGTTTAGGGGCTGAATACTCACCTACAAGATGAATATGATGATCAAGAGACCATCACAACACTAAAACACCAAGGAAGGAGGAAAATGGAGGAAAAACACAAAGAAAAGGCCTAAAACCTCAATGTTTCTTCAATGAAGGTTTAGAGAAAACCTTAGCAAAATCAACAATGGAGTTTTGGAGTTGTGAGGACCATATGAGACGGCATATATGTGTAGTAGGGAAGGATTTGTGATTTTTTAACAATTACTAAAATTAGAGGAGACATGTTTCATTAGTTTTTATTTACCTTCCTTTAAATCAAAATATTTAGTAATATAACAATTTTCTTTCCCTTTTTCCTTGTCAAAACACACGGCAAATTACTTAGGATGAGAACAAATTTTATTTTTACCTTTTATAAAGTCTTATACATATTTACTAAAGAAAATACACTATCTTCCCTTTTTAAGACTTTTTAAATTAAGTAACTAAAACAAATAAAATCATTATTTTTATTCATTAAAATTCGTCCATAATTAATATTTGTATAAGAACATATTTTTTTTAATAAACTATATATTATGTCTTTATTATTTTTAAAAGATTTTATAACATAACGTTTAATTATGTTAAACTTATTTAAATAATTAAATGCACACGTTTAAATTTTCAGAAATGAAATGAAATGACTTTTTAGAAATGAAATGAATTTTTAGAAATTAATTGAAATAAATTTTCAGAAATGAAATTCAAATTTTCAAAATGACATAAATGACTAAAAATCGTATTCCCAAAATGCGGGTTTTACATCAACAAACTTTTTGCTGATTCGATCGTTGCAAGAGGAGAAATTGCACGCAAAGATAATAAGACCAATCAACATAAAACATTAAAGGAATATGCCATGGAATCTGATGAAATCTTTGGTGATTTAATCAGGAAAGGAGAAGGATGCTTCTATTGGAAAAAAAAGAAAAGATAATTGAGCCATCAAGGGAACAAATCACCTTGAATAATCATGTACGTTGCTTAAACAAAATTTTGGGCAATTCCGTTGAAGAGAGAGTTCAAATTTTTGGAATGAATTTCCATAGAATGATGAAATCAGTATGTGCGTTGAAGAGACGATGAATGGAAACTTGAAACCTTGGGAAACAAGCAATAGTAAAGAATCTCAATTAGAGTTTGCTTATGCAATTTATGGTGAAGAAGAAAGTAGAAACAAATTATTATTTATAGATCCCGAGCTCTTCCATTACGATTCTGCAACAGATGAAGTTAATCGATTACTAGCTATCGATATTGACCTATTCCATTATGATATAGTGGTTAAATAATTGTATGATGAGGTAATATATAAATGGGACCAAATCGATCAAGTAGAACCATGGGACATGGAATGACCATGCCTCCTAGTTAAGTTTGAAAAAGTACATTGGTGTGACCCGGTGCTTATAGTGAGAGAAGAATAATAAGGGTATAGGCCTTCGTGAAATCCAGATAAAGAATTTTGTGATTGGTGAGGAACATCCCAACGTAGAGATTTATGGACATGCAACAATGATAGTAGATGATTGGATCTTCCTTTGAAAGACATGACTTTTAATGATTGAATAAAGATTCGTTATGAAAAGATTAACTAAGGAAATAACTTGGAAGGACAAGTGAAACGAAGACCTCAATCAAGATGATGACTTGAAAGAACTTGATAAAGAGGTAGTGAATGATATGATTGAAAAATGAATTGAATATGGAGATGTAACATAGGAAGCAACCAAGTTATTTAGTAACGCTTAGATCCTAACTGGTACAATGAAAACACTAAGGATGAAGAGGATCTCTTGGGAATATATTATTATCTGCAATATCATGAGAATGATGGGTTCACTAACGAGGAAGATGAAGAATACAAGCAACGAATGAGTAAATAATTAAGGATACCATATCATGAACCACCTACTATAGTTAATTAAAAAACAAAATTACTAGGTACATCATTGGCAAGGAAGAAAAGTATGTTAGAATTAGAGTTAAAGGGTGGAATGAATGCCAGGAACGGTTTCAAATGTAGCCATGATAAGGCAATGCTTATGAAGGAAATGGACACCAAAGGAGGGGTTCGAAGGTCATAATGATACGGGTCATAAAGTCTAACTTAAAGACTCGATAATAAACGTAAGTGCTTGTCAGTAGACAACCAATTTTTTCTAATAAATAATTATATGTTTCTGTAGGTTTTGTGTTTTTCTAACTATGTAGACAGGATTTTAGAGCAAGGAGAAGGATGGTTATCATCTCCTTAAACCCTTTATTTAAAAAAAAATTATTTGATGCAGTATGTCTACGGTGTAAATGAGTTTTTATCTACGTCGTAGAGTTTGAAAATTTACAAAAATTATTCGTGCCTTTTTACTTATCAACGGCTAGATATATTCATGTATACACCATAGATAACTAAAGAAGAAAATTAATTTTGTTATTTTAAAATATTTTCACAAACCCATGTATTAGTTTTTAAATGAACTCGTCCATTTTAGACACCTAGTGGTTCAACGGCTTGATGCATATGCTAAATGCAACTAGGGGTGTCAAAAAAGTTGACCCGACCCGAACCCGACCCGAACCCGAACCCGAATAATCATATTTGGGTCGGGTCACTCGGGTCTAAAAGCGTATTCGGGTCAATTCGGGTTGACCCGAATTGACCCGAGTTTTAATTAGGCTCGGGTTCGGGTTATATATTTTTACCCTTGACCCGACTTGACCCGACCCGAGTTGACCCGAACCCGACCAACCCGACTTGACCCGACTAAAATTAGACTTTTTACATTGTTTTAGTACAAAATTAGACCACTTTTTACACTTTTTCCTCAAACTCGGGTTGACCCGAACCCGAGTTGACCCGACCCGAGTTGACCCGACCCGAATTGACCCGAACCCGAGTGACCCGAGTTCTAATTAGGCTCGGGTTTGGGTTATATATTTTTTACCTTTGACCCGACTTGACCCGACCCGAGTTGACCCGAACCCGACCGGGTCAACCCGAATCACACCCCTAAATGCAACCATGATTCCTACGAAAGTGAGCTAGTCTTGGTTTGTATGTTGTTTTTTATGTTGTACATGTTATGCATATGAAGTGGAAGGCAATTTCTAGGGATGGGTTTCTTTGAAGATCCAATTAAGGAAGTCTACGTTGGGACTCGACTTTCTTATCATTCGTGGAGCAATGCTCATGGAAGTTTTATGTGATAGTTCTACTATTCCATATTTTTTTGACTTTTTGTATATTAGAGACATTGTACAAACCAAGTGGAGAGATGGAAGTAGAATTACCACTTGAGTAGTACTTGTTTTTAATTTTCTAGTATATTTTAAAAATATTATGTCAATTTTAGGCATATTTTTTTATGCATCGTTTATGTAAGGCTTATGCATTGATTTTTGGATTGTGCCAACTAGTTAAAAAGTTTACTATATTAGTACTTATACGAAGTATGGTAATCCTGAGGCACTTGATATCTTTCTGGATGTCTCTAATATAAAAATGGTTTGACATGTTTTTTACGCTAAACTAGAATAGATCTATGACGGGCACAAAATTAAACCCTTATTTATTGGTGATGTTAGCCTATTATATTTTCTGGTTGTACATAATCCATCAAAATATGAGTGCGTCGGTAGAGCTCTCTCTCTCTCTCTCTCTCTCTCTCTCTCTAAATTGAATCCATGTTGAAAAACTTGAAATTGTTGAAGTGAAAAGGATCTTAAGTAGATGTGTTGTGATTGTTGTTGTCGATGAAAAAATGTTAAAATCCGCTAAAAATTGTCTTCACAATAAACCAAAAATTCGAAGGCGAAAAATCACACGAGTTTGTTAAAAAATTTTACTTATGTAAAAAATTTCCCTACTTTTTCGGAACAATCCTCTTTTTCGGATAAAAGGCACGAATTCGGATAATTGGAAGAGTTCGGATAAATGGCCTTTTCGGATAAATGGGATTTTTCGGAAAAAATCACTTTTTCCGGAATAATATAGGTTTTCGGAGAAATACACTTTTTCGGATAAATGTATTTTCGGAATAATGAGCTATTTCGGATAACCTGACAATTTTCGGATAAAGACACATTTTTCGGATAAATTCACTTTCTTCGGATAAATGTAATTTTTCAGATAAATTAGTGTTTTTCAGAATATTTGTGGTTTTCGGATAAATATTTTCGGATAAACGAGCACTTTTCGGAATATTTGAAATCTTCGGAATAACTCACTTTTTCGAAAAAACTGATGATTTTCGGAATAAATCTTCGGATAACCACCTATTTCGGATAAACCTTGTTTTCGGATAAGCCTTGTTTCGGATAAATAAGGTGAGATTAGGAAAAATGACTTTCTTCGGATAAATTGTACCTGAGATCTTCGGATAAAGTCGACCAAAACACCCACTTTTTGGAATTACAAAACCCTTTTCCGAATATTGATTTTCGGATAATTGACTTCTTCGGAATATAAAACCCTTTTCCGAAAAGAACCAAAATAACCAAATCAAGCGACTGTTCTACAAACCGTACCCCAAAAACAATCCAAACACCTCAAAAACTTGCGATTTTAACCACAAAAACTTAACCAAATTCTTACCAAATCTATGTAAGTGATTTATATCAAGATTTAGAGCCCGAAAAACACTAGAAAAAATTTGATCCGAGATGATTTAAAAATAAATCACAAGATTCAAATCAATAACAACAAACAATCACTAATCTACCTCGTGGCGATTGATACCAATTGTTGTCCCATGTTATTAGATGATTAAAGATAGAAAATAGATGAAAAGAATGAAGATTTCTAGAGAGAGAAAGTAGTGAGAGAAAGTAGAGAAAAGATGGAGAAACTAGGTTAAATTAGATTGAGAAAATGATAACTTGCCACCCTCCTAACATGCTAGGAGGGTGCTTATATAGTCCACCCACATGTGGGCTTTCTAATGGACTATATTTGTTTTGGATCGGGCTTGAATAGAATGCTTAGTACCTTAAAAGAGTCCTTTTAAGCTAGCCATCAAGCCCGTAATGTCACGACTATTTTAACTAACTATTACAACGTTCTAATAAATATTACAATATAAACCTATGACCGAACATTCTTGTTTGACTCAATATTTTGAGGCTAACACACTCTCTCTCTCTCTCTCTCAGTTTTTTGTGCATTCAGTCTTGATAGATCAATCATCTTGATCGATCTTTTCTTATTGTAATCTGTTAAGTTGTATTTGGTCATTCTTTGTGATCAATACTTTCTTTTTTTTGTATTATAATTTTAAATATTATAAGTGAATCAAGGAGTAGCTTCTTGAATTCACTCTTATATCTTACCGTTTTTACATGTCGGAGGCTTTGGCTTCTCAAAAGCCAAGATTTAGGTGGATATGAATGTGTATCGACAGATTCTATTAAGGTAGCCTAGTAGGATTTACGTCATTAATCACTTTGACGTGCTACATATAAAGCATCGGAGAAAAGGCTTCGGTTTATAAGATTGGGTACACCATCAAGCCCATCGGATGTGTTGTGTTAGTTTCGAGCATAAAGTATTGAACTCTAACTCGTTCTCGTCATTTTTAACGAGCTTTTGATAAGTTGTCTCGTCTCAATTACACCGATTATTATATATGTGTACTTAGGGGTGACAATTATCGACACGACACGATTAACGACACGAACTTAACACGAAGTTAAATAGGTTTTGGTTAAGGATAAACAGGTTTGGGTCAAAAACAGGTCAACCCGTATAACTCGTTTAATAAATGAGTCGTGTTTGGGTTGAGTAAGTATTAAATAGGTCGACACGTGAACCCGTTTAAATATATATAAGCATCTAAAAATAAAATATATAACCTCAATTTTATGTTGTATTTGAATTAAATGTATTTTATATGCAGTTAATTGAAATAAATGACGATTATAACTCATACATCAATGAAAATATTTCATAATTATTTTATACGTTATGTTTATCATTTTTATATCTTTATATCATTTTTTCATATAATTAGTTTAATCGGTGAGCCACCAATTTTTTTAAACGCTTGACCAATTACTTAAACAGGTTAAACGGGTCACAAACGGGTTATACGTGTTATGCAGGTCCAGGGTTTAGTTTCGTGACACGATTATTAAATATGTCATGTTTGAATAAATATTATAATAACACGTCAACTCGCAAACCTGAATAGATTAACACGAAAACGACTTGATTGTCATCTTAGCTCTTATATGCCATGAAAAATCGCAATACCCTAATCTAAAAAGGGTACTATTCTGACGTTAAATGTAATGTGAGCTTACATTGTGTCGTATGATAAAAGAAGGGGGTGGAAGGGAAAATTATAGGGGCAATAATGTTTGGTTTCCCTACCAAAAGTTGTTCGTCCTGATGTGTCACATCTCCATTAACTAACATGCATGCGTTTTAAATGATGAGGTAAATTATGACCATATTTCTGTAGCCAACATCAATACCTTTTCTTTTCTGTTCAAAGACAAAATACTCTATTCTACTACTATAAAAAGAAACTGCTATTTTGTCAATAACTTATGAATTCTTTTGCTATCGTTTAAATAAAAGAGAAGTAGTATTCAGTATTAAAAATATTCATAAACCACTATCAGTTTTATCAAGTATTGGCAGTGACTAGAGTTGCAGTAATAATTTTTTTTGTAGACAAGTTTACTGTTTGCATACAACAACCAAGAAAATGATGTTACCTTATTTAAACTGTTTACTCAGCCAATCAATCTATTCCTACACTAATGAAAGATTAAGGATGGTCCAGATATACAAATGCTTTTTGATGCAATGAAACTTTTAAGACGAATAATGTGAAGATTTATTGAGCTACTTGATTGGTATATTAATGTTGTTCTACCAAGAATAGTATGTTTATTTATGTTTGTTGTACATTATTAGTTGATAAGTTATGCTTCATTCAAAGTAGTACTAAACATTCAGTAATTAATCTTTAAAGTGTTTTAAAGAATGCTGAAACATATATTATTGGAACATCAATGAGATAGCACGGTATATGCGGAAAGCTCCGGCTTTGGAAACGAATGTTATTTGACGATGTATTATTTTACGTTTTTTTTTTCAAATATTGTTTAACAATTTTTTATAATGAGTTATAATTTTAGAGATTGTCATTATTAGTAATAATTAAAATAAGATTTTATACTATGATATTAAAATAAAAGGGTGTTATAATTTGCACATTTAAAACATTTATTTTTTTAAATATAGTTTTCTTCCATTATTAGTAAGTGTATTTTAAATTTTATATTTTAAAAATGTTTCAAATATATTATAATGTAAGAGCATCAGGTATGTGTTTACCTTTTCACTGCGCCATATCAACGCCACGTCATACCAACTAATCTCTCTCATCTTCTTCAAAAACACCCACTTTATCACAACTAGTCTCTCTCCTCTTCACTTGGGTCCCACCACTCACCATTTTATTTAATTTTTCAATTTTCACACAAAATAAAAATTCATTTCATAAAATAAAAAATTACAAAATACTTCAAATAAAAATACAACTACTTAAAAAAAAAATACAATACGGTCGATTATTCATGGTTGATCTTGTGCCCAAACATGCTCAATGAGGTTCCGTTGAAGCCTTGAATGTACGTCTCTATCTCGGAGTTCTCTTTGTCTCCTGCGACGTATTTCACATCGCTCGACCCATGACCTTAACAAATGGTTCCCAGGAGGGATGTACATTTCAACTGCTTCAGAAATCGCATACCCTTGATTCTTCAAAATCATATTATGCAAAATGATGCACGTGTACATGACCCTGCGTAGCTTGTTCACAGTCCAAGCACGCGCCGGTTGAGCAATTATACGCCATCGTCCTTGTAGGACACCAAATGCCCTTTCAATATCTTTCCGGGCACTTTCTTGACACCGTTTAAACGCAGCGATTTTGTCATCACGTGCTTGGCTGAACGACTTAACAAAACATGACCATCGAGGGTAAATACCATCTGTAAGGTAGTACCCTCTTTCGAATAGCTGCCCGTTTACAAGATATGGTGCCACTGGTTCGTTGTCAGCCAAAAGGTCGTCGAACAATGGTGAATGATGCAGCACAGTAATATCATTATTCGAACCTGCAACCCCGAAAAATGCATGCCAAATCCACAAATCGTATGATGCAACAGCTTCTAGAATGAGTGTTGGGTGTTGTTTATCACCTCTCCCAAATTGCCCGTGCCACGCCTTAGGACAATTAATCCATTCCCAATGCATACAATCAAGGCTACCTAGCATACCCGGTAACCCGTGAATCGTATTATGTGCGTTATATATGTTTTGAACGTCATTTGGTGTAGGCTTTCTTAAAAATTCGGGCTTATACAAATCTATAACGCACATACAAAAATAGTCTAGACAATCACTGGCACAATGTTCACCCATTTGCAAGTATTCATCTACCCATCCGCCACCGTGGCGTTTGCCAATTGGCGAAGAGCGGATGTGCATTTCATGATGACACTCATACTTTTCATACCCGTAGCATCATATCGAATAGTAAAAAAATGAAAATGCTTGGGTAAAGGATTATTTGTTGCACAATAAGTTTCAATACCTTCAACAATTTCCAAAAACAGCTCCCGTCTCATCCGATATCGTAATCTGAATTTTTCTGCCGGGTATTTTGGATGTGGACCAAAATAATCTTCCATTAAACGTTGTTCGGCGATGTCACGTTTACGCCAAATGTATCTGCGATGTGAATGAACTTCATCTTCTTCCTCTTCGTTAATCTTCCACACCATTTCTACTTCTTCCATTTCTTCGATATCTGACTGGTACGAATCCGACGAGGTGCTCATATTGAAGTTTTTTGTGAAAGTTTAATTGAATGTTTTTGTTGTGTGTGGTTTTTAAAGAACTTTGGGTGGTATTTATAAGAATAAAAAGTTAAAAAAAAATAATTTTTTTTTTTAAGAAATTAGCCGTTTGAGAACGGTAATAAAAAAAAATAGGCCCCACCTTCTTTTCCAACGAGCAATGTCACAAAGTGACATTTGAATACCGGCGAGGGGGGGTCGGTGTAGCGGCGAGCCTGCCACCTAGGCACGGCGAGCCAAGCTCGCTGCCATACCGTTCCCTCTAATATATCATCAGAACTTTGGTCTAATGATAAATGAATCTCTCGTTAATTAAAAGGTTATAAGTTTAAGTCTCGCTATGAATATGATCATGTGTAAAAAAAATGTTACATTTATTAAATATATATAAAATCAACCAATTGTGAAAGATGAAAATATAAAAAGTAAAAAAGTAAAAAGAAAAACATGATATGTAAAATATGTATTTGTGAGCTTAAAATTTTTTATCATTACAGAAAACATTAGTATTGATTTAGGTATGAACCCTTTACAAACTCATTAAATAAGTAGTCAAAGATTATATAAAAAAATCAGTATAGATTTCATAGCTTGTGACCTCACATAGCCCCTATCTCTCTCCTCATTTCATAAATATTATCCCTTCATAAACAAACCAAAAATCTTAAAACCAAAACACACACATACATACACAACACATTAACATGTTCCTACACTTCACACACACTCAAAAACACACACACACATTGCCCAAATAACTCCAATGCTCTAACAACATCCTTTTCCTAAAACCCTTTAAAAAAAGACTCTTATTATCTTTTTCTAAGTCAATGGATTTTGGTAGTCTAGATGGTAGTGGTCTCATGGTATGTTCACAGAACACTAGCACTAGCAACAACAATAACATTAACTCACTGATAACTGGTTATGGATCTGGATCCAACAACAACATGTTTAAACAGGAAAGGTCACTTTCAACTACTACTGGTGATGAATGGAGAGATATGAAAGTTGCTAAAATCAGTAACTCTCTTTATTCTGATTCACACAATATGCTTAGTTTTTCTTCTCCTTACACACATCCAACTCGTAGTAACACTACTGGTACTACTTCACATTACTCTATGCTTGTTTTTAGCTTTTTATGCATTATTTACTGACACTAAAAAATGTTTATTCATTTTCTAACATTTGACATGTTTTTTTTTTCTTTTGTAAAAAAATGTGACATTAGATAGAAATATGTATAATTGAAATGTGTTTTCTAAATCTTGTACAAAATGTTTGTTTTTTTAATGTAAGATTATGTTGATACTGTAACACTAGATTAAAATGTGTTTTATTAATTTTTATGTCTTCAAATGGGTTGTTGACTTGTTTCTTTAACAAAAAACAAGATTTTATATGGTCTTAAAAAAACATTGAATCTCCAAATGGGTTATTTAAATGTTAAAACTCTAGATTTTTTTTTTTTTTTTTGATATGGGTTAAGTGAATCTTGAAGTGGGGTTTGAGTATTGAAGAAAATGTTGATAATAATGTGACATTAAATTGTTGTATGTAATATTTGTGGTATTGATTGAAGGTTATGGTGGTATGCGTGGGGTAATAGCAGCAGGGGTGAGAGGACCATTTACACCATCACAGTGGATGGAGTTGGAACATCAAGCCTTGATCTACAAATACATTACTGTTAATGCTCCTATTCCCTCTAATCTTCTTATTCCCATCCGAAAAGCTCTTGAAACCGCTGCCTATTCTTCGTATCCCGGAACGAATCTTCGCCAAGCTGCTTGTAAGTTCCTATATGCATTAGTCATTTTATTAGTACTTATTTGTGAGTTTAATGACCAGCTTTGCGTATTATTTGAGTAGTTTAATCGAGTGAAAGTAAAGAACATTATAGACTTTGGAATTTGTTTGACTTAGTTTGGTGAATATTGTGGACAGATGGATGGGGTGGATTCCATTTGGGGTTCTCCAACAACTCGGATCCTGAGCCGGGGAGGTGCCGGAGAACTGATGGAAAGAAGTGGCGCTGCTCAAGGGATGCAGTTGCAGATCAGAAGTACTGCGAGCGGCATATGAACAGAGGCCGTCATCGTTCAAGAAAGCCTGTGGAAGGCCAAGCTGGCCATTCCGTCTCCAACGGACCTACTAACACCCCCACTGCCATTGGTGGTGCTGCCGCTAAAGTTTCAGCTTCAGCAGCGGTGGTAGCCAACCCAACAACTACCCCCACCATACTTAGCCACTTGCCCATGAACCCTTCAGCGTATTCTCATTCAGGGAACATGTTATCTCCATCAATGGGACTAAAACCAAACCCACTTTCGGCCCCTTCAGAATTCGGGCTTGTTTGTTCTGACTCCTTGCTCAACCCATTGTCGAAAGCCGACAATTTAAGTCAAAAGCCCCAAAATTCTCTTCGCCAGTTTATGGATGATTGGCCACATTCAGACCGAACCCAACTCTCAATCTCCATTCCAATGGCCCCCTCAGATTTCATGTCATCAACTTCATCTCCAGTCGGTGAAAAACGCAATCTTTCACCTCTAAGAATGGGATTAGGAGTGAGTAATACCAACAACAACAATGTTTTCAATGAAAGGTCACAAGTAAACTGGATTCCTGTTTCGTGGGAGACATCGATGGGTGGGCCATTAGGTGAAGCGTTGAAATCTAGTACAAACACTAGCCCGTCCGCTTTAAACTTAATGACAGATGGTTGGGAAAGTAGCCAGCAGACGACATTGTCTCCAACTGGGGTGCTTCAAAAGAATGGGTTCGGGTCAGTTTCAAATAGCAGCGCTGGAAGCAGCCCGAGAGCCGATAACAGTCTACTTGGATCAACTTTTATGGCTTCCACCATGCCTTTGTTGTAAACTTTAACTTAAACCGGATCAAGAGTTGATTAGGATATTAATTTAGGCAAGTATGTATGGTATGTTAATTTTGTTTTGTGTTAAAATTTTGTTTATGTTTGGAAAACTTTGGACTGAAATTGATCATGTGGGGGTTGAGTAGAAAGAAGTAAGAATTATGAATGCAATATTTGGTTGGTGGGAGGCATGTTTGTTGTTGGATGGATATAACTCTTAAGAGGGAAATTTGTGGGGCTCTATTGATTTTGATTTGTGAGACCCCATCCCCACTACTTTGATCTGCAAAATATACTCTTTTCAAACAAACAGCCATCCTACTTAAAATGGCAATCAAAAAGTGTTGAACATATCAACCAATGTGTCATGTTTCTCTGTTCTTGATGTTGATGATTTTTAAGAGGGTTATGGTATGGTAATTTGTAAGTAATGTACATGGTTGAATCACCCAAAGAGGCCTTTCTGGATTTATGATCAGATTAAAAGCATCTTCAATACTCATGTTTAATGAGATTTTTCTTATATAAGTTGTAAGTTGAAGTCTCTCTCGCTATACAATGAGCCAAGTTGGAAGTCTAAGGTACTTGGCAAAGTGTTATGATCCTTGACGGTTGTCGTTAGATGGCTGATGGCCGATTAGCTTTGAGGACTTTAGAAGTCGTTTTGAAAACCATTGCTAAAACAGTTAAGATTCTGCCCATGTTTCTCTCAAATGAAAACGAATAACAAAAATGCTTTCTTTTGCGGTTTGTTGTAACTTTTTTGTACGGTAAAAATTACAAGTATATTAAAATTACATGAAATGGGCCTTTTGTATGTTTAAACCCAACTGATTCAGCAACACAGGCAACTTCATTGGATTCCTTAAAGTCTTAATAATATGCATAGAAGCGCTCTTGATTTAAGTTTCTGTCATCTCAAATCTTCTGTTTTGGATTAATCTGCTAGTTTGCAGCTTCAAGTCTATATCATATTGGATTACTGTTACACTTTAGGCTGAATTTTTAAACGTTTAACTGTTTAAGTGTAAGTTTCTCAGGGGTTAATTTCAAGTTGATCAAATGTTGTTCAGAGGTTTGTAGTTCAGTCTTGTTTTCAAGTATCTAAGCTGTTTTAAAAATGTTGGAATATGACATCTTGCATATTTCGAAATTCGATGTATCAAATTGATCAAGTTATACTCTGAATTGTCTTCTTATGTGTTAAATTTAGATAATCCTATCCAAAAGAATGTTGTACTTTTGTATAATCAAATGCATAAACAGATAGGCAAGATGAGAGAAGACTTTTATGGTTTTCAGTTGTTCACATTGTAGATATGAACTGAAAGATTATTAATCCGTTGCACTTATTAATCTGTTGCACTTAGAAATCAAGACAGCGAGATAAGATTCATTTGATTTGCTCAACCGTCATATAGCTACAAAGTTATATCGTGCCAGATAGTTTCGCAAACAAGAATAGGTGGAAAGTATATTTAGCTCCATATGCTGATTAATTGGATACCCCATTTTGGATGAAAACTGGGATTCCAAGTATAAAACAATTTATGGTCCCGTTTTCTATCTAAATAACGAAAGGGTCGAAGGGTTAACTAACTTGAAATGTTTACATCATACAATAATCAAAACTAACGAGTGAACGCATGTAACACAACACAGACATAAACAACAAGTGATGAAGTCACTAACTCCACCAACGGCACAACTGCGACTAAACCATACCAATCCAAAACAAGCCAACTTGCCAACTTGATCTCAACCGAGTCCGCCAAAGCAACAGTAAAAAGACAAATATCCAAACACTGATCCAGCCGCGATCCCTGCCCTTAGAACCCTTAAGTTAATATGAGCTATAGTACACTCACCTCACCATCTCTAGCAGTCCTAATCCCTTCTTTACAGGCAAGCGAGTGAAGAATATATAAGAGTGCAACAACAAATTATTAAGCTAATTGTAAATAACAAATCAATAATAAAAATAAAAAAAATTGCGCCGCTGCCGGGGATCGAACCCGGGTCACCCGCGTGACAGGCGGGAATACTTACCACTATACTACAACGACTTGGTGTTCTTTTGTTTGTTTTATAATAAAACGAAGGATCCTAAAGTTATTAAAGTGTGTGTTTCTTAAACGTTATTAACAATATTTAAGCTCAAAATTACATTCTCACTTATGAGTTATCGTTATTAACAATATTTAAGCTCAAAATTACATTCTCACTTATGAGTTAATATATATAAATTGTGTGACTTTAAATATTCGGTAGTCATTTAAATGTATAAGTTTAGAAAAAAGCACACTGAAATAAGTATGCTAGTATGGAGTTAGTTAACAAATAATCATTGACACGTTAGTTTGGTAAAAGGAAATTAAAAGAAATAAAATTGAAAAATTAAAATTCAAGGAATTAAAATCAGCAAAGGAATGAGATTGATTCCATTATTCGATGACAATAAAAACTTTAACTAAAAATGAGCAGAAACAACATTAACGATTAAAATCATACACACGGTTTATATTGTTATTTTTATTTCTCCATCGCAGAAATGCTAGCAATCAAAAATCATAAAAGGAAAATGATCTGTACATTCTTTTGATTAATTGACACACTCAAATATATAATGTTTTGACATATATACTCTTAGGATGTGTTTGATAGAGAAAATTAGAGGAAAGAAAATAGAAATGATTTCATATCTTTTACTTAGGCCATCTCCAATGAGGATACATAACATACGCATAATAGAAACAATAGTTGACATGTCATACGATGAGTGCATTGTAAACATGCCATGCATGCATTCGTTAAATAGAAGTGTTTTACTGGACAAACGCATAATATACGTACTTGTGGGTCCTGCTTATAGCTCAACTTCTCACTTCACTTGTATTTATGTGATTCTTTTTTAATTTTCCATGTATAAAAAATGAAAAGTATGTAGATGATCTGACAGTTCTTTAATTTTACAAAGTTTATGCATTGTGTGGTTTTTTAAAAAGTGAGTGCAATGCTTATCTGTCATCTTATTGAACTAAGAAAAAATGATTCCATTGAGGATGCCCTTAGTATAGCAAAACTTCAAGTGAGATATTTGCTTTTCAAATATTTCTTTTTTAGTAATGTTTATTTGATTTAAAATTTCAGCTTTAAATAATTTTAATTAAAAGGTTTCAAATATTTCCAAAATTGAAAAAAAAAAACTCAAATCCACGTTTTATAATGTCACAAAAAAAATAGATATGAAAATATAAGTGTTAAAAACATAAAGAAAAAGACAAAAAAAAAGGAAGCATATTTATAAAGATTAGTGTCTACAATTAAGAAAGAAAACTTTCTTGCCTATTTTACAAATAACTAAATAATTGATAGACTTTCCTATGAAAAATAAAAAACTTAGATTCCTTATTTGATTCCAAATACAACACTTCATCCAAATAATTATAAATAACACCTTTAAGCTCATGACCACCGTTACATCATTATATTATACATTGATCATCATCGCCAAAAAAATCGAATGATCATGAAACCCATCATCATCATTGTTCAATCCTAATTCTATGAAAAAAAAGAAAAACCCAACATGTGCTAAACCAAAAGAAGAATTTGAGATCTTGGTTTTCATGGCGTCATTGGCGTCAGTATCTAAGAATCCGGGTATTGAGGAGTCGGTGAGTTTGGATAAAATTACTAAGATTGTTATTGTTATCTATACAGTTTCCAAATAATAGTCGCACTTTATGAGTTTAGTTTTGACTTGATTATTAATTTTTACTTTAATTTGTATTCCTTATGACTTGATAACCAAAGATTTTTGAATTTTGTTGATGGCACGGAGATGGTCAATTGTTTTTGGGATCAGTAGTGATATTGGTCAATTGTTTGCAGCCATCTGTTTTTCCAGTAGTTTACGTGTCTTAAACACTTTCAGTATATGTTATGTTTATTTTAGATTGCCTGAGCTATATACATGCATGCCAGTTTCACCTAGTTATAGGGGTTCCATAACCATAGCACTAGGGCACCGGTGTTATGACTCTTCTGAGCTGAGAGTGACTGCTCGCAGCGTCCCTTTACAGTATTTGTCCTTTGTTATTATTATCATCACGTAGGGCGAATGGGTGCATCCTAGGACAAGTTTAGCAAGATTACATGGTAACTGCGGTGTGTGCCTTACATCAGTTACAGGATCTGATCCCTCCACTCATACTATAATAATTAGAGGCAACCCCTCTAATTGCATGATGATGTCACCCCTCTAAGTATTCATGCACATTGATATAACATGACCTATATGGGCTCCGGGCATTATTTCAAATACAGGTTTCAGTATGAAATAAACATAAGTCTATCAGAAATATAAAACCAGTCTTATAAACTTAAACCAGGTTTTTCCAGGACTTACATTATCCCGCTGCACTATCATTTCATACTTTCAATTCATACTTTGCTTATGTTTATGCCATTCATATCATTGTCATATATCCGTTCACTGAGCATATTGCTCAGCCGTATATTTCCTTTCCATTACCCCAACGACAAGTATCCAAGGACAGACTGGAGCATTTGGATGACTTGCATAGGATGGAAGCTGCCTTATACTTCTTCTCCTTTTGCATCATATACTTATGCTTGCTTGAACACTTGTTTTGTCCTTTTTATTCCATTTACTTTATTTATGTTTTGGGCTTATGTATGAGTGTTAGCCCGTATATTTATGCATCATGTATTATTACTTATGTATCGGGCTAAAGCTCAGTTCTAGAATTGGGCTTTAGTCCGATAAATAAGTAATAATACATGATGCATAATAATACGGGCTAACATTGCTTAATAAGAGAGGCTTTCGTTTCTTCGTTCAGACATTATGGTTTCTTCTTGTTATTCACTCGGATGTTTGAACTTCCCCTATCCCGAGTCTTTCAGGTTTCAGATACTATGTATTGTTCTTGGATCATTATTCGCAGTACGTTTGGGTTTATCCATTGCTTAATAAGTCTGATGTTTTGTCTAAATTTATGTTGTTTCGTAAATATGTTCACACTCAGTTTCAGTGTGAGATACGGTCCTTTCAGTGTGATCATGGTGGTGAATTCGACAACCGCGCTTTACACAAACTTTTTGCTACCAATGGCATTGAGTTTCGTTTTTCATGTCCAAAAACATCTCAACAAAATGGTAAGTCCGAACGCATGGTTCGCACTATTAATACTCTCATTCGAACTTTACTCTTTCAAGCAAATCTTCCCCCAACATTTTGGGTTGAAGCTCTTAATATGGTCGTTCATTTACTAAATATCTTGCCTTCGACTGCTATTTCCAATGAAGTACCTTATGCCCGTTTGTTTGGTAAAGCTCCGGATTATAGTCTTTTACGCACTTTTGGATGCTTATGTTACCCTCATTTGTATCCTAACCATAAACTTGAACCCCGTGCCACACCTTCCATTTTGTTGGGATATGTAAAACCCGCATGCTTTTACCATGCATAGTACCCTTAGGATCATACGTACTAGTTAAAAACTTTCCTAATATAGCATGATTACGATTACGTGTTAGGAGTTTACGTATTACGCACGTGTTAGAACACGATAACTATTTTATATGCACGATCACGTAATAATTATTTAGCAATAATTAAGCACGAACATGCGATCATGAAATCACGAGCGTAATTAAAACACGAGCTATTATTAATTACGTATATATATTTAATACGAGCGTAATTAAATATATTAGTTTATGGTATTTACGTAACGAGAACATTTAAAACACGAACATAAATAAACACAAACGACTAACTAAATAACGAGACACGAAACGAGGTACGGGAACCCCATGGGGGGGTCCCTACCCGTGGCCAAACAAGAGTAATGGGCCAAGCCCATTACATATTTTTACTAAAAGGGGGTTAATTAGTTTTTACTACTCAAAATCACTTTACAGAAGATTTCAAGAAAAACCTAAAACCCTCCCTTTCTCCTCTCTTTGTGCCGCCACCCATAATCACCAAACAAGGTGATTCATTGATCTTGGATCTTGAAGTTTTGTTGTTTGTTCGTGTTTGTTCTTCACCCTCTTGATCCATGAATACGGTAAAACCTTTTTAAACCTTTTCTTTTAATTTAATCTTTTTATTAATTATGAACATGTGATGTTTTTAGAAAACACATTAATTAATCATAGATCTAACATGTTTTGATGATTAAATAAATCAAAGGGTTGATTTAAGGGGTGTTCGGATCTGGCCGCAGGCTGCAACCGACCCCAAGGGGGTTTCGGTTTGCTTGGCCGACCACCACCAAGACCATATGGTCTTGGTTGGTGCGTGTGGGTCCCACGGCAGCAAGGGGTACCCCGATTTGGTTCGGGGTATGATGTCGGTTCATGTCCGATTCATATTTTTAAGCTTAGATCCGGTTCATGGTTATGTTAGTTTTTTTTATGTTATGAACTTATGTTAAAATTAAATTAATAAAGATGTGATTAATTTAATAACATGACTTAGGTTTATTAATTATTAATAATCATGAAATTATTTTAACCTAAGTATTAATATTTAAGACTTATAATTAATTAATTATTTTAAAAACCATGAATATAATTAATTAATTAACATGACTTAGGTTATATTATTAATATTTAATAATACATATTTTAAGCTAAGTATTTACTATATTTAATTAAAACATGTTATACTTTAATTAAATATTATAACCTATAGTTTAATTAAATTACATGAAATAATTATTAAACTATACAATATATCATATGACTTAGAAAATAATCATGAAAACACTTAGGCTTATTTACTTAGCTTATTTAACCAGCTTATTTCTATTTATGGAAACCAGCTATTTTTTTTAGGAACTTACTTATTTAAGGCAGCTAATCTATTTATGGAAACTTATTTAATTAAGACAGCTAATCTATCTATGGAAACTTTCTATTTTTAGAAACTTATCTATTTTAAGCAGTAAATCTATTTTTGGAAACTTTCTATTTTTGGAAACTTTCTATTTTTGAAAACTTTCTATTTTTGGAAACTTTCTATTTTTGGAAACTTTCTATTTTTGGTAACTTTCTATTTTTGGAAACTTTCTATTTTAGGAAACCTGCTATTTTTGGAAAGTTACTTATTATTACACAGTAAGTATAATAACACATGAAATACCAGAAATACTTAATCAGATTAAGCAGAATATAAGATTTAACACAGTTTAAGGCTTTAAACAGTAAAACATAGTAAGAACATATAAAATAAGCTAAGACATGACATAAAACCAGCTATGTATTTAGTAAGCAGATACTTATTTCATGCACGTATTTATGTAGCACTAGTGTTTCGGAAGTAGGATTTTCGCAGTTCATCGTTCTCATTCACTGGACATAAGGTACGGATTCCCGTCCTTTCAGTATGGACATTCTTTCCTTATTAGGATTTCCCCGTATGCAGCCAACTGTTTTCCCATAGTATAAGTATGAGTTTGATTGCTTATGTTTAAATATGAATTACCTATAGCCATATACATGCATGACCAGTTTCACCTAGTTATGGAGGTACCATAACCATAACATTAGAGGCACTGATGTTATGACTTCACCACGGCGGAGTGATTGCTCGTGGCGTCCCTTCAGCTTTGGCCATTTATTTATATTTATCATGTGGGGCGTATGGGTGCATCCTAGTTACACTTTTTTATTCAGGATTACATGGTGAATGTGGTGTGTGCCTTGCATCTTTCACAAGGAGCTGATCCCTCCTACCCATAAAACCAGTATATTAAATTAGAGGCAGCCCCTCTAATTTGCATGATGAGGTCACCCCTCCAATTATTCATGCACGGTGGATTTTTATGACCTATATTGGCTAAATGGTAAAATATGACAAACAGTTTTTATAAGATAAACATACGACTTTCAAACTATAAAACCAGTTTTATTAAGACTTAACCAAGTTACTCGGGACTTAGTTTCTTCCGCTGTTATTATGTTATATGCTTATCCTATTCATGCTTTATTGTACATCCGTGCACTGAGCGTATTGCTCAGCCGTTTTCCTTTTCTATGTTCCCAAAACGGCAGGTACTCAGGGACGCTCGTAGACACTAAGAGTACGTGCATATGGACTGGAAGCTGTCTAGCCTTCTTTACATTATGCATTTCCTTTCTTTTGATACTTATGCTTTGGACATTGTTTAGTCCTTTTTTCCTTTACTATACTATGTTTGTGTGTGATGAGCTTTACTTTTGGACTACCGATGTTTGATTCTGGTATTTTCCTTTATATGGTCAAGTAATGTTTAGACATTTTACCTTGTATGCTTTGATGACACGCCATAATTACTGTGATATTTCCATTTCCAAAATGGGGTGTTACAATTATGGTATAAGAGCCAAGGCTTCGACCTGCAGGCTCTCAAATATGACCTGTGATTAGTGGGTAGTCACTACGGTCTTCCTAGAACTGACAGTTGTTTTCATGCATTCATCATTTTTAAGCATACATATACATGTCATTGTTGAAGGGTTTTTGACTAAGTAATGGTTGGTACAGGACTGGCCCTATTTAGTCGCATGTGTTTTATCGAAACTTTTAGATTTGGGACCGACCCATAGGCGTCCCCTCGCAATGTCTTTGTTTTGAGTGAACTGACCAGAGGCGTTCACTCTCGAGCATACAAAAGTTTTCATAAAACTGCATCATGCATTCATACACAAAATTTTCTTGCATAAAATTTTTCTCGTGAAATTTTTAGTATAATTTTTTTTTCATGTATGTATTTATATTTTATTTTTTTGATCTGTTTAACCATATGTTTTATGTTATACTGTCAGATGGTTCTCACACGCGAACAGGAGCAGCTCAATGCTGCAATCCAGGCTGCCATGGAAGCCTTGCTTCCTCAACTGAGGAATGACATCCGTGCTGAAGTTCAAGCTGCCAACAATCAGCAACACAATCAGCCACCTCCCCCTCCTCCTCTAGTGACATTAGCAGTATGGCTGGAGAGATTCAACAAGCTCCGCCCTCGAGCTTTTGAGAAGACTGATAGCCCCAGCGATGCTGAAAGCTGGTTGGCTCACATCGAGAAGATTTTCAACGCTATGGGCTGTGACCCCGCATACAAGGCGAGGTTGGCATGCTATCGGTTCGAAGGCGATGTACTCAACTGGTGGTTAGCTTTGATGCAATCTGAAGGTGGTGATGAGTGGGTTGCTGGTTTGACTTAGGCTCAGTTCAAGGACAGGGTGATGGAGCAGTTCTTTCCCAAGGCTGAGCAGGACAAGCTCAAGAGAGAGTACCATGGGATCCGTCAGAGAGCTAGGGAGAATAGCAACGAGTTTATGCAGCGCTTTCTTCGCTTGGCTGGTTTCCTTGGTGCGGCAGCAGGTACTCCGGAAGAGCAGGCACATCACTTCAGATGGGCTCTTCGCACATCGGTCGCAAACAATCTGGTGTGTGCTACGTTCAATACTGTAGCACAAGTGGCCGATGCAGCACGGAAACTAGAGATGCTGTAGGAGAGGGATGAGTTCGGGGAAGCTGAAAGACCCGACAAGAGGTAAACCTTCGTATTCAAGCGGTGACCAATCCATATACTTTCCATATGTCAATTATTCATCTCTTTAACTGTATCTTCCAGGCAGAAAACTGGGGACCGGTCTCAGCCGGCTACTCAGCAGCAGCCTCACCAGCCCAAGGGAAACGGTCAGACTAATGACCGTTCTGCTATGGATAGGCGTGGCGGTAATGACAATTACCGTAACAACGCCGGGCAATCCAGCAACAGCAGGTCCTAATACTTACGAAATTCCTTATGTTTTATGTTATAACTCATATTCTGACACTTTAGCAAACTTCTACCAGGAACCATGGAAACGGTAGGGACCAGAACCAGAGAGGTTCGCAGCCTAGCCGTCCAGCTATCACTGGTATTCAATCTTACGATTATCCGCTTTGTCCTTTGTACCCAACTATTATGTCTCATGTAAAATATTTTTATCAGGTCCTCAGCCAGTCAGAGCACCTGCTGGAGGATACACTCATCCTCTTTGCTCTACTTGCCACCGTAGGCACCCAGGACCATGTCGCCGTAATACTGATGCGTGCTTCAAGTGTGGTCTTCCTGGCCATATTATGAAGGATTGCCATAATGGCGAGATGGAGGGTACATCAGGACATGCTGATACCAAGCCGCCTCCTACTGCCGGGCGTGTCTACACGACATCTCGAGACCAGGCCAACAAGTCTACAGGTACCATCACTGGAATCTTGTATATGTATGGTCGCGCTGCATGTGTTCTTTTCGATACGGGTGCTACTCACTCGGTTATTTCTACTGCTTATGCTAAGAACATTAGGATGCCTCCCTTGCCACTAGAAAATAGGCTTACCATTTCCACGCCTTTGAGGGACTCTGTATTAATCACCCATGTATACAAGAGTCTTCCCCTAGAATTTGATGATAAGGTTCGACCTGTCGACGCACTTCCGCTGGACATGAATGACTTCGACATGATTTTGGGCATGGATTGGCTATCCAAGTATCATGCTACCATAGACTGCCATTCATATCGAGTTATCTTCGGTGATGTCAATGCACCAGAGTACATTCATAATGGGTTCATACCCGGACGGTATGTACAAGTCATATCCACCCTGCAGGCGCGGGCTTTACTGTCACATGGCTGCGAGGGTTATCTAGCTACGGTTCACGACATGGATGCTGAATCTCCATCGATTCAGGATCAACCAATAGTGTCGGAATTCCAAGACGTGTTTCCAGCAGAACTTCCGGGCATACCACCTGCACGAGAAGTGGAATTCAGTATCGAACTGGTTCCAGGAGCTGAACCAATCTCCAAGGCTCCTTATCGTATGACTCCCATAGAGCTGAAGGAGCTGAAGGATCAACTGCAAGAACTTCTTAAACGAGGTTTCATTCGACCGAGCGTATCTCCATGGGGCACACCGGTCTTGTTTGTTAAGAAGAAGGACGGCAGTATGCGTCTTTGCATAGACTATCGCGAGCTCAACAAGATTACCATTCGGAATAGGTATCCACTGCCACGCATTGACAATCTGTTTGACCAACTCCAAGGGGCCAAACACTTTTCCAAGATCGATCTTAGGTCAGGCTATCATCAGCTACGGGTCAAGGAGCAGGATATTGCTAAGACTGCCTTTCGTACCCGTTATGGCCACTACGAGTTTGTAGTTATGTCATTTGGCCTGACAAATGCTCCAGCAGTGTTCATGAATTTGATGAACAGAATCTTCCATGAATTTCTAGACAAGTTCGTCATTGTTTTCATCGATGACATCCTGATTTTCTCAAAGTCCAAGGAGGAACACGAAGACCATCTTCGTACAGTACTACAGATTCTTCGCCAGAAGCAGTTGTATGCTAAATTATCCATGTGTGAGTTCTGGTAAGACAAGGTGGCATTCTTAGGTCACATTGTATCAGCAGAAGGAATCACTATGGATCCAGCAAAGGTTGAGGCCATTACTAAGTGGCCAAAGCCGACATCGGCGATGGAAGTCCGTAGTTTCTTAGGCTTAGCTGGCTATTACCGTAGGTTCGTAGAGAACTTTTCCCGTCTAGCACTACCATTGACCAAACTGATGCGGAAAGGGGAGAAATTCGTCTGGACTGAAGATCGAGAGAAGAGCTTTGAAGACCTGAAGCAGAAGCTAGTATCTGCACCTATTCTTACTCTACCATCTGGTACGGGTGGATTTCAAATCTACAGCGATGCATCGGGGAAGGGACTTGGCTGTGTTCTCATTCAACATGGGAAAGTGATCGCGTACGCTTCACGACAGCTTAAGACTTATGAAGAAAATTACCCCACGCACGATCTGGAACTTGCTGCAGTCGTGTTTGCATTGAAGATACGGAGACACTACTTATATGGAGAATCATGTGACATTTCACGGACCACAAGAGCTTGAAGTATATCTTCACTCAGCGTGAATTGAACATGAGGCAGAGGAGATGGTTAGAGTTGTTGAAGGATTTCGACATTAATCGACAGTATCATCCCGGAAAGGCAAATGTAGTGGCAGATGCTCTTAGCAGGAAGTCCGGAATGATCAACGGCATTAAAATCGAAGAGGAAGTCATCAGAGACTTGGAGCGACTAGACATCGAGTACATGATACGTGGACAGCACGGTTACTGGGCGAATCTTAGAGTAGAACCCGAGTTACTATCTAAGATCAAGGAAGCTCAGAAGGATGACGGAGAAATCTGGGCGATAGTACAGAATTTGGAGAAGCAGACAGAATTCAGAGTAGATGCAGATGGTATCATATGGCAGGGCACTAGACTTTGTGTTCCTGATGACCAAGAACTTCGGGAAGCTTTGTTAGCTGAAGCTCATAGCTCCCCATTCTCGATACATCCTGGTTCAACTAAAATGTACCATGACATCAAGCAGTACTTTTGGTGGAGTGGTATGAAACAGGATGTGGCCACTTACGTCTCCAAATGTCTTACCTGCCAGCAGGTTAAGATCGAGCATCAGCGATCTGGCGGTCTCCTTCAACCGTTAGATATTCCAGAGTGGAAGTGGGACAAAATCACCATGGATTTTGTTACCGGTCTTCCGCCTACCAAAAGGAAGCACGATGCAATTTGGGTTATCGTTGATCGACTTACCAAATCAGCTCATTTCTTACCGATCCTCAAGGAAGATCCGGTAAGTAAACTCGCAGATTCGTATAGACGAGAGATCATGAGACTCCACGGTGCATCATCCAGCATCGTCTCAGACAGAGATCCTCGATTCACTTCGCGCTTTTGGAAAAGTCTGCAGAAAGCTTGGGGTACACAACTTAAGCTTAGCACGACTTTTCATCCTCAAACGGACGGTCGGAGCGAACCATTCAGACATTGGAGGATATGTTGAGGTCATGTGCGTTGGAATGGACGGGCGATTGGGACGAATACATCTGTTTGGTGGAGTTTGCATACAACAACAGCTGGCACGCAAGCATCAAGTATGCTCCATTTGAGATGTTGTATGGCAGGAAGTGTCGCGCCCCAATCTGCTGGGATCAGGTTGGCGAGCGAACACTCGAAGGACCGGAAATCATTGAGATGACAAATGAGAAGATCGCAGTAGCTAGGCAGAAAATTCAGGAGGCACGGTCACGTCAAAAGAGTTACGCCGATAAGCATCATAGGGATTTACACTTTAATGTAGGGGATCACGTCTTCCTTAAGGTTTCGCCGGCACGTGGTGTTAGACGCTTCGGGATTAAAGGGAAGCTCAGTCCTCGTTTCATCGGACCGTTTGATATCATTGAACGAGTCGGTGAAGTATCTTACCGATTGGCGCTACCTCCGCAGCTTTCGCACGTGCACAACGTGTTTCATGTGTCCTTACTCAGAGGGTACCAATATCATCCCCTTCACATGGTTCAGTATCCACTGGAACAGATATGTGAAGATCTCACTTTTATAGAAGAACCCGAACGAGTTCTTGACAGACAAGAACGAGTCATGAGAAAGAAGACGATTCCATTCGTCAAAATTCTATGGAGGGATCATACCGAGCGGGAAGCCACTTAGGAAACGGAGGAGTCTATCCGGGCTTCTTACCCTCATTTCATATTTTGAATTCGGGTATGTTCTTCTTTTCCAGTTTACTTTGTCTATAATTCGGGGACGAATTATTCTTTTTAGGGGGGAAGAGTTGTAAAACCCGCATGCTTTTACCATGCATAGTACCCTTAGGATCGTACGTACTAGTTAAAAACTTTCCTAATATAGCATGATTACGATTACGTGTTAGGAGTTTACGTATTACGTACGTGTTAGAACACGATAACTATTTTATATGCACGATCACGTAATAATTATTTAGCAATAATTAAGCACGAACATGCGATCATGAAATCACGAGCGTAATTAAAACACGAGCTATTATTAATTACGTATATATATTTAATACGAGCGTAATTAAATATATTAGTTTATGGTATTTACGTAACGAGAACATTTAAAACACGAACATAAATAAACACAAACGACTAACTAAATAACGAGACACGAAACGAGGTACGGGAACCCCATCTGGGGTCCCTACCCGCGGCCAAACAAGAGTAATGGGCCAAGCCCATTATAAATTTTTACTAAAAGGGGGTTAATTAGTTTTTACTACTCAAAATCACTTTATAGAAGATTTCAAGAAAAACCTAAAACCCTCCCTTTCTCCTCTCTTTGTGCTGCCACCCATAATCACCAAACAAGGTGATTCATTGATCTTGGATCTTGAAGTTTTGTTGTTTGTTCGTGTTTGTTCTTCACCCTCTTGATCCACGAATACTGTAAAACCTTTTTAAACCTTTTATTTTAATTTAATCTTTTTATTAATTATGACCATGTGATGTTTTTTAGAAAACACATTAATTAATCATAGATCTAACATGTTTTGATGATTAAATAAATCAAAGGGTCGATTTAAGGGGTGTTCGGATCTGGCCGCAGGCTGCAACCGACCCCAAGGGGGTTTCGGTTTGCTTGGCCGACCACCACCAAGACCATATGGTCTTGGTTGGTGCGTGTGGGTCCCACGGCAGCAAGGGGTACGGTGTCGGTTCATGTCCGGTTCATGTTTTTAAGCTTAGATCCGGTTCATGGTTATGTTAGTTTTTTTTTTATGTTATGAACTTATGTTAAAATTAAATTAATAAAGATGTGATTAATTTAATAACATGACTTAGGTTAATTAATTATTAATAATCATGAAATTATTTTAACCTAAGTATTAATATTTAAGACTTATAATTAATTAATTATTTTAAAAACCATGAATATAATTAATTAATTAACATGACTTAGGTTATATTATTAATATTTAATAATACATATTTTAAGCTAAGTATTTAATATATTTAATTAAAACATGTTATACTTTAATTAAATATTATAACCTATAGTTTAATTAAATTACATGAAATAATTATTAAACTATACAATATATCATATGACTTAGAAAATAATCATGAAAACACTTAGGCTTATTTACTTAGCTTATTTAACCAGCTTATTTCTATTTATGGAAACCAGCTATTTTTTTTAGGAACTTACTTATTTAAGGCAGCTAATCTATTTATAGAAACTTATTTAATTAAGGCAGCTAATCTATTTATGGAAACTTTCAATTTTGGGAAACTTATCTATTTTAAGCAGTAAATCTATTTTTGGAAACTTTCTATTTTTGGAAACTTTCTATTTTTGGAAACTTTCTATTTTTTGAAACTTTCTATTTTTGGAAACTTTCTATTTTTGGAAACTTTCTATTTTTGGTAACTTTCTATTTTTGGAAACTTTCTATTTTAGGAAACCTGCTATTTTTGGAAAGTTACTTATTATTACACAGTAAGTATAATAACACATGAAATACCAGAAATACTTAATCAGATTAAGCAGAATATAAGATTTAACACAGTTTAAGGCTTTAAACAGTAAAACATAGTAAGAACATATAAAATAAGCTAAGACATGACATAAAACCAGCTATGTATTTAGTAAGCAGATACTTATTTCATGCACGTATTTATGTAGCACTAGTGTTTCGGAAGTAGGATTTTCGCAGTTCATCGTTCTCGTTCACTGGACATAAGGTACGGATTCCCGTCCTTTCAGTATGGACATTCTTTCCTTATTAGGATTTCCCCGTATGCAGCCAACTGTTTTCCCGTAGTATAAGTATGAGTTTGATTGCTTATGTTTAAATATGAATTACATATAGCCATATACATGCATGACCAGTTTCACCTAGTTATGGAGGTACCATAACCATAACATTAGAGGCACTGATGTTATGACTTCACCACGGCGGAGTGATTGCTCGTGGCGTCCCTTCAGCTTTGGCCATTTATTTATATTTATCATGTGGGGTGTATGGGTGCATCCTAGTTACACGTTTTTATTTAGGATTACATGGTGAATGTGGTGTGTGCCTTGCATCTTTCACAAGGAGCTGATCCCTCCTACCCATAAAACCAGTATATTAAATTAGAGGCAGCCCCTCTAATTTCCATGATGAGGTCACCCCTCCAATTATTCATGCACGGTGGATTTTCATGACCTATATTGGCTAAATGGTAAAATATGACAAACAGTTTTTATAAGATAAACATAAGACTTTCAAACTATAAAACCAGTTTTATTAAGACTTAACCAGGTTACTCGAGACTTAGTTTCTTCCGCTGTTATTATGTTATATGCTTATCCTATTCATGCTTTATTGTACATCCGTGCACTGAGCGTATTGCTCAGCCGTTTTCCTTTTCTATGTTCCCAAAACGGCAGGTACTCAGGGACGCTCGTAGACACTAAGAGTACGTGCATATGGACTGGAAGCTGTCTAGCCTTCTTTACATTATGCATTTCCTTTCTTTTGATACTTATGCTTTGGACATTGTTTAGTCCTTTTTCTTTACTATACTATGTTTGTGTGTGATGAGCTTTACTTTTGGACTACCGATGTTTGATTCCGGTATTTTCCTTTATATGGTCAAGTAATGTTTAGACATTTTACCATGTATGCTTTGATGACACGCCATAATTACTGTGATGTTTCCATTTCCAAAATGGGGTGTTACAGGATATGCTTCCTATCATCGTGGGTATCGATGTTTAACATTAACTACAAACAAAATCATTATCTCCCGCCATGTTACATTTGATGAAACCGTATTTCCATATGGCTCAAATCCACCCACCTCAGCACCTACTTATGCATTTCTGGACGATTCACCAGATATAAACCCTCCAACCATTCCCGTTACTCCACCTAATATTGTTCAACATGCTACACCGATTAATGAAAATTTCAACTCCCCTATTACCTCTACCCACTCTAGAGCGGCGCAAGATCAAACACCACCAGTCCACGAACAAACACCACATAACACGACCCACGATCCCGCCTCAACCCAACATGAATCACCAGCCCGCTCTCCACCAACGCCTACAATTACACCCGCAATCGTACACCACACTGTTACTCCCTCTCATATTATTCCTGATCCACCTCAAAATCCAAACCCTGTCTCGGTTCATCCCATGGTCACACGTTTCCGTGTCGGGACTAATCATCCTAATACGAAGTATAATTATCATGTGTCCACTCTCTCACCATTACCAAAATCCTATCGAGATGCGTTTAATGATCCAATTGGCAAAATGCTATGCGTGATGAATATAATGCGCTTATTAAAAACAAAACTTGGACTCTTGTGCCTCGACCTACGGACACCAATATTGTTCGTTGTATGTGGCTCTTTAGGCATAAGTACTTGGCGGATGGCACACTTAGTCGCTACAAGGCTCGCCTTGTTGCGAATGGTAGTACACAGTTAGAGGGGGTTGATGTTGATGAGACATTTAGCCCGGTTGTTAAACCAGGCACTATTCGGACCGTTCTTAGTTTGGCTGCTTCTCGACATTAGCCGATTCATCAGCTCGATGTCAAGAATGTTTTTTTGCATGGTGATTTATCTGAGACAGTTTATATGCATCAGCCTCCAGGTTTTTGGGATTCAGTACATCCTGATTATGTATGTTTATTGCAGCGGTCTCTCTATGGGCTAAAGCAGGCCCCTAGAGCTTGGTTTCAGCGATTTGCATCTTATATTACTTGAGTTGGGTTTCATCAAAGTCGTTGTTACTCCTCTTTATTTATATACAACCATGGGATTGATACTGCTTATTTATTATTGTATGTTGATGATATTATACTCACAGCTTCTTCTCAGACTTTGCTACAACGCATTATTGCTTCTTTACATCAGGATTTTTCTATGACAGATCTGGGTGCTCTTAATTATTTTCTGGGTATCTCTGTTACACGAGATTCTTCTGGGATCTTCTTATCTCAGAAGAACTATGCTATTGAGATTCTTGAGCGGGCGCATATGGTTAATTGTAATCCTAGTCGGACTCCTGTGGATACCGAGTCTAAGCTAGGCAGTGATGGTGATTCGGTCTCTGATCCGACTTTATATCGGAGTATTGCAGGTTCTCTTCAGTACCTCACTTTTACTCGCCCAGATATTTCTTATGCAGTTTGCAGGTTTGTTTATATATGCATGATCCGATGGAGCCTC
This sequence comes from Glebionis coronaria, assembly GCA_025667525.1. Classification (NCBI taxonomy): domain Eukaryota; kingdom Viridiplantae; phylum Streptophyta; class Magnoliopsida; order Asterales; family Asteraceae; genus Glebionis; species Glebionis coronaria. Next base: position 453,803,053 of record CM046879.1, read on the forward strand.
ATTTCTCGGCTCTTAAAAGGATATTGAGGTATGTTCATGGTACTTTGGATTATGGGTTACAGTTATTTGCTTCTTTCACTACATCCTTAGTTGCTTACTCAGATGCGGATTGGGCTGGTTGCCCCACTACGAGGAGGTCGACCTCCGACTATTGTGTATTTCTTGGAAAAAACCTTCTCTCTTGGTCCTCTAAGCGTCAACCAACGATCTCTCCTTCTAGCGCCGAGGCTGAATATCGAGGTGTTGCCAATGCTGTTGCCGAAACTTGTTGGTTACGGAATTTACTTCATGAGTTACATACACCTCTATCTACTGCTACGCTTGTCTACTGTGATAATATTAGTGTTGTGTATTTATCTTGTAATCCGGTTCAGCATCAGCGTACGAAGCATATTGAAATTGATATCCATTTTGTTCGCGATTTAGTTGCGGCAGGGCAAGTTCGTGTTCTTCATGTTCCGTCTCGTTATCAGTTTGTGGACATTTTCACTAAAGGCCTTCCTTCTGCATTGTTTGAAGAGTTTCGATCCAGTTTGAGCGTACGGTCTCCTCTCGCTCCAACTGCGGGGGAGTGTTAGCCCGTATTATTATGCATCATGTATTATTACTTATGTATCAGGCTAAAGCCCAGTTCTAGAATATTCTTGTATGTGTATATTTTGATATCGTATGGAATGGAGTAGACATACAATTATTCACCTCATTACAATGAGAACCGATGTTTGATTTCAATTTCCTTTTATGGTCATTTATGTTTTAGGACATTACCTTGCATGCTTTGATGACACGCCATAATTATCATTTAACTGTCCACTTATCAAAGTGGGGTGTTACAAATGGGTTGGATATTGAGTAGAATAGCTGGAATATTGTGATGAATTTCTGATAATTGAGATGTATGGGTGGATGATGGTGTTGCGAGTGATGGGGAGTTCGAATTAGCGGGCGAAGGAAACGTATTAAAGACATTGTTAAGTAGCCAATCGATGCTTTGGTTAGAATTTTTTGAAGGAAATATGAGAGTGTTATTTTTGAGGTTGTTTAGTTGTATGTAAACTGTTGCAAAAAATTGGTATTTGTAGGTGGAGAAATGCTTTTTTGTATTTTGAATACATATAGATGCTTCTTTAATTTTTCAAAAGTTTCAATAAAAATAAATAAATAAATACGAAAAACGAGTGTGGGCAGGCTGGGGAGGGAACCAAAACGTGTTCATCGATGTCCAACTACCGCCTTCTTAGGGTGCGTTTGGTTAACATATATGGGAATGGGTGTATGGGTATCAAAGTGATACATAATGTTTGTTATGTCGTAATGATTGTATGAAACCCATAGAATCAATAGAATATGATAGGAGGGCATATGGGTGTCTATGGATCTATCATAGATTCTATTAATTTTTTTTTAAAACAAATAATTTTATATATCTTAATATTTTGTCTTATACTCACAAATACAAATATAATTTAAAATTGGTCCCACTACAATATAATTTGTTACTTTAAAATATAAATTAATATTATTTAATTAAACCTACTAAACTTTCATATAGATACCTCAAAATACAAACCAAACACAATTAATGAAATTTTCATACCGATACTCATACATACTTAATATGAAAGTCATAGTTATAGTGATTCCACGTAGCAAACCAAACGCACCCTTAGTCTTTTTTTTGGCAATAACAAGCAACTACGACACCTCTCTTATCTTTTATATACTTTCTCCGTCCCACTTTTATTGTCCTCATTATTATTTTAATTTGTCCCAAAACATTATCTAATTTCTTAAATAAGAAGTTAAAACTAATTAATTTTCCAGTTTTACCCATGCCATTAATTTCTTATAAGGAAACGATTAATGTAATCAAATGATAAATTTGTCTTTCTTAACATAAAATGTCTACATTCATTGAATCAATCATAAATCATAAAAATTTTGTTGGGGGACAATCAAAATGGGACGGAGGGAGTAATAAAAACAAAGCGTTTATTTTAGAAAAGAAAATGTTTCTTTAATAAACATTCTCTTAATTTATTTATCTTTATTTTAATTTTTTTAAAAACAATATTAAAAAAAAATATTTGGCAAAAAGATTTTTCAATTCATGTTTTGCTATTAAAATAATAATGAAAAATTTTGATGAATGAATAAAAGACGTAAAGTTATAGGTATCAAACCTTGTGAGAAAAAAAACTTGAAAAATATAATTATACATTTTATTGGTTAAATTTTAAATAAATTATATAAAATTAAGCAAAATTTCTAATTTTATATATATTAGTAAAATTTAAAAAATAAATTAATTATTTTTACTTTATATAAATATTATAGTTTAAATTAGAGGTGGTAAATCTTGCCAATTTTGATAAATATGGGCACTTTTTGCCCATTTTGAAAAAAAAGATGGGGTATTTTTTGCCTATTCTTTATTAATGGGACAAACGAGCGCATATGTAAGAAACTTATGAGCTTAATGGGCGCACATGTAAAACAATAATTAGGCTACTCGGCGGATATTTTATATTTAGTTTTTATCACCGGATGTTAAACAAGTATTTTTATTTTTTAATTCTACGTTTTTATATGTCTTTTTTCTCATTTTAGCTTGCGCCCGTTTAGCCCGTCCATTTTACCCGTGCCCGTTTAACCCGCCGCTCGTTTAACCCGTCGTTCGTTTAGCCCGTCGCCTGTGCCCGCCCGTCCGGCCGTTTTGCCACATCTAGTTTAAACATAAAATATATAAACTTTGTTTAAATTAAAAAAAAAAAAAATTTAAAATTATTTGTAAGCTATAGTTATGCACGAGACTCGTAACTCATATTTAAATAAATGAAAGAAGCGAAGAGAAAAAACAGCCCATCAGAGAAACTAGAAGAGAGCCGCATCAAAGTCATATAACGTGAATCTTGTCCAGTAGAGAGCTAGGCGGTCAAATGATCAAATCAAAGGCTGGGTTCAATGAAATTAAGAGAGGTTCAAGTTTCATACTGAACTTGGCTCCTCAAATTAACTGACCGGGTCGCAAGACCAGTTGAACCTTCCATCACCTTTCTATATCTAAAGGTTCACTTGACGTTTCTCTTCATTTAAGCGGATGATGAACGTAGTTGTTTGTTGTATATTATAACATTGATTTATGACATTATCGGTAGTTCATGAATGTTGGAACCTATTATTTTAGATGATATAAAAATTGTGTGATGTAAAAATAAAGATTTGGAAGTGTGAAACAAATAGTTAAATGGTTAGTCTATACTATCTTATAAAGAGTGTGTATCAAAAGTTAAAAATGTTGAATTTTTCAACAAATTCATATGTAAAACAATGTCAAAACTGTATTGCTGGAATAGACTTCTAAAATTCACAATCAAGGAAATGATATGTCATATCAAACAATTTAAAATACATAACTGTCAATTACACAAAGAAATACTGTATCTTGCTGTCAATTACTTTACATAAAGAGTTAAAGACACACACTTTTTTTCTTTTCTCAAAAACGAAATCATAAACCTGTAAAACCACTGCCGCCACCACCACATTATGTCGCTGCCATAGACACCACCACCACCGTCAATTGATTCCGCCACCAACGCCACCTAAAACTGGTGGTGTTTGAGTTTCGGTGATTTCGTTGATGTTTTAGTGGTCGCGGTGGTGTTTTGTGGTTTAGGTGTGGTGTTTAACCGAATGTCGCCGGAGCTCAACGGTTTGTCGGTTTGGTTGTGTTGTAAGTCACTGGATGTTTGTTGGCCGCAAGGTATATTAACCACCACATATAATTTGGTTTCCTTTGTCGTTCCTGCTATGAGATCTCATTCTTTTTAAAAGAACTTACCAACCAATCCACCATCTAACTCACCTCTTTATTTATTTCTCTCTCTCTAACACCAGATCTCATATTTTTTTGGTGTTTTATCTTAAAGAGACTCAACAAGGGATGAGTGACGGGTATTTGTTTGTTGGTGGTGGTTTACCTATTTGGTGACGGAATTTTTTGTGTGTTTTATATTGTTTCAATTTCAAATTGACTGAATGTGTTTGTTTTCCAGTTACAAGGTTTATGATGGTAAGTAAACCAACATATTTTAGATAAATGGGCAAATGAATCAAGTACTGACGAAAGTAAAATTGTGAGTCATATGCAACATTTTAAGTTACCTGTCTTATCTTAATATATTTTAGGTAGATTGCATTGGTTTTTCATGGTGAAACACGTTCACAAAGATCACAAATCATAATTTCTAATGTTTTAGTGCAAGGTGGTTAATGGCTATAGTACTATGCTGGTATAAACATCTCAGGTCATTCCCCTTCGTAAAATAATAGGTTTACTTAATCCTTTATATGTCACAAACGTCAAAATAAACACACGATGAGGGTTGCTTATGGCTAGCATCTCTTCGAAACATTATTGAAAGCCAGAGGCTTTCCCTATTTGGGTGCACAGGGTTATGCTTGTATGTTGTACTTCCAATTTCACAACATTGGATTTTAGTTTTATTTTAATAATTTTATTTTGGTTTTATATCCTACAACCTTTTCAGTCTACATCGAATACCTACTACTCTTGCAAGTTGGATGCTTAATCCTTCTAACAATATCTCAACCAACAACATCAGGTAGTGCAATTGGTCTCGATCGTCCAACTATTTTAGATGCTTTGAAGCATCTAAGATTCTTGACAAAATCACTATTATTGAGGATGATGGCCCCCAACAAAGAGAGATGTGTGGTTTGAAGAGACTGTAAGCTTTGTGAATAAAACAAAGGTGGTTCAATAGGAATATTTCATACAACGGCACTACAAACATCGTTTTTTTAAGGTTTGTTTTTCATGGCTTGTTATGAGTTTTGTGCTTATAATTAGATGGGTTTGTCTTATATGGTTACTTTTTGGCTCAAAACAATAAAAAAGGTATTACACAGTCATATGCATAATCGTTGTTGTCCCACTATTTAATATGAAAATGCAGACACCTGAACTTGAATTTTAACTGCATAACTTAGAGTTTGCCATTACACTTTTGCTGATGCATTTTTTCTGTTGCACATTCAAACAGCATAACTAAAGCAACGTAACTATTTGGTAGCTTTAGTGCTAATAACAGTATATCTGAAGCATAGTGGCTGATAGGTGTGAAAACACCCATCCTTTTACCACTTATTTCTTGCTAAACAAGACCAAAACGCGTATTTAATGTCATTTGTTTGGAATTATGCGTGGTTTGTGTGTTTGTTGTGTTTTCAGAGCCAACCGGATGAATATTAAAGAAAACATGGGATTGCACGAGTTTTATCGAAGAAAAAGACTCAAGACGAAGTCTATTGTCCAAGAGATGCAAAAGATTTGAAGTCAATGGGCCTATTTGAAGATTTATCGAAAGAAAGGACCAAAGACGGAAGATTTACATATGTCGAAGAACTCAAGTCTATTAATCGAAGAAATTAAAAGACGAGTTGAATTTATTCGTCGACAAATCCCGAATCAGAATCGAAAACGTCGACTTTATTGAAAAGACGAGAAGACGAAAAGAAAGAAGAAAGCCCACTCACCAACCAACCACTTGGCCTATATAAAGAGATCCCTTCACACAATTGACTGAAGTTTTTCATTCCAGATTTTCCTTTCTTTCGTAGGAAGCCAACACGATTAAGGTGTTGGTGATTTTTCATTTTTGTTGAATCTTTAATCTTGTAAGTTTTTAATCTTTCCTTTTGTTTACTCTACCTTAATCAATCAATATAAACCTTCCATTAATCTTGTTCATCTTCATCTTTTTGATTTAAAGTTTAAAGTTCTTATTTGGTTGATTTTAATCTTCAAAAGTAAGTGGGTTTTGTGTTTTTATTGTTTTGATTTGATGTTCATGGTTAGTAAATGATTATTGGTTAGTTTGGTTTAAATCTTTTGGTTTATTTTGGTTTGATTTGGTGAAAATCGTGTTGCCCAGCTTTCTCTGTTTCTTTACTGTTCTTCACGTTCCCCAGATTCCGGATCAACTTCATTTATTCCGGATCAAGCTTTTTTCCATGTTATTCCGGATTAACATTATATTCCGAATCAATTGATTCTTGAATTTTATTCCGGATCACCTCATTTATTCCGGATAGAATTTTATTCCGGATCATCACATTTATTCCGGATAGAGTTTTATTCCGGATCACCTTATTTATTCTGGATAGCCTTTTATTCCAGATCATCACATTTATTCCGGATCAACTTCATTTATTCCGGATCAAGCACTGTTTACTTTTATTCCGAATCAAGATTGTTCATCCGGAATATTTATATTCCGGATCAAAGCCTTTCATCCGGAATAATCATTATTCCGGATCAACTCATTTATTCCGGATCAACTTCATTTATTCGGGATCAAGCTTTTTTCCATATTATTCCGGATCAACAATTTTATTCCGGATCAACAATATTGTTCCGGATCAACTGATTTTTCAGTAAGGTTAGGCTACTGTTTAATCGTTTAATTGTTTAATTTTAGTTCAAGTTTTATTTCATTAACTGTTTTTAGCTTAAATCTTTATTTACTTCACGCATTTACCTTTTTAGTAGAATAGAAAACCAAACCCCCTTTTTGTAACCAAGAACAACTATTCCACTTTGAGCCGTGATCAATTCGAGAAGATTCCGAGAATATATTGAACCCAAAGCAAAACCTCAAGTATCAAATGGCGCCGCTGCCGGCTCTTCTCGTAAAGATTAACAGTTTTTGTGAGAACTTGGATTTTGGGATCCGTTCACCGTGAACGTTACTTTTTCATAAAAAATTTCAAAAACCCAAAAAAAACAAAAATACAAAAAAATTAAAAAACATAAGAAAGCCAAAAATATTTCTTGTTTGCTTTGTTAGTTCTTTTGCAGGTGCATGCGTACACGCTCAACGTTTTATCCCGAGCCCGAGACTTTCGATAACTTAGACATGGCCGGTGTACACAACAACAACAACAATCCACCTCAAAACAACATGAATAACAACAACAATGAAACTCTACCGGACAATCGCCCTATGATTGAACTTTTGCAAGCACATGTGGAGGGCAACTGTGACAACCCTGGTTTTAAGGTTCGTCACTTAGTTTTATTTTGTGCTAGTTACATGTCTTTACGTGTTTATGTGCTTATTGGTGTGTATAGATTGTGGTTTAGATATCGTTTCCGGTACGGGGTACCTTGTGAGTGAAACGAAGTGTGATGATTTCATGTTCATGAGTTCACATGGTAGTGACTATGAAGTGAGATGGTGTTATTTAGTGGTTTTACGTATACGTATATGTATTATAGAAAATCGTGTTTTTACGATTTACGGTTTAACATTTAGAGGTCTCGGATGAGGTAATTAGTCATATGGATATTTTTCGGGATGGTTTTAAGTCATTTAGGACTTGTTAAGAAAGTATAGAAAGCCTTATTTTTATCAAAACACTTCACAAAATCCCTGGAGATCAAGTATGGGTCGACATCCATGGAGAAAATTAGGGTTCTTCATCAAAAATCTTGTTTTCCAAAAAAATCTAAGGTAAAATCTTCAAACCTTTTTTAATTAAATTGTTTTTATGTTTTCTTTAATCATCTTATGATGGATTTAGGTTAGGGTTTATTATAAAAACAGTAAATTAATGTTATATTAATCATAACATGATGATACATAAATTAGGGCTTGTAATTAGTGGGATTAGGGTTAATTAATGAGGTTAATTTAGTTAAACCCGTTTTTAAAAACTGGGCAGAATTTTGGGTCATTGTTTTAATCATATAGGGAGTTCTACAAACTCTTGTTTTGCGATCCACATATCCATGGAAAGCTAATTGAAGTGGCTTTCCAATGCAAGAAACGAGAACTATATTGGAGGTCGGGAAGTGGGTCAAAAACAGGTTACAACAGTCGAAGGTCAAAACAGTTTTGTAATCAGCCTGTTTTCTTTTTAAGTTTTGGGTTGTTTGGGGTACTTAGGGTTGCATTGGGATCTTCTAACGAACATGAGATATGGTTTATATATTGTTGTAAGTATCTGTACTTGGGCTAAGGTTGTGGTTTAGGGTAAGACCCCTTAATTGTAACAAACTTTTAGTATGTTTAAAATCAGGAAATTTGGAATGACAAAAGTATATATATATATATATATATATCGGGGCCTTAACAGTAGCTTTAAGGTTAGGGCAAGTGGGAGGTGTTAGCTAACATATGTAAGGGTATGAATATTCCTTTTACAGAAACCATGGGTATGTTTAAGTGGGCGTTTGACTTAAAGTTTTGAGACATAAAAACTGGGACTGTTTTGTATAAAATATGAACGGGATAGCTATTAAACTTAACCAAGTTAAGGACTTGTTAGGGAAGGATAATAGGGTGATTAGAGATTATCAATGAAGTATTTATATGGGAATAGGCTAGATGTCCATCATAGGTTGATGAGCCATCTTAGTGACTGGTTCGTGTATTGATTGCGTGTTTTTGGTTTGTTAGCTTGTTGCTAGTGCGAGGACTTGTGAAGAAGCAATCAGGTGAGTTTCATAGTCCCATGTTTATTATTGATTTTGAATTCCAGATGGGATAGAAGAGACACTGTGTTGAGTTATTTATAAATTGATGCTGTGAATGTTTTTATGGTTTTGTGATGGACTTGTGTGTGCACTTATGTGATTAACTGCTATGTGATTCTTGATTGTGTATGATTTGGATCGGGGGACACGTGCCGTCTCAGTTATTGTTGTTTGACAAGGTAGTGGCCTTGTGGTTTGACAAGGTAGTGGCCTTGTGGTTTGACAAGGTAGGGGCCTTATGGTTTGCCAAGGTAGTGGCCTTAGGATAGGTACATAGTGTGATCATCTATGGTACCATGATGTTGTTTGGCAAGGTAGGAGCCTTGGATTGGTTTGGTATGATTAATCTTGATTGATAGTTGTTAATGCATATTTGTAACACATTGTCCATATGTTATTTGGTTGATGATTGTTATTCACAGCTTGTAACTGATTTGGCGTTGGAGTCTAAACCTATGACTCTCACCAACTTTATGTTGACGTGTTTTAGTGTCTCTTTCAGGTGTGAATGTGTTTAGGCTTGAGGATAGAAGTGGCTAGACTTGGATGCCTTAGGATTGCATATAGAAGGAGATCCACATTCCTTCTTAGTTTACCTTTATGTTTTTTTTATAAGTGATACATGTTGGCACCTATATGTTTGTTGGGTTTATGTTTATTGTTTGTCTTGGGTAAGTGGTAGGACTGTTACCTACTTACCTAGACTCCTGCATTTGTTGAGATATTGTCATGACTTTCGTGTCACCATTTTATGACATTTCTTATTCATATAGTTATCTCTATAGACACGCCATGTTGTGATGATATCCATTACGTCGCGCCCCATATTCCGCCATGGTGGGGTGTGACAGAATGGTATCAGAGACAATGGTTATGGAGAATTAGGTTGCCTAGTCGCGTAGCCTAGTCTATAGCTTAAGGGTCCCTGCATATAGGCGTCATAGGAGTATGTGTGCATTTTATAATAATTGATGTGTTTGGATGTTATTTATTGAGATGTTTTGACTAGTATGAATTGAACCGTAGTATGTTCATACTTAGTCACATGTTATTGTCTTTTCGGGTTTGTGACTAATGCGGGTTGAACCATAATCGTCCACGCTAGTCACTGTTGTATTTTGCTTAAATTGTACATTATAGTACATAATTTAGTACAAGGTAGTTTCTATCTTTTATCGAGTTATTTTACATACCTGAGGTATGTTATTTTTCTTTTGATGTTTAAGCCATGTTCCCTAAGAATCATGTGGTGGTTCGAGTTACTAGGAGTACATGGGTAGGAAGGATTTTAAGCTGTTTCCACTCTTATGGACGACATGACTTATAACTGATTATGTTTTCGTTTTGGATTTAGTCTATGTTGTTTTAGCTAGACTATGGATTTCGGTATTCCAAGAGTTTTACTATGTTATTTTAATAGATGGGGTTTTGGACCTATTTGGTTATGTGGTTATGAGCTTATGTGAGTAGATGGATTTATGTGTTATATGTTGTATTGATTCTTATAAGTGTCATCATAGGAGGGAGTGCATTGGGGGAAGGGTAATTGTATAAGTATGGTGGCCAACATAGTTATACAAGTACCACAACTTTAATGGGTTCTCAAGTATGATTGCATGAAAGAGAGTTAGTACATGCTTGTATATGATGAGATGTTTAATTTGGGTATACGTATATATATGAGTTTATGCAATGGATGCCTATGATATGGCTATTGTTCTTTTTGTGTTATATGTTTTGGGATTATAGTGGTGTTATGTGATTTTGGGGTCACACGATATGGTTTGGTTTTGGAGGTGGGCTTTATGCCTTGTTGTGGCACGGTGAGATGGTGATTACTCGTATGGAAAAACGAGCATATAAAGCGATTGATTGACTTGACGTATATGATAACGAGTATGTTTGGGGGATTCAATAGGTATACATATGCGGATGTATATATACTGATAGATGTTATGTTATGATTTACGGTCGTTCAGTAGTTATTATTACTTGAACGTACCTAGTGCTCTCTTGTGTTTAAACGATTTATTAGTGCCCGAGTTTGGTGGAGTTTCAACGACGTTTTGAATCTTTTGAAGTGTGTCTTGTAGCGTATTCTTTGAGTTTCGTATTTCACGTGTACGTTTTAAAAATGGTGTTCTTGGTTTTAAGTCTATTGAAATAACTTGGGTTTTCTTTTGAGATAATAGAATCTTTTGTGTTGGGTCTTACATTTCTTTTGGTCGGTATATATTGAGAAAAAGGGGGACTTGGAAATATATTATAGGGTTAGATAATTGGTTGTATTCGGTAAAATAAGGGTAAGGTGTTGGAGTCGTGTTTGAAACAAGGTGCAACATAAGATTTTTTTTTTTAATCAACACTTATTTATTTCAAATTCTAAAAGACTTTCTTTAAAATAAAGCGAAGTAAAATTTCTTTCTACTTACATAGTTTATATAATTGGGTTTAACCGATTCACATCATTTATAATTATTAATACGAGGTTAAATTGAGTTTATGAAGGTTACACATACAATTATATCTTTCATTTAAAAGGATTGCATTAATCACTAAGTTTATTTTTAAATTTTAAAACAACTAGTATAAAATTGTTTTGGTCATAACTTGTTCGTTTTTAGAGCTTTTTGGATGATTCAAAAGCCTAAAATTATTTACTCGGAACGTACTTTTCAAATATTCAGAATGTATAGTCATGGGAGGTCAGTATCCTGGTCGAAATTATTGTACAAGTGTCGGGTTAAAGGTTGAGTTTATATAGTAGTTTATTTTTTTATAATTTGGGATGCACGGGATACCTAGTTTTTGAGTTGAATTTTGAGTTCGTCTAGAAGGTTATTTGTAGATTGTTTGAGTCACATAGATGTGGGAGGTAATAGTAATAAAAAAAAGATATAAATTCTTTGGGAAAAGTCAATATTTTGCACGGTTTAAATAATATGTCACGGGGCGTAATATGTTTGGTTGCCATTGGGTGTTTCTTGGATTATTTTTCGTTGTGATGGGTCATTTTGAATTGATACACGTTTTGGGTTTGAGTTTTCTTTTGAGTCTCATGGTTTTTGACTTGTTTTAACTGGTGCACGTGAAATGTCGTTAGTTATCCGTTGGCTTGATTCATTGATTGTATCTGGTGGATTCAGGATGTAGTTTTGGTTTCGTATTGTTCGGGAGCGTTGAGGTAGTCATATGAAAGACTTGGTCGCGTCTACACGCTTAAGTAGGTGACCATGAGAGAACGGTCGGAATACTCTTAGTGGGGAGGAAAGAAGTTCGTAGACGAACTAGTGTGGTCACGAGGTCTCTTAGGAGTACCAAGGAGATGAATAGAGATTTGTGGGATATTAGCACAAGTAACGCGCCATAGAGAGTGTTGGAAGGGGAAGTAATACCTCAAAGGTATTTATGATTGTTCGTAGGGCATGTAAGTTTTCCGAAAATTTCCTGAAATTTAGTAGGTTTGCCTATTACTGTGAGGTAGAACCATAAGTAGAGCAAGTAGGAGAAGTGAGAGGAGTTGTAGTTAGTGCCTTTCCAAGGAAATTGTTGATGGAATGATTTAAAAACAAGAGTTGTTAGAAATTGCAAGGAATGCCGGATAAAAGTTGAGTTGCCTGGTAGTAAATGTGATGTGGAAGCGGTTGAGTGGTCTGATAAGAGGAAGTATTGGTCTTATAGAATACGTGTAGATTTTCGCGAGTAGAACGAGGTAGGAATTTATTCGTATTACCGCTAAGAGAGGGTGCAAGGAGGGCATAGTTGAAACTGCTAAGGATGTTGTATGAACGCTTTGGGTTTACGGTTATGCATTTGGCTTCGCCAAAGCACTAGCGGTCCTCATGGAGTCAATGAACCGAGGGTGCATGAACGTATATAAACGAGTTGTCATCGGGAGTATCGACGACATCTTGATCTACTCAAAGTCTAAGAAGGAGAGTGAGGCGAAGTATGTGTTGATTTTGGAGTGGAATTATACGTGAGATTTTTAAGTGTGAGTTTTAGTATTAAGTCTACCATGATGAGTAGTTAGAAATGATGGCATATCATGGAACCAGCAAGGGGCGAAGTGAAGAAGGATGAGGAAGAATTTTGGAGGCTGAAGAGGTGGATTGGATAATGAGCCGATCTTGGCATTATCGGAAGGACTGGATGAATTCGCGAAGCATGACGATACGTGGAGCAAGGATTTGGAGGTGTACGAGGACGACAAAGAAAGGCGATCGCTTATACGTTGCAGGAACTGAAGATTTGAAAGAACTGGATAGACTTAGTTAGTAGAGCTGGACTGTTATATCTGCCTAGAATGCTAGAGGCATTTGGTGTACGAGACGTGGAGAATGATCTATACGGATCATGAACGTCTCCAACACATATTCAATCATCTTGATTGAACATTTGGCAAAGGTGATGGGTGGAGTCAATTGATGAAAGAAAATTGCAAGGCCAAGTACCATCTGGGAAAGGCAAGCATGGTTGATGAGACATGGAATAAGAAGGATGAAGTGAAGCTGAGACGAACTTGAACTGTATGGATGACGTATTAGGGTGGTTTGGATGAAGGATGTAGGTTGCACCAGTTGAGTTGTCTAAAGCAGAGAACGCGTCAACATGTATGTTGCGTGGCTTGGACAATCATATGGAGAAAGGGACATAGACTATACTTCCTACATAGATAGGAGTAGCTTAGAAAGGGCAATGTAAGGACGAAGTTAGTGAAAGGGATACATAATGGGGAGGAGGAATAAGTACGACGAGATTTGGGTGATAGTCGATAGACTGACTAATTCATCTCATATTTCAAGAAGAATGAGAAGTCACGTGGTTGAGAAGTTGGAAGGATTGCGTACGGATGTGATAGAATGGAGGGTTTTGCGTAAAAGTTAGCCTAATATGTATGGAATGCCTTAGGAAGGATTATGGCAAGGGAAGAAACGATGGGAAGCATCACATTGTGATGTATGGTATGAGTTGAGGAAAAAGAAGGAAGTGTGTATAGGAGCGAAGCAAGAATAAAATAGGTCGAGATTGGAAAAGGAAATGGCACTGATCTGTACTGATTGTTTGGGAGGATTAGTATTAATAATTGAATAGATGAGGAGTTATAGGTGTGATATGCCATAGGGACTAAAGGGGGTTGATGAACATGATTGGATATGAGTATATCCGGCTAACTGGAAAAGGATAGGCAAGTGAGATATTTATACAACCTTAGGAGTCACACTGAGGACATGAGTGATTGATTAGAGGGAGTTAGGAAACTCATTAGCGATGGCTGAGTTTTCATATAATGATAGTTATCATACTAGAAGTCGATAAATGCCATTTGGGGCACTATATGAAAGGATAGGGTGAGTTGTCCCCATTATGGACTAGAATTGGTAAAAGAGGCTACTAATGTGATAATAATGTTTGTGGAAAGGATGAGAGCAACAAGGGATGCTATGTAGAAAAGGGAGGAAACCACTAGATTTAGTGACAAAGTTATGTAGGGAGTTTCACCCATAGTAACAGGTGGTATGATTTGGTAAAATGGAAGAGTTGATGTAGAGTTTTGTAGGTCTATTTATGATCTTTGGAAAGATCGGACCATTAGCTTATGAGCATAGAATTACCTGGGGGAAATGAGTTGTATACATGATACATTTCATGTATTGAGATTGGTAAAGGTTGTTTGAGAATGCATTTTGCATGTACGGTTATTCGGGACTTGTGTTAATAAGAGTCTTTGTTTTATCAAAGAGTCATCTGTGAGATTTATTGATTGTGAGGTCAAGAGTTTGGCAATGAGTTTAATTATTTTTGGTTTGTATATGTGGTATTTTGAAACTGAACTAAAGTTCACGTGGAAATGAGGGGAGTTCGTTTAGAACAAGTATCCTCGTGTGCTTTGTTGGTTATGTGTTGATCCTAAGGAGTAAATCTCGGGACGAGATTTCTATTAGGAGGGAGTGATGTGACAACCCTGGTTTTAAGGTTCGTCACTTAGTTTTATTTTGTGCTAGTTACATGTCTTTACGTGTTTATGTGCTTATTGGTGTGTATAGATTGTGGTTTGGATATCGTTTCCGGTACGGGGTACCTTGTGAGTGAAATGAAGTGTGATGATTTCATGTTCATGAGTTCACATGGTAGTGACTATGAAGTGAGATGGTGTTATTTAGTGGTTTTACGTATACGTATATGTATTATAGAAAATCGTGTTTTTACGATTTACGGTTTAACATTTAGAGGTCTCGGATGAGGTAATTAGTCATATGGATATTTTTCGGGATGGTTTTAAGTCATTTAGGACTTGTTAAGAAAGTATAGAAAGCCTTATTTTTATCAAAACACTTCACAAAATCCCTGGAGATCAAGTATGGGTCGACATCCATGGAGAAAATTAGGGTTCTTCATCAAAAATCTTGTTTTCCAAAAAAATCTAAGGTAAAATCTTCAAACCTTTTTTAATTAAATTATTTTTATGTTTTCTTTAATCATCTTATGATGGATTTAGGTTAGGGTTTATTATAAAAACAGTAAATTAATGTTATATTAATCATAACATGATGATTACATAAATTAGGGCTTGTAATTAGTGGGATTAGGGTTAATTAATGAGGTTAATTTAGTTAAACCCGTTTTTAAAAACTGGGCAGAATTTTGGGTCATTGTTTTAATCATATACGGAGTTCTACAAACTCTTATTTTGCGATCCACATATACCTGGAAAGCTAATTGAAGTGGCTTTCCAATGCAAGAAACGAGAACTATATTGGAGGTCGGGAAGTGGGTCAAAAACAGGTTACAACAGTCGAAGGTCAAAACAGTTTTGTAATCAGCCTGTTTTCTTTTTAAGTTTTGGGTTGTTTGGGGTACTTAGGGTTGCATTGGGATCTTCTAACGAACATGAGATATGGTTTATATATTGTTGTAAGTATCTGTACTTGGGCTAAGGTTGTGGTTTAGGGTAAGACCCCTTAATTGTAATAAACTTTTAGTATGTTTAAAATCAGGAAATTTGGAATGACAAAAGTATATATATATACATCGGGGCCTTAACAGTAGCTTTAAGGTTAGGGCAAGTGGGAGGTGTTAGCTAACAAATGTAAGGGTATGAATATTCCTTTTACAGAAACCATGGGTATGTTTAAGTGGGCGTTTGACTTAAAGTTTTGAGACATAAAAACTGGGACTGTTTTGTGTAAAATATGAACGGGATAGCTATTAAACTTAACCAAGTTAAGGACTTGTTAGGGAAGGATAATAGGGTGATTAGAGATTATCAATGAAGTATTTATATGGTAATAGGCTAGATGTCCATCATAGGTTGATGAGCCATCTTAGTGACTGGTTCGTGTATTGATTGCGTGTTTTTGGTTTGTTAGCTTGTTGCTAGTGCGAGGACTTGTGAAGAAGCAATCAGGTGAGTTTCATAGTCCCATGTTTATTATTGATTTTGACTTCCAGATGGGATAGAAGAGACACTGTGTTGAGTTATTTATAAATTGATGCTGTGAATGTTTTTATGGTTTTGTGATGGACTTGTGTGTGCACTTATGTGATTAACTGCTATGTGATTCTTGATTGTGTATGATTTGGATCGGGGGACACATGCCGTCTCAGTTATTGTTGTTTGACAAGGTAGTGGCCTTGTGGTTTGACAAGGTAGTGGCCTTGTGGTTTGACAAGGTAGGGGCCTTATGGTTTGCCAAGGTAGTGGCCTTGGGATAGGTACATAGTGTGATCATCTATGGTACCATGATGTTGTTTGGCAAGGTAGGAGCCTTGGATTGGTTTGGTATGATTAATCTTGATTGATAGTTGTTAATGCATATTTGTAACACATTGTCCATATGTTATTTGGTTGATGATTGTTATTCAGAGCTTGTAACTGATTTGGCGTTGGAGTCTAAACCTATGACTCTCACCAACTTTATGTTGACGTGTTTTAGTGTCTCTTTCAGGTGTGAATGTGTTTAAGCTTGAGGATAGAAGTGGCTAGACTTGGATGCCTTAGGATTGCATATAGAAGGAGATCCCAATTCCTTCTTAGTTTACCTTTATGTTTTTTTTATAAGTGATACATGTTGGCACCTATATGTTTGTTGGGTTTATGTTTATTGTTTGTCTTGGGTAAGTGGTAGGACTGTTACCTACTTACCTAGACTCCTGCATTTGTTGAGATATTGTCATGACTTTTGTGTCACCATTTTATGACATTTCTTATTCATATAGTTATCTCTATAGACACGCCATGTTGTGATGATATCCATTACGTCGCGCCCCATATTCCGCCATGGTGGGGTGTGATAGCAACAACGATCCAATTGTCATACCCGCGATTGCAGCCAACAACTTTAAGCTCAAATCCGGCTTTATTCAGATGGTCTCAGCTCAACCATTCTTGGAGCGTACCATTGATGATCCTCATGACCACATCAAAAGGTTCCTGCAACTCACAAATACGGTCAAATTCAATGGTGTTCCACAAGAGGTAATCCATTTACAACTTTTTTCTTTCTCCTTAGAGGGACAAGCCCGGCATTGGCTTGCAAAGGAACCGCCACAAAGTATTCTTACGTGGACGGATTTGGAGACCAAATTCATAAACTACTTTTTCCCACCCTCTCGTACTACCGCTTTGCGGAATGAAATTATTAATTTTGAACAAAAGTACGATGAGTCTTTTAGTGAATCTTGGGACCGTTTTAAAGACCTTTTAAGAAAGTGCCCACAACATGGTTTTACCAAAGTGCATCAAATTAATACTTTTTATAATGGTTTAAGCATGAATGACCAAGATTCACTAAATAGTGCCTCGGGGGGGTAATATTTTGGTTAAGAGTTCTAATGCCGCTTGGGACATTATCGAGAATAAGTCTAGAGTGCAAACCAAGAGTGTTCGGACCAATGCTGCTAGTGCTAGTACTAGTGACAACAACAAGCGACTTGACAAAATTACTACGCTTCTTGAATCGCTTGCTGCCCAAACCGCTAGCAACACCAAAAGCATCAACGCTCAAAACGCTCAAGTCAATGTTGTAAGCCAACCATGTGAAATATGCGGGGGTCCTCACTCTTACACCACTTGTACCACCACCCAAGACTACCCTTCTGAGAATGTTAACGCAGCATACGGTACCTATCCTCCGGCCGGTTATCAAGCTCGTCCTCAAGGTGACCGCAACTTGCTCTGCTATCGCTCAAACAACTTTCTCTCACCGCCCAGTTTTCCTCCACACAATCAAAACCAACAACAAAACCTTAACCGAACTACTCAAAACCAACCCCGAGCACCATACCAACCACCTCAAAGACAACCATATCCACCTCAAAGAAACAACCAAGTTTACCAACAACCTGCTTATCAACCACCCGCCTACCATGCTCCTCCTCCCAACCAACCCACCGCATTACACCAAGATGTTGAAACCTACATGAGGACTAATGATGTGATCGTGGAAAATCTCCAGCGGGAAATGGCCAACATGAAAGCAGATATGGTGAAGCAAGGGAATGAGCTTCGAGCTGATATGCGAAACACTTTGGCAAGTCAAACGAATGACTTAAAGAACATGATGGCTGGTTTCTTCCAAGGTAATCAATCCTCTTCTTCGGGTACTCTTCTGAGTAACACCGTGGCTAATCCAAGAGGGGAGATGAAAGCAATCACCACTCGCAGTGGCAAAGGTACCAAGGAACCCGAGCTTCCTATACCTCCACCGGTGATTGTGACTACGGAAAACGAGTCACCTACTCATATTCCTCAACCTTCTACTTCCCCAATTCCTCCACCTCTTACTTCTACCCCTCCTCCACCCAAGGATGTGAGTGATCCTACTATTCTAAAGCCTTCATCTTCTTCCGATATACCTTATCCCTCGAGGTTGGGGAAAGAGAAGCTCAAAAGCAAGGACGATATTCAAGTTTCAAACTTTCTCAAAATGTTTAAACAATTGAGTTTCAACATCTCCTTCGCTGAGGCTCTCGCTCACATGCCTAAATACGCGAAAATGTTTAAGGATATTCTTAGTGACAAGGAGAAACTTCTTGATATTGCTAATACCCAACTTAATGAGAATTGCTCTGCGGTTCTCTTAAGGAAATTGCCAACCAAACTTGGTGATCCGGGTCGCTTCTTAATCCCTTGCAACTTCCCAGGAGTAGAGAATTGCATGGCCCTAGCCGATCTAGGTGCCAGTATTAACTTAATGCCTTTAAGTGTTTGGAAGCAATTATCTCTCCCTGAGCTAGTCCCCACCAAAATGACTTTGGAATTAGCTAACCGTACGGTTGCTTATCCAATGGGGATAGTCGAAGACGTTTTTGTAGGAGTCGACAAATTCACTTTTCCGCCGATTTCGTTGTCGTTGACTACGACATGGACCTCGTGTGCCATTAATCGTTAGACGTCCATTCTTGAGGACCGGTCGCACTCTCATCGATGTAGAAGAGGGTGAGCTTATCATGAGAGTTGGTGACGATCAAATCGTCTTCAACATGGGTAAGATTTCTAAACAGCCTTATTCCTACGAGAGTGTTAATTGTATCGACGTTCTTGATGAGGCTTGTGAAGAACACTTTAAAGATGCTTGTAAAAGTATTCCTACCTCTCCTCCCAATGTTGAGACCGTTTCCTCTATTGATTCATCACTAACTCTATTTGGAGAAAGTGATTTCCTTTGGAAAGATTTTGAAGCAACCATGGGAGATGTGAACTTAGAAAATGACGATTCTCCCACCGATTGGGATGAAGACATTCGTCTCATTGAGAAACTTCTCAAAGAGGACAATATTTCTCCACCATCTCCCAAGGCTATTGCTATCGATGAACCGAATTTGACTACGCCTACCATCGAAAATCCTCCGGATTTAGAGCTTAAGGAGTTGTCGTCCCATCTCGAGTACGTGTTCCTTGAAGAAAAGAAGAAGTCGCCCGTCATCATCGCGAAGGACTTGAAAAAAGAAGAAAAATCTCGCCTCATCGCCGTGCTTAAAGATCATAAGAAGGCAATTGCTTGGAAAATTTCCGATATCCGCAGAATTGATCCAAACTTTTGTACTCACAAGATTCTCATGGAAGATGACTTTAAACCCGGAATCCAAAGCCAAAGAAGGGTTAATCCTCGAATTCATGACGTCATCAAACAAGAGGTTATCAAACTTCTTGATGCCGAAATGATTTATCCTATTTCGGATTCGCCATGGGTAAGTCCCGTCCATTGTGTGACCAAGAAGGACGGAATAACCGTTGTTACCAATGAACACAACGAGTTGATTCCTACTCGTCTCGTTACTGGGTGGAGAGTTTGTATCGACTATCGCAAACTCAATGATGCCACGAGAAAAGATCATTTTCCTCTTCCTTTCATGGACCAAATGCTCGAGCGTCTAGCGGGTAATGATTACTATTGCTTCTTAGATGGTTTCTCCGGGTATTTTCAAATTCCCATCGATCCCAACGACCAAGAAAAGACCACATTCACTTGTCCCTACGGAACATTTGCTTACAAACGCATTCCTTTTGGTTTATGCAATGCTCCTGGGACGTTCCAAAGGTGTATGATGGCTATCTTCCATGACATGGTTGAAGAAACTATGGAAGTCTTCATGGATGATTTCTCGGTTTATGGCGATTCTTTCTCTTCTTGCCTTGCCAATTTAGAACGTATGCTTAAGCGATGTGAAGACACTCGCCTTGTTCTAAATTGGGAAAAATGCCATTCATGGTAAAAGAGGGCATCGTGCTAGGACACAAAATCTCCAAAGCCGGTCTTGAAGTGGACCGTGCTAAAGTCGATGTTATTGCAAAATTGCCTCCACCTTCAACCGTGAAGGGTGTGAGAAGTTTCCTGGGTCATGCGTGCTTCTACCGTCGCTTTATCAAAGATTTTTCTAAAATCGCTCGCCCGATGACCCACCTCTTGGAAAAAGATACTCCTTTTATCTTTTCCAAAGAGTGTATTGAAGCCTTCAACCTTCTTGAGGATAAGCTAACTAAGGCACCGGTCTTGGTTACCCCTAATTGGGAGCTGCCCTTCGAGTTGATGTGCGATGCTAGCGACTTTGCTATTAGAGCGGTTTTGGGCCAAAGAGTGAATAAACACTTCCAACCAATCCATTACGCTAGCAAGACAATGACAGGGGCTCAATTGCATTACACGACAACCGAAAAAGAGCTTTTAGCTGTTGTCTATGCTTTTGAAAAGTTCCACCCCTATCTTGTCCTCTCTACCACCATCGTGTATACCGATCATTCCGCGTTGAAGTACTTGTTAACTAAACAAGATTCTAAGACAAGAATTCTTCGCTGGGTTTTGGTACTTCAAGAATTTAAAATCGAAATTCGTGATAAGAAGGGAGCTGAAAACCTAGCCGCGGATCATCTCAGTAGATGAAGGTCTACGTAATTTATGGCCTATTCTATGTTATGGATTTGGTGGATTAGGTTGGTTGATTGATTGATAATTAATGAAGAAATGAAGGAATTAGATGAGGGATTAGAGAGAGAAAGGAGAGAAGGGAGAGAATTGTAGAGAGAGAAAGTAAAATGAATAATGATTAAAGTGTAAATGAGAATCAACAACCCCCTCCTAACATGCTAGGAGGGGTTATATATAGCCCACCCTACATGTGGGCTATATGGACCATACATAAAGTAAATAGATCACGAGCCCATTACATAATTATCGTTGGAGCGACCGATCCTTCATAAATACGTAAAACGTATTTCCAACAATCTCCCCCTAAGGGAGGTCGCTCCAAGTTACAAAGTTCTAAATAGTCTATAACTCGTGATCTATGCTAACTAAGATGTGACCGAGACTTTATTGGGAAAAACGTATTTCCAACAATCTCCCCCTAAGGGAGGTCACATCTTTTTACAAAATCTTAAACCTAGCATCTATGCTTGAGTCTTCGATCTTGTTCTTGTGAATATGCTTGATGTGATCTTTGACTTTAGTCTTGAGCATGTTTCCTTGCCTTGACCTTGTGCATTCTTCACTTGTGATATTTGCCTCTTTGTGACTTCATGTTCCACATACTTATACTTTTAAATTCTTGAAAGCTTCAGAGTTTGATACAGCGGAAGACTTGACCTTCAGGCTTTCTTGAATTTGTTGAAGTACTATTTTGTATGTAGTATAAGCATGTGGTGACGACTTCTTCTGGTTTGTACACCGCAATGCCACCTTCTTGTTACGCTGCATAAGACAGTTAGCAACAAAACAATATACACGGATGAAATGGCCTTGAACATTTCATTCTAATTCGGTAGCATTTTACCTCCGGTCGGTGAAGACCGTTGGACGATATTAAATATCGTACTTGTGGCAGGTAGTTTCAATAAAGAACCTCCTTGACAAGATTTCGTGGGTAAACCCGTTCTCTTTACTCGACCGTCCAAAGCTGACTGCGAACGTAAAGAGTGGATCATTTGGATAATATTATCCGCATGATTTGAAGCCGTCAATTCATGTTCCTGGAACAAGTGAAGTTCAATTAAGAACCGCACCATCGTTGCTTTCCAGTTGTCACTAGCTTGATTCATATAGAATCTTGCAAGTTACCTACCAAGTGCTGTTTGATGTTAACACTAGAAGGATTTCCACTCGTCACTGTGATCAATAAAGAGTCACTCTGAGTGTTCTGGCAAGATCATATGATAATGCGAAGAGGCCTGGAACGTGTTTAAATTCATTTAAGAATTAAACCACTGTTGCTTTCCAGTTATCACAAGTTTGATTCATAAAGAATCGCACAAGTCACCTACCATGAGCTTTTTGATATTCGCTCAAGAAGGATTTCCATCTTCATTGTAAATACTTTCGTATTACTCGGATGTTCAGGCAAGATCATGAAGATTTTGCGTAGGACTCTTAATAACTTTCTTACGTTTCACAGTATGTGAAGAAGCAAGGAAATATGAAAGTGTGTCCTAAGGAGATATTTGATGATCTCAAATGGCTCTAGACTCGATCGTGCATTTTGGATTTTTAGTGATCGGAGGCTGGAGAGGAGTGCCACCTTTTCAATACCAATTTATTCGGAGTGAATAAATCAATAGATAATGTGTTGATCTCCGTGTGATTAAAACAAATACCTTTTGAGAGATATTTGAGTTAGCTGGGAAGGGTTGTGCATTGCATCACTGGGTCCATGACGTCTTTCTTCAATATCGAGAATCATTAGCAAAAATGACCTCAATAGCATATGTATTGACCCGGTTTCTGCCTAAAGTTGTAAGGAGGGCTTCTTTCTTTACACCCTTTATCTTTACAATTCTTTTTCATTCTTCAACCCCTTCAATGCTTACCAATACGTCATCACTAGCACCTTGTTGTGATTGTTCCAGTGCTAACTTAAGTACTTGGTCGGCATTCAGCTACGTTCACAATCTTTCTCCATCTTTCCTAAGGACTACTATTTCTAGCTATGGAATGTCCTTGGGAAGATTCCTCCGGTTCTAGAGAAATCATTGGACTTTAACCTATCCTACCATCCTTATGTCACCACAATCTTCACCGTCGTGAATAGAGATGTTTTGGGTAAGTGTATGTCACCATGAAATCCATTTTGAAGTGCAAATCCATTTTGCTCCCCCTTAACATATGCTACGATATTCGAAAACATTTCGCACATGTCGGGATGAGCTAACACGTTAAGTCAAACCATTTATGATTGATCATATCCCATATTAAATCACATTTTCTCCCCCATATTAAAAATATTAACCCAATCGATGTTTTTAATATCAATTGATTTAATAGCATTTTAAGAAAATTTGGGAAGAAAAATGCAAATCCGATTATCTTCATGAGTTACACAAGCTCCCCCTCAAATTAATGAGGGTGTACTTGAAACGTAAATTAAATACCTTTTAAACACAAGTGTAAGGTATTTATTACGTGCAAAGATCATATATAGTAATGAATTCACAAGATTAGCAATGTACGAGGTTGGACCTGAATAATGGAGAACAGCATATGAAAGAAGCACATGGTTCTTGTTCACGAATGTTGGTCACCTCGTCACGTCCCCGAGAAAATTAATTCTCGTTGTAGAGTCAAAGCTTTCCGGTGAAATGCTTGACTTGATTATGAAAAGCGGGTTGCTATCTGAAATAATAGCAAACCATTTTGAGCATGTTTTTAAAAATTTGAACTTCTGCTCGAACTTTATTTACAACCCCGTGTCATTATTGAATGACATTTCTAGGTTCGTAAATATTATCGATTCCAGAAGACATGCTCGTTTTATCAAAACATTTTTGAACACACAATTTTGAAAGATTTAGAAAAACCTTTGAAAAATTCTTGAAAAATCGTGTTCAAAGTTTTGAAAAACAATTACTTGAGCTTAAGATGTTGAATATCTTAAAAGCGAGCTCAAGTCCGAGAAGTTGTGAACTTCCCGTTGTTAAGGATAAGTTACCATCGGCGATAAACTTTCCTTTTATCTGAAGGACGAGTCCTAAGCTGACATTTACTTAGAAGTCGTGTTCATGAGCTTGAAAACTTTGACTGTTTTAACGGAAAGCTCATGACCGAGAAAGGTTAATTTCTCGTTACGAGGAAAAGTTCTCTTATTTAAAAGATCCACTTTCCTTTCTGAGCTTAAAACTTCGAATGTTTTAAGACAAGCTCATGACCGAGAAAGGTGAATTTCTCGTTAAGAGGATAAGTTATCATAAAAGATAATCTTTCCTTTATTTTAAGTTCGAGTTACAGTCTGACATTTAACTATAAGTCATATACACGAGCTTAAAACCTTTGAATGGTTTTAATGTAAGCTCGTGTCCGAGAAAATTTAATTTCTCGTTGTAAGGATAAGTTTATCATCGGCGATAAACTTTCCTTTCTTTGATGCACGGGTTATCGTCTGATATTTAACGATAAGCCATATACACGAGCTTAAAACCTTTGAATGGTTTTAGGGTAAGCTCGTGTCCAAGAAAACTTAATTTCTTGTTAAGAGGGTAAGTTATCGTTGCGTGGATAAACTTCCCTGTCTCTGAAGTCCGGGTCGTCGTCTGTCATTTAACGAGGAGCCATAATGCATGAGCTTTAAAAACATGGAATGTTTTTGATATAAGCTCATGCCCGAGAAAAATGAATTTCTCGTTTTTAGGATAAGTCATCATCGGGATGAACTTTCCTTTCTTTGGAGATCGAGTTACAGTCTGTTATGTGACTGTAAGTCCTTGTTTGCAGCTTAACCATGAATCCCCTGAGACATTTGTTTTTCTGATATCTGCTTCTTCAGCAACCAAACTCTAAGAGTGTCCTTAGTTGAACGGTATACAACAATTGGACCGCTTCGTTCTTTTGGAACATCAACTTTGGTACCTGCATTCTCATTAGTAGTTTGTATACTTTTGCATTGGTTAGAGATATCTATTTTTGAAGCACGTGGGGGATCACAGTTGGCTTTTCTTGTGTCAGAGGTGGCCTGAGGGGATGATTCACTTGTCTTAGTTGGCAAACGTTTCCTTTTATAGAAAACCTTAAGTTTAGGCGTAAGTGAAGTATCATCTTTATCAGTTTCCTCCCTAGTAGACTTAGTAGAATCGGAGACTATCCTAGTTAAAGGGCACTCGTTTCCTACAATAGTGAAAGTTCCACCAGTGGGGCGCCACATTTTACCAAAGGGTTTGATTTTAGCGACCCACTGGGATTTAAGTCTAGCACGGGAGTTCACCTCATTAAGCAATTTTTTGATACAAGCATCATGATTTGCCGTAAAGACACATTTTCTACATGTTTTACAAGTAGCATATTTAATGTCCGAGTAAGATCTAGAATCCCTAGACGATTGATTGATGCTCCTAGGATTGGACATGCTACGGTTAGCAGTGTTGGGTAAACTAGAAGGCATCTGACTAGGTTTGACATTCCTATCTCTTACATGTGTCTTTTGCTTAGCTTCCCTAAGATCAGATTCATGGCAAACGTCATTTGAACTAGTTCTAGACATGGTCTTGTTATTTTTAGGGAAACTAGAGGCAATCATATGATTTGGTCTTGCTAAAGCTGGAGTGATCACATTGGGCCTAGTTGCTGGAGTAACTGGTCTAATAAGATGAACCAAATCAACTTGGGAGGCTAACCGCGGTCTCGAGGATTGTGGTCGCTCGGATCTAAATGCAGTAGGTTGTCTGACAATCGGTTGTCTGACGAACTGATTTGTAGGCGGTTTCCCCAAGATTGATGGTTTTTCAAGCTTAGTGTCCACACTAGGTTCTCTAGTTTTCCTTAACTCGTTTTTCAACGCAGCTATAGCAAAGACCTTTTCCTGTACTTGGGCCTTTAAAGTCTCATTCTCTTTGAGCAAGTTATCTTGGGATGCCAACTTAGATTCAAGCAGTTGAATTTGTTTCAAAAGATTATCTTTTTCAGCTTTAGAATCTAGAACAGTTTGATCCAATTTTCTTTCAAGAACAACGTTTGACTTTTCAAGTTTTTCAAAGTATGTTTCAAATTTGTCCGTTTTCTTAGAAAATTCAAGTTTGGCATCCTCAAGATCTTTTGATTGCCGAGCTACGATCGTTTCGAGCTCTTTAATCTTGGAATCAGAAGCAGTCAATGAAGCAGTTATAATACAATTTTCATGATGTACTATAGCATTCTGAACAATCTCTCCCCCATTATGACTTACATCGGATGAATCAGAGGTGGTATTTCTATCACTCTTTTCCATCCCATGTGTGTCATAATTAGGTTCAGAATGCTCAATATGCGGCATGTCATCAGCATATACATCATAACCAACATCACATTGTACCATGTTTGCAGGCTCTTCGTCATAAATGGGTAAGGTGTCATCAAGAGAAATCTCGTGAACATTGCCTGACGTGCCACTGGTATCATGTTGTCCTCCTGATTCCGTGCTCTTGGCATTGATAGGCTCCAAGTTTTCAACCGTATGACCATTTTCCTCTTGCATCTGCGGCATTGATTCTTGTACTCCATTATCATACGTTTGCTGAAGTCGAGATCTTTCATAAATCGAAGACGAGACCGAAGTCATGAGTTTCAATATTGTATCACGAAAAACTCGAAGCTCGGTATGCGTAGCTCGAAGAAATGATTGGCAAAGCATCGAACTTTCAGACTTGATGATATTAAATTGGAGGAAAGGCGTGAGTTGTGTCACAAGAGCCTTATAAGCAAGTGCCGATGCAGAGTGATTAAAGTTGTCACGGTTGAGTTGCTCGGCAAGTTCGGTCAAAGTGGTAAAAAGGGAGTCGATGAATATATGACGATCTTGTCCAAAGATTGTCACAAATTCGCTCCCTCCTTGAATCCGTGAAAGAGTAACAAGATGATACTGGAGCATTTGAAAGGAAGCGATGCCGCTTTTCCTAACATTGTTTTGCATTAAATGCGATTCTCCCTTTTGACATGTCGAATCAAACGAATCCATTAAATATCGATTAAAAATGACGTGGATGATGTTGTTGTCAGGATTTTACAATACGACTCGGCTCAAAAATTATTGTCGGCTCAAACGATTATGAATTAAACCCGATCAAAAATCCGTATTTGCT
This sequence comes from Glebionis coronaria, assembly GCA_025667525.1. Classification (NCBI taxonomy): domain Eukaryota; kingdom Viridiplantae; phylum Streptophyta; class Magnoliopsida; order Asterales; family Asteraceae; genus Glebionis; species Glebionis coronaria. Next base: position 453,830,154 of record CM046879.1, read on the forward strand.
AAAAATATAACCCGTCACGTTCACTCGTCACTTTGTCTTCCAATCCGGCCACAAAAAACTTTGAACCCGTCAAATATTTTTCACATTAACTTGAAAAATACCCGCCTCGACACGATTTGCCAAAAATTAATAATTAACTTAACTAAAAAAAAATAAAAAAGAGAATAACCTTAAAATATGAAAATATATATAAAAAAAATAAGTTAACTTCTTTTTTTTTTTTTTTTTTAAAAAAAAAATTACTTAACTAAAATTGACACAAATACAAAATAACTTTAATATAAAAATAAAAAATGTTAATAAAAAAGAAAATAATTTGTAGCAAAAAAACGTGTGAAGGGGCTTCCTAGTTTTCTCCGCCGTAGACACCACGTGGCCCAATGACACTACTTCCACCGCCCAACCCCTTTAACCTAGTTTACTCCGCCCCTTGATAATAATAGTTAAATCTAATCTCTCTTCTCTCACTCAATCGTCCTCTTTCTCTCTCTCTCCTCACAAGTTACCAACACAAAAAAAACCTAATCTCTTCTCTCACGCAGCCACTCCTTTTCACAATCAAACCAGATCACAATATCAAAACTAAATTCAATTCATACATCACCTGAGCTTATTCCATCGAAACCATAAACAGTGATATAACCCAGTCATCAAGAAAGGTAAACCAGAAACTCCAATAGCAGCAACTTCAAGATCGTGTAAACAACGGTCTCGGGTAGGTTCTTTAAAAATTTAACGTTTTTGTTGAGTCTCTCTCTTCTGTAGAGTCTTTCTGTCGAGTCTGTGGATGTTTGGTTTGGTTTCGAGGTGAGAGTAGAGTCGAGTGTTGAGTGAATTCGGGTGGGTTTTGTTGGTGTGAGTGTATGATTGTGAGTCGAGAGTTGTGGGTGTTGAGTTTTGGGTGGGTGTGAGTGGAGTCTTGGGCTGTTGGTTTGTGTTGGTTCGAGAGGTGTAGTGTTAAGATGAGAGGGTGTGTTGTGTGAGACGAGAGGCTTTTTAATGAGTGGTGTGTGTGTCGGGGTTGTTTTGTGATTGGAGTCTAGGTGTGGAGTCCGTTTGGTTGTGTCGAGGGAGAGGGTAAGTCAGTCGAGAGTCGTTTAGAGTCTTGAGGGTGTTGGTATTGATGTCGAGAGTTTTAAGTCGAGGGTGTTTGTTTGTGGATTGAGGGGTTTTGGTTTCGAGGGTGAAAAATGAATCAGTTTTTCGAGTCTGTTTGAGTGGTGTCGAGGGAGTGGTGAGTCTGTGTGAGTCGAGGTCAAGTGGTTTTGAGTCAATTATTTCAAACGAGAGGTTGAGTCTGTTTGGGTTAAGGGTCGAGGGTGTTGTTGATGTTGGTAGAGAGAGTCGAGAGTCGAGTGGTGTTTGAGTCGAGTGAGTCTTGGTTGATGGTGTGGGTAGTCGAGAGATGAGAGGGTGAGAGGATGTTTGTTACGGGTGAGTATGTTTGTGGTCTGTTTTTGATTTTGAGTGAGTCGAAGCTGTTTGTTTTTGAGAAGGTTTTCGAGGGAATGAGTCTTTTAAAAGACGATGATTTGCCCAATTTGTCCGTTATGTTTGAAAGAGCTTCATTCGGAAGAATTTGATTCGGAAGTTTTTTTTGTTCATTCGGAAGTATTTGATTCGGAAGTTTTTTGTTCATTCGGAAGTGTTTGATTCGGAAGTTTTTTGTTCATTCGGAAGTGTTTGATTCGGAAGTTTTTTGTTCATTCGGAAGTGTTTGATTCGGAAGTTTTTTTATTGATTCGGAACATTTATATCAGATTTGTTGGGACAAGGTTGGACAGTTAGGACAGGACCAAAAAAAATGCCAGATGACCAGGAAAAATGACAGAAAATCCAGATAGAAGACAGTTAAAAAAAAATGAGACTAAAAAATAAAAATAAAATTAAAATAATAAAAAAATATAGAAAAAGACTGTTAACTGATAACAGACAACGGATTAAAAAAAATAAAAAACAATTTAAAAAAAATTAAAATAAAAAAACTGATTAAAAAAATAAAAAATAAAAAAAGGATAAAAATTGATAAAAATTTATATAAATTGATAAAATTTAGAAAACATACCAACTTTTTTATATAAATTGATTATTAAATTTGTGATAAAAAAACAAAGAAAAAATACAAACTTTTTATAAAAACACAAACTTTTTTGAAATTTGATAAAGAAATTTTTGATTTTTATATAAAAATTTGTGATTTTTTATCTAAAAGGTAAATAAATTTGAAGATTTGATATGATAACACATAAAAACATAAACTTTTTATAAAAAAATACAAACTTTTTAAAGTTTAAGCATGATTAAATCAAAACCCACCAAAATCAAAAAGAGATAAAAGAAGAATAAACCAAACTAACCATGGCTCTTGATACCAATTGAAGGTCTACGTAATTTATGGCCTATTCTATGTTATGGATTTGGTGGATTAGGTTGGTTGATTGATTGATAATTAATGAAGAAATGAAGGAATTAGATGAGGGATTAGAGAGAGAAAGGAGAGAAGGGAGAGAATTGTAGAGAGAGAAAGTAAAATGAATAATGATTAAAGTGTAAATGAGAATCAACAACCCCCTCCTAACATGCTAGGAGGGGTTATATATAGCCCACCCTACATGTGGGCTATATGGACCATACATAAAGTAAATAGATCACGAGCCCATTACATAATTATCGTTGGAGCGACCGATCCTTCATAAATACGTAAAACGTATTTCCAACAGTAGACTTGAGGACCCGTATCAAGGGGATCATCCGAACAAAGAGATCAATGATTCTTTTCCCCTGGAGACCTTAATGTCTATCAATTCGACTCAGGATGAAACCCCGTGGTTTGCGTACATTGCAAACTACTTGGCGGGTGGAATTCTCATTGACGGGTTAACATCCCAACAAAAGAAGAAGTTTTATAAAGACATTAAGACTTACTTTTGGGATGACCCGTATCTTTTCAAACAATGCGCTGATTTGATTATTCGCCGATGTGTTGATGGACCGGCAGCGGCACAAATCCTTGACGCTTGCCACAAAGGACCCACCGGTGGTCACTTTGGTCCCAACTACACCGCCAAAAAAGTGTTTGACTCGGGATTCTATTGGCCCACCATTTATCGTGATGCTCACGAGATGGTTAAACATTGTGATGCTTGCCAAAAACAAGGCAAGATCACACATAAAGATGAGATGCCTCAAAATTTCATACAAGAATGTGAAATCTTTGATGTTTGGGGTATCGACTTTATGGGGCCATTCCCTTCATCTAAAGGAAACAAATACATCCTTGTAGCCGTTGACTACGTTTCTAAATGGGTTGAAGCCAAAGCTTTACCTACTAATGACGCAAGGGTGGTTTGTAACTTTTTGAAGTCGCTATTCGCTAGATTCGGTGTGCCTCGTGCCATTATTAGTGATCGCGGGACTCATTTTTACAATGATCAATTCGCAAGAGTCATGGCTAAGTATGGTGTCAATCATCGTCTTTCCACCGCATACCACCTACAAACTAATGGCCAGGCTGAAATATCTAACCGAGGGTTAAAGTGAATTCTTGAACGAACCGTGGGAGAGCATCGTGCCTCATGGGCCGATAAACTCGATGATGCTCTGTGGGCTTTCCGTACCGCATACAAGACTCCGATTGGTTGTACACCATATCGTCTCGTGTACGGGAAAGCATGCCACCTCCCCATTGAGTTGGAGCACAAGGCTTATTGGGCCTTGAAATGGGCTAACTTCGATATCAACAAAGCCGGTGACCTACGCAAGATCCAACTCAATGAGTTGAATGAACTCCGGAATGAGGCTTATGAAAATTCTTTGATCTATAAGGAAAAGACTAAGCTCATTCACGACTCTAAGATTAAAAACCGAGAGTTTCAAGTTGGAGACAAAGTTTTACTCTTTAACTCTCGGTTGAAAATCTTTTCGGGCAAGCTGAAATCTCGTTGGTCCGGCCCATTCACCATTGCCCAAAGTTTTCCATATGGTACTCTCGAGCTCGCTCAACCTAATGGACCTAATTTTAAGGGGAATGGCCAACGAGTGAAGTTGTACTTTGGTGAGGACATCTCTCATGAGATGATTCCATCCCTCACCACGTTTCCCATGAACTAATTTTGGGTCGAGTCAGGCTCGTGACTCGGTTATCAAAAACAAGCGCTCCTCAGGAGGCAACCCGAGTATCTATCCTTTTCCGTTTTTACCTCCTAAGTGTAGGGGGACCTATAAAGGTTGTTTTTGTTTGTGTGGTGATGTGATTACAGGGATGAATGCACTTTTGAAACCTTTGAATAACCGTGCTCCCGTGTTATCCGAAATCCGGTTCTATCTCTCAACTATCGTGATTCAATTTTCTTCATACTCACATTTGATATTGATCACTTTAGTCGTCTCTTCCTTAGCTTGATTTAACCAACGTGCACAATGTCATAAGTGTAGGGGAGACTTTCCCACATGCTTAAACATTGAGGACAATGTTTATCTTAAGTGTAGGGGGGACTTCTATCGAAGTTTTAAGTGGACTTTTCCATTAAAATGCCTTCATTTAACCGGAAAATCATCTTTTTAAGCATTTTTCAAATTTTTAATTAACTTTGGCCATATAGTCGAAATTTTTAAATTTTTATCGTTACTTTCATATGTATATATCCCACAATAAAGTCAAAAATATTAATAAAGTGGTGTAGCTAGTTTTGAAGTCTTTGGCATATTAGGCCCGTTGCGATTATTTTGACTCAACCCGAATAGACTTATCCAAGTTTATTCTAGCTAGTATCCTTAACCATGTAGACCTTAATTGGTTTATTAGGCTAAGCATCCACGAGTCTCATTACTTGAGATTTTAAATTGTGGAGAACGAGAAATGATAGAGTCAATTATAAGTCGGTATTCTTACACAAGCACACTTGGTGTGATTATAAGCCTATTCTCCCATAACTTGCTAATAATTTATCTGCAATAAGTAAGGTCGTATGATTTTATTGAATAACTTAGCTTCTAGCCCAAGATCGCTTAAAAGTTGCTCGGTAATGATAAGAGTTCATAGCCAGGGCATAACTAATAAAGCGGGGCGCGAAGATTGGCGAGTCCGAAAAGGCCCTAACAAGGCATGAGGATTCCATTTTATTGCTAAAGATCCAAGGTGATGTGAAAAGCATTATTCCCAAAATCAATATGAAGGATCAAGACTCACGACGAAAAGCAATCAACTCCCATAAAGATCATGGAGAAGTCTATCCGAAAAGGCCCTAACAAGGCATGAGGATTCCATTTTATTGCTAAAGATCCAAGGTGATGTGAAAAGCATTATTCCCAAAATCAATATGAAGGACAAGACTCACGACGAAAAGCAATCAACTCCCATAAAGATCATGGAGAAGTCTATCCGAAAAGACCCTAACAAGGTATGAGGATAAATAGATCCAAGTCCGAAAAGGAGGCGGATCGTTGTATCTCAAAATCCCAAATAACGATTGAAGAAATAATGATGAAGTCGTGGTCAACAAAGTTGGAGTACCCCTCAAAAGTCTCCAAGTGAAGAAACTCTATTAACGAAGAGAAGACCATTATCTCAAGAACGTCTCTCAAGATATGAAGTATGAAGTACATGCCAAATATCGGCCCGAGAAAGGTCTCAAATCGTGAAGCGAGTTATGCCAAGATATGAACTTTTTGATATCCCGAGAAGCAGTTTTAAGAGATTTTGTCCTTTAGCTAACTATTAATCAAATCGTCCTACTTTGCTTTCAGCCTAAATAAACTATCGTAATAAGTCCAAAAATGCATCTTCATGATCATTCTAAGACAAAAATAAAATATAAGAGATACACCTAGGAATAAGGGAGTTTAAGCATATAATTAAGCCATGTGTGTAAGTGTTTGATTTGCTAACTTATAATAACAATGATCTCGTTTTTAAGCTTAGTTTGGGGAACGTGAAACTTGAGGGTGATAAATCTTCGCAGCACCGAAGCCCTAATGTAAGTCTTAGATCTCTTTGCAAGTTATTTCCATATAGCTATTTTCAAGTGAAAATGGTTTTCTATCCTTTTGTTTACTTTAACGTTTTAATTTCTTTTAGTACTTTAATTTTTGTTTAGTAGTATGTTAATAAGGCCAAGGTTGATTGATTATGAGAAAAGTGTAAAAATGCTTTATCACTAAGCATTGCATGAGGGCATTGCAATGGTTAAGTGTAGGGGATTTGATAGGTGTGAAAACACCCATCCTTTTACCACTTATTTCTTGCTAAAACAAGACCAAAACGCGTATTTAATGTCATTTGTTTGGAATTATGCGTGGTTTGTGTGTTTGTTGTGTTTTCAGAGCCAACCGGATGAATATTAAAGAAAACATGGGATTGCACGGGTTTTATCGAAGAAAAAGACTCAAGACGAAGTCTATTGTCCAAGAGATGCAAAAGATTTGAAGTCAATGGGCCTATTTGAAGATTTATCGAAGAAAATGACCAAAGACGGAAGATTTACATATGTCGAAGAACTTAAGTCTATTAATCGAAGAAATTAAAAGACGAGTTGAATTTATTCGTCGACAAATCCCGAATCAGAATCGAAAACGTCGACTTTACTGAAAAGACGAGAAGACGAAAAGAAAGAAGAAAGCCCACTCACCAACCAACCACTTGGCCTATATAAAGAGAGCCCTTCACACAATTGACTGAAGTTTTTCATTCCAGTTTTTCTTTTCTTTCGTAGGAAGCCAACACCATTAAGGTGTTGGTGATTTTTCATTTTTGTTGAATCTTTAATCTTATAAGTTTTTAATCTTTCCTTTTGTTTACTCTACCTTAATCAATCAATATAAACCTTCCATTAATCTTGTTCATCTTCATCTTTTTGATTTAAAGTTTAAAGTTCTTATTTGGTTGATTTTAATCTTCAAAAGTAAGTGGGTTTTGTGTTTTTATTGTTTTGATTTGATGTTCATGGTTAGTAAATGATTATTGGTTAGTTTGGTTTAAATCTTTTTGTTTATTTTCGTGAAAATCGTGTTGCCCAGCTTTCTCTGTTTCTTTACTGTTCTTCACATTCCCCAGATTCCGGATCAACTTCATTTATTCCGGATCAAGCTTTTTTCCATGTTATTCCGGATTAACATTATATTCCGAATCAATTGATTCTTGAATTTTATTCCGGATCACCTCATTTATTCCGGATAGAATTTTATTCCGGATCATCACATTTATTCCGGATAGAGTTTTATTCCGGATCACCTTATTTATTCCAGATAGCCTTTTATTCCGGATCATCACATTTATTCTGGATCAACTTCATTTATTCCGGATCAAGCACTGTTTACTTTTATTCCGAATCAAGATTGTTCATCCGGAATATTTATATTCCGGATCAAAGCCTTTCATCCGGAATAATCAATTATTCCGGATCAACTCATTTATTCCGGATCAACTTCATTTATTCCGGATCAAGCTTTTTTCCATGTTATTCCGGATCAACAATTTTATTCCAGATCAACAATATTATTCCGGATCAACTGATTTTTCAGTAAGGTTAGGCTACTTTTTAATCGTTTAATTGTTTAATTTTAATTCAAGTTTTATTTCATTAACTGTTTTTAGTTTAAATCTTTATTTACTTCACGCATTTACCTTTTTAGTAGAATAGAAAACCAAACCCCCCTTTTTGTAACCAAGAACAACTATTCCACTTTGAGCCGTGATCAATTCGAGAAGATTCCGAGAATATATTGAACCCAAAGCAAAACCTCAAGTATCAGTGGCATAGTGGTGATAATAGGATACCTGAAGCAGCGTAACTTATCGGTGCACTTGACTCCTCTAGATATTGTTAAGGGCTATTGTTAACCACATGTATGCAACTTGAAATTGCTTTTAGTTGAATGTATTCTAATCATAGGTGATGAATATATACAAGTTGTTTTTTTTGTAATTAGTAAAATAGGTCAGCTCTAATGATGCACTGTATAAGATATATTTTCTATTTTCTTTTGCTTAAATGGAACAAAAAAATTGGAACGAGCTACTCCTAAACTATTTATATGTTTGGGATTGCGCTCTTGAGATGGTTTATCGGAGTTATGATATAGGCAACAATTTAAATGTTTTGACGTACTCATTATAAATGAGTTTTACGGTGTGTTTCGATTTTTGTTTCGTTATGGCCTTTGTCTATTAAATCTATGATTAATATCTCTCTGTTGAGTTATTTCAGGTATGAAATGTATATGAATCAGTTAGGCTTTACCACCAAGTAATTATGTTCGCTGTGGTGGACCTTCACGTTTCGTGTTTAGTACAAAAAATTGTTAGAGCTCAAGTTGCTTGGTTTAGACTTCATGCATGCAGCCCATGATTATTCATTAAAATTTTGTATCATGTATGTTACAACACTTTTTGATTGCAATTTTATCTTATCGTAATATTGCATTTCGTTAAATTTTGTGTGCTACGCAATTTTCGCCGCTATGCGCGGTTACTCGTCTAGTTATTTATAAGGGTAATCTGTTTAAATTTAAAAATTTTAAAAAAAGATTTTTTTTTAAATTATGTAACGGTAAAACATTTTGAATTTTCTATTTTACAAAGGAGTCGTGCCTCGGATCGACTTCGTCGAGTCAACCGACTCGACTTCATCGCCGTAAAGGACCGACCAGATCGACGACCTCCTGCATTGCCGACTCAGTGTCACCGGAGACCCTAGGCAATAACGATTAAGAGGTCCGGTTACACTTCTAAATTAAAAAGAAATTTTATTTAAAGTGAATTACATGACTCGTACATGTTTAGCATATAACGTATTTATATATAATCGTAAAAAAAATGAGGCTTCGTTTCAAATGAAGGCCCAATGTGATGATAAATAGATCATTGTAGGTCGTCGGAGAAAGAGAACTGACGTGAAAAATAAAGGTCGCACAAAGTTATTGTTATGAGTAGCCTTAGTTGACAAAAATACATATTTTTACCAGAATATTTCACGATACCCACAATTTTATGAAAACTTATTTGATGTTGCAAAATCAACTTTTTTAAATAAAAAAAAAATGTGGTATGTTTTATCACTCGTGTTTCTTTTGGTCATAACCTTCTTGTGCTATTTTTTTTTTCGAGATTCCATAAGCAAATACGAGAATAAAAAGTTATTCAAATTTTATATTTTGAGCTAACCGTAAAAATCGAAAAAAAAAATTATTTTCATGAATTCACAAGATTTAACTTTGCAAAGGCAATGTTGTAAATTTTATTAAAAGTATCGAGGCTTGGGTCAAAACTTCCTAAATTTCAAAAATAAATTGTAAGAATTGACTTTGCAAAGTAAAACTTTGCAATAATTCATAAATAGTAAGAATGGGTATTTTTATCATGTTTAGCTATTAACCAAAGTTCTAATTTAAAAAGGTCCGTAGTAAATTACTTCCTCCTCACAATGAAAATACATATAAAAAAATAATCAATGCGAATACATATAAAAAAGTTAAACAGAAACTATAATTTTAAAACGGAGAAAGTAACATAGCAAATATACTCCGTCTCAAAGATACGGTTAAATAATGACTAAAACATTTTTTGTAGTTAACGGCACAATAACAAAATGAATATAAATGTGGTTAAGATATAAAGTTTAGTATGTTTGTGGTTAAATTAATTTAAAGTTTATGTTATTTATCAAATTTCCGCATATTATCTGCTAAAGTAATAGGGTGTTCATGTATTTACCAAATGAACTTTACTGTTAATGAATATAGACTAGTAGTAAAAACTGTGGAGTTGCTCAGATTCTATGGGTGTAAAGATGTCTGTCATGCCCATGAGCATTCAGTACGAGGAATTGTTTATAATCACTGCAACTAATCCACAATCTATATAACATAAAACGCAAATTAAAAACAATTAATGAAATAAATAAAAAAATGTAAATTTGTGATGGTAAAGGATGCTCATATTCTATGGGTGTAAAAGAGTCTATCATGCTATTAGCAATCAGGAACAAAGTCTTTTATTGTTATAATCACTGCAAACACAATACCATCACAAAAGAAATAGTTGAATTCATAAAAACATGAAACTGATAAAATTAAATAAAATAAAAGTGAAAAAATAATGGTTTTGGGGGAAAGAAGAGATGGGGCGTATGACGGCTGTTTAATTTGGTTTGAAGAAGTTTGAGAAAGATGTGAGAATATATAGACATGAATCTGTAACCCTAGTTTACAAGGAGGATATGTGGGCTTGCTGTTATTGGGGTGCTAAGCACGGCCCATATAAACTCATATGAATAATCATATTTGACATTTCTAAAGATTTATGACGGCCGTTTGATTTTGTTTGAAGAAGAATGAGAAGGATGTGAGAATATATAGACATGCGGATCTTAAACCCTAATTTTATCAGGAGGATATGTGGGCTTGTTGTTATTGCGGTGTACATAGCTAATGGATTTAAGGTAGAGGCTTCAATTGTAACTGTTGGGCCGACTATTGGGTAATGGATTGTTGTTAATTTTTTAAGGTTTGTATTTTAAGCATACGGCTTTCTTAAATTTGTTGTTAATAGTTTGTAATTGTGAGTTTTAGTTAGATTAAAGACTTGTGGTAAAAGACAAAATGAACATATCTACTTTTTTTTATTGTGTTTAACATTAATTTATTATTTTTTTTTTTTGAAAAGGCTAATATATTAAAAAACAGGTTCTAAGAGCTAAGGTGGTTTTGTTTCATTAAAATATTTTGAGTCTGAATCTAACTCCCATATCTTACTGGTAAGAGCTGGTTTAAAAATCTGAATCTGAATGAAATTATATTTTTGTTTTTTTACAGTTGTTTGAATAATTTTAAATATCTGTTTTTTAAATCACCCCTAAGCAGTTGTTTTTTAAATCACCCCTAAAAGAGATATATACTAACTATAATTAGCAGATTGTGATAAACACAAAGATGGTAATTATCCTTTGCTTAGGGCTCAAGAATCGGCAAGGCGCAACCAGGACTCTGCCGCCTATATAAGGAACACCCAAGGGTTCCACAAAGGGACGATTTACTTCACACTCTCATACGTCACGGATATCTAACCCTAAAACCGATTACTTACTCTCAGGACGAAGTCTAATCGTGGATATGTTCCCACAACAAGCCTAACAGCGTGTTGTTTAGTGTGCAGGATCTCAACCAGAAATTCACTTGGTGCAAGAGCCGGAACCCCAGGACCCGAATAAGCCTAATCCGGGTTGAAAAATGTCCATCCAACTTTTGTATCAACAAGTTGGCGCCATCCGTGGGACCTTACACTAAACTCTACCAATGACAAAAGGAAACCCTAAGCAGGGATACCAACGGAACGCAAACAAAATACCGACAACAGAGACGCCGGTCATCCAGCCGGTCACGGGATCAACTGGAAGGGGTGCTACTTGGAATGTGGCAGACCAGTTCACACGTGGGACGGAGTCACAATTCAATACCCCCACACCTACCATCCCTGTGAATAACCCAAATCCAGGGTCGACATCCAAACCTCTCCATAGGGAGGTGTAGAGACCTCCGGTCACCGATACAGAAGTCGACATCAACACCCCTGTCAACGATGGGAGTATCGAAGCCTACGTGACATAGAACTTCGAATCAATCGTTCCTGTTATAACAGCAAGAATGAACTTGGGAAGAAACCTCCAGGCTAGGCTGAAATTCGACAGTGTTGCTGGAGACGCGCACAAACGTCACGAAAGAGGAATAGAAGACATAGGTCCGAGGCACTTCCCCGAAGGGAAAAACAACCTCAACTGCGTAATGTCTTCGAACGTCTTGGAGACAGGATACTCGAGGATCTCGAGGCAAATCGAGGGGACGCAAACCTCTCGGACGGATCTACGGATCACGCTCTCCAAGAGACGCCACACGAAAACACCAGGCGCGTTAGTGTCTTCGAGAGGACATATCCTCCCAATGGGAGATATGTCACCCCCTCACCAATGACGTATAGTCACCGCAACCGGTCGAGGCGCGGAAGACGTTCGCCCAGCTATGATTCATCCGGATTCGATTCCAATGATCATCACCCTAGACGTCGCAGAGCGAGATACCCCTCTTCTGAATCTTCATGCAGTAGTCAGGAGCATAGGAGATGACCACGTCGCCACTCACAACGGGATAATGAGGATCTATCCCTCCCATGATGTCAGGAGAGATAGGACGCATTCACAAGTCGCATTCGGGACTACTCCAAGGACAAAAAGCAGCGCATACCCACATGTGTGAAAACTTATGATGGGTCCGGCGACCCGGATGACCACCTAAAAGTTTTCGAAACATAAGCAAAGATTAAACGATGGTCTATGCCTCTGTGGTGCCAGATGTTCAATTCAACACTCATCGGAAACGCTCGTGACTTGTTCGAAAGACTCTCGCGTCGAAGCATAGACAGCTTTGAGGAATTGCGGCGTGCATTCAGAAGAATTATACTCAGATAAAGAAGTAAAACAGGGACATTGTTCATTGGCCACGATGAAACAGAAGCATGGGGAGTCTACGGAAGGCTTCACGGAGCGCTTCAAAGACGAGTGCATGAAAATCAAGGCATGTCCTAAATAACTAAAAATATCCGTCTATATGCACGCCATAACGGATAGGGAACTGATCAAACGTTTGAGTGACAAGCGACCTGAAACATTCGATGAGTTGATGAAAAGGGTTAGGTCCTTTGTGGAAGGAGAGATCGCGGTCACAACGGCTTATTCCACAAAAGGAAACCAAAGCTATCGGAATCACGACCAACCGAAAAAACAATCAAGCAGGCGAGTGAGAGGAACCTTGACTATCATGGTCAATAAAAAGGGCGGGGCAATGACAAGTTCACCCCTCTAAGAATGTCTCCACGAAAGATATTATTATCAGAGGGCGCAAACTTCCTAAGACCACCTCCCATGACAACTCCAGTCGACCGTCGTTAGGGGAATCAATTCTCTGAATTCCATAACGACAAGGGCCACGGAACGGACGAGTGCATCCAACTCAAAAAGTATATTGAGTCGCTGGTGAAGTCAGGACAACTCAAACATCTCGTTAAGGATTGGAAGGATGGGAAGGAACACAAAAAGAGTGACAAAAAAGATCACCCTAAGGATAAGCCCTACCATATTCATGGTCCAATCGTGGCAGCGCAGGACCAAGCAGAAGATCAGTCAAAAAATTTATGTTGCAAATAGATCTCGTTCCCTCCTATAACTTCAAGCATTATAGCCCAAGGGCCCCTCACAATTGAAGTAAACATGAGAGACCACAATGTCCACCGCATGTACGTTGACGGAGGGTCATCAGCCGAGATACTATATGAACACTACTTTACACGGCTACGCCCGGAAGTAAAGAAGCAGTTGATGTCAGCCACGTCGTCGCTCATTGGCTTTAGTGGAGAAACCATCTGGTCGTTGGGCAAGCTGCGACTCCTAGTTACCATCGGAGATGACGAACTCTCAACCAGAACATGGATGAACTTCATGGTGATGCGTTCACCATCGCCGTACAATGGTATCGTTGGAAGGCCAGGGATATTGGCTATTCGGGTTGTACCTTCCATGGCACACGGCATGATGAAATTCCCGGTGGACGGAGGAATCGTCACTATCTTCAATATGGTGGTACCACCATCAAAATGTCATGCAATAACCCCACCAGCACAGCCAGATCCCAAGGGAAAGGAGTCACCACCAGCAAACTTGTAAAACCCTAAAATTTAGCTTTTATTCTATTTAATTATTTTAAATATAACATAAAGTGATATAATTTGTGAAACTCTTTTATTTCGGCAAGTTAGTATATGTCAGTTACAATCCTATCTCAAATTAAATGAATAATGGATCGTCGGTTTGAAATTCTTTTAACCCAAATCATTTCTATAAACATATGATTCGCATATTGATAAATTTAACTACATCCATATAATTTTTGTACATGAGTGAATGTACCTTAAAATAATAAAAGATACAACTTGACATATATAACATTTTTGAATTGAATTAATTGAAGGTAATCACCTTTTCTTTCGTTGCACTCTCGTTATTTTCGGAATCCGTAACATCAGTGCTCCATATATAGTGTAAACTATGATAACTCATCCATGGAATCCTAAACCAAAGCTTTAAACCACCATTTCGAACTATAAAACCTATAGGTTTGAGTGCTCATCGAAATCGGAGTTGTGTTCGGTACAGTTCATGTCGAGGTTGTTGCAGCGTACTCGGGTAGATTCGATCGACTCATGTTCGAGCAGTTCGTTTTGGTTTCATTCGTTGTAGGAGTTTAGTTCGCAATCGGTACACGGTTATATGATCAGGTATCGTCGAGTTATGTTTCGACCATGCCTCGCTTATTCTAGTGCTCGTCTTCAAGTTGGTGTTCATACCTTTGTACGTCTAGCTTATACTCGAATCATAACTTTTATCATATATAGTTTAAAATATGTTATGACCCAGTAGTTTAAAAGCTTTCTTGTCATACAATGGAAGAAAAGTAACTAACGTTAATACAAATATGAAAGCACATGTTTTCAATGTTTTCATAATAAATATCTAAGACTAGGAAACTATAAACAAGAAATGATGAATTCGAAATCGGTTTCGGTACTACCCTAACTATATGTATAAATGGCCTTAATCTGATGCAACTTTCATAATATGGAATGAGGGAGACAAGACGTGTTGTACATTGGTGATGTTATTTTATGAGGTTTAAGTAATGACATACAAAGATTTGTATATATACATATTACAGGATATATGATACCAAGTTATGAGTAGTAAACTAACATTTAAAAAAAAGATATAATGATATTAATATTGAGTCAAAATGTTGTAGCTTTGAATTTAAAATGAAGATTTAGACCAGTGGTAAAATATAACATAAATGTTTGGTGTTGTTGTTGCTCGGCCAATCGAGAGAACCACAAGGGTGGTCTCGGTGGTTTATTGATCGGTGGCTTATTGATTTATTTGGCTTAATTATTATTTTGGCTTATTGATCTCGAGTTTATTAAATGTTAACTTACTTACACCATGACTTATTAATATAATATTTATCATTAACCATGACTTATAAGAATTTACTTATTTAATATGCTTATTAAACAATAACTTATATAATCAGCTTATTCAATGAACAAGGTAAATTATTTAAGTATATTAAACGAGCTTATTACTATTTATGGAAATTTACTATATTTGGAAATATCAAGTATATTATTAAACGAAACATGAAATACAATATCAAGAACTCACGAACCATGCCAGATTAAAGAAAAAAAAATATAATTCATGAACAAGTATAACAAGTCAAGAATCAGTAAATTCTGTCAAGAACCAATAATTCATGTCATGCACAAACAACTCATTCATGTCCCTTTATCATGTAGTGCACGTGAAGTCAGAGTAGGGTTTCTGTCCTTTCATCTTCAGTCAGTTACTGGACACAAGGTACGGATTTTCTGTCCTTTCAGTAAGGACTTCCTTTCCTATGCATGATTTGAATTCCCCGTCTGCAGCTAAATGTTTTCCCCAATATGTGTTTAAGCTTATCAGTAATCATGTTAATAACTAAATAAATTGCCTGAGCATTATATACAAGCATGACAAGTTTATGTACTAGTTACGGAGGTACCATAACCATGGCACTAGAGGCACCGGTGTCGTGACTCACATGCAGGAGAGTGATATCCTGCATCGTCCCAGTCAGCTCAGTTTGGTCATTTTATCAGTATTATTAGTGGGGCGTATGGATGCATCCTAGGCTTATCAGTTTACAAGTTATCAGGGTGAATGTGGTGTGTGCTCTACATCCTTCACATTGGAGCTGATCCTTCCACCCATCACAGTATTTAGAGGTCACCCCTCTACAGTTATTTAGAGGTCACCCCTCTACAGCATGACGAGGTCACCCCTCTAGTTATTCATGCACCGTTGTTACAGCACATGACCTATATAAGCTCTGGCAATTAAAATAGAGTAAATGCATGTTTTCAAATTTAACAGATAGCAGTTCAACTTTATTATTTATAAATCAGACTTTACAGATTATACACAGTTTTCCGCTGCAACTTTACTTATCAGTCTTACAGTTCCAGTATTTTATCATCTGTTTCATTTCAGTAATTCCTTATCATTCTTTATATCCGTTCACTGAGCGTTATGCTCAACCGTAGTTCTTTCATGTTCTAATGGCAGGTACACCAGGACGCTCTTAGGATTCTGAGAGCATGTGCATTGAATGGAAGCTATCCGGACTTCTTACCTTATGTACTTCTTACATTACTCTGCTTATTTGGACATTGTTTAGTCCTTTCCTTCAGTATTTTACTTTTCATGTTTTGAGCTTATGTTTGGATTACCGATGTTTGATTCTGGTATTTCCTTTATGGTCAGTTAATGTTTTAGGACATTAACCTTATGCTTTGATGACACTCCATAAATACACACAGCGGTCCACTTATCTAAGTGGGGTGTTACAATTATGGTATCAGAGCCCAGGTTCGACTTGTAGGCTCTAAAACTTGACCTGTGACTAGTGTGTAGTCAGCAGGAACTTTCCAGATTTTGGCGTTGTTATCTTTCATGTTCTCATGCATCTATCAGTCACTTTTCCTCAGTTATCAGTCGGTTTTCTTATAGTTTTTGACTATTTAAAAGGTTGGTACATGACTGGCCATATTTAGTCGCATGTGCTTTTCTGCGAATTTTGTTTTGGTGAACCGACCCATAGGCGTTCACCCTTGCCCGTTCAGATTTTTGTATTGGTGAACCGACCCAATGGCGTTCATACTTACTCTTGACAGATTCATGCTTTCAGTCGAATATTACTTGGTGAACCAGCCCATATACGTTCACCAATGTTCAGATCAAATTTCATGTTTTTCAGTTGAATGTTGTTTTGTGAACCGACCTACAGTTGTTCACCTTTGTCATATCAGGACATTTCATAAATTTTGACAAGTATGGATCGAACCAGAATAGCCCATACTTAGTCACATGTTTTCTTCTTGGAATGATGTGGATTGTACTATAGCCATCCACAACAGTTGTTGTTAAAACTCAGTTGATCATACTCTTATGTTCTTTGTAACAATCCAGTTTCACAATTCCAAGCTGATGTCGCCTTCAAGCGGATTCAATTTCATGTTTCCTTACAAGGATTATGTTTTCAACAGAATTATAATGTTTCATGCTAAGATACAGAAGGATAATAGTAAAATACTATTTCATGATAAATCATGTTCTGGTCTTTATCAATCATGTCTTTATTCTGAATGTTGATGAAACTCCGTTTAATCATATTTTTTAGCCTCTATACAACCAACATTAAGTCTACGCAGAAGTTATTATCCTATCATGTTAACCATTTCAGTTCAGTTTACTACCGTTTAAATCAATTTATTTCTTTGATAATGTCAGACAAGCGACACCAGTATCGACCATCCCATAAAATTTCCACCAGCTCCATGTACAGTATTCCATATGTACCCCATGTACAGTGTCTCAGTTATACTCCATGTACAGTATTTCACGTGTACTCCACGTACAATGTCTTAGATATGCTCCATGTGCAGTATTCATTTTGTACTTCATGTATAGTAGTCCAGGTGTACTCCAGGTACCCTACTCCATGTATATTGCTAATCGATCCTCAATCATCTCAGGCGTTTCCACTTGTTGATATTCTACCAGTTGTTGATGCTGCTCGTGAGTTGAAGATTTTGCTAGATGCTGATGTCGCTAACACTTAGAATACCTCACAAATGTTGATGCTGCTGATACTTTGGAGATTTCTCAAGATGCTGATGCCGTTTATACTATGAAGACTCTACAGAACAAGGACGGAAACTATAAATTTGAAATTTCTGAAAAGAATAAAATTTCAACCATGAGACACTACCATTCCATTCCATACTCTTACCATCTCAACTAGATGTCACACTTCACTCAGCTAACCGTTCTTTTAGAAGAGTGGGAACCGGAACCTAGCCGCCCACTCAGTAGAATAGTTACAGGAATCACGGTCATGATAATGACCGTCATAAGGTGACATACAAAGCAGTAGTGACAACCACCGTGCTTATAATTAATCAGTCAGCAACCGGGTCTCCGAAATAAACGTGACCAGAAATACAGAGGTCAGTAGTCTAATCGGTCCGCCAACCCTAGCTGTTACCAGAAATTTTTTTTAGCCTTGCTCAGATTCACCTACTAAAACATATGTCAGGACATCAGTCAAGACATGGGTCTCTATTATCCTTTTGGAAGACACCTTTCAGAACACCAGATACGATACATGTCGTATGAATATCTTCTCAAGGCACGAGTCAAGACTCATAACTCCAGTATGTTTTCTAAACCAGACCCTCAGTAATTCAGGGTACCCTTCAGAAAGGGGTATACCCGTTCTATTATGCCACGCATGAATCAGATCATTTAAAAATTCAGTCACTACCACTAGAGTATTATTCAGGTTAAACACGCATTATTCATCCTGTGAGGCTACGGACAAACACATTCAGTGAAAAGTCGCCATGTATACTTCACGTGTTCCTACGCCAACTTCATCTTAAATCAGGTAGTCACCTGCCTCTCAGCCAGAAAGGACTCAACAGTATCACCATATTTATTAAAACTTTATTTTCAGTTAACGACGAGATCCGTCTTACTAAATCCCAAATATATTCATTATACTTTATGTCAGAAAAATTAGTACAAATTATTTCTGCCTTACAAGCGCGTGACTTATTAGTCCATAACTACGAAGACTTTTAGCTACCAGTTATAAATTCACTTCAAAAAAAAAATCCTCGAATCCATGATTAGCAGATTATACTAAAATTTCCAGATGTCATCCAAGAAATTCCTTCCTAACTACGAGACATAATTTACCATCGAACTTGTCTCAAGAATAGTGCATGTTTCCAAAACTCTTTATTCCAGAGTTGCATCTAAGTTAAAAGGGTTGCATCATTTGCTGCAAGAATTACCGAAATGAGGCTTTATTCGCCCTGGCGTACCACCATGAAGTGTGTCGTTTTTGTCTATCTGGAAGAAGACCGGTATCATGAGATCATGTATCGACCACTGAATTTTTTTTTTCAAGATCACCATTTGTTGGAAATACGTTTTACGTATTTATGAAGGATCGGTCGCTCCAACGATAATTATGTAATGGGCTCGTGATCTATTTACTTTATGTATGGTCCATATAGCCCACATGTAGGGTGGGCTATATATAACCCCTCCTAGCATGTTAGGAGGGGGTTGTTGATTCCATTTGTCAATTAATCATATTTTCCACTTTCTCTTTCTCTCTCTACCTTTCCCCTTTTCTCTCCTTTCTCTCTCTAATCCTTCATCTCTTTCCTTCATTTCTTCTTTATTAATCTATCAATCAACCACATTAATCCACCAAATCCATCACATAGAATAGGCCATTAATTTCGTAGACCTTCAATTGGTATCAAGAGCCTTGGTTAGTTTGGTTTATTCTTGTTTTATTTCTTTTTGATTTTGGTGGGTTTTGATTTAATCATGCTTAAACTTTAAAAAGTTTGTATTTTTTATAAAAAGTTTGTGTTTTTATGTGTTAAATCATATCAAATCTTCAAATTTATTTACTTTTTAGATAAAAATTCACAAATTTTTATATAAAAATCAAATTTTTCTTATATAAAACCTTAAAAAGTTTGTGTTTATAAAAAAGTTGGTGTTTTTTTTTATATAAAAGTTTTTGTTTTTCTCTTTTTAATTTTGTGTTTTTATAAAAAATTTGTCTTTTTTTTATTGTTTTTTATCACAAAGTTTGTATTTTTTTTATTGTGTTTTTTATTAACAAATTTTGTATTTTTTATTAAATCCTTTCTATTTCGTTTGTTTTTTTTTGTTTGAATATCTTAAATTCAACTTTTAATTTTGTTTTTTTTATTTTGTAATCCATTTTACTACTTTAATTTTTGTTTTTATTAGTTTTTTTTAAGTTTTTATAATCAATTTTTTTTTATATATCAGTTTTTTTATATAATTTTCCTTATTATATCTGGGTTTCAAGTCTATTGGGTCTCAGTCCTTCATGTCCAGTTGTCCAGTTGTTCAGTCTTGTCGTTAATCAAGGTCTTTGGGTCTTCAGTCAGTCTGTCATGAAGTTTTTGAAAAGTTCCGAATCAAACTGTTAAGTTCCGAATCAAACCTTTAAAAGTTCCATATCAACAGAAAACTTCCGAACCAAGAACTTCCGGATCAAGCCAAAAGTTCCGGATCAAGAAGTTCCGGATCAAGAACTTCCGAACCAAGAACTTCCGGATCAAGCCAAAAGTTCCGGATCAAGAAGTTCCGGATCAAGAACTTCCGAACCAAGAACTTCCGGATCAAGCCAGAAGTTCCGGATCAAGAAGTTCCGGATCAACAACATCCGAATCAAAAACTTCCGAATCAATTGTCTTGAAAAAAACTTCCGTATCAATCTTTGAAAAACTCTTCCGAATGAAGCAACAATATTCAAAATCAACGGGCAAATCATCGTCTTTTTGAATAGACTCATTCCCTCGTATCAAAACCACACAACACAAGACTCAAACCTTTAACTGACTCACAGACTCTCATTGTTCACCTCTCGTATTACCCACCCTGACAAAACTCGACAACCCTCTCTCGACTACTGACCCTCACACTCTCGGACCCTCACACCCTCTCGTTACGACTCTCCCACACCCCACAAACCCACACACTCACACTCTCACAACCTCGAAGACCCACCCAACCTCGATTCAAATTTCTCGACTCAACAGAACCCATCCCGCTCCACACTCTCCCTCACACTCTCGACCCAAAACCAACACCCTCGACTCAAACCAATACTCGATCTCACACACAGACCCATAACCTAAAACCAAACGAGACACAAACACACCTCTCTCACACTCTCAATCTCTCGACTGACATTCAAAAACAACCAGTCTCGACATCAATACCAACACCCTCAAGACTCTAAATGACTCTCGACTGACTTACCCTCTCCCTCGACACAACCAAACTCCCACAAACACAACACCCTCGACGCACAGTATCAAGATCTCAGTCAAAAAGACCTTCCTTGATCAAGAACTTAAACGAAAATCAAAAAAATTATCTTACCCGAGACCTCAATCAAGAGACCTTGAAGATTCATCTTTCTGTGGAGGTTTTGGTTTCTATTTGGATTTCTTTCAATCTTTGGCTTGAGGAGAGAGAGTAATAGATAAGATAGGACGGCGGTTATGAGGGTACTTTACTGGTGATCCGTTTGAAACGGAGATAACAAGAAAGTGTGGTGGTTGCTGAGTTCTAGTAACTGTGTGTTTGGAGAAGAAGAAAGAGAGGCGATATTTTTTTTAGATTGAATGTTGATTTGGAAAGTTTGAGAGAGAGAGATAGTAGTAGACGTTTATTAATAAGGGACGGAGAAAACTATGTTGGTAGTTGATTAATGGGCTTACACGTGTTTCTTTGACAACAACACAAGACACGTTTTTTTGAAAGAAAAATTTGTTTAAATTTTGAGTTAGGTGCCATTATCAAACTTTATTTCATAAATCTTGGATATACATTTTAAAACAATTTTGTTTGACAATTTTTAAAACAAATTTGGGTTTTTTAAAACAAGGCTTATCAAAGTTGTTGGGTCATTATACCCGAATTTTATCCCAAATTGTTTTTTATAACAATTCTCTATTAAACGTGAATTGTAATGATCGGGACAAACTATCGAGTCAAAGTGACGTGATAAAGTGACAATATATATTTAGACAAGACCAAGACTTTTTCTTTTATTTTTAGCGAACTTTCAATGGAATCGTTAAATTCGACACTTAAAATGGAAGATTTGCATCGAATGCAAGACAAAGCTAGAGAAAGTTGTATAAATTCATTTCAAATGCTTCAATATCATCTAGTCACTCTTTCACGGCTTCAAGGAGGGAGCGAATTTGTGACAATCTTTGGACAAGATCGTCATATATTCATCGACTCAATGTTCACCACTTTGACCGAACTCGCCGAGCAACTCAACCGTGACAACTTTAATCAATCTGCATCGGCACTTGCTTATAAGGTTCTTGTGACACAACTCACGCCTTTCCTCCAATTTAATATCATCAAGTCTGAAAGTTCGATGCTTTGCCAATCTTTTCTTCGAGATACACATACCGAGCTTCGAGTTTTTCGTGATACAATATTGAAACTCATGACCTCGGTCTCGTCTTCGATTTATGAAAGATCTCGACTTCAGCAAGGGTATGATAATGGAGTGCAAGACTCTTCGATGCAAGAGGAAATTGGTCATACGGTTGACAACTTGGAGCCTAACGATGGCAAAAGCACCGAATCAGGAGGACAACATGATGCCAGTGGCACGTCAGGGAATGTTCACGAGATTTCTCTTGATGACACCTTACCCATTTATGACGCAGAGCCTGCAAACATGGTACAATGTAATGTGGTTTATGATGTATATGCTGATGATATGCCGCATATTGAGGATTCTGAACCTAATTATGACAAACATGGGATGGAAACGAGTGATAGCAATACCACTTCTGATTCATCCGATGTAAGTCATAATGGGGGAGAGATTGTTCAGAATGCTAAACATCATGATAATTATCCTATAACTCCTTCATTGACTACTTCTGATTCCAAGATTAAAGAGCTCGAAACGATCGTAGCTCGGCAATCAAAAGATCTTGAGGATGCCAAACTTGAATTTTCTAAGAAAACGGACAAATTTGAAACTTACTTTGAAAAACTTGAAAAGTCAAACGTTGTTCTTGAAAGAAAATTGGATCAAACTGTTCTAGATTCTAAAGCTGAAAAGGATAATCTTTTGAAACAAATTCAACTGCTTGAATCTAAGTTGGCATCCCAAGATAACTTGGTCAAAGAGAATGAGAATTTAAAAGCCCAAGTACAGGAAAAGGTTTTTGCTATAGCTGCGTTGAAAAACGAGTTAAGGAAAAGTAAAGGACCTAGTGTGGACACTAAGCTTGAAAAACCATCAATCTTGGGGAAACCGCCTACAAATCAGTTCGTCAGACAACCGTTCGTCAGACAACCTACTGCATTTAGATCCGAGCAACCACAATCCTCGAGACCGCGGTTTGCCTCCCAAGTTGATTTGGTTCATCTTATTAGACCAGTCACTCCAGCAACTAGGCCCAATGTGATCACTCCAGCTTTAGCAAGACCAAATCATATGATTGCCTCTAGTTTCCCTAAAAATACCAAGACCACGTCTAGAACTAGTTCAAATGACGTTTGCCATGAACCTGATCTTAGGGAAGCTAAGCAAAAGACACATGTAAGAGATAGGAATTCCAAACCCAGTCAGATGCCTTCTAGTGTACCCAACACTGCTAACCGTAGCATGTCCAATCCTAGGAGCATCAATCAATCATCTAAGGATTCTAGATCTTACTCGGACATTAAATATGCTACTTGTAAAACATGTAGAAAATGTGTTTTTACGGCAAATCATGATGCTTGTATCAAAAAACTGCTTAATGAGGTGAACTCCCGTGCTAGACTTAAATCCCAGTGGGTTGCTAAAATCAAACCCTTTGGTAAAATGTGGCGGCCCACTGGTAGAACTTTCACTCTTGTAGGAAACGAGTGCCCTTTAACTAGGATAGTCTCCGATTCTGCTAAGTCTACTAGGGAGGAAACTGATAAAGATGATACTTCACTTACGCCTAAACTTAAGGTTTTCTATAAAAGGAAACGTTTGCCAGCCAAGACTAGTGAATCATCTACTCAGGTCGCCTCTGAAACAAGTAAAGCCAACTGTGAACCCCCATGTGCTTCTATAATTGATATCGCTAACCCACGTCAAAGCATGCAAATTCCTAATGAGACTGCAGATACCAAAGTTGATGTTCCAAAAGAACGAAGCGGTCCAATCGTTGTGTACCGTTCAACTAAGGACACTCTTAGAATTTGGTTGCTGAAGAAGCAAATATCAGAGAAACAAATGTCTCAGGGGATTCATGGTTAAGCAGCAAACAAGGACTTACAGTCACATAACAGACTGTAACTCGATCCTCAAAGAAAGGAAAGTTCATCCCGATGATGACTTATCCTAAAAACGAGAAATTCATTTTTCTCGGGCATGAGCTTATATCAAAAACATTCCAAGTTTTTAAGCTCATGCATTATGGCTCCTCGTTAAATGACAGACGACGACCCGGACTTCAGAGACAGGGAAGTTTATCCACGCAACGATAACTTACCCTCTTAACAAGAAATTAAGTTTTCTTGGACACGAGCTTACCCTAAAACCATTCAAAGGTTTTAAGCTCGTGTACATGGTTTATCATTAAATATCAAATGGTAACCCGTGCATCAAAGAAAGGAAAGTTTATCGCCGATGATAAACTTATCCTAACAACGAGAAATTAAGTTTTCTCGGGCATGAGCTAAAATTAAAAACATTCAAGGTTTTTTAAGCTCATGCACAATGACTTACAGTTAAATGTCAGACTGTAACTCGAACTTAAAATAAAGGAAAGCTTATCGTTTATGATAACTTATCCTCTTAACGAGAAATTCACCTTTCTCGGTCATGAGCTTGTATTAAAACATTCGAAGTTTTAAGCTCAGAAAGGAAAGTGTATCTTTTAAATAAGAGAACTTTTCCTCATAACGAGAAATTAACCTTTCTCGGTCATGAGCTTTCCGTTAAAACAGTCAAAGTTTTCAAGCTCATGAAAACGACTTCTAAGTAAATGTCAGCTTAGGACTCGTCCTTCAGATAAAAGGAAAGTTTATCGCCGATGGTAACTTATCCTTAACAACGGGAAGTTCACAACTTCTCGGACTTGAGCTCGCTTTTAAGATATTCAACATCTTAAGCTCAAGTAATTGTTTTTCAAAACTTTGAACACAATTTTTCGAGAATTTCTCAAAAGGTTTTTTCTAAATCTTTCAAAATTGTGTGTTCAAAAACGTTTTGATAAAACGAGCATGTCTTCTGGAATCGATAATATTTACGAACCTAGAAATGTCATTCAATAATGACACGGGGTTGTAAATAAAGTTCGAGCAGAAGTTCAAACTTTTAAAACATGCTCAAAATGGTTTGCTATTATTTCAGATAGCAACCCGCTTTTCATAATCAAGTCAAGCATTTCACCGGAAAGCTTTGACTTCAAAATCCGAAGTTATCAACTCCTCAATCCGAAGTCCGTTGCAATTGATATCTACATACTAGACGATGCGACTGCTCAAACGACGACTACAGCTCTTTAAGTAGAACACGGGTCAACAATTGAGGGGGAGCAATTGTCCAGCATTCAGAATCTTTGATGCCGACAGTGCCATAGTTCACAAGTTGGTGTCAAGACAACGATATCAATTGTCCATGTGGAGTAAAGGAGAAGATAATTTCAGAAGTTACGAGGAAGACCAACATTCGTGAACAAGAACCATGTGCTTCTTTCATATGATGTTCTCCATCATTCAGGTCCAACCTCGTAAATTGCTAATATTGTGAATTCCTCATCATATATTGATCTTTGCACGTGTTAAATACCTTACACTTGTGTTTAAAAGGTATTTAATTTACGTTTCAAGTACACCCTCATTAATTTGAGGGGGAGCTTGTTAAAATCATGAAGATAATTGGCTTTGCATTTTTCTTCCCAAATTTTCTTAAAATACTATTAAATCAATTGATATTAAAAACATCGATTGGGTTAATATTTTTAATATGGGGGAGAAAATGTGATTTAATATGGGATATGATCAATCACAAATGGTTTGACTTAACGTGTTAGCTCATCCCGACATGTGCGAAATGTTTTCGAATATCGTAGCATATGTTAAGGGGGAGCAAAATGGATTTGCACTTCAAAATGGATTTCATGGTGACATACACTTACCCAAAACATCTCTTTTCACGACGATGAAGATTGTGGTGACATAAGGATGGTAGGATAGGTTAAAGTCCAATGATTTCTCTAGAACCGGAGGAATCTTCCCAAGGACATTCCATAGCTAGAAATAGTAGTCCTTAGGAAAGATGGAGAAAGATTGTGAACGTAGCTGAATGCCGACCAAGTACTTAAGTTAGCACTGGAACAATCACAACAAGGTGCTAGTGATGACGTATTGGTAAGCATTGAAGGGGTTGAAGAATGAAAAAGAATTGTAAAGATAAAGGGTGTAAAGAAAGAAGCCCTCCTTACAACCTTAGGCAGAAACCGGGTCAATACATATGCTATTGAGGTCATTTTTGTTAATGATTCTCGATATTGAAGAAAGACGTCATGGACCCAGTGATGCAATGCACAACCCTTCCCAGCTAACTCAAATATCTCTCAAAAGGTATTTGTTTTAATCACACGGAGATCAACACATTATCTATTGATTTATTCACTCCGAATAAATTGGTATTGAAAAGGTGGCACTCCTCTCCAGCCTCCGATCACTAAAAATCCAAAATGCACGATCGAGTCTAGAGCCATTTGAGATCATCAAATATCTCATTAGGACACACTTTCATTATTCCTTGCTTCTTCACACACTGTGAAAAGTAAGAACGATCTTAAGAGTCCTACGCAAAATCTTCATGATCTTGCCTGAACATCCGAGTAATACGAAAGTATTTACAATGAAGATGGAAATCCTTCTTGAGCGAACATCAAAAAGCTCATGGTAGGTGACTTGTGCGATTCTTTATGAATCAAACTTGTGATAACTGGAAAGCAACAGTGGTTTAATTCTTAAATGAATTTAAACACGTTCCAGGCCTCTACGCAATATCTTAATGATCTTGCCAGAACATTCAGAGTAATACTATTAAGTATTTACAGTGACGAATGGAAATCCTTCTAGTGTTAACATCAAACAGCACTTGGTAGGTAACTTGCAAGATTGTTTATGAATCAAGCTAGTGACAACTGGAAAGCAACGATGGTGCGGTTCTTAATTGAACTTCACTTGTTCCAGGAACATGAATTGACGGCTTCAAATCATGTGGATAATATTATCCAAATGATTCACTCTTTACGTTCGCAGTCAGCTTTGGACGGTCGAGTAAAGAGAACGGGTTTACCCGCGAAATCTTGTCAAGGAGGTTCTTTATTGAAACTACCTGCCACAAGTACGATATTTAATATCGTCCAACGGTCTTCACCGACCGGAGGTAAATTGCTACCGAATTAGAATGAAATGTTCAAAGCTATTTCATCCGTGTATATTGTTTTGTTGCTAACTGTTTTATGCAGCGTAACAAGAAGGTGGCATTGCGGTGTACAATCCAGAAGAAGTCGTCACCACATGCTTATACTACATACAATTAGTACTTCAACAAATTCAAGAAAGCATGAAGGTCAAGTCTTCCGCTGTATCAAACTCTGAAGCTTTCAAGAATTTAAAAGTATAAGTATGTGGAACATGAAGTCACAAAGAGGCAAATATCACAAGTGAAGAATGCACAAGGTCAAGGCAAGGAAACATGCTCAAGACTAAAGTCAAAGATCACATCAAGCATATTCACAAGAACAAGATCGAAGACTCAAGCATAGATGCTAGGTTTAAGATTTTGTAAAAAGATGTGACCTCCCTTAGGGGGAGATTGTTGGAAATACGTTTTTCCCAATAAAGTCTCGGTCACATCTTAGTTAGCATAGATCACGAGTTATAGACTATTTAGAACTTTGTAACTTGGAGCGACCTCCCTTAGGGGGAGATTGTTGGAAATACATTTTACGTATTTATGAAGGATCGGTCGCTCCAACGATAATTATGTAATGGGCTCGTGATCTATTTACTTTATGTATGGTCCATATAGCCCACATGTAGGGTGGGCTATATATAACCCCTCCTAGCATGTTAGGAGGGGGTTGTTGATTCCATTTGTCAATTAATCATATTTTCCACTTTCTCTTTCTCTCTCTACCTTTCCCCTTTTCTCTCCTTTCTCTCTCTAATCCTTCATCTCTTTCCTTCATTTCTTCTTTATTAATCTATCAATCAACCACATTAATCCACCAAATCCATCACATAGAATAGGCCATTAATTTCGTAGACCTTCACCATTCTTAATCAATGCTCATTCCATGAATAGCAGGTTTATCTGATCTGCTACGATGTCATAAAAATTTTCCAGAACAGTTTCCAATCATGCTACCATTAGTGGTGAGAGAAAGAACATGATGTTCTCCAGACTACTGTTACACATATTACAGTCTTTCTAATAAAAAATTGATTTTATACTTCTAAGCTCCCTAATGCTCCAGCTATATTATGAAATTTATGAATAAATTTTTTTCCATAATTCTCAAACAAAATCGTCAGTATATTCATTGATCACATTCTGATCTGCTAAATTCTAGAGAAGAACACGAGAATCATCTTCTCACAATTGTACAGAATCTTCGATAGGAGAAAATTTTATACACAACTTTCCAGATATGAATTCCAATTGAGCAAAGTGGCGTTTCTAAGCCATTCTACTTTAGCAGAAAGAAATTTCAGACAATCCTGCGAAGGTGAAGGCCATCACCTGATGGTCCCGACCGACGACTGTGAACGAAGTACAAAATTTAATAGAACTCAATTGACTACTACCGCAGAAATTGCGGACAGTTCTCACTAAAAATGTTTTATGACTATTCAACCAGATTTCCACCAGAGTGTTCCATAATCCCAGACAAAACTTTGATAGAATCCGCATCACTGCAGCTACGTTCATATCTAGATGCCTGACCTACTGCAGGTTCAAGATAGAACACCGTCATGTTAGTGAGTTACTACAATCCTTAGAAATTTCTGAACAGGAATGAGACGAAATTCCATGAAAGTTGTTATCAGCTACCACAGAACTCCAAAAGGTTTGATCCTATCTAAGTCATTGTCAACCATTTAACCCAGCCTACGTGTTTTTATTTTATCCGAAAGGATTACGCGGTAGCAGATCTGCAGGAAATTCAGCAATACATCGTAAGATTTCACGGTATTCCATCAACAATCATGTCAGATAGAAATTCACGTTCGCGAGTCACGCTCAAGTTACGTTCACATTCACGTTTACGTCTCACTTTCACATTATGATGTTCTTTCAATCC
Source organism: Glebionis coronaria (assembly GCA_025667525.1). Lineage (NCBI taxonomy): Eukaryota > Viridiplantae > Streptophyta > Magnoliopsida > Asterales > Asteraceae > Glebionis > Glebionis coronaria. The sequence continues at coordinate 453,859,261 of CM046879.1, forward strand.
ATATTTTGTGTTATCTCATGATTTAAGTCCACGGTCGCGTTCATGACATTGTTCACGATCAGACTCGTGTTCGATCTCACGATATACGTTTCACGAATTTACTGGATTTGGTTACAGAAACTTTAAGAAAACCAGACTCAAGTCTAGCATAGCTTTCCCCATACCCAGGCAGACAATTTACGTCTCAGGCCGTATCGTTTGGAATTCCTTCCTCAGTCAGCTTACGTTCATGATATGTCTAGTATCACGTTCACAGTATGTTCCACGTATCACGTCCACGACATATGCCATGCCCAGCGTTCACCAGATGGTCACGAACCACGTTCACAATTGCTCACGTAGCACGTTTTCCAAAGGGTTTTCAGCAGTTTTACTCAGAGATATAAATGTATCTTTTCAGGTTAATTGTACGTATCGTTTCACGTATCTTAGGTGTTTTATCTTATTCATTCGATCGGATTCAGAAACCCATCTCAGGTATGGAACCAGAAACTGTGCAGCATCGTTAGGACAGGGTCATTAAGGCCAAGATTGTTCACCGTGTCCAGATCTTTGAAGGAACCGTTTCGAGCGGGAAGCCACTCGGAACGGAGGAGTCCATCTGGACTTCTCATCCTTTTTCCTTCCATAATTTAGTTATGTTCTTGCAGTCATGTTATGTTCCATGTCCTCTTCAGCCATGTAACGTTCCATGTTCTATTCCGTCATGTCACATTCATGTCCTTTCAGCTTACATGTCTTTTCAGCTTACGTGTTCTTTCAGTTATTATAACCAGCAACTTTATTATCTCTAATTCGAGGACGAATTCTTTTTTTTAGAGGGAAAGAGTTGTAAAACCCTGAAATTTAGCTTTTATTCTATTTAATTATTTTAAATATAACATAAAGTGATATAAATTGTGAAACTCTTTTATTTCGGCAAGTTAGTATATGAGTTACAATCCTATCTCAAATCAAATGAATAATGGATCGTCGGTTTGAAATTCTTTTAACCCAAATCATTTCTATAAACATATGATTCGCATATTGATAAATTTAACTACATCCATATAATTTTTGTACATGAATGAATGTACCTTAAAATAATAAAAGATACAACTTGACATATATAACATTTTTGAATTGAATTAATTGAAGGTAATCACCTTTTCTTTCGTTGCACTCTCGTTATTTTAGGAATCCGTAACATCAGTGCTCCATATATAGTGTAAACTATGATAACTCATCCATGGAGTCCTAAACCAAAGCTTTAATCCACCATTTCGAACTATAAAACCTATAGGTTTGAGTGCTCATCGAAATCGGAGTTGTGTTCGGTACAGTTCATGCCGAGGTTGTTGCAGCGTACTCGGGTAGATTCGATCGACTCATGTTCGAGCAGTTCGTTTTGGTTTCATTCGTTGTAGGAGTTTAGTTCGCAATTGGTACACGGTTATATGATCAGGTATCGTCGAGTTATGTTTCGACCATGCCTCGCTTATTCTAGTGCTCATCTTCAAGTTGGTGTTCATACCTTTGTACGTCTAGCTTATACTCGAATCATAACTTTTATCATATATAGTTTAAAATCTGTTATGACCCAGTAGTTTAAAAGCTTTCTTGTCATACAATGGAAGAAAAGTAACTAACGTTAATACAAATATGAAAGCACATGTTTTCAATGTTTTCATAATGAATATCTAAGACTAGGAAACTATAAACAAGAAATGATGAATTCGAAATCGGTTTCGGTACTACTCTGACTATATGTATAAATAGCCTTAATCTGATGCAACTTTCATAATATGGAATGAGGGAGACAAGACGTGTTGTACATTGGTGATGTTATTTTATGAGGTTTAAGTAATGACATACAAAGATTTGTATATATACATATTACAGGATATATGATACCAAGTTATGAGTAGTAAACTAACATTTAAAAAAAAGATATAATGATCTTAATATTGAGTCAAAATGTTGTAGCTTTGAATTTAAAATGAAGATTTAGACCAGTGGTAAAATATAGCATAAACGTTTGCTGTTGTTGTTGCTCGGCCAATCGAGAGAACCACAAGGGTGGTCTCGGTGGTTTATTGATCGGTGGCTTATTGATTTATTTGGCTTAATTATTATTTTGGCTTATTGATCTCGAGTTTATTAAATGTTAACTTACTTACACCATGACTTATTAATATAATATTTATCATTAACCATGACTTATAAGAATTCACTTATTTAATATGCTTATTAAACCATAACTTATATAATCAGCTTATTCAATGAACAAAGTAAATTATTTAAGTATATTAAACGAGCTTATTACTATTTATGTAAATTTACTATTTTTGGAAATATCAAGTATATTATTAAACGAAACATGAAATACAATATCAAGAACTCACGTACCATGCCAGATTAAAGAAATAAAAAAAATATAATTCATGAACAAGTATAACAAGTCAAGAATCAGTAAATCTTGTCAAGAACCAGTAATTCATGTCATGCACAAACAACTCATTCATGTCCCTTTATCATGTAGTGCACGTGAAGTCATAGTAGGGTTTCTGTCCTTTCATCTTCAGTCAGTTACTGGACACAAGGTACGGATTTCTGTCCTTTCAGTAAGGACTTCCTTTCCTATGCATGATTAGGATTCCCCGTCTGCAGCCAAATGTTTTCCCTAGTATGTGTTTAAGCTTATCAGTAATCATGTTAATAACTAAATAAATTGCCTGAGCATTATATACAAGCATGACAAGTTTATGTACTAGTTACGGAGGTACCGTAACCATGGCACTAGAGGCACCGGTGTCGTGACTCACATGCAGGAGAGTGATATACTGCATCGTCTCACTCAGCTCAGTTTGGCCATTTTATCAGTATTTTTAGTGGGGCGTATGGATGCATCCTAGGCTTATCAGTTTATAAGTTAACAGGGTGAATGTGGTGTGTGCTCTACATCCTTCACATTGGAGCTGATCCCTCCACCCATCACAGTATTTAGAGGTCACCCTCTACAGTTATTTAGAGGTCACCCCTCTATAGCATGACGAGGTCACCCCTCTAGTTATTCATGCACCGTTGTTACATCACATGACCTATATAAGCTCTGGCAATTAAAATAGAGTAAATGCATGTTTTCAGATTTAACAGATAGGAGTTCAGCTTTATTATTTATAAATCAGACTTTACAGATTATACACAGTTTTCCGCTTCAACTTTACTTATCAGTCTTACAGTTCCAGTATTTTATCATCTGTTTCATTTCAGTAATTCCTTATCATGCTTTATATCCGTTCACTGAGCGTTATGCTCAGCCGTAGTTCTTTCATGTTCTAACGGCAGGTACACCAGGACGCTCTTAGGATTCTGAGAGCATGTGCATTGAATGGAAGCTATCCGGACTTCTTACCTTATGCACTTATTACATTATTCTGCTTATTTGGACATTGTTTAGTCCTTTCCTTCAATATTTTACTTTTCATGTTTTGAGCTTATGTTAGGATTACCGATGTTTGATTCTGGTATTTCCTTTATGGCCAGTTAATATTTTAGGACATTAACCTTATGCTTTGATGACACGCCATAAATACACACAGCGGTCCACTTATCCAAGTGGGGTGTTACAAAACTGGAAGGTAGAAATCCACCTAGACTATCTGGATCAAGAGATGGCAATAGGAGGAACCTTAACCGACAAAGGTAAGAGCGCCATGTGCGATCTCCTAAAAGCAAACCTTGACGTATTCGCTTAGGAACCAAAAGATATGACAGGCGTACCACGTTCGATAGCAGAGCATAGGCTACAAACCCGACCATGATGTCCCCCTGTAAAGTAATAATTGATATTTTGATTAAGTTCGTTTCTCTCACGACTCGATTCGAATTGAAAAAGGGATTTAGGTGTGACTCAATTGTTTTTGGTTAATAAAAAGAAAGGTTGATTATCTATTTTAATTTAAAAATAAAAAGTTTAAAAATATAAACTAAAAATAAAGGAAATAGACAAATTTAAAACTTGATTAAAAGTAAAATTTAAAATAAAACTAAATAAAACAATTTGAAGAAACACTTGACAAAATTGGCGGGAAAATAAAATTTGAAAACAATTCGGAAAATAAATGAGAAAGACAATTCGGAAAACAATATACACAATGTAATTCGGAATATTAAAAACATAACCTTATTTGGAATCTGGAAAAACAACCTAATTCAGAATGTAAGGTTTAGATCCAGTTCGGAATAAATGACATGAAGACAATTCAGAATAACAATTACATTATTTAATTCAGAAAACATAACTATAATCTAATTCGGAAAATATAACTATAATCTAATTTGGAATAATGAATAGGAACCTTATTCGGAAAAAGGACATTAGTGTAATTCGGAAAACGTGCTAAGTTTATAATTCGGAACGTTGTAATAAAGCGTAATTCGGAATTAACAAGAGATGCATATAATTCGGAATATAGGGATTTTATGTAATTCAGAATAACAAATTTGACCTAGTTCGGAAAAACACTACACACACCTAATTCAGAATTTTTTTCAAAGTTAACAATTCGGAATAATTAGGAAAAGTTTATAATTCGGGAAAAAAGGGTTTAACTATTCGGATTAAGAAAAATAAGCTAAAACCAAATAAGCAAATAAGCTAAAATTAAACCAAACTAATTTTTAGAAAAAGCTAAACAAGACAAAAGTTAAAAACTCTAAAAACACCAAATAAGCAAAATATATAAAATCAACTTTTTAAAACATTAAACTACTAAATCCACTTAAATAAAAAAATAAGCAAAACACAAAATAAACAATAAGCATAATAAGCTAGAAACATTAATCACATCAAAACAATAAGAACAATGAAATAATCACTTAAATCAAACAAGCAATAAGATCAAATAAGCTACATGATTAACCAAATCAAACATAAGATTTAAAACAAGAAAGGAAGAATGAGATTAATTTTAAAAGATTGAATTAAAGATGAAGATTAAGATTCAACAAAACAAGATTAAAAATGAAAAGATTAAGAAACTTGAAAGAAAACTAGAGAGAGAAAGTAATTACACCTACTCCTAATCCTAAACTAATCTAATCTAATAATGAAAAGACTAACTACAAATGAGAGATATGAAGCCTATTTATAGTGGAGGAGTGTGTGGTGTTGTTGCTTCCTTCTTTCTCTTTGTCTTCTCGTCTTCTTAATTAATTCGTCTTTCTCGACTTTGTCTCGGGATTTGTCGAATGATAAAATGAACTCGTCTTCTAATTTTCTTCTTTTATTAGATTTGATTCTTCGACTTAGTTAAACTTCCGTCTTTGGTCTTTTTCTTCGATAAATCTTCAGAATAGGCCTTTGACTTCCGTTCTTTTTGCACTCTTGATCTTTTGACTTCGTCTTTCGTCTTTTTCTTCGATTAAAGCCCGTGAAAACCCGTGTTTTCTTCCTTTTTCATCTTTTGGTCCTAAAACACAACAAAAACACAAACCACGCATAATTCCGACTTTTACGACATTAAATACACGTTTTGGTCTCGCTTTTAATTGTTTTAAGTGGTAAAAGGATAAGTGTTTTCACACTTATTAAATCCCCTACACTTGACCATTGCAATGACCTCATGCAATGCACTAAATTTAAAGCAAGATTTACATTTTCCTCATAATTAACCTACCTTGGCCTTTATTAAATACTACAATACTATGGAAACTAAAAAGATAGAAAATTTCAAAATGTTTGAAGGAAGTAACTTGTTTAAAAATCTAAGACTTACATTAGGGCTTTGGTGTCATGAATATTAATCACCCTCAAGTTTCACGTTCCCCATACCAAGCTTAAAAACGAGATCATTATTATTATAAGTTAGTAAAGCTAACACTTACTCATGTGGCTCAATTATTCACTTTGACCCCCTTATTCCTAGGTGTATCTCTTATATTTTATTTTTGTCTTGAATGATCACGAGGATGCATTTTTGACTTACTTAAATAATGTATTAAAGCTGAAAATATAGGACGATTTAATCAATAGTTAGCTAAAGGACAAAATCTCTTAAAAATGCTTCTCGAAACCTCATAAAGTTCATATCTTGGCATAACTCGTTTCACGATTTGAGACATTTCTTGGACCGATATTTGGCACTGACTTCATACTTCGAATCATGAGAGACGTTCTTGAAATAATGGTCTTCTCTTCATAATAAGAATTTCTTCACTTGAAGTTTTTGAGAGATTCATCAAACTTAGACCACGACTTCTTCATTTTTTTCATTCTTTATTTGGGATTTTGATATACAACGCTCCGCCTCCTATTCGGACTTGAATCTATTTATCCTCATACCTTGTTAGGGTCTTTTCGAATAGACTTCTCCATGATCTTTATGGGAGTAATTGCTTCTCGTCGTGTGTCTCGATCCTTCATATTGATTTTTGATAAATGATTCTTCACATCACTTTGGATCTTTAGCAACAAAATATAGCCCTCATGCCTTGTGTTAGCCTCAAAATATTGAGTCAAACAAGAATACCCGGTCATATGTTTATTATGTATCATATTTTAGAACATTGTAATAGGTAGTAGTTTAGTCGTGTTATACGGGCTTAACTTTAGGCTAAAGTTCATTCATAAGTAACTAAAGCCCAAAAGGAAAGCCCGACCTATTAGAATATGGTCCATAAACAAGCCCGCATGTGGGTGGACTATATATACTGTTAGCGCCATTTATGGAATTACATTAGTTTAATATAGCCACACACGTAGGGACTAGTTTTGTTAAGTTAGAATAGTTCATGTGTGTCTAGGCTATATATACCTGATGAGACTGCTTTTATACATAGTCTCATCGTCCAAACTGGGCTTAAAATGCATAAAATATCATCAAAAATGCCAAATATATGCTTGTGTTTGTTACTTGTGTATTTAGGTACAGATATTGAGGAAATGACAAAAGATCACAAAGAACATGCAAAAACAAACACGGGAAATGAAGCCGCACAATAAACCAAGCCCAAGTGATGATTTTCCAAGAATAAACCTTGAAGATTTGAATATTATACAAGAAGGGTCCTCCAATATAGAAGAATTGACAATTTAAACCCTTGTATACTCATAATTACAAGTTTGGTCCTTAAAGTTTGTCAAAATTAAAAAAGGACCCTCCACTTAAAAGCATTGGCAAGTTTAGTCCCTCATCAAAACTAAATTGTCAATATTGATCCTCCTTTATTCAAAATACCATGAAGACCTTCAAAGTTAAAAAATGTGCAAGATCAGTCCTTCAAATATCAAAGAAATACAAAACAAGTCCTTGTGAAAAGTTTTGTGGCCAAAATAGAAGTTTTAAAACTTCATTAACAAAGGATTCCAACTTTTGGCTGTTTAAATGGCAAGTAAAAAGAGAAAGAGAGAGGAGGACTAATCCTGGCCGACATACTAACTTACCTAGACCAATCCCCTCCTGACACCTCACCCCACTTACTCTCTCCACCAATCAAAACCCTCCCAGCCTCCACATCACCATCCCACTAATTAACTATATTTTCAAAATATACTTAATTAAACAAATGGCGCCTAACATTTTATTAATCCCAAAAACAAGATCAAAATCTGTGTTCATCAGCCAAGAACACGAATTGGGAGTTTTTGATTAAGCAACAATTAACCCTTAAGCCTCTTCAGATTTATGATTGAACACATGCTTAACAAAATCCAAACCCCACTTTGGTCTCCCCATCACCCAAGAAGGTTACACGTGGCTCCCCTGATCACTCTTTATTCGTCTTCAACATACAGCCAAAACCAAAAGTTCCATCCAACGACCAAAGGCATTTTCTTGGTCCCTACACATCATTGGACGTCTAGGATTGCTCCAACACAACTCAGCATCAGCAAAATGACAAGAACTCTTCACATGATAACCAAAGTTAAAATTCGTCAAGGGCATTTGTGGAACTTCATTAGCTAGGGTTTTCAACCTTCCATTATGTTTCTAGAATCATTGTAGCCCTATATAAGGAACCCTTAGTCATAGCATAGTTCTTGTTCTCAGTTTTACTTTTGTCAAACCTTGTAAAGCCCTTTTCTGAAATTTATGAAATTGTGGTGTTGTGTTATGATTTAAACTGAGTTTCATTGATTGTTATTGTATTGAGTAGCTAATTATCACGTTTTTGTACTTAAACAAAACCTTGAACAAGTCCAAGAGTGCCTTTAAGCCTGTGAGTCCCTTTGTTCTTGCTTGGGTCAAGAATTTGGCTTGTGCTTTGGTGAGTATTGTTCATTGAGGTGTTTCTTTAAGTGACATAAGTCAAAATTCACTAGCTTAAACAATATTGGAAGTTGGTATACGTTTTTATCTCAAAAATCAGTCAAGTGGTTTGCTAAGTGATTGTGGTTCAACAACTTGCTTATTTGAGCTTAAGGGTGACCATAGCCTCCTATTTTTTGTTGATTAAGGGGTGGTGAGGCCATAACGGAAGATTCAGGCATTGTGGGAACCTAAGTCTTGCATAGACTTAACCATTTGTCACCTTATTTTACTCTATTTGTGCTAACCTAGGCTCAAGCCTTTGGCTGGGCTTGTTTGTTGTTCTTAGCAATAGAAGCTGGTGCTTGTTCTTGCTAGCACCTCAACTCAAACAATCTAGGGTGTGGATGTACATCTTGGAGGTTTGATTCTCAATCTTTCATCTTTCTGATTATTTATTTGGTTTTAAGTGATTTTGTGAATTTGCTATTGTATGTGTTGTTTTTATGCCTGAATCTTGTTGATTATGCTTAGTGTTGTTGGTATGATGCTTGATTAGGCTTGGATTAATCTATTATACACTTTTGCTTTGATAAATCTTTGATTTAGAAGTGAAAAGGGTGTTTGGGATTGTCTGCTTTATGGTTTTTATGCATGTGTGAGTATCTGTTTAAGGCTGCCTATTGTTGATATATGTTATTGAAGTGTTCGTGGTCTGATATTTGCAAAAATTGAGCTTTGTAACATCAAATTTGAAATCATTGCATAACTGGCTTGTTTTAGGTCTCTGTTGACTGAAACTTGGTGAACACCTAGAATATATGCATATATAGGGTTAACAAGTGACTAAACATAGTTTGAGTAATCTGATTTGTAGATTTGAGGGTTTAAAATTCAAGATTTGGCCTAGTAGTTCAGCAAATATTGTTCTTGTCTGTTTAGTTGTTCATCAGAAACTGAATGTGCTTAAATCTTGTTCTTATGTTGAAACCATTGAATGAAATGAGTTTATTTGTGTGTCATTGAGTTATTTTGAGCTTGTGTATGCACTTGGTGGTTTGTGGTTAACTTTTACTAGCTTAAAAGTAGCTTATAGTCACCAGATCTGCTTATTACTTGTCTGAAACACATCTGAGCAAAGATTGAATAAACTACACTAATTGGCTGGGTGTTTTTGTGATTATTTGCTTGTTATTGACTCTTGTGATTCACTGATCACAAGGGTGCCTTGATTGGCCAACCAAACCAAGTGAAACTCTCTCAAATTTAAAGTCAAAAAGTCAAGGCAGTGGGAACTCCTTTCCCCTGCTGCTAGCCACTGCTAGTTATATTTGGTGTTCAGCTTATTACTTGTTCATTCTAGCTTATTCCAATGTGCAACAACTTACGTTTTGTAATAGGTCTTAATATTTTGAGCTTATAAGTGATTCTGGAAGTTTACAGCTTTTAGTTTTAGGTTTTGACTAGAAAACGACTATTTTGTCTTTTTCAAAATCAGCTTTTTGCTTATTCCAGCTTATTGATTGTGCTTATTGGAAAACTTTTTGTTGATTAAGCTTAGTTAAGCCATTTGTAACTTATTGCAACTTGAATCAGCTCTTGAAATAGTCTAGAACTAAAAAACGACTATTTTGTCGTTTTGTGAATAGAGCTTTGGCTTATTTCAGGCTAATTTCTTGAGCTTATTTCAAGTTACTTTTTGCAAATAACTTAATTAGGTCAAGAGAAGGGCGTGGGTAAAATCTTAGCTTATGGCATCAACTTATAGCTTAATGGGCCAAAAAGCCCATTAAGAATAAGCTGTTTTGAAATAAGCTAGCTTAAGCTCATTTTCAGCTTTTGTGCCTTTGGAAAATTGTGTTTAAAATCAAATTTTAAGCTTGACTGGAGCTTTTGGGTCATCTTTGAGAACTTTTTCTTATTGGGCCCAATTCTAAGCCCATTAAGAATCTGTTTGGGTATTTGGCCCATTTGAAGGCCCAATAGGGGTATTTTTGGTATTTCAAGTTCATTTTCTTTTTAATTAGGTTAAAATAAACTAGTTTGCAAGTTTTTAGAATTTTTTTATAATTTTTGGGTTTTTAATATTATTTTATTATAATTTTATTATTAAATTTCAATTTTCATATTTTTGAACTTTTTATATTTTTCTTAGGTTAAATACATTAAGTTAGGACTTTTACAATTTTTAGAATATTTTTATTGTCATTAGATTAATATTTAGAATTATTTTAAGTTTTAATAGTTTTTAATTGTTTTTAAATAGTTTTAATTAATTTTAAAATTTTCAAAAATAGTTATAAATCTAGTTAAGGTATTTTAGAGGTCTACAAGTGAAAAAAATCTCATTTTGGGCTTTTTGTAAATTAAATTGAGTTTTTGGGCTTTAATTAGCATTAAAAAATTATTATTTAATTAAATAAAAGGTTTGAGTGATTTTTGATTTTTTTGTAAACTCTAATTATATTATTTAGGATTTACTTCAATCTTCTAGGAATTTTTAGGATAAATTTTTAATTTTGTCACTTTTTACGGTTTTACGTGCACGACTATTCGTCTTAGTTTAATTCGTAATCGTAACCGTCATTCTCTTCTAATCTCTTCATAAATTATAATCACAAAAGTTAATCATATCTTAACATAACACACTTGCCTCTTTGGGAAACGAACTTGAACTTCATTGGTCATTAGTGCTTGGTTTTCCTAAACCGACACTTAATACTTTCCCTATTTTGCTCTCTTTTCCTAAAGAGTAGTAAAAACACTACATCAATTTTTGTCGCCGCTGTCGGGGAGGCGTGTTGTGTTTTGATGTGAACAATTGTTGTTTTTATACTAACCATAAATAGTATTTGTATTAGTAGCACTCTACTAATACGTATTATCGGTTTTTCATTTTTTGTGAATACTATTACTATATTGTATACGTAGAACAATAAATTCACAAGTACTCCAAAAGTGTGAAAACACAACCTTGATTGGGAGGTCATTACTCAATCATTGTATTCGAATCTCAAACAAGAAAGAAAAGGCAAAAATAGATAAATACTTTCGCGAAGCTCGATTTTGAAAAATACAAACTATAAGGTGGGTATAAGGCGGGTATTATAAAATATACCCTAAGGAAAAAGGCTCTTAAGTGCTTCGCGCCGCCTCGTTCCCCCGCTTGCTTGTGAGTATTTTGAGATTGAAAGCTAATCGAGGGTTTTGCCGCCCAAAGTATTATTGACGCGATTAAGCTCATGCTTTTTCCGTACTCGCTCGAGGGTAACGCTAAGATTTGGTATGAGAAAGAACCACCGGGTTCGATTTTGACATGGGATGATTTAGTGACTAAATTTATGGATTACTTCTTTCGACCATCCAAACCAACACATTTTAAGAATGAGATCACTAGATTTGAACAAAAAGTGCATGAATCGTTTGGGGTTGCTTGGGAAAGGTTTAAAGATTTGTTAAGACAATGTCCACACCACGATTTCTCGGAATTACATCAAATCAATACATTTTATAATGGACTTAATATGATTGAACAAGATTCTTTAAATGCCACTGCGGGTGGTAATCTTTTAAGAAAAACTCCGAGAGACGCGTGGGGTATAATTGAGAATAAGTCTAGAGTGTAATATTTACGAAACACACCAGTTGTTTCCAATGTGAATTCATTTAATCCCGAGATTGCTAGACTGGACTCTAAGATTGATAGTGGATTTGCGACTTTGTTGAGTGAGATTAGGAAGAATCCTCATGGATCGATTAATATGGTTGAGAATTTTTGTGTATCATGTGGTGGAGCACATCCTAATTATGCTTGTTCAACCACGGGGTTTGATCAAGCTAGTGCTTTTGTCGCAACGGGAACTTATGGCTCCAACGGCCAAGTTCCTCGTCAAAATCATGTTGCTCTACCGGGTGTTCCACCGGTTCAAAATAGGTACAACAATGGAAACAATGAGAATAATTTTAACTGTGGTAAACAAGGGAATTATAATCAAGGAAATGGGTTTAATGCTAATCAAAACAATCAAGGTTTTCACAATAATCAAAATGATTTGTCAAGCTACATTAAAACGAATGAGGCAAATTTGAAAGCTTTTCAAAACAATATTCAAGGACAAATGGCAACTTTGAAAAATGAGTTTCAAAATACGATCAAGGGGAAAAATAACAAGATTGAGCTTAACCAACAAGGAATTGAACAAAGATTTGAGCAAATATTAGAGCAAAGTCAAAATCGTATGCAACAAAGTTTGGAACAAGGTAAAAACAAATTGCTTTCGATGTTTGAGTCTTTTAAACCCTCCTCTTCTTCGGGTGACTTACCTAGCAACACCATTCCAAACCCGAAGGGTGAGATGAAAGCTATAACCACACGTAGTGGGAAGGCTTTAGACGGACCTTTGCTTCCACATGTGAGTACCTCTCCGGTGAGGGAAGTGGAGCAAGAACCCGAGGTGGTTAAAGAAAAGGAAATTCCTATTCCACCAAAGGTAGACCTATTGCCTATTCCGGAACCCGAGCTTCCAAAGACTAAACCCACACTACCCTACCCTTTGATAATTAACAAAGAGAAGATCCGCGCAAAGACCAATGCTCAAGTGTCTACGTTTCTTGAGGTATTTAAGAAAATGTATATTAATCTTAGTTTCGCGGATGCATTGCTTAACATGCCTAAGTTTGCTTCAACAATCAAAAGGTTGATGACCGATAAGGAGAAATTGGTTGAAGTATCGACATCCTTAAATGAAAGTTGTTCCGCGGTTCTCTCTAAAAAGTTTCCCAAAAAGCTTGGAGACCCCGGTCAATTTTTGATACCATGTGATTTCCCTAATATGGATGAATGCTTAGCATTAGCCGATCTTGGCGCTAGCATTAATTTGATGCCTCTTTCCGTGTGGAAAAGGTTATCACTTCCCGAGCATACACCTACTAAGATGACTATCGAGCTAGCGGATCGATCGAACGCCTTTCCAAAAGGTATAGCCGAGGACGTGTTAGTCAAAGTAGGAAAGCTCATCTTCCCAACGGATTTTGTAATTTGTGATTATCCAGAAAATTCTCGTGTGCCTCTTATTTTGGGAAGACCGTTTTTAAATACGGCTAGTTCTATAGTTGACATGAGAGAGGGGAAATTGACTTTACATTTTGATGATGAAAGTATAACTCTTTATGTTGGTAATATCTCGAAGCCTTCTTCAGAGGACGACGAGGAATCAATCAATCAAATCGATGTGATTTATGTTGCTAGTGAAGACGTTTCACAAGATATGCTTGGTTTTTCGGATATTTCCAAAAGTGGCAATCCCACTTCATCGAATCCGATTATCTCTTTGGCTAAACCTCCACTCACTCCATTTGGGGGAGGGGACTTCGTTCTAGAAGAGCTCAAGGATAATGGTCATTCAAAAATCGATAAGGAAATTGATGATTACCTTAGCAAACCATTCGATCCTAGTGAGTTTGATAGTGAGAATTTTGATCCCGAGAGAGATATTGCGTTGATTGAAAAGTTGTTGAATATGGATCCTTTTGAATCACCACCTATGGAATTAAAAGTTGTGAATGAAATTGAGACTAAAGTGAAAACATCTATTGAGGAAGCACCCGAATTAGAACTTAAGGAGCTACCCACTCATTTGGAGTATGCTTTTCTTGAAGGAACGGATAAGTTACCGGTGATTATTGCTAAGGGATTAAAGGAAAATGAAAAGGATGAACTTATTAAAGTGCATAAGAAACATAAACGGGCCATTGCATGGAAAATCTCCGACATTAAGGGTATAGATCCAAAATTTTGTACTCATAAAATTCTAATGGAGGATGATTATAAACCCGCTATCCAAAATAAAAGAAGGGTCAATCCAAAGGTTCATGAGGTGATAAAAAAGGAAGTCACCAAACTTCTAGACGCCAGAATGATCTACCCTATCTCGGATAGTCCATGGGTTAGCCCCGTGCATTGTGTTCCAAAGAAAGGAGGAATGACGGTTGTTACTAATGAGGATAATAATTGATTCCTACTAGACTTGTGACCAGTTGGCGTGTTTGTATTGACTATAGGAAGCTTAATGATGCCACTAGGAAGGATATTTTTCCATTACCTTTTATGGATCAAATGTTAGAGAGACTAGCGGGAAATGAATTCTATTGCTTTTTGGATGGATTTTCCGGCTATTTCCAAATCCCCATTGACCCTTGTGATCAAGAAAAGACCACATTCACTTGTCCTTATGGAAGATTTGCTTATCAACGAATGCCTTTTGGATTATGCAATGCTCCGGGGACATTCCAAAGGTGTATGATGGCCATTTTCCATGATATGATCGAGAAAACCATGGAAGTTTTCATGGATGACTTTTCGGTTTTTGGGGAATCTTTCACTTCATGTCTCTCTAACTTGGAAAGAATGTTGCAACATTGTGAGGAGACGAATCTTGTGCTTAATTATGAAAAATGTCACTTCATGTGCAAAGAGGGAATTGTGTTAGGACATAAGATCTCTAAGGCCGATATTGAGGTTGATAGGGCTAAAATCGACGTGATTGCCAAATTACCTCCACCCACCATCGTTAAGGGAGTTAGGAGTTTTCTCGGCCATGCCGGCTTCTATAGACGTTTTATACAAGACTTCTCTAAGATAGCTTGGCATATGACCCATCTTTTGGAAAAAGAGACTCCTTTCATCTTTTCGGATGAGTGTATTCAAGCCTTTGAGATGCTTAAAAAGAAATTAACCGAATCACCAATTTTAGTTGCTCCGGATTGGGACCTACCTTTTGAAATTATGTGTGATGCTAGTGATTACGCGGTAGGTGCGGTTTTGGGGCAACGTAAGTCAAAACATTTCTTGCCTATACACTATGCAAGTAAGACTATGACGCATGCTCAAACAAAGTACACTACAACGGAAAAGGAGTTTCTTGCCGTTGTGTATGCTTTTGAAAAGTTTAGACCATATCTCCTCTTGTCTCAAACCATATTGTATATGGACCACTCGGCTATCAAATATCTTCTTAATAAACAAGATGCTAAGCCGAGGTTGCTCCGGTGGATTCTCCTCCTTCAAGAATTTAATGTCAAAATTCTAGACAAAAAAGGAGCCGAGAATCTCGTGGCCGGTCATTTATCTCGACTTGAGAATCCTCACCAAAGCGATCGAGAGAACAAGGAAATCAATGAAACATTTCCTCTCGAGACGCTTGGTATGATTGCTTTTCGTGGTGATGATAGTACCCCATGGTTTGTGGACATTGCAAATTACCATGCGGGGAAGTTTGTGATCAAGGGTATGTCGTCCCAACAAAAACGAAAGTTTTTCAAGGATATATCCTATTACTTTTGGGATGACCCCTATTTGTTTCGTATGTGCGCGGATCAAGTGATTCGTAGGTGCGTGTTTGGCAAGGAAGCTCAAGATATCCTTAAATCTTGTCATGAGGGACCCACCGGGGGACATCATGGTGCCAACGCCACCGCGAAGAAAGTCTTTGATGCCGGCTTCTTTTGGCCTTCTATATATCGTGATGCCCAAGACTTGATCAAGACTTGTGATGCTTGTCAACGTCAAGGAAAGAACTCACAAAGGGATGAAATGCCTCAAAACATTATCCAAGTTTGTGAAATCTTTAACATGTGGGGGATCGATTTTATGGGGCCATTTCCATCATCGAAAGGAAATAAGTACATTCTCGTAGCTGTGGACTATTTGTCTAAATGGGTTGAAGCCAAAGCTTTACCCACGAATGATGCTTGAGTTGTGGTGAAATTTTTGAAACAACTCTTCGCTAGGTTTGGAACTCCACGGGCTATAATAAGTGATCGTGGGACCCATTTTTGTAATGAACAATTTAAAAAAGTTCTAAAGAAATATGGTGTCACTCATCGACTATCGACGGCCTATCACCCTCAAACGAGTAGTCAAGTGGAGGTTTCAAACCAAGCTCTTATGAGAATTTTGGAGCGTTCTATTGGAGAAAATCGCACTTCATGGTCGGATAAATTGGATGATGTATTTTGGGCTTTCCGTACGGCTTACAAGACGCCAATTGGTTGCACACCATTTAGGTTGGTCTACGGAAAGGCATGCCACTTGCCAATTGAACTCGAACATAAGGCGTATTGGGCTCTTAAGCATTGTAACTTTGATTTGAGGACCGCGGGTGATCATCGCAAGGTTCAATTTAATGAACTAAGTGAATTAAGGGATCAAGCTTATGAAAATTCTTTGATCTATAAAGAGAAGACTAAGAGGATTAACGACTCTAAGATCAAAAACCGCATTTTCAATGTTGGTGATCAAGTCCTCTTATTCAACTCTAGACTTAAGATTTTCTCGGGCAAGCTTAAATCCCGTTGGTCCGGACCATTCACCATTTCACAAGTTTTCCCTTATGGCACCGTTGAGCTAGCTCAAAAAGACGGGCCAGACTTTAAGGTGAATGGTCATCGTGTGAAACATTACTTTGGAGGGGACATACCTACGGAGGTTGTTTCGGATCTTCAAACTTTCCCTAAGGACCAATGAATGCGGGGATCGAGTCGATCTCATGACTCGGTGAACAAAAACGAGGTGCCTTGTGGGGGAGTCCCATACATTCTATCTTCTTTCTATTTTCTAACAACTAATAAGGCTTGATCTTTCAAGCTCATGCTCGTGTTTTGTTGTGTTGTGAATCTTAGGTATGACCCTAATCATTGAAGACTCTCGTGTTCGGTTTTTGCCGGTCCACTTGATCTTCCATTCTTTTAATGCCAAAAAGGGGCACACTCTCTATCTCTTGATTTTTATCGACTAACGTTTTATCTTGAGGCATAATTAATAAACGGCTTACAGATTTGCGTGCTCTTTCCATGTTAGGATTTTGCATTAGACTTTTCATGTTTTAGCATGGGGGTGTTACTCTTGAGCTAAGAAACATTGAGGACAATGTTTGGTTTTAGCATGGGGGAGTCAATCGATATAATCGCTTGCAATTGCTTTTGTCGTGTCCAAACGTAATCGTTTTTCTCGTTTTTCATAAAAAATTTAAATTTTTAATGTTATTCTTAAGTTTTAATAAAGAAAATAAGTGCTTTTGACACAAATGTAGGCTTTCCGTTGGTGAAAATAAAAATAGTTTTTGACTCGACTCGGTTTTTACCTTAGCTTTTCCTTAACGTATTTGAACCAATTTTTGCTAGGCTTTTATATAGGGAGCTTTAAAACGCGAAAGTCTTAACACATACGGGTTAAGAACAAGAACTTTTCGCAAGTTCCTATAATTGATCCTAGAAAGTCGTTTATCAAGGGAACTTTAAAACGCAAATTCTAAAATTTGAAAAAGTATAAGAAGATGCAAGATCCTATAGATGACTTGAGAAACCAAAACTTTGTTTTAATAGGCTAAGTATCCATTGATTTCATTTTTGAAATTTTACAATATGGAGAACAAGAGATGATAGAGTTTAATCATAAGTTTCTAAGGTTAATTCTTCCTTGTGTAAGTATTTTTGTGTTTGATTTAATCTCCTCGTATTTATTTTCCACGCTTGAATAATAATTGCTTAATAAATGAAGTTTTTACCGGTTTAGGCTTGATATATTAACTCATAACTCCTTCTTTTTCTTCCCTTGTAATTAAAGTGAGAACACATTGAGGGTGTCAGCGTCATGGACTTTTGATCATGGGATTGCGGAAATTTGGCTTACTATAAATATCATATTAATAAAAAAGAATAAATAAAAACATGTTCTCTAGGAGCCTTCGGGTGGGAGTCATGTAGCACTAACCTTGTCATTAGAGCCTTAGGGTGAATGGCAAGGGGACGTGTTTAATAAAAATTGCTTCATCATCATGAGCCATAAGGTGGGATGGTGAATGTCAATTCCCTTATTTTTGTCCAAGGAGCCTTCGGGTGTGGATTTTAAATAAGGAGCACAATTACATCTTAAAGAGCCACAAGGTGATATGATGTAGTTGTTGCTAACTCCATTAATAAGGTCATAATTTACTTTGGAGGTTTTATTGTTGCTTTTAAGTAGTCCTATTAGCCAAATTTTGGGTCCGGGGATTCATCCCTCAAATCGTGTTAAGTTACCTTGATGTGGGCTATCTTTAGTGACAACGGTTTTTGAAGTCGAGGTTAGGTTTTGAGTGTTGAGTTTACACCGTTTTTGCCTTCATTTTTGGACTAATAAATATCAAATAAAGTTAAATGAGCCTTTGGGTGAATGACATCTAAAATCTAGAGATACAATTAGGAATAATAGGAGATTGAGTTTAACACAAATTACTTGTATGAGTTGTTTTAATTTTGGGGCTTATGATTGACAATGATCTTGTTTTTGCACTTGGCATGGAAAAGTGAAAAGTCGAGGACGATGAATCTATTTGAGTTTTATGATCCTAAAAGTTGTTTTTTAAATAATGAAAGCAATACATTATGTCTTTGCAAAATAAAATGTCAAAAGTTGAATAATGGTGTAGTTAGTGTTTTATTTTATCATTGCGTGAGGACACGACAATTGCTTAGCAAGGGGGAGTTTGATATGAGTGATTTTACTCATATCAATTATATCTTAAAACAATGAATAAGAGCATAAAATGTTCAAATATTGCCTTGTATATGCTTGTTTTGTTGTTTGATGTGTGTAGGTACCAAGTTCACGAAAATCGACAAAAAACGACACGAGATTGAAGAAAAGATCAACAAAGCCAATTTCAAGTTCGTTTTTAGCGGATTTAATCCTTTTGAAGATTATTTTGGCTTGTGGGTCCCATATTTGGGTAAATGGGCTCAAAAGCCCATTTGGAGATCATGAATTATATGTTAAATAGCAACAAGCCCAAATGGCCCAAATCAGATTTATATGTGACGGATGGGAAGTTTGGGTCAAAAGCCCATGAACATATGAAAAGATGGATGAAGTTTATATATTGGGTCAGAAAGCCCAAATCAAGAAAAAAAGAAGACGGATGGAAGTTTTATATTAACTTGGTCAACCGGTCAAACCAAAGATATTTATTTACTTTGGAAACTCACGTTACATATTTTTTCCACCACACACGCTTTATATCCTTTCGTTATTAACTATGAAAAGTAATTCTCACTCTTCTCTCCCACACCAAAAATGACCAGAGAAAACTATTCACTCAAACCCTAATTTACCCTAATCATAAAATTACCCAATAACTTTTGGGGGTTTTATTGGATTCGTGTGATTCACACGTTTGGTAA
Organism: Glebionis coronaria; assembly: GCA_025667525.1. Classification (NCBI taxonomy): domain Eukaryota; kingdom Viridiplantae; phylum Streptophyta; class Magnoliopsida; order Asterales; family Asteraceae; genus Glebionis; species Glebionis coronaria. The sequence continues at coordinate 453,878,709 of CM046879.1, forward strand.
ATAAATCCCCATTGTTTTCGGAAGCTAGAAGATGGAAGGCATCTTTGACGTGGCCTATTTTCTCCTTTCTGATTGGATGGGACACCTCATTACCACCAATCCACCAATAAGAGAAAACCACATCATATGGTCGAAAGCACAAGAAGCACAAATCAGTGACACCCTGGTGATCCATGTGACCAAGGGCGAATCACAGCCCTTGGATCATAACAAGAAAGAGAGAGAAGACAGAGGAGATGATCTGAAGGCCTAAAATCGTTCATCCTCAACAAACCCACACCTCACTTCAGCCTATAAATACCCTTCATTTTCTATGTAAATTTTTATCCCTTTCTTTCTTTTAAAGTTATAATGTTAATTTAGTTTTAGGAATTTGTATTTTCATTTAAAAAGTATTGTAATGATTTTCTGAAATTAATGAAAGTGAATTTTAGCCTCATCTTGTTTTTGTCTTGCAATATTATTCTATTAAATTTCATACAGTTTATTTTTCTACACTGAATTGATATTATAATTGAAAAATCAGTTGTGTAAACTTAATCAGTAGTTTATTCGATTGATAAGAATGAGAGTGGATTAGTCATTTATTCCACTGAATAAATGTTAAAAAAGATGTTGGTTCGAGAAGTTATTTTTATTGTTCGATATTGATGATGGTTCGGGTTGATGTTACTGTTCGTTTAAAGGAGATGTGATGGTGTTGTTAAATGGTGGTGACGATTAGGTTTTTAGCCAGCTCAGCGCTGCGCTACTTCTCAACGGATTCTTCAAATAAAGGTTAAGCGCATTTACTTAATTAATTTTTAGTTTAATCTGATTTACTGCTTATTTGTGATAGATGTTTATTAATCTGCTAGTGTATTGGAACTGAGTTTGAGATGTTACTGTGTTTGATGAGTCTGAGTTTGGATATTGTTTATGGATAATAGATAATCTAATTTGCTTGCACTAAAGTTTATGTTTTAAACTGATAAACATGGTCTGCTGATTCGTTTGGCTTTAGCTTGTGATATAACTGAGTATGTGGGTTAGTTACTTATCTGTTTAAGTTTTTCTCCGTTGGATATAACTGAGTTCGAGATCTGTGCTATTATTGGTGTGATTGTTTGATCTAGCTGCTGATCTTGTGAGTTATTTAGGGTTTAGTTTCTGTTTATCTGATTGGTCTTTGGTAAATTTTGGGTATAAATTTGTTTCTTATATACTTGAAGTTGCTGTATGTCTTATTTTAGATTCTTTAAATTTGGTAATTGATTTGGCTATAGTTTGTTACTGAATTTGTTTGAATACTTGCTGTGATCTAGATTTTTGCCTGCTTTATTTTAGATGTTTAGGACTTGTTTAGCTGTTAATTCATTCAGTCTGTTTAGAGTTTGTATTAGAGTTTAGGATTTGAGTAGCTAATATATATGTACTGTTATAATTGAGTAGTTACTTTGTGATTTTAACTGTTGGATTTTACTGCTTAATTGGGTGATATCTCATATCTGTATCTTTAAATAAGTAGAATTATTAATATGTCATGTTGAACCAAACGAAGTGTTTGGTTAGCTGAATTACTAAAAACTGAACTTATAATCTGTCACAAAGATCTGGACTCCAAAAATTAATACCAATAAAATGTCACTCAGAGGCTTCGAACTCGCAACCTCCCGCTCAGCACTCAACGAATTTACCATTTGGGCTAGGCTCTCTTTTTGTTAAAGAAATACTAGCAATTTCTCTTAAACGAATTATTTTCACTGTTTTTCAATATAAACGTTTATCTTTCTTGTGATTTTCTTATATACATTTTTATTATTTTAAGAGGTTTAATAATTTTGTCATAAGTTTAGTTTTTAAATTTTTTAATAAGATTGACAATAGAAATATTAGTTTAAATAAATAAAGTTTTTAAATAAATAATAAATATTTTGTTACTTTTAAATTTAATATTGTCTAAGTAAATTTTGTTACAATAAAAAAATAAAAAAATAGATAGTTTTTAATTTAGTCGTTTAGATTTAATACGGGGAACGATTCATGCACTTAGGTTTTAAATTGGTAGAATTAATTTTAGTTTTAAAAACCGAAAACCAATTCGAATCAATTGTCCAAATCAAAACAAAACGTCTCAAATTCACTCGATCTTCGTGTACAACGAACTTGGTTCACCAACGTGTATTAATTAAATCCGTCTTTGGTAAAGTTTAGACTATTACTTTTTCCTAAAGGTAATTTTCTAGCTTACCCTATAACGTATCTTAATTATCACATATACTATCCACGACACATCAAAAATTTTAGGCACATCTCTAAACTTGAGAGTCGAGGTAATACGACGAAAATTCCGAATGTGAGAGTGCGGACTATCGGTCTCATTGCCACGAAATTGGTCGGTACGAATGAGCGATAAAAGACCCGACTTAATCTCATAATGATCCGCCAAAATAGCCGGCACAACGATTGCTTCCCCATACCCTTCAGTGGGTGCACAGAGCAATTCCTCCATTGTTCGGTTATCGGCCATCTCTACAACAATAGGTGGAAGCTCGGGTTCCACTATTCGTTGTTGACGATTTCTATTTCTACGAGGAATGTTTTCAAGCCTATTGTAATCAATCGCAAGTCGAGAAGATCGTAATTGCATAAACCAAAGTGACGAGAATTTTAGAGGATTGAAGAAAAGAAATTAGACAAGAAGAAGATTATTTTTGGTATTTTTATTTGGTATTGCTCAATAAAAAATGATCGATAAAAACAAGAAATAAGGATAATTACTATGGAAGTAATCTACCCTCGGTCGACTTTGAAACGATATGTGAAAAACTAAACGTCTCGAGGTTCAATAAGTAAACAACAAAAATAAGATATAATACTACTTGAGTTGGTAAACCAAAAATCGGTCGTCCCTCTCAATATACGCACAAGCAAGCGGGGAAACGAGGTGGCACAAAGCACTTAAAAACCTTTTTCCTTAGACGGCCTTTTATAGCACGTCGCCTTATACCCACCTTATAGTTTGTATAAATCGAGTTCAAACTTTTTATTAGTATTTATCTATTTTGCCCTTTTTTTCGTTTTGGATTCGAATACAATAGCTAGGTGATGAAATCCCAACTAAGGCCTTATTTGGAAGTAGGTGATTTTATTGTTCTACGTAATACAATATAGTAATCACAAAAAACATGAAAAACGATACATACTATAATAATAGAAAAATAACAAAACTTTCCGAGGACGGAAAGGGTATTCAAATCAACGATCAACAAATCTCACAAAGACGAATCGTACACAAGATCCCCGGCAGCGGCGCCAAAATTTTTGATGTGTCGTGGATAGTATATGTGATAATTAAGATGCGTTATAGGGTAAGCTAAAAAATTACCTTTAGGAAAAAGTAATAGTCTAAACTTTACCAAAGACGGATTTAATTAATACACGTTGGTGAACCAAGTTCGTTGTACACGAAGATCAAGTGAATTTGAGACGTTTTGTTTTGATTTGGACAATTAATTCGAATTGGTTTTCGGTTTTTAAAACTAAAATTAATTCTACCAATTTAAAACCTAAGTGCTTGAATTGTTCCCCGTATTAAATCTAAACGACTAAATTAAAAACTATCTATTTTTTTTTTATTTTTTTTATTGTAACAAAATTTACTTAGACAATATTAAATTTAAAAGTAACAAAATATTTATTATTTATTTAAAAACTTTATTTATTTAAACTAATATTTCTATTGTCAATCTTATTAAAAATTTTAAAAACTAAACTTATGACAAAATTATTAAACCTCTTAAAATAATTAACATGTATATAAGAAAATCACAAGAAAGATAAACGTTTATATTGAAAAACAGTGAAAATAATTCGTTTAAGAGAAACTGGTAGTATTTCTTTAAAAAAAGAGAGCCTAGCCCAAATGGTAAAATCGTTGAGTGCTGAGCGGGAGGTTGCGAGTTCGAAACCTCTGAGTGACATTTTATTGCTATTAATTTTTGGAGTCCAGATCTTTGTGACAAATTATAAGTTCAGTTTTTAGTAATTCAGCTAACGAAACAATTCGTTTGGTTCAACATGACAGATTAATAATTCTACTTACAAATTATAAGTTCAGTTTTTAGTAATTCAGCTAACCAAACAATTCGTTTGGTTCAACATGACAAATTAATAATTCTACTTATTTAAAGATACAGATATGAGATATCACCCAATTAAGCAGTAAAATCCAACAGTTAAAATCACAAAGTAACTACTCAATTATAACTGTACATATATATTAGCTACTCAAATCCTAAACTCTAATACAAACTCTAAACAAACTGAATGAATTAACAGCTAAACAACTCCTAAACATCTAAAATAAAGCAGGCAAAAATCTAGATCACAACAAGTATTCAAACAAATTCAGTAACAAACTATAGCCAAATCAATTACCAAATTTAAAGAATCTAAAATAAGACATACAACAACTTCAAGTATATAAGAAACAAATTTATACCCAAAATTTACCAAAGACCAATTAGATAAACAGAAACTAAACCCTGAATAACTCACAAGATCAGCAGCTAGATCAAACAATCACAACAATAATAGCACAGATCTCAAACTCAGTTATATCCGACGGAGAAAAACTTAAACAGATAAGTAACTAACCCACATACTCAGTTATATCACAAGCTAAAGCCAAACGAATCAGCAGACCATGTTTATGAGTTTAAAACATAAACTTTAGTGCAAGCAAATTAGATTATATAATATCCATAAACAATATCCAAACTCAGACTCATCAAACACAATAACATCTCAAACTCAGTTCCAATACACTAGCAGATTAATAAACATCTATCACAAATAAGCAGTAAATCAGATTAAACTAAAAATTAATTAAGTAAATGCGCTTAACCTTTATTTGAAGAATCCATTGAGAAGTAGCGCAACGCTGAGCTGGCTAAAAACCTAATCGTCACCACCATTTAACAACACCATCACATCTCCTTTAAACGAACATTAACTTTAACCCGAACCATCATCAATATCGAACCATAAAAATAACTTCTCGAACCAGCATCTTTTTTAACATTTATTCAGTGGAATAAATGAATAATCCACTCTCATTCTTATCAATCGAATAAACTACTGATTAAGTTTACACAACTAATTTTTCAATTATAATATCAATTCAGTGTAGAAAAATAAACTGTATGAAATTTAATAGAATAATATTACAAGACAAAAACAAGATGAGGCTAAAATTCACTTTCATTAATTTCAGACAATTATTACAATACTTTTTAAATGAAAATACAAATTCCTAAAACTAAATTAACATTATAACTTTAAAAGAAAGAAAGGGATAAAAAAAATTACATAGAAAATGAAGGGTATTTATAGGCTGAAGTGAGGTGTGGTTTGTTGAGGATGAACGATTTTAGGCCTTCAGATCATCTCCTCTGTCTTCTCTCTCTTTCTTGTTATGATCCAAGGGCTGTGATCCGCCCTTGGTCACACGGATCGCTAGGGTGTCACTGATTTGTGCTTCCTGTGCTTTCTCCCATATGACATGGCTTTCTCTTATTGGTGGATTGGTGGGAATGAGGTGTCCCATCCAATCAGAAAGGAGAAAATAGGCCACATCAAAGATGCCTTCCATCTTCTAGCTTCCGAAAACAATGGGGATTTATTTACCAAACGTGTGAATCACACGAATCCAATAAAACCCCCAAAAGTTATTGGGTAATTTTATGATTAGGGTAAATTAGGGTTTGAGTGAATAGTTTTCTCTGGTCATTTTTGGTGTGGGAGAGAAGGGTGAGATTTACTTTGAATAGTTAATAACGAAAGGATATAAAGCGTGTGTGGTGGAAAAAATATGTAACGCGAGTTTCCAAAGTAAATAAATATCTTGGGTTTGACCGGTTGACCAAGTTAATATAAAACTTCCATCCGTCTTCTTTTTTTCTTGATTTGGGCTTTCTGACCCAATATATAAACTTCATCCATCTTTTCATATGTTCATGGGCTTTTGACCCAAACTTCCCATCCGTCACATATAAATCTGATTTGGGCCATTTGGGCTTGTTGCTATTTAACATATAATTCATGATCTCCAAATGGGCTTTTGAGCCCATATACCCAAATATGGGACCCACAAGCCAAAATAATCTTCAAAAAGACTAAATCCGCTAAAAACGAACTTGAAATTGGCTTTGTTGATCTTTTCTTCAATCTCGTGCCGGTTTTTGTCGATTTTCGCGAACTTGGTACCTACACACATCAAACAACAAAACAAGCATATACAAGGCAATATTTGAACATTTTATGCTCTTATTCATTGTTCTAAGATATAATTGATACGAGTAAAATCACTCATATCAGTTATCTACATATATATATATATATATTTTCTTGGTTTCATTTGATTAAACCCTCTTGAACGTTTTGGTGTTCCACCAACGTTCTAAAGTCATCGAAGGCGTTCACTTCACGTGATCGTTTTCATTCCTTGAGGCTTCTTTAATCAAGAGATTTGATTAAGGAAGAGATTTGTAGATTTTTATCTACTTAATACAATTCCAAAATCCAAAAAAAGTAAAAACAATCAAAAATCCAAAAAAAAAATTAAAAAAAATTGAAAAAGTAAAAAACACCAAAAAGAATCTTCTTTGCTCATCCCCACGTTGTACGTGACGTTTATGAAAACTCGCAACCAAGCAAGACGTGCACGTAAACGTCGTAATCGAAAGGAAAACACAACAACACCTTCTAGTGAAGAGAATCCAAGTGAGGAACCTATTGTAGAACAAGAAGCTATCATGGCTAATCATACTATGATGGAGTTGCTTCAAGCACCCACCGAGGGTTTTGGAGAGGCCATTGTGATTCCCGCCATCCTTGCGGAGAACTTCGAGATCAAGACGGGTTTAATGTCTATGCTTCAAGCCAACAAGTTTCGCGGACACGAAAAAGACAACCCACATTATCACATTAGACAATTCAATCGTCTCACCGCGACAAGCAAGTTTAAGGATGTACCCCACGATGCCATTAAGATGATGTTGTTTCCATACTCGTTAGATGGACCCGCCAATATATGGATCGAGAAAGAACCCCCAAATTCGATTTTGACGTGGGTGATCTCGTTTCTAAGTTTGTGAATCAATTTTTTCCACCATCTAAAACAACACATTTGAAAACGAGATTTCACGATTTACTCAAAGGTCTAATGAAAGTTTTTCAGTGGCTTGGGAAAGGTTTAAAGAAATGTTACATGAATGTCCACACCATGATTTTTCCGAATTGCATCAAATTGACACTTTTTATAATGGGCTTAATGATCATGAATGAGATTATTTAAATGCCGCCACGGGTGGTAATTTTTTGTGCAAAACGACCGATGAGGCTTTGAAAATCATTGAGAATAGGTCTAAGGTTTATAGCCCTCGTAACACACTGAGTGTTGCCACTATGGGTTCGTCATCGTCTTCTCGTAACATGAGTGCCTTGCAAGATGAAGCAAATGAGGAGAATCGGTTTTTCGATAGGTTTTCGAATCTTATGACTCATTGGAAAGCACAAGATGCTTTGAATTCCGCATCGGTTAAGGCAGTTGCCAAGAGTTTTATTTCGTGTGGTGGAGCTCATGATTTTTCCGAGTGCATTACCGCGGATAGTAACACTTCGAATGCTTATGTAGCCACGGGAACTTATAACCAAAACGGTCAAGGTTCCCGCCAAAATCAAGCTCCACAAAATCAAAATGCTAACAACTATCAAAACAATCAAAATGGTGCTTATCAAGGAAATCAACGTAACTACAACAAGGGTAATTATCAAAGTGGAAATGGGCAAATTTCAAACCAAAACCAAAACCGTGATTTTCAAAACACTACTCAAGGTTTTCAAAATGCTCACACTAAAAATCTTAATGGAGAATTTTTAGAATATGCAAAGGCAAACGATGCTAAGTTTGATAACATGCAACGTGAGATAATTAGCTTAAGATCTGAGTTGAAAAACAAGCTTAAAAACGAACTTGCTAATGAATTGAAGAATCATGCTAATAAAATGGAAGGAAATGTTCAACGTCTCCAACAAAATCAACAAAAAATGGAGCAAGGTCAACATGAAATTAAGCAAGAGTTGTTAAAAGCGGATGCTAGGCAATCTAAGTTTGAAGATCGAATGGGAAAAATGTTTGAGGCTATCATGTGTAAACCTTCTTCTTCGGGTGGTCTTCCTAGTGATACCATTGTAAACCCAAAAGGAGAATTGAAGTTTATTACTACGCGTAGTGGTAAAACTTTCAAAGAACCTATTTCTCGTCCAAGTACTTCTACGCAGAAGGAAATAGAGAAAGAACCCGAGGTGGTGGTTGAAAAGGAGCAAGTTACAAGCCCACGAAGTACCGCTCAAACCACACCTACGGTTGAACCAATACCAATAGTGGAAGCCGAGATTCCAAGGCCGTTGCCTATGCCCCAACCCACACCACCCTTACCTTACCCTTCAAGACGAAACAAGGAAAAGGCACAAGAACGAAATAATTATCAATTTGAAATTTTTATGAAAATGTTTCGTGACTTGCATTTTAATATAAGTTTTGCCGACGCCTTGGTCATGATGCCTCGATTTGCCGCAAACTTCAAAAGTATGTTAAATAACAAAGAGAAATTGCTAAAGTCGTCTAGTTGTTCTTCGGTTTTTCTTAGCCGCATACCTCAAAAAGTCGGTGATCCCGGTAAATTTTTTATCCCATGCGCAATACAAGATATGGAGGAATGCTACGCCTTGGCCGATCTTGGTGCTAGTATAAATTTGATGCCTCTTGAGATTTTTAAGTCGCTCAATCTTCCTAATCTCACTCCTTCAAGAATGTCAATCGAGATGGCCGATCATTCTACGATTCTAGCTTGTGGAGTAGCCGAGGACGTCTTCGTGAAAGTTGGAAAGTTTTACTATCCCGTGGACTTTATCGTTGTTGACATTCCCATCGATCCTAAAGTTCCTCTAAATTTAGGACGATCATATTTGGATACTTCGAGAGCACTTATCGATGTGCATGCTAGGAAAATCACTCTACGTTTCAATGAGGGAGAACTCGTCATAAATGCAACTCAAAACTCTACGCTTTCTCATGTGTATTCTATCACGTCTCTGAACAATGTTAATCCCATCAAAAACATTTGCAAAAGAATTTCAAAAAGAGTTTTAGGAGTTGATGATAAAAACGATTTTCCATCCCCTCCGCCGGTGGAGGTTAAGAGTGTTAAGCCTCCGTCTCCAATCACGAATGATTCTTCGGATGATGAATATGTTGACCCCGATGGGGAAGTTTTCTTTGTCGACAAACGTTTTGAGAACTTACCACCACCAAAGCCAAAACGGTTTTCAAATGTGAGAATTTTTAGTGTGACTAACATCGTTTTAGAAACACCAAATATTTTTGACATAATCAAGTCGGGTTTTTATAAGGAGTTTTCAAAAGATGAAAAAGGAAAAAAAATTGAACTGGATTTAAAAGATTTTTCTACAAAGCTAACTCCGTCATCACCTCGTGTTTTGAGTGCTACAAGCTCGTCTTCTCCTTTTGACGATGCTTTGTGTGGACTTAGTGTGGGGGAAGCTCCTTATGTTCCCTCCCCTTTCTCCACCGGGGACGAGATATTTGATCCCGGAATTGCTTATAAAGGGAAATCTCGGTCTTCCACCGATGCAATAAATGGAAAATCTTTCTATTTGATTGGTGCGAGTCTACCTCGAGTAGCTCATGGTTTTTGTGACTTACCCATTGTCCCACCCTTCTATTCCTTCTCATCTATTTTCTTTAAACCCTTTGGGTTTGTGTTGGCACATGTTGAAGTGACGTTGACATGTTTATCCAATAAAAACGAGAACGCCATCTTCGACCCCGGTATTTTGCACCATCAAAGGACTTAGTCCTTAATACCGGTTGTTTTTGGGCCTTCTTTATCATGTAAGCCCCACCAAAAATTGACCATACTATGACTATCCCTAAATGATCACATTTATGGGGGATTCGAGTCGAGCTTTTGACTCGGTTATCAAAAACAAGGTGCCTCGTGGGGGAGTCCCATGCTTATCCATGTACATATTATTTTTTAGTTAACCTAATGAGGAGATTTGTGCCCTTCCAACCTTTGTTTTGTGGTTATTTGTGATATGTGATTTTTAGATGATCATGATCTTCACGATTGGAGCCTCTCGTGTTCGTTTTATGGGAGCACTCGATCGTTTGCTTTGAAGTTTCTCGATATCCACATGATATATCCTTTTATGTTCTAACCTTAGGTTTATAGCAAACTTCATAAACGGCTTTAAATTTAACGGTTACACCCTTTCCATGCTAGATTAAGCATTCGACTACGTCTCTAGTATGGGGTTTTTCCAACCCTTAGACTCGAAACATTGAGGACAATGTTTAACTTTAGTATGGGGGGGGGGGTGAATAGATACTTGCCTTGCCTTCACGCTTTCCAAAATTTATCTTTTTGTTTATCGTTTTGTTGCAAAATAAGGCTAAAAATAGCTAAATTTTAAAAATTTCTCATGTTTTTAAGTGTTTGAAGACTCGAATGTAGGTTTTCCGATGGCGAGAATAAGAGTAATTTTTGACTCGACCGTGCGTGTTGAGAACTTAGCTTTGATTCCTTAACTTTATATTAGGCTAAGTCTCTTAAATGAGGACGAAAAATGATAGAGTTAATTATAAGTTACTATGCTAAACGTAGAGTACTCGTATTCTTTCAAAAACTCACGTGTTCTTGTTATTTGCTTATTCTCCCCTCGCTTGTAAATATTTTTTGCTTAATAAATATTGACTTAGCGGTTTAGTCTTGATTGTTGGTTTCTAGTCTTTTCTAGTAGCTTCCATGTAATTAAATTGGGAAAACATTGAGGTATCGCTAGCGTCATGGTTTTGAAGTATTGGCAACCCGAATAATCGAAAGCTTCACCTAATAATAAGATTTCAAGTGCTCACCTAAATCAAGCAAACAATTTGAAGCTCACAAGGCTGAAAAATCTATGCAAAATTGAAAGTGAATCAAGCCTTAATCTTTGAAGCTTTAAAGATTCAAAATTCGCCTTAGCGTGAGGATATACGTCTTTGGCCATAATAAAACCACCGATGAGGAGGATAATAAAAGGCAAGGCAAGACCGAAGTCATAATAAAAGCTTCATGGCGAAGTTGAATAAAAGATGGAGGTAAACCTTTGATAATAAGGCCCTTCCGTTAGGGGGCGTATAAAAGTCTTGGTAATAAGTCTCATGTTCAAAACCGTTATAAAACCATGTTTATCGATCCTTCTTGTTGACTTAATTTTTTGACATCGTTGTCTATTATTAAGGGTTATTAATTCGATGGTCTTGGTTACACCGTTAGGACTCTATTTTTAGACCTAAATCTCTATCATCGCATAAGTCAAACAATCTATCCTCGTGAAACATTCAAGACAAAATAAAATATAAGAGATACAACTTAGGAAAATGGGAGGATAAGTACGTGATTAGGGCATATGAGTAGTGCTAGCATTACTAACTTATAATGACAATGATCTCGTTGCACGCTTAGCATGTAATTGGGGTGAAAATCGAGGACGGCGAAATTATTTCTAACAAAGCATTCACGTGTTCTTATTCAATGAACCTAAACGTCCCATTTTGCGATGAAAATCATACATTTTGTCTGAAACGCAAGTAGAAGTAAAAGTAGTAGTGTAGCTAGTTTATCATTCAATAAAGAAATGAATTTCGGAGGTGATACGATACTTTATTCTAGCATTGCGTGAGGGCACGACAATGGTTTAGTATGGGGGAGTGATGAGACTGCTTTTATACATAGTCTCATCGTCCAAACTGGGCTTAAAATGTATAAAATATCATCAAAAATGCCAAATTTATATGCTTGTGTTTGTTACTTGTGTATTTTAGGTACGGATATTGAGGAAATGACAAAAGATCACAAAGAACATGCAAAAACGAACACGGGAAATGAAGCCGCACAATGAACCAAGCCCAAGTGATGATTTTTCAAGAATAAACCTTGAAGATTTGAAGATTATACAAGAAGGGTCCTCCAATAATGAAGAATTGACACTTTAAACCCTTGTATATTCATAATTAGAAGTTTGGTCCTTAAAGTTTGTCAAAATTACAAAAAGACCCTCCACTTAAAAGAATTGGCAAGTTTAGTCCCTCATTAAAACTAAATTTTCAATATTGGTCCTCCTTATATTCAAACATACCATGAAGACCTTCAAAGTTTAAAAATGTGCAAGACCAGTCCTTCAAATATCAAGGAAATACAAAACAAGTCCTTGTGAAAAGTTTTGTGGCCAAAATAGAGGTTTTCAAACTTCATTAACAAAGGATTCCAACTTTTGGCTGTTTAAATGGCAAGTGAAAAGAGAAAGAGAGATGAAGGACTAATCCTGGCCGACATACTAACTTACCTAGACCAATCCCCTCCTGACACCTCACCCACTTACTCTCTCCACCAATCAAAACCCTCCCAGCCTCCACATCACCATCCCACTAATTAACTATATTTTCATAATATACTTAATTAAACAAATGGCGACTAACATTTTCTTAATCCTAAAAACAAGATCAAAATCTGTGTTCATCAGCCAAGAACACGAATTGGGAGTTTTTGATTAACCAACAATTAACCCTTAAGCCTCTCCAGATTTATGATTGAACACATGCTTAACAAAATCCAAACCCCACTTTAGTCCCCCCTATCACCCAAGAAGGTTACACGTGGCTCCCCTGCTCACTGTTTATTCGTCTTTAACATACAGCCAAAACCAAAAGTTCCATCCAACGACCAAAGGCATTTTCTTGGTCCCTACACATCATTGGACGTCTAGGATTGCTCTAAAATAACTCAGCATCAGCAAAATGACAAGATCTCTTCACATGATAACCAAAGTTGAAATTCGTCATGGGAATTTGTGGAACTTCATTAGCTAGGGTTTTCAACTTTCCTTTATGTTTCTAGAATCATTGTAGCCATATATAAGGCACCCTTAGTCATAGCATAGTTCTTGTTCTCAGTTTTACTTTTGTCAAACCTTGTAAAGCCCTTTTCTGAAATTTATGAAATTGTGGTGTTGTGTTATGATTTAAAACTGAGTTCCATTGATTGTTATTGTATTGAGTAGCTAATTGTCACGTTTTTGTACTTAAACAAAACCTTGAACAAGTACAAGAGTGCCTTTAATCCTGTGAGTCCCTTTGTTCTTGCTTGGGTCAAGAATTTGGCTTGTGCTTTGGTGAGGATTGTTCATTGAGGTGTTTCTTTAAGTGATGTAAGTCACAATTCACTAGCTTAAACAATATTGTAAGTTGGTATACGTTTTTATCTCAAAAATCAGTCAAGTGGTTTCCTAAGTGCTTGTGGTTCAACAGCTTGCTTATTTAAGCTTAAGGGTGATCATAGCCTCCTAATCTTGGTTGATTAAGGGGTGGTGAGGCCTTAAGGGAAGATTCAGGCCTTGTGGGAACCTAAGTCTTGCATAGACTTGACCATTTTCACCTTATTTTACTCTATTTGTGCTAACCTAGGCTCAAGCCTTTGGCTGGGCTTGTTTGTTGTTCTTAGCAATGGAAGCTGGTGCTTGTTCTTGCTAGCACCTCAGCTCAAACAATCCAGGGTGTGGATGTACATCTTGGAGGTTTGATTATCAAACTTTCATCTTTCTGATTATTTATTTGGTTTTAAGTGATTTTGTGAATTTACTATTGTATGTGTTGTTTTTATGCCTGAATCTTGTTGATTATGCTTAGTGTTGTTGGTATGATGCTTGATTAGTCTTGGATTAATCTATTATACACTTTTGCTTTGATAAATCTTTGATTTAGAAGTGAAAGGGGTGTTTGGGATTGTCTGCTTTATGGTTTTTATGCATGTGTGAGTATCTGTTTAAGGCTGCCTATTGTTGATATCTGTTATTGAAGTGTTTATGGTATGATATTTGCAAAAATTGAGCTTTGTAACATCAAATATGAAATCATTGCATAACTGGCTTGTTTTAGGTCTTTGTTGACTGAAACTTGGTGAACACCTAGAATATATGCATATCTAGGGTTAACAAGTGATTAAACATAGTTTGAGTAATCTGATTTGTAGATTTGAGGGTTTAAATTTCAAGATTTGGCCTAGTAGATCAGCAAATATTGTTCTTGTCTTTTTAGTTGTTCATCAGAAACTGAATGTGCTTGAATCTTGTTCTTATGTTGAAACCATTGAATGAAATGAGTTTATTTGTGCGTCGTTGAGTTATTTTGAGCTTGTGTATGAATTTGGTGGTTTATGGTTAGCTTTTACTAGCTTAAAAGTAGCTTAGAGTCACCAGATCTGCTTATTACTTGTCTGGAACACATCTGAGCAAAGATTGAATTAACTGCACTGATTGGCTGGGTGTTTTTGTGATTATTTGCTTGTTATTGACTCCTTGTGATTCACTGATCACAAGGGTGCCTTGATTGTCCAACCAAACCAAGTGAAACTCTCTCAAATTCAAAGTCAAAAAGTCAAGGCAGTGGGAACTCCTTTCCCCTACTGCTAGCTACTACTAGTTATATTTGGTGTTCACCTTATTACTTGTTCATTCTAGCTTATTCCAATGTGCAACAACTTATTTTTTGTAATATGTCTTAATATTTTGAGCTTATAAGTGATTCCGGAAGTTTACAGCTTTTAGTTTTAGGTTTTGACTAGAAAACGACTATTTTGTCTTTTTTAAAATCAGCTTTTTGCTTATTCCAGCTTATTGAGTGTGCTTATTGGAAAACTTTTTGTTGATTAAGCTTAGTTAAGCCATTTGTAACTTATTTCAACTTGAATCAGCTCTTGAAGTAGTCTAGAACTCAAAAACGACTATTTTGTCGTTTTGTGAAGAGAGCTTTGGCTTATTTCAGGCTTATTCCTTGAGCTTATTTCAAGTTTCTTTTTGCAAATAGCTTAATTAGGTCAAGAGAAGGAAGTGGGTAAAATCTTAGCTTATGGCATCAGCTTATAGCTTAAGCTCATTTTCATCTTTTGGGCCTTTGGAAAATTGTGTTTAAAATCAAATTTTAAGCTTGACTAGAGCTTTTGGGCCATTTCTGAGAACTTTTTCTTATTGGGCCCAATTCTAAGCCCATTAAGGATCTGTTTGGGTATTTGGCCCATTTGAAGGCCCAATAGGGGTATTTTTGGTATTTCAAGTTCATTTTCTGTTTAATTAGGTTAAAATAAATTAGTTTGCAAGTTTTTAGAATTTTTTTATAATTTTTGTATTTTTAATATTATTTTATTATTAAATTTGAATTTTCATATTATTGCACTTTTTATACTTTCTTACGTTAAATACATTAAGTTAGGAATTTTACAATTTTTAGAATAATTTTATTGTCATTAGATTAATTTTTAGAATTATTTTAAGTTTTAATAGTTTTTAATTGTTTTTAAATAGTTTTAATTGATTTTAAAATTTTCAAAAATAGTTATAAATTTAGTTAAGGTATTTTAGTGGTTTACAAGTGAAAAAAATCTCATTTTGGGCTTTTTGTTAATTAAATTAATTTTTTGGGCTTTAATTAGCATTAAAAAATTATTATTTAATTAAATAAAAGGTTTGAGTGATTTTTTATTTTTTGTAAACTCTAATTATATTTTTTGGGATTTATTGCATTTTTCTAGGAATTTTTAGGATAAATTTTTAATTTTGTCACTTTTTACAGTTTTACGTGCACGACTATTCGTCTTAGTTTAATTCGTAATCGTAACCGTCATTCTCTTCTAATCTCTCTTCTATTTTCTTTCCTCATAAATTATAATCACAAAAGTTAATCATCTCTTAACATAACACACTTGCCTCCTTGGGAAACGAACTTGAACTTCATTGGTCATTAGTGCTTGGTTTTCCTAAACCGACACTTGATACTTTCCCTATTTTGCTCTCTTTTCCTAAAGAGTAGTAAAAACACTACATCAATACCCCTCCATACTTTCAAGAAGGGGTGAGGATTCCCATTATTCTTTTTCTACTTTCTCTCTCAATAAAACACACACATTTAATAGTCTCTCACTTTCTCTCTCTAAAATGTCTAACCATTTCTTTTATCCTCCCCGACCTCCGGATCACCCCTAAATAGCTTTGAATCTTATGTTTAACATTTATCAGAGCTAACCGGGGGTGTTTTGTGTTTGTTTGCTTATTTTAGTGGCTTATTTAATGCTTATTGATAAGCTGTAAAGTCACGAGGTGTTTTGTTTTTGGTAATCAGTCCAATCAGCCCATTTTTCTCTCTTTCTTTCTTTCCCGTGATCTACTTTCTCATTTTCTCTCCTTCTTTCTTTCCAGTAATCCATTTTTTTTTGGTATAACAGCTTTTTTGAAAAGCTGAAAAAGCTATAAAATTTGTCATAACTTTTTCCGGTTCATTTTCTTCGGATCTCAAGATATACCTATTTTTTATTTTGAGTCAATCTGTTTTTTTGGGGTTTTCAGTTTTCATAGGGAGATGGTGAGATCTTAAAAAAAAGGATACATATCCACTTTTTGAAGAAACTAAGAAAAAAATAAGATCTAAAAACCCAAGATTCACCATTTTCGGGATAAGGACAAATTTTACTGGTTATTGCGAAGTGTTGCCTAGGGTTTCTGTTTCCCGAAGTGACAATTTATTCAGAAGTGAACTTTGTGTCAATTATTCCGAACATCAAAAGTTAAAGTTTTTGCGAAGTACATATTTTTTCCGAAGTGCATTTTTTTCCGAAGTCACCAAGATCCAAAACTCAGACATTCCGAAGTAAACCCACAAATATTCCAAAGTCCAAAAATTTTTGATTCCGAAGTTACACAAGAAATAATTGCGAAGTTACAAAGAAAAAAATTTGCGAAGTCCAAGATTATTCTGAGATAACCGAGACCAAAACTCATCAACAATCCGACTCTATCTATCTTATTCCCATCGTCAACAATTAACCATCAATCAAAACCCCGACTCTATCTATCTTATTCCCATCGTCAACTAAGACCCATCTCACCCTTTCAAACTCAAAACCAAAGCAGAAAGAGAAATCAAAGATCTTAGTCAATCTATCTTGTCTATCGACATGTAAGACAAGATCATTAAGATCTACCACAAAATAAAAAATCATCACTGATCTTGTGTAAAGATGCAAACCATCTTTTTTAATATTCGAAATCAAATCTTGATTAATAACAATAGTGTTATAATCAGTTTATTTGATTCGATTGAGACACATGCAACAAATAAAAACGCCTACCCGAGACCATATCAAATGATCTTGAAGCAAACACCGAATGATTCAGTTGTTTCATCAGTCATTGATGCACTTTCACAATCAAGAAGATCTTCGACCTAAAGATCAGTTATTTTATCTTTTGAAGTGGTAGATGTAATATTTTTGATGGCTGGTTTAAGATATGAATCTCTCTGAGATGGTGATGCCACGTTTTGGTTATTGAAATGATGTAATAGGTCTCTTGATTGAGATTTGTTCAATCGTGATGATTAGACGAAGTCTAAGAGACTGGGATTAACATGTGTTGGTGTGGGGATGATGAGATTTGGGGCGTATCTCATGCATTTGAGATGAGATTGGAACAGATATATGTGATGGATTTACTTGATGTTTTTAAGATTGAAGTGATAAGATAAGATGGGTGGCTGAGTTTACTAGAAGAAAAAGAGGTGGAGTGTACTAGAAATTAGGATTAGGGTTAGAGTATACTCTTTTATATCCCTTATCATTAGGTTTTAGTAACAAATCATGGGTCGGGTATAACCTATTCTTGTGGGCTGACAGTTTTGAAACTTGGATTTGGTAAGAGGTCATGATAGATAGTATTACTTGGGCTACGAATTGAGTATACACTATTACTAGAATATGATTTCAGCCTGTACATGGGCCGCAAATTTTTGCTGGGAATGGATTAGAAATATTGACTTTGGGTTCGGACTAGTATTTCTCGGGGCTATGTTGACATTATTTTTGATGGCGGGTAATGGTTATGGTTCAAAAGAAAGTGCTTAAACGATAAAGAAAATTGTTGGTTTTAAACCTAATATTTTTGCGCATCAGTTGGGCATATGACTGACGTTGGGCTTAAATAACAAGTTATCTAGAAAAATTTTGTCCTTTAATGACAATTATTTCACAATTTGTTCTAGATAACGACATTTTCAAACACAACACCAAAAGCAAACAAAACACTTAACGCTAAAACGATTCGATATAAGATTCACTTTAAACGACAACAGCTAGTTTTGGTTCTACAAAGACAAGTGATCACGAAGTGGATTTAGTATTCTTTATTTGAATTTGAAGTGGGATTTCATGAAGGCGTCTACTTATTTCATCATCGAGCCTTCCTTCTATTTTTCTACCCCTTTTCTTCAAACCCAGTCTATCGACTGATGACTTGCTTGGGCGATAAAATTTATGATTGGGACATGAATTATCTAGTTTCCACTGTCAAGGGGTGGATGCTCGACGACATGGATAACTATCATTTTGGGAGCTTTGTTGCAGTTCTTAGTGTCACACGCAGTTGCTCGTGTGGATAACTTCAAGAAGTGTTTAGAGACTTGTTTCTGCGTCGTTCGTCAATCAACAAAAGTACAAGCTTAAGTAACAAATTTGGGGGATTTTACTTTAGTCTCAAGTTTTGGAATATCAGGTTTACTTCACCAGTGGTCACTACAGATAGCCGAAAGAATTCGAGGTTGGTAAGTTAGACAAAGAGAGATGGAATCAGCAATCAATTCTCACGGGATTTTTATGAGCTTTATAACGACAATGGTACTTCATAGTCTAAGCAAAATTTTCAAAATTTCTCAATGACTTTCAAAACTTTTCAAGACATTTGCTTAAGAATAAGAGCTTCTCGAGTATATGGACGTCCACAATAATGATGCTTCTGAGAGTTCGAAATCATCATGGGGGAAGATCGTGTACTTTGAAGTAATCGGATCAACTTCTAGGGGGAAGTAGTGTACATGGAATGGTATCTACTTCACTTTGTATGATTTTTATGATGTATTTTGTAGGCGTGAGAAGAATTGTTGCTGATTTCCTGCATGTTACCCCAAACGGATTATCACCAAAAACTAAACGACATGAAACAGTATAGAAGCAGTGTTATTTGGTGTGGTTCTTCTACAAATTTACGCTATGCACTTAAACCGATGAGCTAGAAGATTGTTCAAACTACATCAAAGTGTCAGAATCTGCTTAAGATACAGATATTGGCTTGGGGGAAGCTGGTTCAGAAACTTCGTAAAAAAGAAGTCTATGAAGAAAGTTTTTTAATACATGCTGCATGAATTGGGGGGAAGTTAATCCAAATCATGCATATTACAATTGTTCCACAACAAGCAAAGACAAAGAGGATTCAAGCTGAGGTATAAGTTATGAAGACAAGAAGACTTAGAAGACATCCTCAACACTGGAAGCGCCTTGGAAGACTTTATTTTGTTGTATTTGTACTTGTTATGAACATTGTAATTAATTACGTATGTCTCCACATTGGGGGAAGATTGTTAGCCCTAAAATGTGAGCACCATTTACGGAATTACATTAGTTTAATATAGCCACACACGCAGGGACTAGTTTTGTTAAGTTAGAATAGTTCATGTGTGTCTAGGCTATATATACCCCTCCACACTTCCATGGAGGGGTGAGGATTCCCATTATTCTTTTTCTACTTTCTCTCTCTCAATAAAACACACACATTTAATAGTCTCTCACTTTCTCTCTCTAAAATTTCTAACCATTTCTTTTATCCTCCCCGACCTCCGGATCACCCCTAAATAGCTTTGGATCTTATGTTTAACATAAACCCTTCCTAGCATGTTAGGAAGGGTATTGGTTATTCATTTTCTCTAATCTAATATTCCAAAAGTTTCACACACTTCTCTCTCTTTTATCTCTCTAGTTTCTCTCTCTAGAATTCATCTTTTATCTACCTTTTTTTCTTGTTTAATCATCACAAATTTATAGGGACAACAATTGGTATCAATCGCCATGGGGTAGTTTTGTGATTCGTTGTTGCTATACTATTTGGTTCGTGTGATTTTCTCCTAAAATCATCTCGAATTCAAGTGTTTCCTATGTTTTTCGTGTTCTAAATCATACTATAGATCATCTACATACTTGTGGTAAGATTTTGTTTACTTTGGTTTGGATTCATACACGGAATCGTTGTGAAAATCTTAACTTGTTTTCATAAAGGTTTGAACTTGCTTATCCATCATAATACTTTGGGGTTTACACATTCCGATCGTGTATTCCGATCGCAAAAGCCCTCGGGGTTTCTACATTACGATCGTGGATTCCGATCACTAATATTGCGATCAGGATTGCGATCTATCATTGCGATCAGACTTGCGATCTACATTGCGATCAGACTTGCGATCCATATTGCGATTTGATATTGCGATCCATATTGCAATCTGATATTGTGATTCATATTGCGATCTGATATTGCGATCCATATTGCGATCTGATATTACGATATGATATTACGATTCATACTGCGATCTGATATTGCGATCCATATTACGATCTGATATTGCGATCTATATTGCAATATGATATTATTGCGATCTGATATTGCGATCCATATTGCGATCTGATACTGCGATCCATATTGCGATCCATATTGCGATCTAATATTGCGGTCCATATTGCGATCTGATATTGCGATCCATATTGCGATCTGATATTGTGATCCATATTGCGATCTGATATTGCGATCACACATTGCGATGGGTATTCCGATGGGTGACATTGCGATGGGTATTCCTATGGATATTTTGTTCGAGTACCTTTTGCCGGGAAAACCATAGTAAAATTTATTTTTTCCTAAACCATTTTTAGGTCATTTAAGCTTCGATTTCAAATTTTAGTGATGTGAAAATTTTTTCGACCAAAAATTCAAATTTTCGGACCAAAATTTAAATTTTTAGGTTTTATTTTTGTCAAAATTTTTTCTTTTTCAAAAATTTTCCCTACTAGTTATTGGCTATTTCTAACTTGAATTCAAAATTTGGTAATTTAAAATTTTTTGGTTTACCGTTTTGTCGGACTGAGGAATTTATTGTCGAACTGAGCAAAATCACAATATTCGGAATTTCAACCACAACTCAATCACACCATATCTACTTAAGATCTAAAGCCACTTCATCATCTGAAACACTCATTATGGATTTCGCAACAAAAGATGTGCATGCACTCAAATCCAAGATGTCGGTTGCAAAAGAACGATGCATGACACACTTTTGGTCACTCCAGTCACACTTGCAAGTTCTTTCAAATGACGATTTAAAAGTCACTCACGTTGAACTTGGATTCAAACGGGTATTCATGTCACTCACTGGTCAAGATGTTGAGACATTCACAAGCACAATACTCAATGTAGATCATCTTGAACAACAACTTGCCAACGATGAATTTCAAGAGGTTGAATCCATAGATGCCGTTTTGGTTCTCGAGAATCAGTTTCAGCAATTCCTTGATACACAGGTCTCTGTACACTATGGTCGAGGATTCATAAACAAATACTTCTTTGAATATACTCGGTTAGAAGTTCAAGAATTCAAGGAGACATTTCTTCAATGCATGAGTGCTGTAAGGAAGTCCATTGCTGAAAGAACACGTCATAAACTAAAAGTTGAAAGAAGGGCGAATAACAACTTAATATAGAAGAACGAGAGCAATGTCGATAATGGTCAAACATTGGATGCTTGTTCAATTGGCACAGAAAGCATTGGGACAGAATCAGAAAAGCAGCATACCAGCAACAACTCTGGGAATGATCAAACAACCAATGATGCAGATATCAGACCCATATATGATGAGGAGCCAATGGCTGAGGTACAATTAAATGCTTTGTATGATGATCATCAATATATTGATTCTAAGATTCATGAGCTTGAAACTATGTTAGCTCAAAAACAAAAGATTTTGACGATGCCAAACTCGAGTTTTCGAAAAAAATGACAAATTTGAAGCTTATTTTGAAAAACTTGAAAAAGCAAACGTTGTTCTTGAACAAAAATTGGATCATAAGATTCAAGATTCTAATGCAGAAAAAGAACATTTTATGAAACAAATAAATTTGTTAGAATCAAAGTTGGCTTCTCAAAATCCAAGTCCTCCGCCTGCTTCATTAAGTGAAATATCTGTGCAACCTATCGACACTGTAGATAGTAATGACGCGAATGCTGATAACGACATATTTGATAATATGAACATTAAGTTAGAACAACGTGTCGCTCAATTACTTCTACAAAATGAGCAATTGAAAGCTCAGATTCAGGAAAAGGTTTTTGCATTAACAACGGTGAAAAATGAATTAAGGAAGCTAAAATAAAATAGTGTGGATACTAAGTTAGCAAATCAGTCAATCTTGGGGAAACCTCCTACTCAACCATTCAGAAACCGCTCAGTTGCTAGACAACCAAATGCGTTTAAATCTGAACGACTCAAAACATCGAACTCGAGGTTTGCATCCCAAGTTGACGTGCGTAGCAATTTGCCAAAAACAGTCACTCCACTATCTAGATCCCCCTTAACAAATTTTGCCTATGCAAAACGCAATCACATGAATGCTTCAAGAAACTCTAGAAATAGCTCCAAGAACATCATCGAAGTAGTCCAAATGACACGGGTCATAAAAGCTATCTAGAGGATGCTAAGATAAAGACACAAGCAAGAGATAGGACCCAACCGAAACCTAGGAGCGCTAATCACACATCTAGGAATTCTAGACCCTTCTATGATGTGCCCAAATCAGCCTATCCTAGGAACACTAGATCCTTCTCAGATGCTAAGAACTTTGTTTTCACGAAATGTAACAAATACGTGTTTAATGTCATTCATGATGATTGCATCACAAAAGTCCTGAACAAGGTGAACCAAAAAGCTAGAGCATCTCAAAGATGGAACCCTATAGGAAATATTTTTTCTCAAATTAAGCCTTCCGCTATGCATGAGAAAACTACGTTTTCTAGACCTTGTCTTAAGTAGATACCAACGGGTAGAATCTTCAAAACAACTGGTCTTAAATGGGTTCCTACTGGAAAAATATTTCCCTCTAGCACGACAAAGGTTCACTGTGAACCCCCACATGGTTCTCACAAAGATATCACTAACAAATATGCAAGCATACAAACTACTGTAAAGAGTGCAGGTACCAAAGTCAAGACTCAACGGACACCCAAAGGTCCAATCTTTAAATACCGTTCAACAAAAGATACACTCAGAGTTTGGTTGCTGAAGAAGCAGATATCCGAGAAACTAGTGTCTAAAGGGTTTCACGACTAAGATGAAAAATGATTTACAATTACTTCAGATTGTGACTCGTGCCTCAAAGAAAGGAAAGTTAATCACGAATGATAACTTATCCTTAACAACGGGAAAAGATATTTTCTCGGTCAAGAGCTCTCATTAAAAACATTCAAAGTTTTTAAGCTCATGTAAACGACTTACAGTTAAATGTCAGACCATAACTCGAACGTCAAATAAAGGAAAGTGTATCTTTAAAGATAACTAATCCTCACAACGGGTAGAGCAATCTATCATGGGTTGAGCTTGTCACAAAACATTCAACGTTTTGAGCTCAACACAATGGCTTGTAATTACTTTCAGATTGTAACCTGGATCTATATTCACACGGGAGTGTACGATTTCGTGCTCTTACCCTCAGCAAAAGAAGAGAAATCTTCTTACACTTGAGTGGATTCGTCAAGACATTCTAAGTCTATGAACTCAAGTTTATGCTTTAGAAAAAACCTCTTCGCCAAAAAGAAATAGGATTTTTCAAAAAGCGTTGAACATATTTTTTTCAAGAATTTCTCAATGATTATTCAAAATCTTTCAAAAATTGTGTGTTCAACAAACTCCCATCCTCAAAAAGCGAAATGTGGATCACATCCTCACAATGACAATTCAATTGGATCAATTTTTGAGGGGGAGCATTTCAACTTCATGCAAAGATTGACACAACTTTCTCCCGGATATTTTCAAGACTATTTTTCAAAATATATTTAATCAAATTTGGTATCTCTAATATCAAAAGATTTTATATATTAGAGATAGGGGAGAAAATGTGATTAAAATGTGATCTCATATAAGACTCAAGCACTTTAACTCTTACCTACATGTGCAAAACATTTTCGATTATCGATGCACATGTGAAGGGGGAGCATTTCTGAAACGACAAAACTATCAAGGTGATAAATGTTTTTCAAACACTTTGTTAGACCTTTTAAAGTGGTTTTATTGTTACGATCTCATACCCACAACATCTTTAATCCACGACGTTATTGGTGTCAAAAGGGTGGTTAGGTTTAAGTCCTATGATCCAACTAGAACCGGAGGGATCTTCCCAGGGACAATCCAATAGATTATTAGAAGTCCTTAGGAAAGATGGGTTAGAATGTGAACGTAGCTGAATGCCGACTAAGTACTGATGCTAGCACTGAAACAATCACAACAAGGTGCTAGTAATGATGTCTTGGTAAGCATTGAAATGGTTGAAGAATGAAAAAGAAATGTAAGGATAAAGGGTGTAAACAAAGAAGCCCTCCATACAAATTAGGCAGAAACCGGGTCAACACATCATGAAGACAACTCATCATGGACCCAATGATGTATGCACAACCCTTTCCTAGCTACTCAGATTCTCTCAAAAGAAGTTTGTTTTATTGTCACGGAGAACAACATGACTTCTATTGACTTTCTCACTCCGAGATAGTTGATATTGAATAGGTGGCATCTGCTCCAGCCTCCGATCACTAAAAGTGCACAAATCGAGTCTAGAGCCCAGAGATCAATCAAATCTCGTTAGGACACACGAATGACGAACAAGAGAGTCCTACGCTATATCCTTGCGATATTGCTAAAACACTCAGAGTGATACTACTTAGTATTCACAATGATGAGTGGAAACCCTTTCAGTGTTAACATCAAACAGCACTGCGGTAGGTCATGTGTAAGATTCTTTATGAATTGAACACATGTAAACTGAAAAGCAACAGTGGTTTGATTCTGAATTGATTCAAACTCGTTTCAGGTTTCTACGCAATATCTTTATGATCTTGCCAGAACGTTCAGAGTGATATTCATTAATATTCACAGTGACGAATGGAAATCCTTCTAGCGTCAACCTCAAACAGCACTACGGTAGGTGACTTGTGAGATTCTTATGAATCAAGCTTGTGTCAACTGGAAAGCAACAATGGCAAGATTCTTTATGAATCACACTTGTTCTAGGAATTTGAATTGACGACTTTAATCAAGCGGATATCTATCCAATTGATTCACTCTTTATGTTCGCAGTCTTGCTTTGAGACGGTCGAGTAAAGAGAACGGCTAGTACAGCCGCGAAACCCTGTCAAGGAGATTCTTAATTGAACCTACCTAATCACAGGTACGATATTTAATATCGTATAACGGTCTTCACCGACCGGAGGTAAAACACTACCGATTTAGGACGAATATCAAAGCCATTCAGTCCGTGTCCATGTTTTGTCTCGAGAAGGTGGCGTTACGGTGTACTCAACAAAGTCAAAGATTCAAAACCACATACTCATGCCTAAAGACATATTCAACAATTAATAGTGTGAGCATGTGGATGAAGACACAAGATCGCAAGATGGCAAAGACAAGTCAAGGATGATTTGAAGATATCAAGATTAAAGACAAAGTCGAAAGACAACGACAAATGCTCAAAGATCAAAGCATGAAGGAAAAAGACTACTATTTCACGTTCAAGACTCATTTATGGCGAGATTAGTAATCTCTACAAATCTCCAAATGACTAAGGGTAATGACCTCTCATAAAGGGTAATGAGCTCTCATTGGGGGAGATTGTTAGCCTCAAAATATTGAGTCAAACAAGAATGCTCGGTTATATGTTTATTATGTATCGTATTTTAGAACGTTGTAATAGGTAGTAGTTTAGTCGTGTTATACGGGCTTAACTTTAGGCTAAAGTTCATTCGTAAGTAACTAAAGCCCAAAAAGAAAGCCCGGCCCATTAGAATTTGGCCCATAAACAAGCCCGCATGTGGGTGGACTATATATACCCTTTCTAGCATGTTAGGAAGGGTGTTGGTTATTCATTTTCTCTAATCTAAAATTCCAAAAGTTTCACACACTTCTCTCTCTTTTCTCTCTCTAGTTTCTCTCTCTAGAATTCATCTTTTATCTACCTTTCTTTCTTGTTTAATCATCACAAATTTATAGGGACAACACCTTGTTAGGGCCTTTTTGGACTCGCCAATCTTCGCATCCCGCTTCAATAAGTTTTAAACGATCTTGGGCTAGAAGCTAAGTAACTTTTCAAATCGTACGACCTTATTTATTGCATTTATTTATTGACAAGTGATGGGAGAAAAAAATTCATAATTAACTCACATAAGTTCATGAAAGAATACAAAACTTATAATTGACTCTATCATATCTCGTTCTCCATAATTTAAAATCTCATGGAATGAGACTCGTGGATGCTTAGCCTAATAAACCAATTAAGGTCCATATGGTTAAGGATACTAGCTAGAGTAAACTCAAATAAGTAAACTCGGGTTAAGTTAAAATATTCACGACGGGCCTAATATATCAAAGACGTCTAAACTCATTAAAACTATTCAATTTAATAATTTATTTTGAATTTAATCATGAAATGAAATATATACATAAAATGAAAGAAAATAACAATAACAAACGAAAATACTACTTGGCCAAAATAGATCAAAAATTTTGAAAAATGTCGAAAAATTAAATTTTCTGATTAAAATGAGGCCAAATTAATAGAAAAGCCCACTTAACTTCGATAGAAGTCCCCCTACACTTAATATAAACATTGTCCTTAATGTTTAAGCATGTGGAAGTAAACTCCCTTACACTTAGGACATTGTGCACGTTGTTTAAATATTGCTAAGGAAAAGACAACTAAAGTGATTCCTATTTCATCAATTATGGATATTAAATAGTGAATCAAAAGAGTTTAGGATAGAACCGGGAAGACGGGTACACGGAATCGCGGGTCGTCAAAAGTCATCAAAAATAGATCTTTGAAAGCTCCAATCCCTACACATCATAAGAAACAAAACAACAAACACCTACGTGGCTCCCCCTGCACTTATTATGAAAAACGGATAAAGAAGGATAGATCATCGGGTTGCCTCCCGAGAAGCGCTTGTTTTTGTTAACCGATTCATGAGCCTGACTCGACCCTGAATTAAGCATTCAAAGTGAAGCCTCTAATATCGATAACGGGATCAAAAATATTGTCCTCGTTCCCGGAAGAAAATAATAAATGAGAGGCCCGGGGATAGGTCATGAAAGGTAAAAAAGTCCTCTCAACATACGAGAAGTATGTGAAGTTATCATCCACGGGAGGTGGGGTGGGTAAAGGAATCAAAATGTCATCCTCAAAACACATATGATTATCACTAAGCAGCAAAGCCGTAAAGGTATCAATCATAGAATAGTGAATGTCACCTCCCGGATCAAATCACTCATCCTCAGTAATGGTCTCTGAAGTATGGGATGAAAGGTGCTCGGGAGGGGGACTTGGGACAATACTTCATGCATCAAATTATCAAAAAAATTGTCCCCTTCCGTGTCATCATCATCAATACCCGGAGGTATTGAGATAATGTCGATTTCCTCCATAAATGTGTCATTATTCTCAACGGGAGTGATTGTAGTGTTTTTGTACACCTTTAGGAAAAGGATGACAAATAGTGGTAGTATTAAGTGTCGGTTTAGGAAAACCGAGCACCAATGACCAAGCAAGTTCGTTTCCCAAGGAGGCAAGTGCGTTGTGTTGAGAGTTGATTTTTGTTTGAGATTATATTGATTTGAAAAAGAAATAAGAAAGGAAAGAAGAGACGGTTACGAAAACTAATTAAACTACGACGAAAAAGGCGTAAACGTAAAACCGTAAAAAACGACAAAAATAAAAATTTTCAACCTAAAAATTAATTATAAGCTAAAACAAGTCTAAAATAATATAAATAAGGAATAAAATCCAATAAAAATATTTTAAAACCTTTTATTAATTAAATATTCAATTTTAAATGCTAATTAAAGCCCTAAAATTAAATATAATTAATCAAAATGTCCAAAATATGATTTTATTGAACAAATAACTTACTTATATTATCTAAAAACTAAAAAGTATTTTTTCTAATTTTTAAATACTATTTTTCTATTTTTTAATTACTAAAAACTATTTTAAAATTCAAATAATTATAAAAAATAATTAAATAGTGCTAAAAATAATCTACCAATTTTAAAAATCCTATTTTACTCTAATGAACAGTAGAAAAATGAAAAATCTGGAAAAATATTAAATTTTCCACTAAATGACAAAACTAGATTAATTAAAACCCTAATTAACTTAAATTAATTCTAAAAATTAATAAAAAGATGAACAGTAAAATCTTTTTTTAACCAAAAACCTTAAAATATTATTCTAAGTTCAGAAAAATTGATTAAACCTAAAAATATTACTTTTTGGCACTAAAAGACAAAAACAGAAACTTTAAAGTTAATTAAAAATAGCTAATTAACCTAAAAATTACTAAATGAACAGTAAATAAAAATTTAATTAATCAGAAAAATCCAAAATTAAATAAGAAAAATAATGGCACTGGTTTCAAGATCTAATTCAAAAATTTAAGCACTAAAGACAAAATAAGAAGAAAACAGATAGTGACATGTGCTGGACTTTTGTCCTTTAGCTCAGCAGTGGTAAAAAGGACACTAGCAGTGGGAAAGGAGTTCCCACTGACAGTGTAATTTTTTGGTTTGTTTTTCAATAAGCTTAGGAAAGCTTATTTTGATAGCTTATTTGGGACAATAAGGCACCCTTATACTCTTTGGAGTATAAGGAGTCTGATTAAGCACAAAAATCACCAAGTTACTTCACAAAAATTCACACAATAAGCATCAAAAGTATCTGATTAAGCAAATATGCAGGTCTGAATAACTTTTGCTGGTGCACTTGGTTCTAGGACGATTTTTAGAAGGCCACAACTTGCTCAAATGATTATCAAACCACTTATAACCAATCTATATCCCTAAGTACTCCTATGATCTAGCAACAAACAAACTCATGAAAGCAGTTAGCACAAAACAAGGTAGAAACAAGGCCTTAACTGATTTTTAGCTAATATTACCAAACATGAGCATGCATTTGTGTGTAAACTTCACCAAGACTGATCATACAAACAATGCACAACCTATAAATACCCTAATGATTGCTTCTAACTGGTTTTAAACACAAAACCCTTTTAATATCTTTACTAAACTAGCAGATCCAAACACCCCTTAAAAATCTTATATCATCTCTTTTCAAACTGAATCAACTCAAAACTAAACCAAACTGAAACAAAGGACTTATATCATGCATATAACATCCAAATGAAACAAATACAAGCTTTTAAACAGATTCTTAACAACTAACAAAAAAAATCACATAAAGCATGAAAGTTTCAGAAACATAAAAAATAGAAAATGGATAACAAGGGCTACCTTGTTGGGCTTACTTCCAAGCCCAACAGTGGCTGACAAGCCACCTCCAATACACTCGGGTGTATGCTGAGCCTTGTGGGATTGGATGGGTTTGAGCACAATGGCAAGAAAATGAGGAGAATACCCCTTGAGAGATCCTTGTTTCCTGCACACCACAAATAACAAAGAGAGAAAAGACAAACTATAAGTGACTCAATAAGCTTGTTTTAAGAAGCTTGTTGAGTGGCTTATAACAGTAAGTCATAAGGCAAGTTTCTGAAATTTTTTTGAAAACAAGTAAAATCTTAAAAAACAAACTTGAGGAATTTAAAATGGATTCAAGAAGAAAAACAACTTCAAAACTTAAAATGCTGAAAAGGAAATTGGATCACAGTTTCATGTAGGTTAAAAAACTTTTCATTAATTTAAAGAAAATAAAATTACATCAAAACTGGAACAAGGGGTGCTACAAGACCAGCACCTCCTTTTATACTACTCAAGTGAAGATTCTAGGTCCTAGAATAAAATAATACGAAAAATACACAAAGCTAAACCCTAATGAAGGAATTCCCAGTTTTGCCCTTGGTGATCTTTGGTCAAAATCGCCCATGTGATGGCCAGCTGTGTGAAGACGATCTTGGACGTATATTTGGTCCTTTGGGAGCAAGGAAATGAGTTGGAGCCGTTGGATGATTGCTTCCTTTGTTTTCTTGCACAAGAGTGGGGTCAGGGGAACCTTGTGAGGGGACAGGGAAAGGTGAAGTCGTTTTCTGGGTGTGGGGAAGTGTTGGGGACTGGGTAATCATCTTTTTACCCAAGGTTAATTAGGTTTTGAGTGAGGGAAGAGGTTGATTAGGACTGGGTTAGTTCTAGGGTTTATGGAGTAGCAGGTGTTATTTTGATTATGTTTAAGAGAAATTAATTTCAAATTCGTGTTTCCCCCACTTCTAGTAATTAAATAAGTTTAATTAAAGTGATGGGTTCACAAAGGTTTTGTGACAGGGTCAAAGAGTTGTGGACTGGTTCGTTTGAACTGGTGGGGGTGACGTGTCAAAAGGTGATAGGAGGATGAATGTTTCTTGTCTGGTCAGCTATGGCCCCCCCAACTCTTTTCACTTCTTCAATTTGTAATAAACAGCCAAAATCTCCTTTTCCTTTGTTAATAACTTTCCTTAGCTTGTCATTTTTGGCACCAAAGTTTTCAAAACTTATATCAAGGATTAATTATGCAATTTATGCATTCTTCAAGGGCCATTCTTGTAATGTCTTCAAACTTCAAGGTCTTTGATTTGTTTGTTGACTTTTTGGAGGACCATTATTGACAATTTTAGATTTGATGAGGGACTAAATTTGACAATTCTTCAAAGTTAAGGGTCCTTTTTGTAATTTTGACAAACTTTAGGGACCAAACTTGTAATTATGAAGATACAAGGGTATAAAGTGTCAATTCTTCAAACTTGGAGGACCAATCTTCAATATTCTTCAAATCTTCTAGGGTTTTCTTTGGAAAATTCCTCACTAGGGCTTGGTTCATCGTGCGGCTTCGTTTCCCGTGTTCGTTTTTGCGTGATTCTTGTGATCTTTTGTCATTTTCTCAATATCCGTACCTAAAATACACAAGCAACAAACACAAGCATATATTTGGGTATTTTGATGATATTTAATGCATTTTAAGTCCAAAAAGAACGATGAGACCATGTATAAAAGCCGTCTCATCACTCCCCCATACTAAACCATTGCCGTGCCCTCACGCAATGCTAGAATAAAGTATCGTAGCATCTCCAAAATTCATTTTATTCACTTTATTGAAATGATAAACTAGCTACTCTACCACTATTACTACTACTTGCGTTTTAGACATAATGTATGATTTTCATCGCAAAATGGGACGTTTAGGTTCATAGAATAAGAACACGTGAATGCTTCGTTAGAAATAATTTCCTCATCCTCGATTTTCACTTCAATTCCATGCTAAGCGTGCAACGAGATCATTGTCATTATAAGTTAGTAATGCTAACACTACTCATATGCCCTAATCACGTACTTATTCTCCCATTATTCCTAAGTTGTATCTCTTATATTTTATGATGTCTTGAATGTTTCACGAGGATACATCGTTGACTTATGCGATAATAGAGATTTAGGTCTAAAAATAGAGTCCTAACGGTGTAACTAAGACCATCAAATTAATAACCCCTCCTAATAGACAACGATGTTAAAAAATTAAGTTGACAAGAAGAATCGATAAACACGGTTTTATAACGGTTTTGAACATGAGACTTATTACCAAGACTTTTATACGCCCCCTAACGGAAGGGCCTTATTATCTTTGGTTTACCTCCATCTTTTATTCAACTTCGCCATGAAGCTTTTATTATGACTTCGGTCTTGCCTTGCCTTTTATTATCCGCCTCATCGGTGGTTTTATTAGCCAAAGACGTATATCCTCACGCTAAAGCGAATTTTGGATCTTTAAAGCTTCGAAGATTAAGGCTTGATTCACTTCAATTTTGCATAGATTTTAGGCCTTGTGGGGCTTCAAATTGTTTGCTTGATTTAGGTGAGCACTTGAAATCTTATTATTAGGTGAAGCTTTCGATTATTCGGGTTGCCAATACTTCAAAACCGTGACGCTGGCGATATCTTAATGTCTTCCCAATTTAATTACACGGAAGCTACTAGAAAAGACTAGAAACCCAACAATCCTAACTAAACCGCTAAGTCAATATTTATTAAGCAAAAAATATTTACATGCGAAGGGAGAATAAGCAAACAACGAGAACACATGAGTTTTTGAAAGAATACGAGTACTCTACGTTTAGCATAGTAACTTATAATTAACTCTATCATTTCTCGTCCTCATTTAAGAGACTTAGCCTAATGTGTAGTTAAGGAATCAAAGCTAAGTGCTCAACACGCACGGTCGAGTCAAAAATTACTCTTATTCTCGCCATCGGAAAACCTACATTCGTGTCTTCAAACACTTATGAAATATGAGAAAAATTTTAAAATTTGGCCATTTTTAGCCTTATTTTGCAACAAAACGATAAACAAAACGATAAACTTTGGAAAGCGTGAAGGTTTGGCAAGGCAAGTATCTATTCACCCCCCATACTAAAGTTAAACATTGTCCTTAATGTTTCGAGTCTAGGGGTGCAAACACCCCCATGCTAGAGACGTAGTCGAATGCCTAATCTAGCATGGAAAGGGTGTAACCATTAAATTAATAGCCGTTTATGAAGTGTGCTAAAAACCTAAGGTTAGAACAATAAAGGATATATCATGGATATTGAGAAATGCCTCCAAAGCAAACGATCGAGTGCTCCCATAAAACGAACACGAGAGGCTCCACTCGTGAAGATCATGATCTAAAAACCACATATCACAAACAACCATGGAACAAGGGTTGGAAGGGCACGAATCCCCACACGTAAGCTACATTAGACTAAGAAAGCGATAATATGTACATAGGATAAGCATGGGACTCCCCCACGAGGCACCTCGTTTTTGATTACCGAGTCATGAGCTCGACTCGATCCCCTCAATACTAATTATCATTGGGGAAGGTGACTTGGTCGAGGTAGTTCAAGGATGGAACTTCCCCACCAAAGTAGTGCTTCAACCTATGTCCATTCACCTTGAAGTTAGGACCATCATCTTGAGCTAGCTCGATGGTCCCATACGGAAATACTTGAGTCACGGTGAATGGACCGGACCAACGGGATTTCAATTTACCGAAAAATATTTTCAATCTTGAATTAAAAAGTAAAACTTGATCCCCAATGTTAAAAACCCGGTTTTTAATTTTTGAATCATGCAACTTTTTAGTTTTCTCTTTGTAAATTAATGAATTTTCATAAGCAATATCCCTTAATTCATCCAATTCATTTAATTGCATTTTCCGGTGTTTTCCCGCGGTCTCCATGTCATCATTACAATGCTTTAGGGCCCAATAAGCCTTGTGTTCTAACTCGATAGGCAAATGACAATTGTTTCCATACACAAGCTTATAGGGAGTGCACCCAATGGGCGTCTTATGAGCGGTCCTAAAGGCCCATAAAGCATCGTCTAACTTATCCGACCAAGATTGTCGGTTTTCCCCCACGGATCTCTCCAAGATCCTCTTCAATGCTCGGTTTGAAACCTCGACTTGCCCACTCGTTTGTGGGTGATAAGCCGTAGAAAGACGATGTGTAACCCCATATTTCCTTAGAACCCTTTCAAATTGGTCATTACAAAAATGGGTTCCACGATCGCTTATGATAGCACGAGGGGTTCCAAACCTAGCAAACAAACTTTTCAAGAACTTAACTACCACACGAGCATCATTAGTGGGCAAGGCCTTCGCCTCCACCCACTTAGAAAGGTAGTCAACCGCAACGAGAATGTACTTATTACCACGAGATGATGGGAACGGCCCCATAAAGTCTATGCCCCAAACGTCAAAGATCTCACATACTTGAATGATATTTTGTGGCATTTCATCTTTTTGTGAGGCTTTTCCTTGTCGTTGGCATGAATCACAAGACTTCACAAGATCTTGTGCATCTCGATAAATAGTAGGCCAGAAGAAGCCGACATCAAACACCTTCTTAGCCGTGAGATTAGCACCGTGGTGACCACCCGTGGGTCCCTCATGGCAAGCTCTAAGGATGTTAGAAGCTTCGGTGCCAAATACACAACGGCGGATGATTTGATCTGCACAAGTTCGAAACAAGTAAGGGTCGTTCCAAAAATAGAACTTGACATCACGAAAGAATTTTCGTTTTTCTTGAGTTGTCATACCCTTAATGATGAAGTTACCCGCATGGTAATTTGCAAAATCAGCAAACCATGGGGTAGAAGGATCAAGTTTGGAATTCACTACACCAAGTGTCTCGAGCGGAAATGTTTCGGTGATTTCCTTGGGCTCGTAAACACTTTGGTGAGGATCTTCCAAACGAGAGAGATGATCGGCCGCTAGATTCTCGGCTCCTTTTTTGTCAACGATTTTGTGATCAAATTCTTGAAGGAGGAGAATCCAACGAAGTAATCTCGGCTTTGCATCTTGTTTAGCCATGAGATACTTGATAGCCGAATGGTCCGTATACACTATGCATTTCGTCAAGACGAGGTAAGGTCGGAATTTCTCAAATGCATACACTACGGCAAGGAACTCCTTTTCCGTTGTAGTGTATTTAAGTTGAGCCTCGGTCATCGTTTTGCTAGCATAGTGAATAGGCAAGAAATGCTTATCATGACGTTGCCCCAAAACGGCCCCAATAGCGTAATCACTTGCATCACACATAAGCTCAAAGGGGAGGTTCCAATTGGGAGCAACAAGAATGGGAGCTTCGGTAAGTTTCCTCTTAAGGATCTCAAAGGCTCGTACACAATCTTCGTCAAAGACAAAACGTGCTTCTTTTTCAAGAAGATGTGTAATGGGTCGAGAAATCTTCGAGAAATCCTTGATGAATCGTCGATAAAAGCCCGCGTGGCCTAGGAAACTCCTAACTCCCTTGACGGTTTTGGGATGAGGTAATTTGGCGATGACGTCTACCTTAGCTTGATCTACCTCAATCCCCGCTTTCGAGACCTTGTGCCCTAAGACGATTCCACTTCTAACCATAAAATGACACTTTTCCCAATTGAGCACAAGGTTGGTTTCCTCACAACGTTTTAACATTCTCTCAAGGTTCGACAAACACGAAGTAAAGGAATCACCAAACACGGAAAAGTCATCCATGAAGACTTCCATCGTCTTCTCGATCATATCATGAAAAATAGCCATCATGCATCATTGAAAAGTTCCCGGTGCATTACAAAGTCCGAATGGCATTCTACGATAAGCAAACGTTCCATATGGACACGTAAACGTAGTTTTTTCTTGATCACGAGGATCGATGGGAATTTGGAAGTAACCGGAAAAACCATCTAGAAAGCAATAGAAATCGTTTCCCGCAAGACGCTCCAACATTTGGTCCATGAAGGGCAAGGGAAAATGGTCTTTTCGAGTGGCTTCATTCAACTTACGATAGTCAATGCACACTCTCCATCCGGTCACGAGTCTCGTGGGAATCAACTCGTTGGCATCGTTTGGCACAACGGTCATCCCTCCCTTTTTAGGGACACAATGAATAGGACTCACCCAAGGGCTATCGGAAATAGGGTAAATCATTCCCGTGTCAAGGAGTTTAAGGACCTCCTTTTTGATGACGTCGTGAATTTTGGGGTTCACCCTCCTTTGACTTTGGATTGTTGGCTTGAAATCCTCCTCCATTAATATTTTGTGTGTACAAAATTTGGGATCGATTCCCTTAATGTCGGATAACTTCCACGCAATCGCCCCTTTGTGATCCTTAAGAACATCGACAAGTGCGGTTTTTTCATCATTCGAAAGTTCCTTCGCAATAATAACCGGCAACTTGTCGTCCTCCTCCAAATAGACATACTCGAGGTGAGGAGGTAAATCTTTCAACTCGAGGATAGGTGGTTCCTCAAGTGAAGATTTAGGCTCGATACTCATAACCTCCTCGGGTGGAGGAAATGGGAAATCGTTGAGAAAATCCTTGATAATCGAGAAGTCCTCATAGTTGTCGAGGTCTTCGTCACAAGTACGTGGAACATCGAATTCTTCCAACGTAAAACCACCACCTTCGAAAGGAGTGAAGGTTGGTGTCGAATTATCAAGAATTGGATCTAACATAGTGGGATTGCCACTAGTTTCTTCATCACCAAACCATAAAACTTCTTGTGAAAATTCCTCGCAAACCACGTCGATCATATCAACGAGGTTTATGGTAGCAACGGAATAAACATGAGAAAGTTGAGAATTTTGAGTTGCGTTTATAACAAGTTCCTCGTCGTTGAAACGTAAGGTGATCTTTCTAGCATGCACATCAATCAAAGCCATAGACGTATCTAAAAACGAACGACCTAAAATAAGAGGAACTTGAGGATCCGTGGGGATGTCAACAACAATAAAGTCTACGGGATAGTAGAACTTCCCCACTTTCACAAAAACGTCTTCCGCCAAACCACATGCAAGAATCGTGGAATGGTCGGCCAACTCAATAGACATTCGTGAAGGAGTAAGATTAGGAAGATTGAGCGACTTGTAGATTGCAAGTGGCATCAAGTTAATGCTAGCACCAAGATCGGCCAAGGCATAGCATTCTTCCATATCTTGAATTGCACAAGGGATCAAAAATTTACCGGGATCACCGACTTTTTGAGGTATGCGATTAAGATAAACCGACGAACAACTAGACTTTTGGTGTAATTTTTCCTTGTTGTTCAACATACTCTTAAAGTTAGCGGCAAATCGAGGCATCATGACCAAGGCATCGGCGAAACTCACATTAAAGTGCAAATCACGAAACATTTTCATAAAAAGCTCAAATTGATAGTTGTCGCGCTCTTGTCGTTTCTCCTTCCTAAGTCTCGATGGGTAAGGTAAGGGTGGTGTGGGTTGGGGCATAGGCATAGCCTTTGGAATCTCGGGTTCAAATATGGGTGATGGGTCAACCGTAGGTGTGGCATGAGCGGTACTTTGTGGGATTGAAATATGCTCCTTTTCGACCACCACCTCGGGTTCTTCCTCAATTTCCTCCACCGTTGGAGTAATTGGTTGAGGAGTCGGTTCTTTAAGTGCCTTACCACTACGTGTGGTAATCACTTTCATCTCTCCCTTCGGGTTTGAAACGGTGTTACTAGGCAAACTACCCGAAGTAGAGGCTTTGTTTCCCATTACGGCTTCTAAAATTGCATTAAGCTTAGCATCAAAATTATTAAACTTCACATCTTGAATAGCGGCTTTTTGGTCAATTCTTTGTTCAAGCCTAGCATGACTTTGCTCTATCTTGTTGTTTTGACCTCGAATTTGGTTAGCAAAATCATTTTTCAATTCATTCCTCATGGCTAGATTTTCCTTAATGAAATTAGCTAACTCCTTTGCATTCTTAGCCGTCTCCTTAGCTTGATTAGCCATTTGCTCTTGAATGTTTTCCATGATCTTATCATTTGAAGTAGTGTAATTCAAAAAGTCTATTGGAAGTTCTTTATTATTTTGAAGACCTTGACTTGCATTTTGAAAATTACGGTTTTGATTTTGATTTTGCAATTGGCTACTACTACTACTCCCTTGATTCCCATAGTTGTTATTACCCTTATAATTGTTCCTTTGATTGCTTTGGTAACCAACTTGATTGTTTCGATAATTGTTAGCATTTTGATTTGGTGAAAAACCCGGTGGAGTCAATTGATTAGTGCGAGGAACTTGACCGTTTTGGTTATAAGTTCCCGCGGCCGCGAAGGCACTCGAAGTGTTACCACCGTTGGTAATGCACTCGGAATAATCGTGAGCTCCACCACAATACATACAAGAAACCTCAACCGCTTTAATCGTAGCGGGAGCGGGTTGTTCACCAACTTTAAACTCAACTAACAAGCCTTTCACTATATCAAAAATTTTATTCTCCAAATTAGCCTCGACTTGGCAAGCATCAACGGTGTGTGACAAACTAGGTGAAGATGAAGACGAAGCCTTACGAACACTCGACGTGCTACGAGGACTATACACCTTAGACCTATTCTCAATAATTACCAATGCTTCCTCGACCGTCTTACACAAGAAATTACCACCCGCGGCGGCATTAAGATAATCACGCTCATGATCGTTCAAGCCATTGTAAAACGTGTCTATTTGATGCAAGTCGGAAAAACCATGATGAGGAAATTCGTGCAACATTTCCTTAAACCTATTCCAAGCCGTTGAAAAACTCTCATTAAACTCTTGCGAAAACTTTGAAATCTCGTTTTTCAAGTGCGTAGTCTTAGAGGGCGGAAAAAATTGGTTCACGAATTTTGAAACGAGATCCTTCCACGTCAATATAGAATTGGGTGGCTCTTTCTCTAACCAAATTTTTGCGGGCCCCGCTAAGGAATACGGAAAAAGCATCATCTTAATCGAGTCGTTTGAAACATCCTTAAACTTGCATGTGGCGGTGAGACGATTAAATTGGCGAATGTGGTTATGCGGGTTGTCCTTTTCGTCCCCTCGAAACTTGTTGTTTTGAATCATGGACAACAAACCCGTCTTAACCTCAAAATTCTCCGCAAGGATAGCGGGAATCACAATCGCTTCTCCATAACCCTCGGTGGGTGCTTGAAGCAACTCCATCATAGTTCGATTAGCCATGGGTGCTTCTTTCACTACAATGGGTTCGTCAATAGGAGAGTCCTCACTAGTAGGAGTGAGTGATTTGTTTCTTCGTTTACGAGCACGTCTAGCTTTAGAGCGAGTTTGCATAAACGTCACGTACAACGAGAAGGCGAGCAAAGAAGATTCTTTTTGGTATTTTTACTTTTTCAATTTTTTTGTGGTTTTTGATTGTTTTTAACTTTTTTGGATTTTTTGGAATGTATTAAGTAGACCAAAATCTACAAATCTCCTCCTTAATCAAATCTCTTGATTAAAGAAGCCTCAAGGAATGAAAACGAACACGTGAAGTGAACGCCTTCGATGACTTTAGAACGATGGTGGAACACCAAATCGTTCAAGAGGGTTTAATCAAATGAAACCAAGAAAATATATATGATACTTAGTAATACTTTGGGCGGCAAAACCCTCGATTCACTCTCAAAATCAAATACGCACAAGCAAGCGGAGGAAACGAGGCGGCGCGAAGCACTTAAGAGCCTTTTTCCTTTAGGTCGTGAAATACAACCGCCTTATACCCACCTTATAGTTTGTATTATCAAAATCAAGCTTCACGAAAGTATTTATCTATTTTTGCCTTTTTTCTTTGGTTTGAGATTCGAATACAATGACCGAGTGATGAAATCCCGAATCAAGGTTGTGATTGCTCACGTATTTGGAGTACTTGTAAATTTATTGTTCTACGTATACAATATAGTAATAATATTCACAAAAATCGAAAAACGATAATACGTATTAATAGAGTGCTATTAATACAAATACTATTTATGGCTAATATAGAAAACAACAATGGTTCAACCAAAACACAACACGCCTCCCCGGCAGCGGCGCCAAAAATGATTGTAGTGTTTTTGTACACCTTTAGGAAAAGGATGACAAATAGTGGTAGTATTAAGTGTCGGTTTAGGAAAACCGAGCACCAATGACCAAGCAAGTTCGTTTCCCAAGGAGGCAAGTGCGTTGTGTTGAGAGTTGATTTTTGTTTGAGATTATATTGATTTGAAAAAGAAATAAGAAAGGAAAGAAGAGACGGTTACGAAAACTAATTAAACTACGACGAAAAAGGCGTAAACGTAAAACCGTAAAAAACGACAAAAATAAAAATTTTCAACCTAAAAATTAATTATAAGCTAAAACAAGTCTAAAATAATATAAATAAGGAATAAAATCCAATAAAAATATTTTAAAACCTTTTATTAATTAAATATTCAATTTTAAATGCTAATTAAAGCCCTAAAATTAAATATAATTAATCAAAATGTCCAAAATATGATTTTATTGAACAAATAACTTACTTATATTATCTAAAAACTAAAAAGTATTTTTTCTAATTTTTAAATACTATTTTTCTATTTTTTTAATTACTAAAAACTATTTTAAAATTCAAATAATTATAAAAAATAATTAAATAGTGCTAAAAATAATCTACCAATTTTAAAAATCCTATTTTACTCTAATGAACAGTAGAAAAATGAAAAATCTGGAAAAAATTAAATTTTCCACTAAATGACAAAACTAGATTAATTAAAACCCTAATTAACTTAAATTAATTCTAAAAATTAATAAAAAGATGAACAGTAAAATCTTTTTTTAACCAAAAACCTTAAAATATTATTCTAAGTTCAGAAAAATTGATTAAACCTAAAAATATTACTTTTTGGCACTAAAAGACAAAAACAGAAACTTTAAAGTTAATTAAAAATAGCTAATTAACCTAAAAATTACTAAATGAACAGTAAATAAAAATTTAATTAATCAGAAAAATCCTAAATTAAATAAGAAAAATAATGGCACTGGTTTCAAGATCTAATTCAAAAATTTAAGCACTAAAGACAAAATAAGAAGAAA
Source organism: Glebionis coronaria (assembly GCA_025667525.1). Taxonomy (NCBI): domain Eukaryota; kingdom Viridiplantae; phylum Streptophyta; class Magnoliopsida; order Asterales; family Asteraceae; genus Glebionis; species Glebionis coronaria. Next base: position 453,919,308 of record CM046879.1, read on the forward strand.
ACAGATAGTGACATGTGCTGGACTTTTGTCCTTTAGCTCAGCAGTGGTAAAAAGGACACTAGCAGTGGGAAAGGAGTTCCCACTGACAGTGTAATTTTTTGGTTTGTTTTTCAATAAGCTTAGGAAAGCTTATTTTGATAGCTTATTTGGGACAATAAGGCACCCTTATACTCTTTGGAGTATAAGGAGTCTGATTAAGCACAAAAATCACCAAGTTACTTCACAAAAATTCACACAATAAGCATCAAAAGTATCTGATTAAGCAAATATGCAGGTCTGAATAACTTTTGCTGGTGCACTTGGTTCTAGGACGATTTTTAGAAGGCCACAACTTGCTCAAATGATTATCAAACCACTTAAAACCAATCTATATCCCTAAGTACTCCTATGATCTAGCAACAAACAAACTCATGAAAGCAGTTAGCACAAAACAAGGTAGAAACAAGGCCTTAACTGATTTTTAGCTAATATTACCAAACATGAGCATGCATTTGTGTGTAAACTTCACCAAGACTGATCATACAAACAATGCACAACCTATAAATACCCTAATGATTGCTTCTAACTGGTTTTAAACACAAAACCCCTTTAATATCTTTACTAAACTAGCATATCCAAACACCCCTTAAAAATCTTATATCATCTCTTTTCAAACTGAATCAACTCAAAACTAAACCAAACTGAAACAAAGGACTTATATCATGCATATAACATCCAAATGAAACAAATACAAGCTTTTAAACAGATTCTTAACAACTAACAAAAAAAATCACATAAAGCATGAAAGTTTCAGAAACATAAAAAATAGAAAATGGATAACAAGGGCTACCTTGTTGGGCTTACTTCCAAGCCCAACAGTGGCTGACAAGCCACCTCCAATACACTCGGGTGTATGCTGAGCCTTGTGGGATTGGATGGGTTTGAGCACAATGGCAAGAAAATGAGGAGAATACCCCTTGAGAGATCCTTGTTTCCTGCACACCACAAACAACAAAGAGAGAAAAGACAAACTATAAGTGACTCAATAAGCTTGTTTTAAGAAGCTTGTTGAGTGGCTTATAGCAGTAAGTCATAAGGCAAGTTTCTGAAATTTTTTTGAAAACAAGTAAAATCTTAAAAAACAAACTTGAGGAATTTAAAATGGATTCAAGAAGAAAAACAACTTCAAAACTTAAAATGCTGAAAAGGAAATTGGATCACAGTTTCATGTAGGTTAAAAAACTTTTCATTAATTTAAAGAAAATAAAATTACATCAAAACTGGAACAAGGGGTGCTACAAGACCAGCACCTCCTTTTATACTACTCAAGTGAAGATTCTAGGTCCTAGAATAAAATAATACGAAAAATACACAAAGCTAAACCCTAATGAAGGAATTCCCAGTTTTGCCCTTGGTGATCTTTGGTCAAAATCGCCCATGTGATGGCCAGCTGTGTGAAGACGATCTTGGACGTATATTTGGTCCTTTGGGAGCAAGGAAATGAGTTGGAGCCGTTGGATGACTGCTTCCTTTGTTTTCTTGCACAAGAGTGGGGTCAGGGGAACCTTGTGAGGGGACAGGGAAAGGTGAAGTCGTTTTCTGGGTGTGGGGAAGTGTTGGGGACTGGGTAATCATCTTTTTACCCAAGGTTAATTAGGTTTTGAGTGAGGGAAGAGGTTGATTAGGACTGGGTTAGTTCTAGGGTTATTGGAGTAGCATGTGTTATTTTGATTATGTTTAAGAGAAATTAATTTCAAATTCGTGTTTCCCCCACTTCTAGTAATTAAATAAGTTTAATTAAAGTGATGGGTTCACAAAGGTTTTGTGACAGGGTCAAAGAGTTGTGGACTGGTTCGTTTGAACTGGTGGGGGTGACGTGTCAAAAGGTGATAGGAGGATGAATGTTTCTTGTCTGGTCAGCTATGGCCCCCAACTCTTTTCACTTCTTCAATTTGTAATAAACAGCCAAAATCTCCTTTTCCTTTGTTAATAACTTTCCTTAGCTTGTCATTTTTGGCACCAAAGTTTTCAAAACTTATATCAAGGATTAATTATGCAATTTATGCATTCTTCAAGGGCCATTCTTGTAATGTCTTCAAACTTCAAGGTCTTTGATTTGTTTGTTGACTTTTTGGAGGACCATTATTGACAATTTTAGATTTGATGAGGGACTAAATTTGCCAATTCTTCAAAGTTAAAGGTCCTTTTTGTAATTTTGACAAACTTTAGGGACCAAACTTGTAATTATGAAGATACAAGGGTATAAAGTGTCAATTCTTCAAACTTGGAGGACCAATCTTCAATATTCTTCAAATCTTCTAGGGTTTTCTTTGGAAAATTCCTCACTAGGGCTTGGTTCATCGTGCGGCTTCGTTTCCCGTGTTCGTTTTTGCGTGATTCTTGTGATCTTTTGTCATTTTCTCAATATCCATACCTAAAATACACAAGCAACAAACACAAGCATATATTTGGGTATTTTGATGATATTTAATGCATTTTAAGTCCAAAAAGAACGATGAGACCATGTATAAAAGCCGTCTCATCAATAGACGGGGGTAAAGACTTGGTAATAGGAGTATAATTCAACGCTTCAATTTCAGCAATATGAAGATGAACTTTTAATAGTTTGTTGCGAAGAATAACAGCTTCCACCTCATCTAAAAGACCAAGTTCATCGGTGAACTTCTCGTAAGCCGCAGAATAAATCTACATCGCCCTCATATCCCGGAGGAAATATGGAAAAAGGAGACATTTGAAACGTGAATTTCTCATAACATGGAGAAATGTCATCATTAAGAGCGACATCAACCGTAAGCTCCGAAAAAGTCGGAACATCACAAACCTCATCAAAGAATTTGTCGAGACCAAATTCACTAATCTCACTCGATATATCACTATCCTTAGACGCATTTGGGATATCAAGAGTAGGAGTAGTAATTTCAGAAGATGGGTTGAGATCAAAGATACATTTTCATCCTCATAAGAATAAAAGGGATGCACAAGAGGCGTAGAGGTATAAGCACTAAGATTGGATACTTGCTCTTGTCACCTTTCCTCTTGTAATTTATCTTTTAGTCGATCTAATTCTTCTTGAACTTTTAGAAGTTCATTCAAAATAGTGGCTCGTTGTTCTTCACTCATTGCAAAAGAAGGTTGATGATCAAGGGTGTAATGTGGGGGCTCAAAAGTATCAAAACCGGAATTATAGCACGGATCAGGCTCATAATAATTCATCAGTTGACAAGACAAAGTGTCGTGAGGGCCCTCACAATTGTTACAACACGGTTATTGAGAAAAACCAGGTACAGTTTGCGGATACAGATCCCCATTTATAGAAGAGAGTGAGATAGTGTCATTAGAGGTGAAGGACGAATTGATCGAATTGTACGTTAGACAACGTCTAAATTCGTAATTGGGGAGATCTCTTCCGCACCGTTCGCATGAACACCAATGACATGATTGACTTCCAGACGATGGTCTCCCACACCCTACACAATCGACATACGAATCCATTAAGAATTAAAAATAAGAGTGGGTGAGAAAAAGAATTAAACACAACAGAGGATTAAGAGGAATATTTTTTGGTGTAACACTTAGGAAAGCGTCACTTTTGTGGTTTTTTATTTTTTTGGTTGCAAAACTTAGGAAAGAATTGCTTTTTATGATTTTTTAAATGTTTTTGGATTTTTGAAATTTTTAGTTTTTTTGAATTTTTGAAAATTTTTTAAATTTTTGCAAGAAAAATAACATTCACGAGTGAACGGGTCCCAAAATCCAACGCGTCTCTCAGAAAAACCGTTAATCTTTACGAAAAGAGCCGGCAGCGGCGCCATTTTAATAACTGAGATTTTGATTAAGTTCTCGAATTGAAAAAGAGACTTAGGTGTGACTCAATTGTTTTTTGTTAATAAAAAGAAAGGTTGATTATCTATTTTTATTTAAAAATAAAAAGTTTAAAAATATAAACTAAAAATAAAGGAAATAGACAAATTTAAAACTTGATTAAAAGTAAAATTTAAAATAAAACTTAATAAAACAATTTAAAGTAACACTTGACAAAATTGGCGGGAAATAAAATTTGAAAACAATTCGGAAAATAAATGAGAAAAACAATTCGGAAAACAGTATACACAATGTAATTCGGAATATTAAAAACATAACCTTATTCGGAATCTAGAAAAACAACCTAATTCGGAATGTAAGGTTTAGATCTAGTTCGGAATAAATGACATGAAGACACTTTGGAATAACAATTACATTATTTAATTCGGAAAATATAACTATAATCTAATTCGGAAAACATAACTATAATCTAATTCAGAATAATGAATAGGAACCTTATTCGGAAAAAGGACATTAGTGTAATTCAGAAAACGTGCTAAGTTTATAATTCAGAAAGTTGTAATAAAACGTAATTCGGAATTAACAAGAGCTGCATATAATTCGGAATATAGGAATTTTATGTAATTCGGAATAACAAATTTGACCTAGTTCGGAAAAACACTACACACACCTAATTTGGAATTTTTTCAAAGTTAACAATTCGGAATAATTAGGAACAGTTTATAATTCGGGAAAAAGGGTTTAACTATTCGGATTAAGAAAAATAAGCTAAAACTAATTAAGCAAATAAGCTAAAATTAACCCAAACTAATTTTTAGAAAAAGTTAAACAAGACAAAAGTTAAAAACTCTAAAAACACCAAATAAGCAAAATATATAAAATCAACTTTTTAAAACATTAAACTACTAAATCCATTTAAATGAAAAATAAGCCAAACACAAAATAAACAATAAGCTCAATAAGCTAGAAACATCAATCACATCAAAACAATAAGAACATTGAAATAAGCACTTAAATCAAACAAGCAATAAGGTCAAATAAGCTACATGATTAACCAAATCAAACATAAGATTTAAAACAAGAAAGGAAGAATGAGATTAATTTCAAAAGATTGAACTAAAGATGAAGATTAAGATTCAACAAAACAAGATTAAAGAGGAAAAGATTAAGAAACTTGAAAGAAAACTAGAGAGAGAAAGTAATTACACCTACTCCTACTCCTAAACTAATCTAATCTAATAATGAAAAGACTAACTACAAATGAGAGATATAAAGCCTATTTATAGTGGAGTGTGTGGTGTTGTTGCTTCCTTCTTTCTCTTAGTCTTCTCGTCTTCTTAATTAATTCGTCTTTCTCGACTTTGTCTCAGGATTTGTCGAATGATAAAATGAACCCGTCTTCTAATTTTCTTCTTTTATTAGATTTGGTTCTTCGACTTCGTTAAACTTCCGTCTTTGGTCTTCTTCTTCGATAAATCTTCAGAATAGGCCTTTGACTTCCGTTCTTTTTGCACTCTTGATCTTTTGACTTCGTCTTTCGTCTTTTTCTTCGATAAAAGCCCGTGTTTTCTTCCTTTTTCATCTTTTGGTTCTAAAACACAACAAAAACACAAACCACACATAATTCCAACTTTTACGACATCAAATACACGTTTTGGTCTCGTTTTTAATTGTTTTAAGTGGTAAAAGGATAAGTGTTTTCACACTTATTATAAAGCAAAATAAACGTGGACAAGCCCCAGAGCGAATCCAAGTAATACTTTAGGAAGTAAAAAAGCTGGTGGACGCATGCATTATGCGGGAGGTATACTACCATGATTGGCTATCCAATCTTGTGATGGTAAAGAAACACGATGGAAGTTTCCGCATGTGCATTGACTTCACAGATTTAAACAAAGCATGTCCGCACGACTGCTACCCACTTCCAGAGATTGTTTGGAAAGTGGAATCTTTGTGTGGGTATCCTTTTAAATGCCTCTTGGACGCATACAAGGGATACCACCAAATTCAGATGGCTATAGAGGATGAGGAAAAGACGGTTTTCCACACAAGCCAGGGTGTCTATTGTTACACCAAGATGTCGTTCGGCCTCAAGAACACAGGGACAACGTATCAACGGTTAGTCGACAAAGCTTTAGATAATCAAATTGGGCGTAACCTGAAAGTATATGTTGACGACTTGGTTATAAAGAGCCATACAGAGGACGGGCTTATTAGGGATATTGAGGAAACTTAGCTGCGAAAGATCATTATGAAGCTAAACCCAAAGAAGTGCACATTCGTAGCTACTGAAGGAATGCTATTGGGATACATGATTGACCCCAATGAAATCAGACTATGTTTGGACAAGGCGGAAGCTGTGATACAACTACCATCTCTAAGTACGCTCAAAGAGGTACGGTCTCTTAACGGTAAGCTGGCAGGCCTAAATAGGTTCCTATCCAAGTCTGCAGAGAAATTCTTACCCCTCTTCAAAACACTCAAGGAGTGCATGAATAAGAGTACCTTCAATTGGAAAAAAGAGTCAGAGGAAGCTTTTAATGAACTTAAAAAGTATCTGGCCTCCCTCCCAATGTTGGTCGCATCGCGACCAAAGGAGGAGTTAACCATCTACCTATCAACCACTCATGGCGCGATCAGCGCAGTTTTAATAACAGAGAGGGACACGGTGCAGATGCCCATCTACTTTGTCAGCCGGGCGCTACAAGGACCAGAGTTGGATTACACACCAGTGGAAAAGCTGGTTCTGTCACTAGTATATGCCACAAAGCGCCTCCACCAGTACTTTCAGGCGCATCCTATCGTAGTAATTATAGAGCTGCAAATCAAGCAGGTAATATCAAAGCCGGACACTGCGGGGTGTTTACAAAAATAGAGTGTTCAATTGGGAGAACACAATATCTCATATAGGCCTCACACGGCTGTCAAAGGCCAAATCTTGGCAGACTTTATAATAGAGGAGCCGGAGGAGGAAAGCATCAAGGCCCCCAAGGAGGAAAAGCTCCAAGACCCATAGGTCTTGTTCACAGACGGATCTTCATGTACAGATGGATCTGGCGCAGGCCTCGTACTCACCAATCCATAAGGTATGGAGTTTACTTGTGCCATATGATTCAAATTCATAGCAACAAATAATGAAGCTGAGTATGAAATGCTAATCTCGGGCTTAAGAATAGGTACGCGGATGGGAGTACGAAACCTGGAGGCATACGTTGACTCATGTCTAGTCACGAATCACATCCTAGGCGAGTATGAGGCCATGGAGGACAAAATGATCCAATACCTTGAGAAGGTCAAGTCGCTCATTGGAGGATTCACTAGGTTCACCATAAAGCAGGTGCCTCGAGGCGAGAACAAGAAGACGGACGCTTTGAGCAAAATGGCGTCTACTAGCTTCGCTCATTTGTCCAAACAAGTTTTGGTAGAGATACTCAAGGATAAATCGATTGTAGGAGAATAAATTCTGTCAATATTCAAGGAGGAGGGACCTACGTGGATGACCCCACTCATCGAATACTTGACAAACGAAACACTCCTGGATGATGAGGTTGAAGCACACCGCATCCGGAAAAAATTGCAGGGGTTTGAGGTCCGTGATGTGATTTTATACAAGAGGTCATTCTTGCAACCTTGGCTGTGGTGCGGCGGATCAAAGCAAGCAAGCTACGTGATTAGTGAAATTCATGAGGGGTCGTGCAACATACATACAGGCCCACGATCAGTCGTAGCAAGAGCTTTACGGACGGGATACTATTGGCCAACCATGCACAAGGACGCACGAGACCTAATAATCAAATGTAATGACTGTCAAGTACATCGGCCCGTGCCGCGTCATCCACAACAAAAGTTAACACCTATTACATCCCATGGCCATTCTACAAGTGGGGAATTGATATCGCAGGCCCATTCCTGGTGGCAGTCGGGGGCGTCAAATTCTTAATCGTCGCCATGGACTACTTCACCCAGTGGATTGAAGCCAAAGCAGTTGCAACAATCACAGGCAAGCAGGTAAAAAAATTTGTTTGGGAAAATATTGTATTTCGCTTTGGTCTACCAGGTAAAAAAGCAGTTCACGTACAATTCGTTCAAAGACTGGTGTGCGGCATTGCATATTACGTAGCGTTTCACATCTGTCAAACATCCGCAGGCCAATGGTCTAATGAAATGTGCAAATCGAAGCCTAGGAGAGGGTATTAAGGCACGCCTAGAGGGAAAAAGTGCTAAGTGGGTTGATGAACTACCATATGTATTGTGGTCGCATCGAACAATGATCAAAAATGCTAATGGAGATACCCCATTCGCAGTGGCGTACGACACTAAAGTAGTAATACCAGCAGAAATTGGAATGCCAACAATCCGCACTACGGAAGTAAATGCTACCACGAACAACGAAGAACTAAGGATTAACTTAGACTTGTTAGAGGAAAAATGAGAGTTGGCAGCAATCAATGAGGCGAGAGCTAAAGCAAAAATGAAAGGGTATTACGATGCTAAGGTGAAGAGTGTATCTTTTAAGCCAGGAGACTTCGTCTATCGGGAAAATGAAGCAAGTCGTGCTGAAAACACAGGGAAACTTGGCCCAAAGTGAGAAGGGCCGTATGAGGTCACAGGCGCTTTGGGGAACGGCGCGTACAGGTTGCGTGACATGGATGACTGAGACTTAGGTCGCACATGGAACATCAGCACTCTCGAAAAGTGTTATCTTTAAGGCTACGGCCTTCGACATGGACATCCAGCTGTAGTCGACACCAATAAGGTTCATGTAATTCATATGTTTTTTAAGAATGATTTGTCTTAGGATTTTTTCATATTGTCTCATAAAAACGTAAACGAAATAATAAAAATGTCATGGTGCCTAGCTAACACTACGGGCGGTTCTTGTTCAAAACTTTTTGTTTCTGTATTTAGTTATTTTAGTTCTATTTAGTCATTTTATCTTTAGTCGTACATGTACTATCCGTTTCCATGTGAAGTAAGAGGATTGAGTGAACCTCATAATTCAACTTGCCGCATAAGAGGGATGCAACCCCAGCGGACACGGATCATGAATCCTTACACACCTTATTCAAATAGCGGACATGATAAAGACACACTGTGCATGTCTAGTAACTTATAAATATTCTGTCTTTTCTAGCCAAGTCGTGACTAGGGGTGTTATCGGGTCGGGTTATAGGGTTATCGGGTCTTGTCGGGTCGGGTTGAGTCGGGTTTTGGTTTTAAAAAATTTACCCGTAACCCGACCCGATAAGGAATCGGGTTATCGGGTTCTGGTGGTACTCGGGTCGGGTTATGTCGGGTCGGGTGATTCGGGTTATCGGGTTATAAAATATCCTGAAGTCAATAATAAACTATGAGTAATCTTATTATTTGTTCTACTCCTCAACAAACTATCAGTTATATTTCATGTTCTAATTGGCCAATTTAGAAATACTGTACTAAATAACAAATAAATAGTTAGGCATATGGTAGTAAGTAAACCATATGATTCTGTTTGTGAAACAAGTAAACGTATTGTTTGTATAAGAATCAACTATAGTAGTAATACTTAAATGATTTAACTGAATGGTTTTAATTAATAAAAAGACATTGTAAAGGAGATAATTCATATTCTGATTGATTTATACTTGCAAAACGCATGCAAATTATTATTTAAAAATAACAGACATATTTTTTAAAAGATTTCGTATAGTATTTACGGGTCTTATCGGGTTAACCCGTGAACCCGATAAAAAAATTAATTCAACCTTAACCCGACCCGCTAAGACTATCGGGTTATCGGGTCGGGTAAAAAAACAACCCGATAAGATTTTTAACCCGATTTTACCCGACCCGATTAGTCTTATCGGGTTCGGATTCGGGTTCGAGTCGGGTCAACCCGACCCTACTAACACCCCTAGTCGTGACGCACTACGCAAACAGGTATATAATTATCCAAACATATACTCGGATAAGACAGGTTTATACATGACAAAATGCGGTGGACATCCACGACCGAATATTACAAATACAAATAAGTGTTTGATTACAATAACAAAGTTCATAATTGTGACTACTGAGGAGGAATGTTGGAAGCCATGTCCTTCTTTTGCTGGTTGATCGAGGCCAGGTTAGAGGGACCAGAAGCTTCAGCATCCTCTAGCACCAAGGCTAAACAAGGACGGATAGGGGCGGCTATATCAATACCATCGGATCTTGGCAAGTGTGCCGATCCAGCTGTCGGAGTTCTATAAAAGATTCGGCTCTTTTTCTTGCCCCTTGCCCTGATTTGGTTGGCCTTGATAGCTTCCCTCAGATTCCTTTCTCCCTTTAGTGCCCACGGGTCATGGGGAGGAGGGTTGTCAGCATAGACCAGGATAGTAAGCTGGAAGGAATGAGGCTGTAATTCTGCCCACTAGTCGGGGTACGTTGTGAACCGAAGTCCGTGTTCAGATGCAGCTGCTCCATTATCAAATAAATGGGAGCATCCTTCAAGGCTTCCAACTCATTCAATAAGGGGTATTGGACATCTTTCAGCGCAACCATGGAAGCTGTCATGTTTTTTTCAGTATCTGGCTTATAGTAGATATGATATTCCATGGCCTTCTTTTGTTCCAACCACTTGACTCCAGCTAATAGACCCTCATGCCTACCACGGTCAATACTGTCGGACAAGACATTGGTGAAGGGTCGGGCCATCTCGGATGATTCAACAATCTTTATCACGGCAAGCCTTAAACCACGCCCAATCATGCACCTACGACCAGCAATGGCTGTAAGCATGTAGGGGTACAACTCTTCGTCGAATTCAATAGCCAAGGTGTCCAACCTTGTGTCCATATCCTCTAGTCGGTCATCAACGATCTTCTCCCTCGCATATCTGTACCGATATAACTCCTCTGCCAACCACTGCTCACCCTTAACCAAAGTTTGGAGGTTGTTGCGGTCTCGGGTGAGGGTGTCAACCTTCGTGGTCAAAGACTGGATAGCTGCATCCGCGGTGGCTACCTGCATAAGGAAATTATGAAGTCAGTACGATGTACACTACCATCAAACTAGATAAGTGTTAGAGGAAAAGGATTGTGAAGGAATTTCTTATTATACCTTGTTGTTTGAGGCTTGTACTTTAGCTTCTATCTTAGCGACTAAAGCGTCACAGCTTGTGGCATATTGCGCCTGCTCCTTGATAGTAGCCTCGGCGGTGGAGAGTTGAGTCTGCAGCACCTTAATTGTTTTCTCGTGGTCCTCGACCATCTTTTCTGTGTGTGCCAGCTTCCTATCCGCGCTTTGGTGGCGCATGATAGCCTCTTCAAACCGTATTCGCATGGCTGCACCAAGTGCCACTTGGTGCGCCGCGGACATTTTGTATTCCTCCATTAGTTCATCATGGGATAGCACACCGAGATCAGTCGCATTCCCTGGAGGGGTTATATGGTCAATGAATTCTTTGCAGCTCTTAGGTGTGTCGAGCTTGTCCGCCACTAACAAATTCCAGCTCGGGTGAAAGGGTTGGGGCGGTGTCTCTTCCACGGTTTGGTCCTCGGCATGCCCGGTAGGGGGGGGGAGACTCTGGCATGTCCTCGAAGGTGGGAGATGGTACCCGTTTATTTGTCTTGATCTCGGGCTCCTTCTCCCCACCGTTGGTTCCCACATGCGTTGTGGCTTCAGATTGATCCTTCATGTGATGAAAATTATATTAAGTTTATGTGGATATACATATATGGCACGTATATCTTAGGACATTGAAGTTACTTACAAGTATTCCTTCGCCAGTTCTGACACAGAGGGTGCCACGACATTGACAGGGGTGGGGTTCCATACCACATTTGGTTTTGCACCTTGAGAGGCTCCTGCTTCGGCAGTAATGGACGTCCCCTAGTCAACTTGGTACAAGGGATGGTCCTTCCGCAGCTTCTTGGGCGGAGCATTGGTCTGATCCTATTCCTTGGTTGGGACTTTCCTCTTTTTGTTCTTACGCTTCCTCGAGTGATATACGGCTGGCACTCCTTTCCCGTCATCACCCTCAGCCGCCTCTTCCTCTTCCTCATCATCCACAGTTATGACTTCCTCTTCAGTAGGGGAATTTTCAATAATAGGATTGGTGGCAGCAATATTGGTTGTGGATGTGGCCTCGTTCTCCAGCAGAAGATTTTTTCAGTCTTCATTGCTAAAGTCCAGCGGTGACTTTTGGATTTAGGAACCCCGTATATCTGAGTGGCGCTTTGGGGCCATAACCAACATAATAGTTACGATTACCGTGGATTCTAGCAACGGTGGCTCGTTCTCCTGGCGGGGACGGCTCCCTTCTTTTACCTCCATGGGGTTGCCTTGGCGTATAAGCCCGAATAGATTCATCTTTGTGGGTGAAGAGCAAGTGTTAGTTTCTTATAAACAACTATTCTATGCACAAACAACATATATGTTAATACCCACCCTCGTTTCGGCTGTTCATAAATGTGGGGTATTGGTCATCCCTACCGAAGTAGTTCCGGCTGATACCTAGCAAACATAAAAAGTTTTTTGGCAAACCTTTATGGAACATAGTCCGGTGAGTATCTAGCATTCTTACATCATTATCGTGGTATGTATTAGCCAGGGGTGGGTAATCTGTGCGGACATTATAATTAATCTCAAAAGGGTTTGGGAAGACTGCGACATCTACATAGAAAAACCTATTGTACCAGTTCTTCAAAGAATCTAAGGTTTTGTTGTAACATTGGGGTGCGGTTGGGGACCGTTTTTTGAACGATAGCCAGTCGTTGACCATTTGGTATGTATAGAACACTCTGAATAGGCTCACGGTCGGGCGTACGTTCAGGGTTTCGTAGCTAATCTCGAACTAATTTATTTTACACGCGCCAATGGCGTGGAGTTGGGTAATGTGGAAGTAATAGTATGATAGAAGATCTACGAGGAATATAGAAAAAAAGGAATACGGTAATTGGCCGTATCAAACAGACGGGTATACAAACGGATTTTCCCATTCGGAAAATTGATGATCGCATCATTTTCCACAGGTTACGAGGGATGTACCTCTGAGGGGAATATAGTAATCGGAGAAAAACTCGGTAAACTTATCCAGTGGGTATTCATTTACCACGGACATGATTGTAGGAACATCCTTAACCATTTTTACTATGGAAGAGAAGAAAGGCGCGGTAATCTAACCTGTGTAAACGGCTGGTTCGTGGATAAAGAAGGCATCTAAAGAACGCCAACGAGGTGGAACCCTCCAAGACCAGGTTCCACCCTAAACGTCATTAGAAACACCCCAACGATCACAAACTTTTCACTCTTTAAAATTATCCAGAATAGAGCCTCGGGAAGAGATCTTTAAGACGAACCCCGTTTCCACACCATGGGTCAAGCCAAAATGAAGTTCCCTTACCGTTACCCACCTTTAAGATGAAGAAATTATTGAAACTTGGATCAATAGAGTCGATCAACGAGATAGATTTAAGAATTTCACACCAACCAACACTGCCACCAATAGAGGAAGGATGAATATTGAGGCCACCATTCGCTCCATATAAATTCTTGATAACAATTCTCCAAAGAACATTTTCTTCGGATAGAAAGCGCCACTTTCAATTACCGAGCAAGCTAAGATTTTTAGCGAAGATACTACCCATACCTAAGTGGCCCATATCGCGAATAAGTAAAATACTATCCCACTTCACCCAAGATATTACCCTCTGATTCTCTTTAAACCCCAAAAAAGTTGGCTTCGAATTGACTCAAGCAGTTTGATTATTTTCAAAGGGGATTTAAAAAGAGAGAGAAAGTAGATAGGAATACTGTCAAGGACATATTTAATAAGAGTTAGCTTAAATCCGTTAGAAAGAGATTGAGCTTTCAACGTGGTGAGACGCTTCCTCAACATATTTACCACATCAACTCCACCCATCACAAAAATCCATCTTTCTGCCAACCGGCAACCCAGGATACATGAACGGAATGGAATCATGAGTACAACATAAAGAGGAAGCATCGGCTTCAACCTCCTCTATGTTAACATCAACCCCATATAGTTTAATTTTGGCAAGGTTTACCTTAATACATGATGCTTCCTCAAAGCACTTAAGATTAACTATAAGGTAGCTACCATTCAATTTGGACCATTTACCAAAGAAAAGCGCATCATCTGCATATTCAAGGAGCGAAATGTTCGATCCTTCATTCGCGAGATGGACCCTGTAGACATTAGAAGGGGGGGGGGGGGGTTAATAGTTTCTTAAATTGGCTTGATCAAAGATTGGTTTTCAAAAATCCTTTTCATAAACTTAGACTGGAGTGATTATGTGAAATCTTCCTATGCACAATATGAACAATAGATAGTGGATCTAAACTAATAATCAGAATTATATGCAATAAGGAATAATGAATGTAAAGAGAGAAGGAAAGATCAAACCAAAAACCAAGGATTTATAGTGGTTTGGCAATGAAGCTCACTCCTCGTTCCTACCCCACTCCTAGAGTACTCCTTACTCGTGAGTTCACTAATCAAAAAGCTCATTAAGGTAGAGAAATTATACACGTCGCTTAACCAATTTCTAACTCTAAGCTAAAAAGTCGAGCCCTAATCTTAGCTAGGACCAATCTACACCAATATACTTTAAGGCCTAAGTATTAACCATAATACATACACAACTTTAAATATACACAACTATTTGGATCTTCAAAATGACACAAGAATGAACTAAAGTTTTGATCTTCAATGGATCTTGAGGTAAACACAACACTTCAAGGATGAAAGTGTTATTCTCTTTGCACTTGAGAGGATGAGATGGGAGAAGAAAGATATCACTTCTAAACAACTAGTAATCAACCAAATAATCAAGGATTTGAGTGATTTAAGAAGGTGGACTGAATCTGGAAATATGTGTGCAAAAGAGGTGAGATGAAAATCTAGAAATGGCCCACTATTTATAAGACAAGATCCCAATGGTCATATCTGGTCGTGGTTCAATAAATAGGCACGCGGTTCCATATCGATATGGAATCACAACCTCCTATATTGAGCCCCGCCAGTAGACTCCGCTCATTGTTGTCTTTTTGTGGTGAAGTCCCATCTGGTGTAGTTTTTATCCTCAAAGGATATTCATATACCATATTAAAATTTTCAATTTTTATTTTAATAAAAATTTTCTTAATAATACAGTTTATTAAAAACTTTTGTCACTCTATAAAAAGTGAGTTTTAAGAAAAATTAAATCCTTGATCACTTAGTTAGGTTGAGAACTTGTATATTCATACCTTAAGTGATAACGGATGAAATGAAAAATACTTGAACTCAAGAATTCGATTTTTATTATTTTCGTAAATGCTTGTTTTTATATATTGTCGTAATCAAAACAAATCCAGACTGAAAATGCAAGTAAGGATTTTAGACATCATTGCATTAATAATCTCCCCCTTTTGATTTAGACAACACATAAACTCAATCAAGTATAAAAACAAGATTTTTCCCCCTTTGTCGAAGCAAAAAGGTAGCAAAAGTCTTTAAAGAAGAGAAGAAATGGACTTTACTAATGCTCCCCCTTGGTGCTTACTCCCCATTGCTTGGGGCACCAAGAGATCGAGCTATGGTAACAAGCTACATTGAAGGGATAGAAGAAATAAAGAAACACCCAACAAGATATAGCAATGGTCATACAATAAAAGAAATAAGAAGAGAAGAAGAGATCCAAGATCCATAATAAATCATGTTAATCCAAAAACATAAAAAGATACAAGGAAAATAAGTCATACAAAGATGTAGGAGATACAAGCCTAAAACTTAAGCATAAACGTAATCCTAGTTACACTAGAACTCTAAGATTTGCTTAAATTGAATGTCTTATTAATAAGCAACCCACAAGCTTAATTAGAAGATGAGGTGGTAGCGGAATGTGGTGGTGGGGGCTTGGCAATGGTCTTATAGTCATAATGGAGAGAAGGCTTGGCTAGAAGACTCTTGATGTAATTCAACTCATCATAGATGTGAGACATGGCAAGATGTTGATATTGACAACAATGACAATATGTTCCATGATACATGACATTATCATGTGATGGAGGAAGAACACAAAATGGAAGTGGTGGAAAAGAAGAGTTTCCAAAATCAATTTCCTTAGAAGAAGAAGAGATTTGATTTGGTGTGTTCTTTGGTGAATTTGGATTGAAAGAATTGGGTGAAATGGGGGAGAATCAAGGCTTTCATTTGGTTAATAAGACATTTTGATTTGAAAAGTGGATGTAAAATGATTAGGGTTAAATAGAGAAGGCACAAGATATTTATGGAATGGTCAAATGTTTGAAACAAAGATTCCAAAAGGTGTTTGAGCAATTTTGGAGTTTCAGAAAACCCGAAATGGAAAGCTTATGTCCGTTGTTCAATAATTCTACCCACGGTTCAATATAAATATTGAGCCGTTGGGGAGATAAGGAACCGCCCACAGAGGGTGTATTTTGGAGGACAAGTGAATTTTTACAATTCAACAAATCCTAATATTCTAGTCTAACTTATCATAAAGTCATGCTTAAGAGAAATAAAAGACTAAGAAACATACAAGAACTTAACAAACACGACTTTGATCGAAATTCTTAGATTTTAAAGTAAAATCGATGTTGGAGGTGTGATTATCTAGACACATAGTCATGACACATTTCAATAATCCATGTATACTCTATAATTCAATGTTTTTCTCACTATAATTGAGTGACCTATACATATGAATTATGTATGTTCGATATCAATAGCAAGAAACCGTGAAAAACGTTTTTAGATTGAATTAACAATGCAAAAACATTTCTTGACCATTGAAAGGACTTGGAGAAGTTTTGAAAAATATAGAGAAGAGTTTTCAAAATCAAATTTTTAGAGACTCAAAGAAAAAAGACTCAATTAATCAAGCACAATCAAGGTATATGTTCCATTAAACCTAGACCTAGACACAAGTAATTAAAAGGTTCCCTCTTAAGTGGCTTAGTGAAGATGTCGGCTAAGTTTTCTACCGAGGGTACCTTCTCAATCGAAATGTTCCTCTTTTTGAACATTATCCCTAAGGAAATGGTGACGAATCTCTATGTGCTTAGTTCGCGAAGGTTGCACGAGATTCTTACTAAGGTCTATTGCATACTTATTATCACACATGATGGGAACATCATTGAGTGTAATCCCGTAATCAACAAGCGCTTGCTTCATCCATAGAGCTTGTTATCAAGCTTTACCGACACTCACATACTCGGATTATGTGGTGGATATGGCAATAGCGGTTTATTTCTTAGAGAACCAAAAATTTAAACAACAACCCATGAAGGTACAAATGTCTCTAGTGCTTTTTTGGTCCACATAGTCTCCCGAATAATCCGAGTCAGCGTGTACTATTGTTTCTACGCCGGTCCCTTTAGGATACCACAATCCTAAATGCATAGTGCATTTAATGTATCGAAAGATATGCTTAACCGCTTCAAGATGAGAGGTTTTGGGAGCCTCTTGGAAGCGAGCACAGAGGAAAACACTAAACATGATATCTGGTCGACTTGCCGTTAGGTATAACAAACTACCAATCATACCTCTATATTTGGTGTTGACTACCGACTCACAATCATCATCTACAGTGAGTTTAGTATCCGAGGCCATGAGAGTCTTCATAGGCTTAAAGTCCTCTAATCCAAATTTCTTTAGCATTTCTTTAACATACTTAGATTTATTAAAGAAAATACCATCGTCCATTTTTTTAATTTGGAGTCCTAAAAAGAAGTTAAGTTCAAGCATCATGCTCATTTCAAACTCGTCATGCATGATTTTGGTAGAGTCGTCACACATACGTTGACAAGTTAAACCAAATATAATGTCATCAACATATATTTGAACAATGATAAGGTGAGATCCTTTCTTCTTTGTAAAGAGTGTATTGTCTACCATTCCCATGGTATACTCATGTTTTACAAGAAACACTTTAATTCTATGTTGATCCCTTTGATTGGATCTATATGCTGTTAAGAACTAGTATAGTAGTTTGTAATCAAACTAAAACACTTTGATAACTCTTACTCAAGCTAAATAAGTTATGCGGAATCCAACTTATAAAGCATAGAAGAACATAATTACTTTTAACTATTCGATTCTCTTATTAATCGACTTGAATGAGGTACATGAATGTCATCGTACCTATGTTCCTTTTATAGAGTAAGGAACCTTAGAAACCTTAGAATATTCTATAAAGATAACTATATCACAAACGATATATTATCAATATTCTAACTATTAAGTATATCACATAAGAGATACTCTAACTATAACTATGACATATCTTATACAAAGATATATTCGTCCTAATCAATATAGTAGTACTTACTTTATAAGTAGCAGTACTTACTATGTACCGCGTTAACACTAACGGTACTTTGATAATACTAACAGTACTTAAATTACACTGACGGTACTTGACACTTAACAATAATTCCCAACAATCCTCCCCTAAACAAGAATGATAACTTGTTGTCTTCTTGTTTCTCTTTGAACTGAAAGTATTTAGAATACATGTCTTCGGTCTTCTCTTCAATCTTGGACTGAGCTTGGTAAATTATACTTGTATCCAACTGAATGTAGCCAAACACTTTAATATAGATCTTATTTTGATAAGATAACCTTCAAGTCTTATGAACATCATCTTTGTCTTCAAACTATGATCTTCTTGTGTCTTGTGAACATTTATTTTATTTTGCAACAACAGTAATTGTCTTCTTGAGCTAAATTTGTGAACTCTTGATCATGAACTTCTGTCTTGATTTGATGAGACAAAACCTTCTAAGTATTCTTTCCTTTAATACTTCTTTGCTTGCAACTTCATACCTGAAATAAAACAGTTAACAACAAAAACCAATTTGTATTGGCTTCATGATTTTTAGCAAATCATCAGCTATCAACGGATTTGATTTATTCTTTACCAGTTAGCCGTACCCTCTGGAATAGCCAATACTTTATTCATAAAGAATAAGGTGTACTGATAACCCTACAATTTTTGGTAAACTGTCAACCATCAACGGATTTGATAATGTCTTTACTTAGTACCGTTTGTCTAGGACTAGCCAACTCTTTGTCTTGAAACATGGTGAGTTAGAACCATATAGTTTTTAGCAAACTTCTAGCTTTCAACGGATTTGAGAAGTCTTTACCACAAACCGTTTGCTTATGGCCTAGCCAGTTCTTATGTGTATTAGACATGGTGAACTGAGAACCATTTGTGAAGTGTGATCGTAAATCAAACACTTAAGGTTCTTTCTCAGCTTCTTCCTCTTGCTCCAAATCCTTGATTTGTTGTTTAACCATTCTAATCAACTCCAAAGCACCAACAGACTCTTCTAGGACTTCCAATTGTTGTTCCAACATTCTTTCCAACAATATTCTCTCAATTGGATATCTCTTCTCTTGTATCATATAGTAAGTAACATCATCTATATCCAAAATATGTAGTCCACATGACCTATAATATCTCTAGTAACTAGGAACCTGATTCTCTAATTCCTTCAAATTTTTTTGATCATAGTTGTGTGGTTCATACGTGAAGAGTAATTCATTATACAATAGTGATACCTCAGTTTTACCTGCACTGGCTTCTTGAACCAACCTGAAAAGATCTTGAATATCTTTTCTGTCAAGAATATGAAGAATATCTTCCAACAGTCTGAATATTCTTGTTGTGCCATATGTTCTTAATATTCCATGAGCTTCTAGTCCTTGATCCATAGTATATATCCATCTAAAAATGGATGACTTCTTTCCTAGAATCTCTGTGTCTATACACTGATCTTAAAACTTACTATCTTCAAGTACTTTCTTATGCTCTCATCATCATCACTATCTTCTGTTGTTAATTTAGCCTTTTTCTTGGCCTCTAGCTTCTTCTTTGTTGGTCTTTTCCTCTTAACTCCCTTGGAGGTTCCTTCAAACTCTATTGAACCTTCCTCCAAATCTGTATGTACCGTTTCTTCAGTATGTACTATTGACTGTATATATACCGCTTGTACATTTTCAGTCTTATCAACACTTTGAGCTTTATCTCCTTCATTCATTCATTGAGCAGTCTCTGTCTCTTTTGAACTTACCTTCTCCTTTCTACTTTTCCTCACATATGTAGCCTTGATAGGTGGAGATGTTCTTGTATGTTCAGTAGTAGTTGACTCAAGTCTAGGAGTACTTCCAAATTGTCTTTGTTGCTGCAGATGTCTTTTAGCTTCTTCAATAGCTATTCTAACTGCTTCAGATCCAATCTCAACAAAATTCAATTCAGTTATCTTGTGTTGTTTATACAAAGCCTTGATTTCTTCAAAATTCTTTCTGACCAATTGAGCATAAGTGAAATGCTTAAACTTCTTGAGAAAAGCCATCATTTGATTCCTAATTTGCATGGTAGTTGGAGCTTAATCCTCTCTCTTCTTCTTTTCTCAGCAAATAATCTTTGTTGCTCCCTTACCAAATCATCAATCAACTTTGCTTTTTATTCTTCATCATAAGCATCCCTTTCTTCAGCTATTAATGAGTCTGCAAGAAGCTCACTTGCTTGTAGTTCGGCTTGAATCCTATCATACTCTTGTATATTCCATTCTTGCTACACTATATTAGCGTCAAGCAATTGCTGCTTTACTGCAAGTTCCTCTTGTAACTCTTCTTCACAAATTTGTGCTTGCACTTTGAAAGCAAATTCTGCATCATGGTCTAGTTGATGAAATCTGTACATGAATTTGTTTATATCATCATCTGAATCACTTTCATTTTCAGATTCTAATTGTAACTGCTTCTTGCCCTTATCCTTTGGATTAATCTTAGGTAACTTCTTCTTTAGCTTTGAAGATCTTTCTTCATCCTCATTAGCTTGCTGTTGAATAACAATACCTTTAGTGGGCTGTGAAGCTTGAACTTTCTAATCTTTAGCTGTATCCTTTTTGGCAAGAACTTCTTGTTGTGTCTTCTTGTCAATCTCTGCTTGTCTTGCTTTTTCAGCTGAACTCTTTTCCCTGAGATCAAGCAATACTTGAGCTAAATTCTCATCCTCTCCAAAAGGAATTTGACTTTCTGTAGAAGAATGGAGTGAAGGTTGATCACCAGCAGTACTTGCAGTCGGCTTAGTTGGCTTAGCAGTACTTGGGTCTTCAACAATGTCAGTAGTACTTGTAGTTGGCTTAGTTGGCCTAGCAGTACTTGGATCTTCAACAATGTTGACTTCACCAGTGTAAGACACATTTGTTTCTTCAATCACAAAAGTATCTCCAAATACATTTTCTCCCTCTGAGGCTGTCTTCTCAACTTGTAAATCTTTAGTCTTGTCTGATCCATAACTTACTCTTGATCTTGACAGTACTTGGAAAGACCGTTTCTTGTGAAACTAAAATTTCATTTGAGGTGGAGTTGAGGATATAGGAAATTGGACATTAATTTCCTCTAGCTTCTCATAGAAACTACTTCAATTCACTTGAAGTTGTGGTGATTGAGGCTGTGGCTCTGGCTGAGTTACCAACATTTTTTCAGTCTGTAGTTCCTCATGAGTAGGTTGTGGTTCTTCTTGTTGAAGCTCTATGTTAGTAGGCTCCAAGCTATCTTTTTCCACACTAGTCTCTACGTCATTGCCATCTTCAAAAATTCCAATGATATCATCAGCTTCAAAGTTGATGTCATTCCTAGAGACCCTTGTATGAATATCGGAAGAAGGTAGTGGTTCTTCATAATTCCTCTCCTGTTTGGTTGCATTCAGTTGCCTTTTCTTGAGGTTTATGAATCTTTTCTTCTTAAGAGCAGCTTTCTGAATAGACCTGTTCTGCCTCATCCAAGGAGATACATTATTCCTTAGCTTGATTAAATTAGTCTATAACTCAATAATTTTCTTGTCTTGAACAAGCTTCTCCTTTTGCAATACTTGTACCTGTTTAGACAAGCTAGTGTACAAAGCAGTTAAATTGACAACACCCACCACCTCTGTTGTTTGTGCTTGTGGTGAACCACTAGCAGCAATGGAAGAAGCAGGTGTATGGATCATCTCATCTGAATTTGGTTGATTACCAACATTGTGAGAAGAAGATTGAGTATCTTCTGAGGAATGGGAACTCTGGTTAGAAGGAGTTTGCTGAGATCCACTAGCAGTGCTAGGTTCCTCACCTTCTTGGTTGGCAGGTTGGGCTAACATATTAGCAAATAAGGGTGTGACAGTTCCTGTAAAGGGATTGCCTTGTTTGGTCAAGAAAGAGAAAGTTCTCTTTGTAAATGTAGAAACATACCATGTATTTGTTAACTCTGGTAGGTTAGCGATTTGGTCATTAACTAAAGTCTGAATGAATATAGGATACATTAAAAACTTCTTTACTCCTTCCAAATTCCTAGTCATGCCTTCAAAAATTAACTTTGAAAAATTAAAAACTCTGTCATTTGCCAAAAAATACCAGCTGATGCCAATGCAGCAGGGATTTGATCAAAAGAAGTACTTTTGGATCTTAAACAGTGAATAATGGCATGAAAAAGCAATTTCCATTATGGTGAAGATAAAGCTTTAAAGAAAGTAAGACTTTCCCTACCACCCTCATAACCCATGGCTGCAAGACCATCATGTATCTCTGTCTTGTTTAACATACTTAGTCCATTTTCATCATTTAATCGCAAACTAGCCCTTAGTAGTACCTCAGTGACATATATATTCCTATGATTCACCCTAGCCCTAATGCAAGGTTGATCAAAATAAGTAGCCAACACAGCAGTATTCCAAAATTGTTCAACAATAGGAATAGAGACAATGGGACTTACAGTAAGCGTAAAACGAACATGACTTTGAGATAAAAATCCAAGTATCTCATGGAAACCAAGAGAATCATCATTCTGAGCAAGGTTCGCAACCAAATTGTGCTTAGAGATCACTTGTAAAGAAGCCATTAGTATTTTTGATGATTGAAAAATTAGAGAGAAGGTTATAGAATTAAGAGATAAGAATAAAAGATTAGGTGAATCAATTGTATAATTGGATTAAGTATTTATGTAAATGATATGAGCTAAAACTCATATCAATTTATCAACAAATAACCCTAAAACATGAAGCAAAATACCAATTTATCTTGTAAAAACAGTATTATGTGGTATGTTTGTGTTTGTGTACACTTGTATAGGTAAAAGGATACATTTTCAAGCAAACAAGGGATAATCAAGCTTAATTTGATGAAAAAGACAAAGAAGGATCAAAAGTGACAAGACTTTGAGGTACAAGGACCTATCTTGACAATCTGCCAAAGATGAAGGACCAAAGTGTAAATATGTAAAAAAATCAAGATCATAGTCAAACAAGGTCAACATTCAAGTCAACTCAGTCAAAGGATCATTTTTGCTCAAGGATGAAGTTTGAAGGACTAAAAATGCCAAAGAAATGAAGCTGCTAGCCTTTAAATGCAATCTGCCAAAGTCAAGGGGTGATTTTTGCCATTTATGGAAAGATAATACAAGTGAATCCATGTGATAAGCTGTGGACCAATGAGAAGGCAAGAAAACATGACTTTGGATCGCCACATTACCACATTTAATATCCACTACTGCCGCCATCATTTAATAACAAATCCCAACAGTGCAATCCGTGTGCACTATTTTCAACCAATAACCATATGACACGTGGCATTTTCAAACGAGCAAAAATTCCCAGGATCGATTTAGAGCTAGAGTGGATTTCATGGAATGCTATAAACATCAAACCTGCTTATTTTTTAGAGACGAATGCATTGGTCATAACCAATTAACCTGAAATCAACTCAATGTTAAATCCCCAATTCATGTTCATAACCAGGAAATTCAATTGACTCCAATTGGACACGTGGAAAGCTGGGATTGGCTCCAACACGTCACCAACCCCAACTGATCTTCTTCTCAAGTCTATAAATAGCCTGTTTAGTCTTCATTTTTTATGAGTAGTTGTAAGTGTGAAAACACACACACTTTCTTGTTCTTTCACCATTTTCTTAGTTCTTAGCTAAACTACTCAAGAGTTTGACACACTCTTGAGTTAGTTAGTTAGTTAGTAACAATTTAACAGCTCTGTAACAAATTCTCCATTAATAAAATTCAAATTCTACTTTCCCGCCAAATCTTCTTATCATCTTAACTGTTCATCTCATAATCCCATTGTTACTCTTGTTGCTGAATTGAGTTTGTTATGATCAAATCTTGATCATAACTGACTTTGAGTGAAGATTGAAGCTGTTTGATTGATTTCAGTCCAAATCCATAGCATATGTGATGAATACAGGCCATTTTGATGATTCTTGTTGATGTGTAGCTGTTTTGTTGATTGTAGATAGTTGAATCTAGTGCTAAGGTGGTGGTTAGCACTAGACTAGAGAGTTCAGCACTCCTCTACTGCTCAAAGGATACTTCATAAGGTGCAAAAGCTTCTTGTTTTGGTTCCACTTAATGCTCAATATGCATGCTTCATTCTTAGCTTAAAACTTTGTTGAATGCATGATAAAACCTGTTTAGTCTGATCTTAACTTGATTCTAGTCAGTTTGTAGTTTAAGTGTAGCCTTTCTGCTTATTGATCTGATTTTTGTTCTAGTTGATAGCTTATTTCAGTCATTTTTAGCCTTGCCTCCTTATTTGAGTTCTAGTTGCTTTCATTACTTGCATTTAGCTCTCATACATCTCATTTTGGTTACTAAATTTGGTATGCTATAGCTTTTTACTCAGCTTTAACTTGTGCTTAAAAAGTCTTCACAAAAATCTTCAAAAGTTCAGTTAATGAGTGTTTGGCATTAGCTTTTATCTGAAATTCAAGTGTCAAATTTTGGCAAGTTCTCACTCATTTTCAGTTACAAAGTCATTACAAAAGGTTTTAAACCATTTTCAAGTCAAGTCTAAGGTCAAAAAGGCAAATAGCATTGTAAAAGTTTGGGTCAATTTTCAGTCAGTTTCATTTAGAAAAGTTGTCACTTTCATTTGGCTTGCATTTGTTTGTTTCTTGATGAAATTCCACCAAACCAGTTCTCATTTGTAGGTCATAACATGAAGTTTCATATTCCATAAGCATTTTGTATAGTTTTCATTAAGCAAGTAGAAATAAGCAAAAATCTGAACACTTAAGCAAATGAAAGTTTCTGTAAATTGAAAACTGCTTTTTCATATCTCTTAATTCTTTTCATAAACTTGTCAATTTTCTTTTACAAAATCACTTAGTTAGTGTTGGTAGTTGATTTTTGAGATTTTTAGCTTTTTGAAAAAAAAGCTTGGTCAACGCTGGTCAACATAAGCCAATTTCAGCTTATTTCAATTTCCAAGCTTATTAATGGATGAATTTTGACAAGACTTGATTTCCCATTCATGTTTTGAGTTCATTAATCAGTTTCAGTATAAAAATCTAATTGTTCATGTCTAGATTCTTGTAGAGCTTATTTTGTGCTTATTGGAAAGTGCTTATCAGCTTATTAGTCATTTTTAGCAAATTTCCTCTTACAGGTCTAGCTTATTTGCGATTTTAAGCATTTTGCAAGTGGTTTGATTGATTTTGGTTGAGAAATAAGCTCAAACGAGCTTATTTATGTTAGGAACCCGTTATTGCTTAAAATTTTCCAAAAATTGCACTCTAGTCCTCAATGAATGAAACTGTTTTAAATTTTGGCTAAACTTGCTACTTTTTAGGGTTTTCACTAATCAGGTCCTTTAAGTTTGAACTTTGTTAAAATTCAGTTAGTTAGTTTTGGAATTGTTGAGAATTTGTTAGTAGTTTGCATAGTTTTCACTTTTAACCCTCATAGTTAACTGTTTTGACATTTTCAGTCCTTATACTTGTTAGTTTTACATTTTGAGCATTTATTTTTCATAGAATTTACATTTTCAGTCCTTTTAGTTGTAAAATTTACATTTTGAATTTTACTTGAATAAAAACTTGGTATTTGCACGATGTTTTACATATAAGTAGATAATATTTTTCAATTTTGCAAGTCATTGTTTGAATTAGCAAATAGAATATCCAAAAAAATATTAACAACCAAAAACAGTTAAAAACCCGATATTGTTAGGACTTTCAATTAGCGAGAACTGAGAAAAACGAATTTCATTATACACAATTTCAAATGGCGCCGCTGCCGGTTCTTTGACTTTACGAGAGACTATCGATTGACGGTTTTCATTGGCTTTTGGGATCCGTTCACCTTGTGAACATTATTTTTACGTATCATAAATAAAAAACAAATAAAAAAAAATATAAAAATATATAAAAACTAAAAAATTAACAAAACAATTCTTTTCCTAAAGAACTGACCAAACAAATTAAAAAATCCAAAAAGCAATCTTTTTACTAAGAGATTGCACCCAAAAATATATATTATTGGATTCTCTCGGTTTTTATGTACATATAGTATTTTCTCTTAAAAACTCATAAATACAAAAATATTTTCCATATATTATTATAAGTAAATACGTATATGTATAAGAACAACCAATCTACATATTCTCCATAAGTATTGCCGAGGCAATACACCGTGTTGAGGGGCGTTCCGGTCCTTGACACGCGTATCGATCAAACAAAATAAAGCAAGAATAGATAAATACTCTCAATAAGCAACAATTCGAAGAATACGAACATTTAAGTGAATAGAAAGGCGATGTGCTATAAAATGCCATCTAAGGGTCAATAGGTACTTAAGTGCTTCGCGCCACCTAACCCCCCGTTCACTTGTGAGTATTCTAAGAAGGAAGGCTTCATTGGGGGTCTTGCACCCAAGTAGTACATACATATATATTATTTTCTTGTGGATATTTCATATTGAAACTCGAAGAGGATAATCCTTTTATCTTCAAAGTCACACGAGATCTTCTCTCTCATTCCTCGTATTGAGTTGCATGCTCACTCGCGGGCGTGCACAAATACCGATTGGTGTACAACCTCTTCCTCCGAAAAGGAAGAAAAAGAGAAAGAGTAAGACCACCACCGTCCATCAAGCCGATCACGAGAATCGTGCTTTGACTCCTCCACCACAAGAAGCCATTGCTGTTTATAATCGTTCTTTGATGGAACGTATGCAAACCAATGTTCATGGATATGCTAGTGCTATTAGGATTCCCGACATTCCCGCAAATACATTTGAGCTAAAAACGTCTATGATTACTATGGTTTCAAAATCACCTTTCTATGGTAAAAAGAATGATGATCCTCATGATCACCTTAAGAGATTCCTTTCTCTTTGCAATACCATTAAGCACAATGGAGTTCCACATGATGCTATTAAATTGATGTTAGTGTCATTTTCACTTGAGGGACAAGCTAAGCATTGGTTAGACACCCAACCACCCGATAGTATCACCACATGGGATGGTTTCACCACTAAGTTTTTGAACAAGTTCTTTCCTCCATCTAAGACCATGGCCTTGAGGAACTTAATTATAGGCTTTCAACAAAAACCTAGTCAATCCTTTAGTGATGCTTGGGAAGAGTATAACGAGTTATTGAGGCGATGCCCTAACCATGGATTAGATGACGTTCACCAAATCAATACCTTCTATGATGGCCTTAAACCTCATCACCAAGATTCACTCAATGCTTCCGCGGGAGGTAATATTCTTCTTAAATACATGCAAGAGGCCTTGGACATCATTGAGACTAAAGCAATGGTTCAAACAAACAATCAATTTGAAGAAAGGGTTCATGTTATCCAAAACAATTCTCATGCACCTCGTGATAACCAATTCCTCAAGTATCAACAAGAGATCATTCAAAAGATGGATAGAGATAGTGAGAGGAATTTTAAGGTACAACAAGAAATGCTTCAAGCTCTTAAGAGCATTTCATTGAACAAATCTTCAAATGATGTGAATGCCATTACTCTTTCTTGTGTAACTTGTGGAGGTCCCCATTCCTATGAACAATGTGATAAGGTGCATGGTTATCAAGGGGAATGTTATGCTTACCAAGAAGAACATCGTGAACACTTCAAGCCAAATATCAATCCAAATAACCTTTCTTACAAGTCCCAAAACTACCTTACTCCACCGGGATTTCCACCCCAACCACCCAACCAAATTCAACAAAATACTCCTCAAATTTTACCAAGGAATCAAGGGCAAAGACCACCTTACCAAGGAAATAACTACAAGGCACCCAATCATTTTCAACCTCAAGGAAATAACTTCTATCCACCAAACCAAGGGTTTAATCCACCACCTCAATCTTTCCCACAACAAGGTTTTTATCAAGGAAATGTGCAACCTAACCCCATAGATTTGATGCTTCAAAAGTTCACTTCTTTTGAGAAACAATTGAAAGATAATCAAGAGGAAAATAACAAGAAATTTGCTCTTCTTCAAAACCAAATTATGTATAATCAAAGACCACAAGGGGATTTACCTTCCAACACACAAACAAATCCAAGGGCAAATGTCAATGCTATTACAACAAGAAGTGGAAAGTCAACAAAGGATCCTTCACCTCCTAAACCTACTATTGTTCAACCCACTTGTGCTCCTACTTGTGACAAGCCCTCTACCTCTACTTCACCACCTCAAAATGCTCTCATTCACTCAAACACACCTTCTCAACCCATTCATACTTCTCCTTTACCTTCCACACTTCCCAATGAAGAAGCTAACAAAGACAAATCTTCCACTACAACACCTATTCCACCTACACCAAAACCTACTCTTCCATATCCTTCAAGATTGAAAAAGGACAAGTTAAAGAACAAGGATGACATCCAAGTCTCCAATTTCTTAAGGATGTTCAAGCAACTCAACATCAATATATCCTTTGCGGAAGCTCTTGCTTATATGCCAAAGTTTGCTAAGATGTTCAAGGATTTACTCTCAAACAAAGATAAATTGGTTGATTTTCCCAACACATCCCTTAATGAAAATTGTTCCGCCGTGCTACTTAAAAACTTACCAACAAAACTTGGAGATTCGGGGCGCTTCTTGATACCTTGTAATTTTCCCGGTGTTGAAAATTGCATGGCTTTGGCGGATCTAGGGGCAAGCATTAACCTCATGCCTTTATCGGTTTGGAAAAAACTCTCTCTTCCCGAGCTCACTCCCACTAGGATGACTCTTGAACTAGCCAACCGAACCATAGCTTACCCCGTAGGTATAGCGGAGGATGTGTTTGTAGGTGTGGATAAGTTTACGTTTCCGGCCGACTTTGTAGTGGTTGATTATGACATGGATCCTAGAGTGCCTTTGATTGTTGGTAGACCGTTTTTGAGAACGGGTCGTACTTTGATAGATGTGGCGGAAAGAGAACTAATTATGAGAGTAGAAGATGAGAGAGTGGTGTTTAAGTTAGGAAAAGTTTGTGATAGGAAAGAGGTTAAGGAGTCTAGACCGTGTGAGACTATTAACATTGTTGATGTGCTAGATGAGGTGTGTGATGAATACTTTCATGATGCTTGTAAGAGTACTAGTGATGAGATGCCCCATGTTGAAACCGTGGCCTCAATTGCTCCCTCTTTAACACCTTTTGGAGAGAGTGATTTCCTCTTGGAGGAATTTGAGTCAAACTTTCTTGGTAATGATGATTCTCCCATTAATTGGGAAGAAGATATCCTTACAATCCAAAAGTTGCTCAATGAGGACCCTATTCCTTCTCCTATTCCACAAGAAGTTACCATTGAGGAACCTTCCATAGTAAAACCTTCCATAGAGAGTCCACCTCCAATTGAACTTAAGGACCTTCCATCCCACTTAGAGTATGCTTTCTTAGAGGGCAAAGACCAATTACCTGTGATCATTGCTAAAGAGTTGAAAGAGGATGAGAAGGAGCAACTTATTGAAGTCCTTAAGAAACACAAGAAAGCCTTAGCATGGAAAATATTCGACATAAGGGGAATTGATCCACATTTTTGTACACACAAAATCCTTATGGAGGATGACTATAAACCCGCCATTCAAAATCAAAGGAGAGTTAACCCAAAAATCCATGAGGTTATTAAGAAGGAAGTGATTAAACTCTTAGATGCGGGTATGATTTACCCCATTTCCGACTCTCCATGGGTTAGCCCGGTTCATTGTGTTCCAAAGAAGGGTGGAATCACCGTGGTGCCTAATGAGAACAATGAGCTTATTCCCACGAGACTTGTGACCGGTTGGAGAGTTTGTATTGGTTATAGAAAACTCAATGAGGCGACTAGGAAAGACCATTTCCCATTACCTTTTATGGATCAAATGCTTGAACGCTTAGCGGGAAATGAGTACTATTGCTTTCTTGATGGCTTTTCGGGTTATTTCCAAATACCCATTGACCCTAATGATCAAGAAAAGACCACATTCACTTGTCCCTACGGTACATTTGCTTACAAGAGAATGCCTTTTGGCTTATGTAATGCACCAGGGACGTTTCAAAGGTGCATGATGCCGATTTTCCATGACATGATAGAGCAAACTATGGAGGTTTTTATGAATGATTTTTCCGTCTTTGGAAATTCATTTACCTCATGTCTCACCAATCTTGAGAGAATGCTTAAGCGTTATGAGGAAACACGTTTAGTGCTTAATTGGGAGAAATGTCACTTTATGGTGAAAGAGGGAATTGTTTTAGGACACAAAATATCCAACAAGGGATTAGAAGTGGATCGAGCTAAAATTGATGTGATTGCTAAGCTTCCCCCACCCACCTCGGTTAAAGGTGTGAGGAGTTTTTTAGGTCATGCGGGATTTTATAGGCGCTTTATACAAGATTTTTCTAAGATAGTTAGACCGATGACTCACCTCTTGGAGAAAGAGACTCCTTTCATTTTTAACCAAGAGTGTTTGGACTCTTTTGAGACTCTTAAGGAGAAATTGACTAAGACTCCCATTTTGGTTTCTCCAAATTGGGAATTACCTTTTGAGCTTATGTGTGACGCTAGTGATTATGCGGTGGGGGCCGTCTTAGGACAAAGAGTTAATAAGCATTTTCAACCAATACACTATGCGAGTAAAACCATGACCGGTGCACAACTTCATTACACTACCACAGAAAAAGAGTTGCTTGCTATAGTATATGCTTTTGAGAAGTTTAGACCATACCTTGTGCTCTCCAAAACCATAGTGTATACGGATCATTCCGCTCTCAAGTATCTTATGACAAAACAAGATGCTAAGCCTAGGCTTTTGAGATGGGTTTTGTTGCTTCAAGAGTTTAAGATAGAAATTCGTGATAAGAAAGGGGCCGAGAATTTAGCGGCGGATCATTTGAGTAGACTTGAGCATCCTTTTCAAGGAGAATTGCCACATCAAGAAATCAATGAATCCTTTACATTAGAGGAGCTCATGTCTATCTCTTCCCAAGAGGATGCCACTCCTTGGTTTGTGGATATCGCAAACTATCTTGTGGGAAATGTGCTTATTGAGGGCCTTACTTATCAACAAAAGAAGAAGTTTCTTAAGGAAGTTAAGTACTACTTTTGGGATGATCCTTATCTTTTTACGCAATGTGCGGACCAAATCATTAGACGGCGTGTAGATGGGCCCGAAGCATTTAAGATCTTAGAAGCGTGTCATAAAGGACCTACGGGTTGACATTTTGGGCCCAACTATACCGCTAAGAAAGTCTTTGATTCGGGTTACTATTGGCCTTCCATTTACAAAGATGCCCATGAAATGGTGAAACTTTGTGATGTGTGTCAAAGACAAGGAAAAATTACGCAACGTGATGAGATGCCACAAAATTTTATCCAAGAGTGTGAGATATTTGATGTGTGGGGCATTGATTTCATGGGACCTTTTCCATCCTCTAAGGGAAACAAGTATATACTTGTGGCGGTGGATTATGTGTCAAAATGGGTGGAGGCTACAGCCTTACCTACCAATGATGCTAGAGTTGTTGTGAAGTTTTTGAAACAATTGTTTGCTAGATTTGGTGTACCTCGGGACATCATAAGTGATCATGGTACGCATTTTTGTAATGATCAATTCACGAGAGTTATGAAGAAATATGGAGTTAATCATAGACTTTCTACCGCGTATCACCCTCAAACAAATGGTCAAACCAAGGTCACAAATCGTGGTTTAAAGAGAATTTTAGAGAGAACGGTGGGAGAGCATCGAGCTTCTTGGTCGGATAAGCTTGATGATGCTTTGTGGGCGTTTAGGACGGCTTTTAAAACTCCAATTGGTTGTACTCCTTATAGGCTTGTCTATGTAAAAGCGTGCCACCTCCCATTTGAGTTAGAACACAAGGCATCTTGGGCTCTCAAGTGGGCTAACTTTGATTTAAACCAAGCCGGTTCCCATAGGAAAGATCAACTCAATGAGATGGATGAATTGAGAGCCAATGCCTATGAAAATTCTTTGCTTTACAAGGAAAAGACTAAGAAATTGCATGATGCTAAGATCAAGAATCGTGAGTTCAAAGTTGGAGAGCCGGTTCTCCTCTTTAACTCAAGGTTGAAACTTTTTGCGGGCAAGCTTAAGTCGAGATGGTCCGGTCCATTCACTATTGCTCAAGTGTTTCCATATGGAACTATTGAGTTGTCACAACCCGATGGTCCAAATTTTAAAGTGAATGGTCACCGTGTTAAGCATTACTTTGGGGAGGACATTTCCGTTGAAATGGTCCAAGAGATCCCCATTTTCCCCATGAATTAATTCATTGAGGGACGAGTCGAGCTAGAGACTCATTAACTCAAGCATCGTATAACTAGGTTTAGAGTGTTGTAGGTTAGAAATAAAGGTATAGACTTTGAGATAAGTGTAGGGGAGACCTTCTTTTGTCTTCATGATTGTTTGTAGGGTTGCTCACTCATTTCATGCTTTGGAGCTTATAGAGGAGGCCCTTGTATCCGGTTCACTTCGTTACTATAGTGATTTTTCATTGACACCTTGTGCTTAAACATGATTTCACTAATAGTTGTCCTTTCCTTAACTTGGGTTAAGCAAAGTCTATTCATTGTCATAAGTGTAGGGGAAGTCTTTATACTTCCGTGCTCTTAAACATTGAGGACAATGTTTAGCTTAAGTGTAGGGGGGGTCTTCTATCGAAGTGACCTTACCTAGAACTTGTCATTGTCTTTCATGATAACATGGAAAATTGGATTTTCAAACATTTTTCAAATTTTTGATCTACTTTGGCCACCAAAAATATGCATTCATAATTTTTGCATCAATCATTGTGCATATCACATTTACATTGTATATATTTCTTCTTTTATCTTTAATCAAAAAATATATAAAAAGAAAAAAAATATATGAAAGTCCCTAATCAATGCAAGAAACCCTAATCTTAACTTAATCAACACAAGGTATTACTTTTCAAACGTAATCTTATTATTGTATAATAAAGAATTACAAGTGTTATGGATAACACAGTTTGATGACAATGTGTTGTGCACACTTTGAACAACAATAATCCCTAACTTATGAATACAGTCGTAGCTGTTTGATTCACTAAGTTATATGCACTAATGTTCTTAATATCTCAAAGTGTTAAACATTAATGCATGGATACACATCCTATTTATAGTGTTACGAGTTTGACTTAAACAGTACTTGATGTCGACTACACAAGCTTTTACAAGTTCCCACATCAGTCACATGATGTCCTTCTATTATTGGTAGTCTTCCATTATGCTTTAAGGAACAGTTGTCAAAAACAGTTTCCTTATTCTTCATAGTCTCGAACACACAAATGGCATGTCCAAAGTGTGCTGAGAGTTATCAGGGTATTGCCACCCCTGTTAACTCTCAACCCCTCAGAGTCCCTGATACATCTTGGCTGTTATCCATCACAGCCAATGAGTATGTCTTCAGGTAATCTTCGACTTCCCTGATAATGTCTCTGACATGGACTCCTCTGAGGTTGCTCACAGAGACTTGGATCTCTGTGAGTCTTGCGAAACTTGCCTGCCTCCTAGGCACAGGCAAGGGACTATCTAACAGCCTAATTATGTTTAAATCAATGATCAGGGAATCTAACAAGTTTAGATTCCCAACAATATAACATAATAAAACATATTTTTAACAAATTTAGACTTCTTTGACATATTAGGCCCGCCATGGATATTTTGACTCAACCCGAGTTTGCTTATCTTAGCATTCTCTAGCTAGTATCCTTAACCATGTAGTCCTTCATTGGTCTATTAGGCTAAGCATCCACCAATCTCATTATTTGAGATTTTAAATTTGTGGAGAATGGGAAATGATAGAGTTGAAGCAAGTATAAAAGGGCTAGATAAACTTCATGATAAATACTTGTGGCTAAACCCTTCTCTTCTTTACTTCTATTTTCTTCGCATGTATATAATTGTTAATAAATAATCAAGAACGGTTTTAATTGATTTGTAATCTCTTATGCATTTTTGTCTAATCATTCATGGTTGATATAAGTACGTCTTAAGATTCTAAGTTAGAACGTTTTATGTGTACTAGACTTATGTCATGCTCAATATTTAGCGGGTGTTTTTCCTTTTATTCTTTTCAAATTTCTTTGTGAGGAATAAAGAAAAATAAGAGCGGCTTAAAAAAAATGAGTGGCTAGAAAAAAAAAAGAAAAAGAAAAAGAAAAGAAAAAAATATATATACAAGACTCCCAAGAGGGGCAGTGTGGTGTTAATTATAGTGACTATTGAGTTCCAATATTACCTTGACGGGTTGCGGGGATTCAATAGATTGCTCCAATCCAATATTACCTTGACGGGTTGCGGGGTTGAAGATCCAGAATCTCAAAAAGATGGCGGATGTAAATTATTGCGTGAGTTTTATTTTTCTTTCCATAGCGAGTGTGTAGCTACTTATGAAAGCATGACATGAGGATTTTACACATAAGGCGAATGACTTGTTACTCTTGAAACGGACTTGTATTAATTGTGAGCGGTTTTTCAAGTAATGGATGAGAGGATTACTTAGGATTAAAACCGTGCTTCCTTATTTTTGGATTTTGCACTTCTTATACTTCACACTTGAATAAATGACAAATTTGCCCACAAGCAATTTGCTCAAATAATAACCGGTTCCACATTTAATTGTCATGAATAAGTTGATGCACTTTTTACTTGTGAATGCAATGATCCCATTTGTAAGCTTGGTATGGGGAAAGTGAAACTTGAGGGTGATAAATGTCCATGGTACCCAAGCCCTAATCAAAGTCATTGAATTCTTTATGAGTTATTTCCATCAAAACCATTTTAAGAAAAACCAAAAAGATATAGATAGAATTGTATTTTGTTCATTGCATTGTTAAAAGTCAAAATCATGCATCATGTAGTTTAGAGTAGTGTAGATGCATTCCATATGGCCAAGGTGGATTAATTATGAGGAGAATGTAAATTTGTGCTTTAAAATATATAGAATTGCATGAGGACATGAAAATGTTCAAGTGTAGGGGATTTGATATGAGCTAAAACTCATATCAATTTATCAACAAATAACCCTAAAACATGAAGCAAAATACCAATTTATCTTGTAAAAACAGTATTATGTGGTATGTTTGTGTTTGTGTACACTTGTGTAGGTAAAAGGATGCATTTTCAAGCAAACAAGGGATAATCAAGCTTAATTTGATGAAAAAGACAAAGAAGGATCAAAAGTGACAAGACTTTGAAGTACAAGGACCTATCTTGACAATCTGCCAAAGATGAAGGACCAAAGTGTAAATATGTAAAAAAAGTCAAAGTCATAGTCAAACAAGGTCAACATTCAAGTCAACTCAGTCAAAGGATCATTTTTGCTCAAGGATGAAGTTTGAAGGACTAAAAATGCCAAAGATATGAAGTTGCTAGCCTTTAAATGCAATCTGCCAAAGTCAAGGGGTGATTTTTGCCATTTATGGAAAGATAATACAAGTGAATCCATGTGATAAGCTGTGGACCAATGAGAAGGCAAGAAAACATGACTTTGGATCGCCACATCACCACATTTAATATCCACTACTGCCGCTATCATTTAATAACAAATCCCAACAGTGCAATCCGTGTGCACTATTTTCAACCAATAACCATATGACACGTGGCATTTTCAAACGAGCAAAAATTCCCAGGATCGATTTGGAGCTACAGTGGATTTCATGGAATGCTATAAACATCAAACCTGCTTATTTTTTAGAGACGAATCCATTGGTCATAACCAATTAACCTGAAATCAACTCAATGTTAAATCCCCAATTCATGTTCATGACCTGGAAATTCAATTGACTCCAATTGGACACGTGGAAAGCTGGGATTGGCTCCAACACATCACCAACCCCAACTGATCTTCTTCTCAAGTCTATAAATAGCCTGTTTAGTCTTCATTTTTGATGAGTAGTTGTAAGTGTGAAAACACACACACTTTCTTGTTCTTTCACCATTTTCTTAGTTCTTAGCTAAACTACTCAAGAGTTTGACACACTCTTGAGTTAGTTAGTTAGTTAGTAACAATTAAACAGCTCTGTAACAAATTCTCCATTAATAAAATTCAAATTCTACTTTCCCGCCAAATCTTCTTATCATCTTAACTGTTCATCTCATAATTCCATTGTTACTCTTGTTGCTGAATTGAGTTTGTTATGATCAAATCTTGATCATAACTGACTTTGAGTGAAGATTGAAGTTGTTTGATTGATTTCAGTCCAAATCCATAGCATATGTGATGAATACAGGCCATTTTGATGATTCTTGTTGATGTGTAGCTGTTTTGTTGATTGTAGATAGTTGAATCTAG
The DNA here is from genome assembly GCA_025667525.1 of Glebionis coronaria. Classification (NCBI taxonomy): domain Eukaryota; kingdom Viridiplantae; phylum Streptophyta; class Magnoliopsida; order Asterales; family Asteraceae; genus Glebionis; species Glebionis coronaria. Next base: position 453,955,709 of record CM046879.1, read on the forward strand.
TGCTAAGGTGGTGGTTAGCACTAGACTAGAGAGTTCAGCACTCCTCTACTGCTCAAAGGATACTTCATAAGGTGCAAAAGCTTCTTGTTTTGGTTCCACTTAATGGTCAATATGCATGCTTCATTCTTAGCTTAAAACATTGTTGAATGCGTGATAAAACCTGTTTAGTCTGATCTTAACTTGATTCTAGTCAGTTTGTAGTTTAAGTGTAGCCTTTCTGCTTATTGATCTGATTTTTGTTCTAGTTGATAGCTTATTTCAGTCAATTTTTAGCCTTGCTTCCTTATTTGAGTTCTAGTTGCTTTCATTACTTGCATTTAGCTCTCATACATCTCATTTTGGTTTCTAAATTTGGTATGCTATAGCTTTTTACTCAGCTTTAACTTGTGCTTAAAAAGTCTTCACACAAATCTTCAAAAGTTCAGTTAATGAGTGTTTGGCATTAGCTTTTATCTGAAATTCAAGTGTCAAATTTTGGCAAGTTCTCACTCATTTTCAGTTAAAAAGTCATTACAAAAGGTTTTAAACCATTTTCAAGTCAAGTCTAAGGTCAAAAAGGCAAATAGCATTGTAAAAGTTTGGGTCAATTTTCAGTCAGTTTCATTCAGAAAAGTTGTCACTTTCATTTGGCTTGCATTTGTTTGTTTCTTGATGAAATTCCACCAAACCAGTTCTCATTTGTAGGTCATAACATGAAGTTTCATATTCCATAAGAATTTTGTACAGTTTTCATTAAGCAAGTAGAAATAAGCAAAAATCTGAACACTTAAGCAAATGAAAGTTTCTGTAAATTGAAAACTGCTTTTTCATATCTCTTAATTCTTTTCATAAACTTGTCAATTTTCTTTTACAAAATCACTTAGTTAGTGTTGGTGGTTGATTTTTGAGATTTTTAGCTTTTTGAAAAAAAAGCTTGGTCAACGCTGGTCAACATAAGCCAATTTCAGCTTATTTCAATTTCCAAGCTTATTAATGGATGAATTTTGGCAAGACTTGATTTCCCGTTCATGTTTTGAGTTCATTAATCAGTTTCAGTATAAAAATCTAATTGTGCATGTCTAGATTCTTGTAGAGCTTATTTTGTGCTTATTGGAAAGTGCTTATCAGCTTATTAGTCATTTTTAGCAAATTTCCTCTTACAGGTCTAGCTTATTTGCGATTTTAAGCATTTTGCAAGTGGTTTGATTGATTTTGGTTGAGAAATAAGCTCAAACGAGCTTATTTGTGTTAGGAACCCGTTTTTGCTTAAATTTTTCCAAAAATTGCACTCTAGTCCTCAATGAATGAAACTGTTTTAAATTTTGGATAAACTTGCTACTTTTTAGGGTTTTCACTAATCACGTCCTTTAAGTTTGAACTTTGTTAAAATTCAGTTAGTTAGTTTTGGAATTGTTGAGAATTTGTTAGTAGTTTGCATAGTTTTCACTTTTAACCCTCATAGTTAACTGTTTTGACATTTTCAGTCCTTATACTTGTTAGTTTTACATTTTGAGCATTTATTTTTCATAGAATTTACATTTTCAGTCCTTTTAGTTGTAAAATTTACATTTTGAATTTTACTTGAATAAAAACTTGGTATTTGCACGATGTTTCATATATAAGTAGATAATACTTTTCAATTTTGCAAGTCATTGTTTGAATTAGCAAATAGAATATCCAAAAAAATATTAACAACCAAAAACAGTTAAAAACCCGATATTGTTAGGACTTTCAATTAGCGAGAACTGAGAAAACCGAACTGCATTATACACAATTTCAGTAAACAACAAACCGAAGCACGAAGAAACCGCCAAATTTACAAAAGAGACCCTTAACGGCACAATGGATATGTAGCGGTACATTGAACATACTCGGTACTTGGATTTGTGCTAGCGGTACTTGGATCCATAACGGTACCTCACAAAGTTGACCAATTCATGCATTCCACTATCATTACAACCTCTTTTATCTTACTCTAGAAACCTGCAGTCACATCAAAAACACAAAAACAAATTCTATACAATAAAAATTAGCATAAAAATTGTACAGCTATTACCTCCCCTTAACATATGCAGCAATTTATTGGTTGAGCATACCAATATGTGTCACCAAGAATTCAAATCTCTTTGCATCAAATGCCTTGGTCAACAAATCAGCTACATTGTTGTCTGTATGAATCTTCAAGATTTGAATAAGCTTCTTGTCATAGGCATCTCGTATGAAGTGATGTCTTATTTCAATATGCTTGGTCTTAGAGTGAAAGACTGGATTCTTGACAATGCATATAGTACTTTCATTATCAATGTAGATCTTGGTGTTCATGAAGTTGAACCCATAGTCTAACAACTGATTTTGAATCCAAAGTACTTGTCCAAAGGAATGAGCAGCAACTACATATTCAGCTTCAGTTGTAGAAGTAGCAACAATGGTTTGCTTCTTACACTGCCATGATATGAGTCTTCTGCCTAGGAATTGACAACCTCCTGTTGTGGAATTAGCTACAGCATAATCACTATCTGAGTAAGCTTCCGAATCAAAGGTTGAATCTCTAGGATACCATAATCCTAAATTAGGTTGACTTTTAAGATACTTAAAAATCCTCTTCACAGCATATAGATGTGACACCTTTGGATTGACTTGCAACCTTGAACAGGCACACACAACAAACATAAGATCTGGTCTTGAAGTAGTAAGATACATCAATGAACCAATCATTGACCTATATAGATGAATATAAATATTTTCACCATGTTCATCTTTTGACAAAGACTTCTTAGCTTCAAAAGGTGTGCTTGTACTCCTTGTATCCATACATGAAAATTTCTTCAAGATTTCAGCAACATATTTATCTTGGCTGATAAATATTCCATCTTTCCTCTGTTTGACTTGTAGTCCCAAAAAGAAAGTAAGTTCTCCCATAGAACTCATCTGAAATCTTCCTTTCATCAAAGCCTCAAACTCTTCACACCATGATTTCTTGGTTGAACAAAAAATAATGTCATCAACATAGACTTGTACTAGAATAATATCCTTAGCATTCTTTTTTATGAATAGAGTTTTATCAATGGTTCCTCTTCTATATCCATGTTCTAAAAGAAAATTGGATAAGGTTGCATACCAAACCCTTGGAGTTGGATGTAAACCATAGAGTGCTTTGATAACTTTGTAGACTCTGTTGGGTAATTTAGGATCTACAAAACCTGGAGGTTTTGAAACATATCCTCCTATGAAATAGTACCATAAAGAAAGGCACTTTTTACACCCATCTGATAGACTATAAAACCCATATATGATGCAAAGGCTAAAAATAACCTAATGGCTTCTATTCTTGACACTGGTGCAAAAACCTCATCATAGTCTATCCCTTCTTCCTGTCTATAGCCATGAGCAACAAGCCTTGCCTTGTTCCTCACAACAACTCCTCTTTCATCCTTCTTGTTTTTGAACACCCATCTAGTACCAATAACCCTTTTAATTGAGGGAAGATCCACAAGAATCCAAACCTTTTGTAGCTCAAATTATGTTAAGTCTTCTTGCATGGCATCTACCCATCATTCTTCATCAAGAGCCTGAGAAATTTTCTTGAGCTCTACTTGTGATAAGAAACAGGAAAACAAACAATGTTGAGTATCCTTATGATTTGTTCTCTGTTGTTGTTTGACATAACTCACAAGTGCATGAGTTTCAATATTAGCTTGAAGTTGTCTTCTGGTTTGCACAACAGACTTGGGATTTCCAATAATTTGAGTAGTAGGATGGTTGTTGTTGACTTTATGAGTGAGAATAGAACTGACTAGAATTTTAGTTTCCAAATTATTGAAACCAGTTACTGCACCCTGCTCATCATAGGAAGCTTTGGAGAAGATTCCTTCAGCTAGACTAGCATAAATGTCTTCATCGTCCATAGCTTGTAAAATATCTTCTAATGAATCAACAGACTTTGCAGATTTTGACTTAGCGGTACTTGCAGATGAGGTACCGCTAGGTGTAATATGTACTGCTGAATGTTGTGATTCCAAAGATTCTTCTCCTGAATGCTCATTAGCAGATGTAGCATTCTTTTATTTATCTTGAAGCCTCTGAAGCTCTTAGGAGGCTTGATCATCAATTGACGACATTGTTTGCTTCTGGGGAGTGACATCCATAGGAGAAACAGTAGGCATACTGGGTACATAGATGTGAATATCATCATCCTGAGATTCTAATAAAGAAGGTTCTCCTTGAGTACCTAACTTTCTTGTACCAATCTCCTCACATGCATTGTTAGTTTGACAATCCTTTTGCACAGAATAGTAATCCATGTAGTTAGTTAGATAATCTAGATCAGACTTCCAAGCATAACCTATTCCTGGGACATTGGGTTTATTTTCTAAGAAATTAACATGGGCATTTTCTTTAACCTTTTTAGATGCCAAGTTATAAACCCTATATGCTTTACTTTACAAAGAATATCCTACAAGATATCCTGGATCAGATTTTCCATCACACTTCCCCAAATGATCAAGAGTATTTAGTATAGACACATGACATCCAAAAGGTCTTAAATGACTTATAGTTGGCTTAATACCAGTCAAAAGTTCATAAGGTGTCTTGTTTTGAGGCTTGGTCACTAAGACTCTATTTAACACATAACATGCAGTATTGATTGCTTCTGCCCAAAATGTATTTGGCGAAAGAGAATCAGCTAGCATAGTTCTAGCAGCCTCAATTAGTGTCCTATTTTTTCTTTTAGCTACTCAATTTTGTTGTGGAGTCCTAGGATTACTAAATTGTCTCTTGATGCCTTTAGACCTACATAATTCATCAAATTCAACATTCTTGAATTCTGTCCCATTATCTGTCCTAATGATTAAGACTTGTTAAGGAAACTGCTTTTCAACTAAAGTGATAAAATCCTTAAGTAATTCATTGGTTTCACTCTTAAGAGCTAAAAAGAAAACCCAACTGAATCTACTATAATCATCTGTTATAACTAGGAAAAAGGTCTTATGACTAATGCTCCTAATAGAAACTGGACCAAACAAATCCATATGCAAAAGTTGCAAAGGCTTTGTCACAGAATTGACAGTCTTGGTCTTACAAGAGGTTCTATGTTGTTAACCTTTTTGACAAGCAGTATATGTGAAATCATTCTGAAAATATTTGTTAGGTAACCCTCTAACCAAATTCCTATTCACCAATCTTTTAAGATTCTTGAAATTCACATGACCTAACCTCCTATGCCATAAATTAGACTCTTCATTAAAACCCTTAGCTAGCAAACATGTATTACCACCTGTTGGAGTAATAGTGTGAAGATTAAAGGTGTACATGTTTTCTTGCATGGGTACCTTAAGCAGTACTTGAGATTCTTTAGGCAACTCAAAGTCTTTGGAGAGCACCAAGCAATCTGTATCTGTAAACAACACCTTGCTCTTTTTATCACACATTTGTGATACAGAAAAGAGATTGAATTCATTCAATTCTTTCACAAAGAACACATCCTCAAATTCCAACTTCCCTATATTGATTTTCCCTTTGCCAGTGATTCTACCTTTGCTACCTCCAAAGGCTACTGGTCCACCTCTAAATTCTTCAAATTCAGCAAGAAAATCTTTATTCCATGTCATGGGTCTTGAGCATCCACTATCTACTATGCCTTTATCTTTTAATTCATCAATAAGATGCCCCTGCACATAAAAAAACTTATTAGTTTTAACAGGGACCCAAGCCACATTTGGCTCGGATCTTGTGCGACCTACATACTTAAGAGTTTGATAGGTAGTTTTTCTAGTGAGACTACACACACTCTTATACTTCATGGTTCCTATCAAATAATCAAAGACATAAGTGGGTTTGTTTTCTATGAAACTTTTTGGCTTAAGTACTGTTTTAGCAGTACTTGCTTGAACACACAGTTTTTCACTTTTAGGAACCCACAGTTGTACTGGTTTGTTATTAGGCTTACTTCTAGATGTTCTAGCTTTCTCAACTATATTCTTAGAAGCCTTGTGGGACTTTGGTTTGACAGACTTTTGACCAGCGGTACTTGAGTTTAGTCTAGCAGTACTTGTAGTTCTAGACATGTCGGTACTTGGTTTACCAGACTTCAAAGGTACTAGACCTTGTTTCATAAGTACTGCTCTTGGAACAAATTTCTTGGTAGAGATATTAGTGACCTTATAAGGTTGAGCTACCCTTTTTGCATGATAAAACTTAGGTTTGTCGTCTTTAGATCCCTATTACCTATTAACCTGTGCATTTTTCCCATTACTTTTCTTTATGACCTTTTGTGCAGCCTTTTGTTTCACAATTTTATCTTCATGTAAAGTGAAATCTTTGATAAAATGGTGTAGATTACCACAAACATAACATCTTTTTCTTCTCAAAGAAGACCCAATAGGTTGTTTTGACTTAATTTTATCAAAACCTATCCCACCCCTCTTGGTTTTATTATGTTCTACATTTTTATCCAATGCCTTGCTAGGAGTTTTTACCTGCTTGGGAGCAGAGTTTTAGACACCTTAGACACAAAATTGCTCATTAAAGGTGGATAAACAATGTTTTTGGTCACAACATATTTATCTTGGGATAAAGTACTAGAGTTCGAATCATTAACAGCCTTTGATTCATCTAACTTTATACCTGTATCATCACTAGGGGGCATGAAAATTCCCGATAATGGTGGAGGAGCTGCCTTCATTTCTTCAGCATATCTATCATTTTCAGGAGTATCATCTGACTCACTAGAACTATCAAAAATCCCCTTTGATAAGTCCTTGTCAGTTAAAGTTATCCCAGGTTGGTCCTCAATATATCCTAGGCCTGATTTATCATAATACCCCATTTGTGAATTAATCAACTTACCCAATCCTTTAGAGGATCTTTGCCAATGATTAATCACTTCCCTTTCATTATAAAGACTGGCTTTTAAAGCTTCATTTTCTGCTGATACTTTTAAAAGTTGTTTTTCAAAAGCTTTAATTTCCACATCTTTTTCCCTTATTTTAAAAGTCAAAATTCTAATTTTATCTTCTAGTTTTGTTGACCCTTTTTATACAAAACTATATTTTCCTCTAGCTTAGCAACACCCTGTTTAAAAGCATTTGTTTCTATAGTGCACGTGTTGACCTTTTGATACTGTTCATCTAGTTCTACTTTTAAACTATTAAATTTGAGAACACAATCTTTAGAACAAGGATGTACCTTAGTGTCTTCATGTGAGAGAGCCATCAAACCAAGCTCTTCTTCTTCCTCATCTTCAGCCCAGTTCACCACTCCGTCTATAGTTACCAATGCTTTGGTTCCTTTGGGACTCCTGCTGTTTCCTTTTGGAAAGCTATCAGAAATTCTTGGACTGGTTCTATAGCTGTTTTTGGACTTTTGACTGCTACTTTCAGCCTTGTCTCTAGTGCACTCCCTTGCAAAATGTCCATTCCTACCACAGTTATAGCATTCAACTTTAGACTTGTCATATCCTAATGGTTCATTAGGATCCACAGTCATCTTCCTTCCAATCTTCTTAAAGAACCTATTAGATCTCACAAAGATCATAGCAGCTTGCCATTTGAGATCCATCTCCTCAACATCAGCATCATCCATTTGGAACAAGTCACTGAGAGTCAATCTTGGTCTGTTGTCTTGTCCAACAAAGAACGAGAAGGCATCATCGTCACTAAACAATGGTGAAGATCTTCCTTGTGGATTTGGGAGACAATAGGAATGCCTTCAGTACTTTGTGAGTAAGTACTGCTTGTAAGTCCTCTAGCGGTATTTTGGAAGTATGTATCGCTATTTGATCCACTAGCGGTATTTTGAAAGTAAGTACCGTCGTTACCTTCTGACACAAAATCCAAGTTAGACTTTGTTGTTGCTGCTGCTTTGGTCACCTTAATAAGTGTGAAGACACTTATCCTTTTACCACTTATTTCTAATAATAACAAGACCAAAACGTGTATTTTATGTCGTAAAAGTCGGAATTATGCGTGGTTTGTGTTTTTATTGTGTTTTAGGACCAAAAGATGAAAAAGGAAGAAAACATGGGCTATCACGCGCTTTTATCGAAGAAAACGAGAAAAGACGAAGTTGAAAGATCAAGAGTGCAAAAAGAACGGAAGTCCAAGGCCTATTCTGAAGATTTATCGAGGAAAAAGTCTAAAGACGGAAGTTTAATGAAGTCGAAGAACTCAAGTCTAACTATAGAAGAAAATTAGAAGACGAGTTCAATTTACATCGACAAATCCCGAGATGACATCGAGAAAGACAAAGAATTAAAATCGAGTCGAGAAGAAAGAAAGAAAGAAAGAAGGAAGCACATGCACCTCCTCATATCCTATAAATACCCTCCTAATGACACATTAGGAGGGTGTTAGCTAGTTTATGTTTCTTTCTTTAGTTTTCATTTTAGAGAGAGAAAGTGTTTAACTTTCTCCAACTAAAACTTCATCTTTTCTTTCTTTCATGTTTAAGCTTTAATTCACTTTTGTAATTTTGAATCTTTAATCTACAAGTTCAAGTTTAATCTTTCAATCTTAATCTTCTTCTACCTTTCTTTATTTTTAAGTTGTTTTTGATCAGTTATAATCTTTGATTTTGCTTAAATTTGATGTTTATGTGATTAAAGAGTTTATCTTTTCAATCCTATATAAGTTTTTATACGATTAAGCTTAAGGCTTGTTATGCGTTTTGGCTTATTTAGTATTTAGCTTATTTACCTTTTTTAAGTTTTCTTAAAAGTTTAGTGTTTTTAAAAAGTTCATCTTATAAAGTTTGCTTATTTGGTGATTTGATAAGCTTTCTATTCGTAGCTTATTGAGTCTCCTTATTATTGGTTTTTTTGAGTTTTTGATAAGTGCTTATTAGAAGTGCTTATTAGGATTTTTAGCTTATCTCCATTTTCGGATTACTTTTGCTCCATCGCAAAGTTAGGAATATCACATTCCGACGACCACATTCAGACAGTTTTAGTTTGATCGCAATAACCTTTAAGGTTCTACTTTGTGATCACGTGTATTTCCCCCTTATTCCGATCGTGATTGCGATCGCTCATTGCGATCGCACATTGCGACGGGTCTTAAGGTTACTTTAAGACGAAACTCTGCCCATTTTTTGCTAGCAACATTCCGATAGAAGTTACATTATTCCGATGCTTTGAACATTCCGACAGCTTTATTTCACATTCAGATAGAGTAACATTCCGATAGGAATTATTCCGATCGATAGTGTATTCCGATGCTTTGAACATTCCGACAGAACTGCATTCCGATAGAGTTAATTCACTTTGATATTCTGATGGTTATTCAGACAGCATTATTCCGACAGCTTTCATTTTCTATTATTCTGATGGTTTTTGTTTTTGCAACATTCCGACAGAATTGACTTGTTACATTCCGATGGTTTAAGTTTTTTTTAGTTTTATTAAGTTTTAATTTCCAAAATTTGCACGCTTCCCGAAATCTCTATTTTTACCAAGTGTTTTTCTAGTAATTTTTAAAGCTTTATTTTTACTCAACGACATTTTCATATTTACTTTTAGTTTAAAATAGATAATCAACCAAAACATTTATTTTTCCACCAAGAACGAGTGAGTCGCACTAATTAACGGTAATCAATTCGAAAAGACTTGGAACGCAATTATTTTATACTTGGAAATTCCTTGTATTGAATGGCGCCGCTGCCGGCTCTTTTTGTTAAGCTTAACGTTTTTTAGTGAAAGACGCGTTGCATTTTGAGATCCGTTCATTCGTGAACGTTATTTTCCTTGCTTAAAATTTTTTAAAAAATCCATAAAAATTAAAAAAAAAAATTCGAAAATTCAAAAACATTAAAAAACAATAAAAAGCATTCTTTTCCAAAGTTTTGCACCAAAAAGATTTGATTTTTACTAGTACATATATATTCTTTGTTTATTTGGTTTCTTTCTCTTTTGTAGGTGTATGCGTACTAGATCTTCAACTTATCCAGAGCCCGAGACTCGTAAAGATTTAGATATGGCTGGTGTGCACAACAACAATAACAACCCACCTCTACCCAATTTAAATAATAATAACAACAACAACAATGTTCCCCCAACCGACTTACGAACAATGGAGGAGCTTTGTCAGCCAACAATGAACAGACGCGGATGACCGATTGCGCCGATGCAAATTACGGCTCCTGAATTTTCATTGAAGCATCACATGATCCAGCAAGTTCAAAACGCTTGTCCTTTTCGCGGATTACCCGATGATGATGCCAACAAACACCTCGACAAATTCATTACCGTCACCCAAAGCATGAAACTTCCCGGTGTTACTATGGATTTCCTTCGCCTACATCTCTTTCCACACACTTTATCCCACCATGCCGAAAAATGGTTTGATCATCTTCCCAAAAACTCAATTCATACATGGAATGACATGACTCAATGATTTTTGTCGCGCTACTTCCCACGATCCATGGTCACTAGTCTTCGTAACCAAATCAGTGGATTTACTCAAGAACCTGATGAGTCGCTTTTTGATGCTTGGGAAAGTTATAATGTCTTGATCGACCGTTGTCCGAACTATAACATGCTCCCCGTTACTTTGATTTATACCTTCTACAATGGTGTAACTTTTCGTGATCGTGATACGATTAATGCTGCCGTTGGTGGTACATTCATGAAGAGAAGACCTGAGGAGTGTAGAGAGCTTATAGAGAACATGACCACTCACCACAAAAATTGGGATTCGTCCGCATCCTCAAGATCAAACCCGAGAGTCAATGTTTCTTCTACTTCAGCAACCCCAGATATGACCGAATTCACTCGCATGATGGCCGAAATGAACAAAAGTATTCTACTCGTAGCTACGAATCAACAACAACAAGCTAAAGCTGTAGCAACTTTTTGTGAGATTTGCGGGGATTCTCATTCATACACCGATTGTCCTTACACTCATGACAATCCGGAAAATGTGTATGCCACCAACGGTAACTTTTCTATGGGAGGCTATCAAGTACGTCCTCAAGGTGACCGCAATTTGCTTAGTTATCGTTCGAATAACTTTCTTTCACCACCCGGTTTTCAATCCCATAATAGACCACCACCACCTTAATTGAACAACACACAATACCCACCAAGGAACCAAGGCCAACGAAGTAACTACCATGGGAATTCTTCTAATAATCAAAGGAATTATAACTCAAATCAAGGGAATTTTAATAGTCAAAATCAAGGGGCTTTTAATGGGCAAAACCAAGGGTTTCAAAAACAACTTTAACCAAGGTTTTAATAATAACAATGCTTATCAACAACAATATCCAAACCAAGGTTTTCAAAATCAAGGGCAAAACACGAATTCCCCTTCAATGGACTTGGTTCTTCAAAAGTTGACTGATAAGTTGAGTGGGAACATGAGAAAATCATGTCTGCTATGCAAGAATCGTGTGATAAGAAATTTATGCTAATGTTTCAAGCCATTAATCCCCAAGGCCCACCCCAAGGTACTCTCCCTTCTAACACCATGACCAATCCTAGGGCCAACGTTAATGCCATCACTACTAGGAGCGGTAAGATCATCCTTGAACCTTCTTCTTCACCAACTAACCAAGGACCCGAGATTCCTTCTACTTGTGATATACCACCCGTTATGCCTTCGTCTGCACCTTATGTCCCACCAATACCTCAAGTTTTTACCACACCTTCGGTTCCAAAACCGGTCCCTCCACCTTCTACTTCTACCCCTCCACCACCCAAGGATGTGAGTGAGAATTCCATTCCAAAGCCTTCATCTCAACCCAATATACCTTATCCCTCACGGTTGAGGAAAGAGAAGTTGAAAAACAAGGATGATATTTAGGTTTCTAACTTTCTTAAAATGTTTAAACAACTGAATTTCAACATCTCCTTTGCTGAGGCTCTTGCTCACATGCTTAAATATGCTAAGATGTTTAAGGATCTTTTAAGTGATAAGGAAAAATTGCTCGACATCGCCAATACCCAATTGAATGAGAATTGTTCTGCCGTTCTTTTGAGAAAACTTCCAGTTAAGTTAGGAGATCCCGGTCGTTTCTTGATTCCTTGCAACTTCCCCGGGGTAGAGAATTGTATGGCCCTAGCCGATCTAGGTGCGAGTATAAACTTAATGCCATTAGGTGTTTGGAAACAATTATCTCTACCCGAGCTAGTCCCCACACGAATGACATTGGAGTTAGCGAACCGGATGGTTTCTTATCCGGTGGGGATAGCCGAAGACGTCTTCGTCGGTGTCGATAAATTCACCTTTGCGGCGGATTTTGTCGTCGTTGACTACGAGATGGACCCCCGTGTTCCATTAATCGTTGGACGTCCATTCTTGAGGACCGGTCGCACTCTCATTGATGTAGCCGTGGGCGAATTAATTATGAGAGTTGGGGACGATAAAATCGTCTTCAACATGGGAAAACTTTCTAAGCAACCTTCTGAAAACGAGAGTGTTAATTTCATTGACGTTCTTGATGAGGCTTGTGAAGAACATTTCAAATATGCTTGTAAAATTGGTTCTTCTTCTCTTCCCATTGTTGAGACCGTTGCCTCTATTGCTCCATCACTAACTCCATTTGGAGAAAGTGATTTCATTTTGAAATAATTTGAAGCAACTTTGGGAGATGTAGACTTACAATATGACGATTCTCCCTCCAATTGGGATGAAGACATTCGTACCATTGAGAAACTTCTCAATGAGGACCATATTTCTCCACCATCTCCTAAGGATATCTCTATCGATGATCCGAATTTGACTACGCCTTCCATCGAAAATCCTCCGGATTTAGAGCTTAAGGATCTGCCCTCTCATCTCGAGTACGTTTTCCTTGAAGACAACAAGAAGTTACCCGTCATCATCGCAAAGGACTTGAAAGAAGAAGAAAAATCTCGCCTTATCGCCGTGCTGAAAAATCATAAGAAAGAGATTGCTTGGAAAATCTTCGATATTCGTGGAATTGATCCTCACTTTTGCACACATAAAATTCTCATGGAGGACGATTTTAAACCCACTATTCAAAACCAAAGAAGGGTGAATCCTAAGATCCATGACGTTATCAAAAAAGAGGTTATCAAACTTCTTGATGCGGGAATGATCTACCCTATCTCGGATTCACCATGGGTTAGTCTGGTCCATTGTGTGCCTAAGAAAGGCGGAATCACCGTTGTGCCCAATGAAAACAACGAGTCGATCCCTACTCGTCTCGTTACAGGGTGGAGAGTTTGTATAGACTATCACAAACTCAATGATGCTACGAGAAATGATCATTTTCCCCTTCCTTTTATGGACCAAATGCTTGAACGTCTAGCGGGTAATGACTATTACTGCTTTTTAGACGGCTTCTCCAGGTATTTTCAAATTCCCATCGACCCCAAAGACCAAGAGAAAACCACATTCACTTATCCTTATGGAACATTTGCTTATAAAAGAATGCCTTTCGGCTTATGCAATGCTCCCGGGACATTCCAAAGGTGTATGATGGCTATCTTCCATGACATGGTTGAAGAAACTATGGAAGTCTTCATGGATGATTTCTCGGTCTATGGTGATTCTTTCTCTCATTGCCTTGCCAATTTGGAACGCATGCTTAAGCGGTGTGAAGACACTCGCCTTATTCTAAATTGGGAAAAATGCCATTTCATGGTAAAAGAAGGCATTGTTCTTGGACACAAAATCTCAAAAGCCAGCCTTGAAGTGGACCGTGCTAAAGTGGATGTCATAGCCAAATTACCTCCACCTTCAACCGTGAAGGGTGTGAGAAGTTTCTTTGGTCATGCGGGCTTCTATCGTCGATTCTTTCAAGATTTTTCTAAAATCGCCCGCCCGATGACCCACCTATTGGAAAAAGATACTCCTTTTATCGTTTCTAAATATTGTATTGAATCCTTCAATATTCTTAAGGACAAGCTAACTATGGCACCGGTCTTGGTTACCCCTAATTGGGAGCTACCTATTGAATTGATGTGCGATGCTAGCGACTTTGCTATTGGAGCGGTTTTGGGCCAAAGAGTGAACAAACACTTCCAACCAATCCATTATGCTAGCAAGACAATGACGGGGGCTCAATTGCATTATACCACTACCGAAAAAGAGCTTTTAGCTGTAGTGTATGCTTTAGAGAAGTTCCTCCCCTATCTTGTCCTTTCCACCACTATCGTGTACACCGATCATTCCGCGTTGAAGTACTTGTTAACTAAACAAGATTCCAAGCCAAGACTTCTTCGTTGGGTTTTGCTCCTTCAAGAATTTAAAATTGAAATTCGTGACAAGAAGGGAGCCAAAAACCTAGCCGTGGATCATCTGAGTAGACTTGAGGATCCTTATCAAGGGGATCATCCAAATCAAGAGATCAATGACTCTTTTCCCCTTGAGGCCTTAATGTCTATCAACTCCAATCTTGATGACACCCTGTGGTTTGCGTACATTGCAAACTACTTAGCGGGTGGTATTCTCATCGAAGGGTTAACATCCCAACAAAAGAAGAAGTTCTTTAAAGATGTTAAGACTTACTTTTGGGATGACCCTTATCTCTTCAAACAATGTGCTGATCTGATTATTCGTCGGTGTGTTGATGGACCCGCAGCTTTAGACATTCTCGAAGCTTGCCATAGAGGACCCACCGGTGGTCACTTTGGTCCCAACTACACCGCGAAGAAAGTGTTTGGCTCGGGATTCTATTGGCCCACCATTTATCGTGACGCTCACGAGATGGTTAAAAATTGTGATGCTTGCCAACGCCAAGGCAAGATCACACATAAAGATGAGATGTCTCAAAATTTCATTCAAGAATGTGAAATCTTTGACGTATGGGGTATCGACTTTATGGGGCCATTTCCATCATCTAAAGGGAACAAGTACATCCTTGTAGCCGTTGACTACGTATCCAAATAGGTTGAAGCTAAGGCTCTCCCTACGAATGATGCGAGGGTGGTTGTGAACTTTTTGAAGCAACTTTTTGCTCGATTCGGTGTTCCTCGTGCTATCATCAGTGACCGCGGGACTCATTTTTGCAATGATCAATTCGCAAGAGTCATGGCTAAGTATGGTGTCAATCACCGTCTTTCCACCGCCTATCATCCCCAAACAAATGGTCAAGCCGAGATATCTAACCGTGGACTGAAGAGAATTCTTGAGCGTACTGTGGGAGAGCATCATGCCTCGTGGGCCGATAAGTTAGACGATGCTTTGTGGGCTTTCCGTACCACATATAAGACTCCGATTGGTTGCACTCCTTATCGTCTTGTGTACGGGAAGGCATGCCACCTCCCTATTGAGCTGGAACATAAGGCGTTCTGGGCCTTGAAGTGGGCCAATTTTGACATCAACAAAGCCGGTGATCTTCGAAAGATTCAACTCCACGAGCTAAATGAACAGAGGAATGACGCTTATGAGAATTCATTTATCTACAAAGAGAAGACCAAGATCATCCATGATGCTAGGATTAAGAACCGAGAGTTCCACGTTGGTGATCAAGTTTTACTCTTTAACTCTCGGTTGAAGATCTTCTCGGGCAAGCTGAAGAGCCGTTGGTCTGGTCCATTAACCGTCGCCAAAGTCTTCCCTTATGGCACCATTGAGCTTTCTCAGCCAAATGGGCCCCAATTTTAAAGTGAATGGCCAGCGCGTGAAGCTGTACTTTGGTGAGGACATCTCTCATGAGATGATTCCATCCCTCACTACGTTTCCCTTGAATTAGTTATGGGTCGAGTCAGGATCGTGACTCGGTTAACAAAAACAAGCGCTTCTCGGGAGGCAACCCGTTGATCTATCCTTTACCGTTTACATAATAAGTGTAGGGGGAGCCCCATATGTGTTTGTTGTCTTGTTTATTTTGATGTGCAGGGATTAAGAGCTTCAAAGATCCATTCTCGATAACTTTTGACGAACCGTGATCCTGTGTGCCCGTCTTCCTAGTTCTATCCTAAAATGTCGTGATTCAATATTTCATATATTATATGTTCACATAGGAATCACTATAGTTGTCCTTTCCTTAGCAAGATTTAAACAAAGTGCACAATATCCTAAGTGTAGGGGAGATTACTCCCACATGCTTAAACATTGAGGACAATGTTTATATCAAGTGTAGGGGGACTTATATCGAAGTAAGTGGTCTTTTCCATGAATTTGCCCTCATTTTAACTGGGAAATTTGATTTTTCGACATTTTTCAAAACTTTTAATCTATTTTGTCCTAGTAGTATAGTAGTATTCTCCTTTGTTATCGTTATTTACTTTCTGTGTTGGAATAAATTTTTAATAAAGTGGTTTTAAATTTTTCAACGTCGTAAATCTTTTGACTCAACCCGAGTTTACTTACCTAAGTTTACTCTAGCTAGTATCCTTAACGCGTTTAAGTCATGTTTTGCTAGGCTTTTATATAGGGAACTTTAAAACGCGAAAGTCTTAACTCTCACGGGTTAAGAACAAGAACTTTTCGCAAGTTCCTATAATTGATCCTAGAGAGTTGTTTATCAAGGGAACTTTAAAATGCGATTTCTAAACTTGAAAAAGTCTAAGAATTTGCAAGATCCTATAGATAACTCGAAAACTCAAAACTTTGATTTAATTGGCTAAGCATCCACGAGTCTCATTCCTTGAGATTTTAAATTGTGGAGAACGAGAGATGATAGAGTCAGTTATAAGTTTGGTATTCTTTCATGAATTTATGTGAGTTGATTATAAGCTTTTTCTCCCATCGCTTGCTAATAAATTTATCTGCAATAAATAAGGTTGTACGATTTGAAAAGTTACTTAGCTTCTAGCACAAGATCGTTTAAAAGTTGCTCGGTATTAATTAGAGTTCATAGCCAAGGCATAACTTATTGAAGCGGGATGCGAAGATTGGCGAGTCCGAAAAGGTCATAACAAGACATGAGGGCTACATTTTGTTGCTAAATATCCAAAAGTGATGTGAAGAATCATTTATCGAAAATCAATATGAAGGATCGAGACACACGACGAAAAGCAAATACTCCCCTAAAGATCATGGAGAAGTCTATCCGAAAAGACCTTAGCAAGGTATGAGGATAAATAGATCCAAGTCCTAAAAGGAGGCGGATCGTTGTATATCAAAGTCCAAAATAAAGATTGGAGAAAAATGAAGAAGTCGTGGTCCAAATATGAAGAATCTCTCAAAAACTTCAAGTGAAGAAATTCCTATTATAAAGAGAAGACCATAATTTCAAGAACGTCTCTCAAAGATTCGAAGTATGAAGTCGCTGCCAAATATCGGTCCGAGAAAGGTCTCAAATCTTGAAGCGAGTTATGCCAAGATATGAACTTTAAGAGGTCCCGAGAAGCAGTTTTAAAAGATTTTGTCCTTTAGCTAACTATTGATTAAATCGTCCCACTTTATTTTCGGCCTAAATAAACTATCGAAATAAGTTAAACAATGTATCCTCGTGATCATTCAAGACAAAATTAAAATATAAGAGATACACCTAGGAATAAGGGAGTCTAAGTGAATAATTGGCACACATGAATTTGTGTTAGTTTGCTGACTTATAATAACAATGATCTCGTTTATAAGCTTGGTTTGGGGGACGTGAAACTTGAGGATGATGAACATTCATGACGGCCAAAACCCCAATGTAAGTCTTCGATTTCTTTACTTGTTTTGTACATATTTCTATCTTTTTAAGTTTAGTATTTAAATAAAGGCCAAGGTGGGTTATTTATGATGAGAAATGTAAATTGTGCTTTGAAATTAATGCATTACATGAGGGCATTGCAATGGTCAAGTGTAGGGGATTTAATAAGTGTGAAAACACTTATCCTTTTACCACTTATTTCCAATAATAACAAGACCAAAACGTGTATTTTATGTCGTAAAAGTCGGAATTTTGCGTGGTTTGTGTTTTTATTGTGTTTTAGGACCAAAAGATGAAAAAGGAAGAAAACATGGGCTATCATGGGCTTTTATCGAAGAAAACGAGAAAAGACAAAGTCGAAAGATCAAGAGTGCAAAGAACGCAAGTCCAAGGCCTATTCTGAAGATTTATCGAGGAAAAAGTCTAAAGACGGAAGTTTAATGAAGTCGAAGAACTCAAGTCTAGTTATAGAATAAAATTCGAAGACGAGTTCAATTTACATCGACAAATCCCGAGACGACGTCGAGAAAGACAAAGAATTAAAATCGAGTCGAGAAGAAAGAAAGAAAGAAGGAAGCACATGCACCTCCCCATCTCCTATAAATACCCTCCTAATGACACATTAGGAGGGTGTTAGCTAGTTTACTTTTCTTTATTTAGTTTTCATTTTAGAGAGAGAAAGTGTTTAACTTTCTCTCACTAAAACTTCATCTTTTCTTTCTTTCATGTTTAAGCTTTAATTCACTTTTGTAATTTTGAATCTTTAATCTACAAGTTCAAGTTTAATCTTTCAATCTTAATCTTCTTCTACCTTTCTTTATTTTTAAGTTGTTTTTGATATGTTATAATCTTTGATTTTGTTTAAATTTGATGTTTATGTGATTAAAGAGTTTATCTTTTCAATCCTATATAAGTTTTTATACGATTAAGCTTAAGGCTTGTTATGCTTTTTGGCTTATTTAGTATTTAGCTTATTTACCTTTTTTAAGTTTTCTTAAAAGTTTAGTGTTTTTAAAAAGTTCATCTTATAAAGTTTGCTTATTTGGTGATTTGATAAGCTTTCCATTCGTAGCTTATTGAGTCTCCTTATTATTGGTTTTTTTGAGTTTTTTATAAGTGCTTATTAGGATTTTTAGCTTATCTCCATTTTCGGATTACTTGTGCTCCATCGCAAAGTTAGGAATATCACATTCCGACGGCCACATTCAGACAGTTTCAGTTTGATCGCAATAACCTTTAAGGTTCTACTTTGCGATCACGTGTATTTCCCCCCTTATTTCGACCGTGATTGCGATCCCTCATTGCGATCGCACATTGCGACGGGTCTTAAGGTTACTTTAAGATGAAACTCTGCCAATTTTTTGCTAGCAACATTCCGATAGAAGTTACATTATTCCGATGCTTTGAACATTCCGACAACTTCATTTCACATTCAGATAGAGTAACATTCCGATAGGAATTATTCCGATCGATAGTGTATTCCGATGCTTTGAACATTCCGACAGAACTGCATTCCGATAGAGTTAATTCACTTTGATATTCTGATGGTTATTCAGACAGCATTATTCCGACAGCTTTCATTCTCTATTATTCCGATGGTTTTTGTTTTTGCAACATTCCGACAGGATTGACTTGTTACATTCCGATGGTATAAGTTTTTTTTAGTTTTATTAATTTTTAATTTCCAAAAATTGCACGCTTCCCCGAAATCTCTATTTTTACCAAGTGTTTTTCTAGTAATTTTTAGTTTAATTCTTAAAGCTTTATTTTTACTCAACGACATTTTCATATTTACTTTTAGTTAAAATAGATAATCAACCAAAACATTTATTTTTCCACCAAGAACGAAATTATTTTATACTTGGAAATTCCTTGTATTACACCTCAACGCCTATAACATCCATCTCATAAGCTCTAAGATTGTTGTAGAGATGATCAAAAGGAATTGTATCTAGATCATCCCTTGTGATGAAGTGCATACCCATTGCTTTCCACTCTTGTGGAACACTCCTTAAGAATATCAGATTAGTTTCTTCATTAGGAATTATTTGTCCATAAACTGCTATTTGAATGAACAGCTTACTGAACCTTCCATATCCACCATGGATTCCTTCTATATTATAAATTGAGAAGTTATCAAATTCTTGTTTCAAAACAATCTTCTTCATCTTCTTAGATTTGTCATTACCTCCAAATCCAAGTTTGATGGCATCCCACATAGCCTTTGCATCCTTGTAGTGATGAAAGATAGGTAAGATGTCCTCTGAAAGTACCATAGCCAAAGTAGTTCTGGCCTTTCTTTCTCGGATCTCTGCTTGTACCTCCTCAGCAGTCATAGCAGGAAAAGCATAGCATGTACCATCAGGCAACTAGTGTAACTTCTTAGGTGTATTCCCATTCTTGATAACTTGCCACATAGTATGATCTGTGTGATTCAAGTAATGTTCCATCTGCATAGCCCATGTCTCATAATTATCACCCTTGAGAACTGGGATTTTGAAAGCAGAGAGAGTATGGGAAGGTGTTGTAGTTATAGAAGTAACTACAACATATATGGCTTGAACACCTTGTGGTGGTGCAGGATGCACAACTTGAGGCTGTCCATGTGGTATTCGATCAGGATCTGGAATGTCTTCCAAGTGAGGGTCATCACCAGGTTGAGACATTGAGTTTTAGTGTGAGTGGAGATTTTAGGGTTGTGTTCTTCTTTTTCAGAGTTTCTCAACAAGCTCTGATACTACTTGTTGATCCCTTTGATTGGATCTACATTTTGTTAAGAACTAGTATAGTAGTTTGTAATCAAACTAAAACACTTTGAGAACTCTTACTCAAGCTAAATAAGTTATGCGCAATCTAACTTATAAAGCACAGAAGAACAGAATTACTTTTAACTATTCTATTCTCTTATTAATTGACTTGAATGAGGTACATGAATGTCATCGTACCTATGTTTCTTTTATAGAGTAAGGAACCCTAGAAACCTTAGAATATTCTACAAAGATAACTATATCACAGACAATATATTATCAATATTCTAACTATTAAGTATATCACATAAGATATACTCTAACTATAACTATGACATGTCTTATACAAAAATATATTCATCCTAATCAATATAGCAGTACTTACTTTATAAGTAGCAGTACTTACTATGCACCGCGTTAACACTAACGGTACTTTGATAATACTAACAATACTTAAATTACACTGACAGTACTTGACACTTAACAATAATTCCCAACATTCTATCATCCAAGCTTTGGGTGCTTGTTTAAGACCATAAAGAGCTTTCTTAAGCTTGTAAACATGATTCGGTTTCTCAAAATCAATGAAGCTGGGAGGTTGAGCCACATATACCTCCACATTGATCAAATCGTTAAGAAATGCACTATTTACATCCATTTGTTGAAGCTTAAATTCTAGATCACAAGCATAAGCTAAAAGGATCCTAATAGACTCTAACCTTGCTACGGGTGCATAAGTCTCGTCATAATCGATACCTTCTTGTTGATTATAGCCTTGAGCTACAAGTCGAGCCTTGTAACGAGACACTACACCATTCTCATATAGTCTGTTCCTATAGACCCATTTGGTTCCTATAATGGTAGTACTTCTAGGTGGAGGAACAAGTTCCCAAACGTCATTAGCAATGAATTGATTCAATTCTTCTTGCATGGTGATGACCGAACTCTCATCCATCAAAGCTTCTTTAACATTCTTTGGTTCAATCAAAGAGAAGAAACAAAAGAAGTGTTAACATAAGATTCAAGCTAACAAGAGGTGATCCGGAGGTCGGGGAGGATAAAAGAAATGCTTAGACATTTTAGAGAGAGAAAGATAACAAGAAGAAGGTAGTGTGTGTATTTAAGAGAGAGAAAGTGAAATACACAAATGGGAATCCTCACCCCTCCATGGAAGTATGGAGGGGAATATATAGGCTAAACAAGAGATCACTTTGACAACATGTCAATAGTAGTCCCTCCACGTTTTGCCTATCTGAATCAAATGTAATTCCGTAAATGGCGCTCACATTTTAGGGCTAACAAGAAGTTACTTTGATCTTGGACTTGAGATCTAAGGGTCCCTTGATTAAGGTCGCCTATGACTTTATATAGTGCATGATCCTTAGAATCCTTAATGTTTACTCCTTTTTCAACATTAAGGTATTCAACTCCTAATTTTTTAAACTCTTTGGCATTAACTATGTCTATTTCATCTAAGTCATCATCTACCAAAGGTGGTGTCTTACATAAAGGTGGAGTTTCATCGAATGTCACGTTGAGTGATTCTTTGATTACACCCGATGTTCTATTTAGGACTATGTAGGCTTTACTAGTTTATGAATATCTTAAAAAGATACCTTCGTACGACTTTAGGTCGAACTTGGTAAGGTAGTATTTAGTGTTGAGAATGAAGCACTTGCTTCCAAATACCTTAAAATATTCTAATGAGGGCTTCTTACCTTTAAGAATCTCATAGGGTGTCTTTCCTAGAAAAAGTCAAATAAGAATTTGTTGTCCCATATTCTTAGATAATTAAACAAGAAAGGTAGATAAAAGATGGAAGATTTTTAGAGAGAGAAAGTAGTGAGAGAAAGTAGAGAGAATGGTTGGAACTTTTGGAGGATTAGATTAATGAGAGAAAAATGAAATGACCAAAACCCTTTCTAACATGCTAAGAAGGGTATATATAGTCCACCCACATGCGGGCTTGTTTATGGACTATAGTCTAATGGGCCGGGCTTTCCTTTTGGGTTTTAGTTACTTATGAATGAACTTTAGCCTAAAGTTAAGCCCGTATAACACGACTAATCTACTACCTATTACAACATTCTATTATACGATACATACTAAACATATAACCGAGCATTCTTGTTTGACTCAATATTTTGAGGCTAACAATCTCCCCCAATGAGAGGTCATTACCCTTTATGAGAGGTCATTACCCTTTGTCATTTGGAGATTTGTATAGATTACTAATCTCGCCATAAATGAGTCTCGAACGTGTAATAATAGTCTTGTTTCTTCGTGTTGTGATCTTTGAGCCTTTGTCGTTGTCTTTCGACTTTGTCTTTTGATCTTGAGATCTTCAGATCATCCTTGACTTGTCTTTGCCATCTTGCGATCTTGTGTCTTCATCCACATGCTCACACTATTAATTGTTGAGTATGTCTTTAGGCATGAGTATGTGGTTCTGAATCTTTGACTTTGCTGAGTACATCGTGACGCCACCTTCTTGAGACAAAACATAGACACGGACTGAATGGCTTTGACATTCGTCCTAAATCGGTAGTGTTTTACCTCCGGTCGGTGAAGACCGTTATACGATATTAAATACCGTACCTGTGAATAGGTAGATTAAATTAAGAATCTCCTTGACAGTGTTTCGCGGCAGTACTAGCCGTTCTCTTTAATCGACCGTCTCAAAGCAAGACTGCGAACATAAAGAGTGAATCAATTGGATAAATATCCGCTTGATTAAAGTCGTCAATTCAAATTCCTGGAACAAGTTTGATTCATTAAGAATATTACCATTGTTGCTTTCCAGTTGACACAAGCTTGATTCATAAGAATCTCGCAAGTTACCTACCGTAGCGCTGTTTGATGTTGACGCTAGAAGGATTTCCATTCGTCACTGTGAATATTAATGAATATCACTCTGAATGTTCTGGAAATACCATAAAGATATTGCGTAGAAACCTGATACGAGTTTGAATCGATAAAGGAACAAACCATTGTTGCTTTTCAGTTTCACATATGTTCAATTCATAAAGAATCTTACACATGACCTACCGCAGTGCTGTTTGATGTTAACACTGGAAGGATTTTCACTCATCATTATGAATACTTGGTAGTATCACTCTGAGTGTTCTAGCAATATCACAAGGATATAGCGTAGGACTCTCTTGATCATCATCCGTGTGTCCTAACGAGATTTGATTGATCTCTTGGCTCTAGACTCGATTTGTGCACTTTTAGTGGTTGGAGGCTAGAGCAGATGCCACCTATTCAATATCAACTATCTCAGAGTGAGAAAGTCGATAGAATTCATGTTGATCTCCGTGACAATAAAACAAACTTCTTTTGAGAGAAGCCTGAGTAGCTAGGGAAGGGTTGTGCACTTCATCACTGGGTCCATGATGAGTTGTCTTCATGATGTGTTGACCCGGTTTCTGCCTAAGTTGTATGCAGGGCTTCTTTCTTTACACCCTTTATCCTTACATTTCTTTTTCATTCTTCAACCCCTTCAATGCTTACCAAGACATCATTACTAGCACCTTGTTGTGATTGTTCGAATGCTAGCATCAGTACTTAGTCAGCATTCAGCTACGTTCACATTCTACTCCATCTTTCCTAAGGACTTCTAGTAATCTATTGGATTGCCACTAGGAAGATCCCTCCGGTTTTGGTTGGATCATTGGACTTAAACCTAACCACCCTTTTGACGCCAATAACGTCGTGGATTAAAGATGTTATGGGTATTTGATCGTAACCATGAAAACCACTTCAAATGTCAAACAAGGTGTTTGAAAAACATTTAACACCTTGATAGTTTTGTCGTTTCAGAAATGCTCCCCCTTCACATGTGCATCGATAATCGAAAGCGTTTCACACATGTAGGTAAGAGTTAAATTGCTTGAGTCTTCTATAAGATCACATTTTAATCACATTTTCTCCCCTATCTCTAATATATAAAATCTTTTGATATTAGAGATACCAAATTTGATTAAAATATATCACGAAAAATAGTCTTGAAAATCTTCGGGAGAAAGATGTGTCATTCTTTGCATGAAGTTGAACCCTCAAAAATTGATCAAATTGAATTGTCATTGTGAGGATGTGATCCACATTTCGCTTTTTGGGGATGGGAGTTGTTGAACACACAATTTTTGAAAGATTTTGAATAATCATTGAAAAATTCTTGAAAAAATTGTGTTCAACGATTTTTGAAAAACTCTATTTCTTTTTGGCGAAGAGGTTTTTCTAAAACATAAACTTGAGTTCATAGACTTTGAATGTCTTCACGAATCCACTCAAGTGTAAGAAGATTTCTCTTCTTTTGCTGAGAGTAAGGGCACTAAAGCGTACACTCCCCCGTGAATATAGATCCGGGTTGCAATCTGAAAGTGATTACAAGCCATTGTGTTGAGCTCAAAACGTTGAATGTTTTGTGACAAGCTCAACCCAAGATAGATTGCTCTACCCGTTGTTGGAAAATTTGTCCAGAATAGACATTTTCCTTTATTAATAGTAGAAATGACATGTTTTGAAAAAATATTTACAACTTTCATTCGAGCTTTATGTACACACCCGTGTCGTTATTGAGCGACATTTCTAGGTACGTCCATATTATCGATAGAGAAAGACATGTCGAGAAGAATATTTTTGGTTTTTCAAAGATTTTTAATTTTGTGTTTTGTTTTTATATGTTTTATATTTTTGTATTTTGCTTTTTCAAAAATATTTACAGGTAGATGTTTGATAGATGAATCAAGCAGGCACCTTTGTCAGAATCTCCAGGTCTGCTGGAGTCAAACATCTCATACCAATTTGCCTAACGAGGTACTCAAACCTATCTTTCGATAGAGCTTTCGTAAGCAAGTCGGCTAATTGGTAATCCGGTCCAACAAAGTATAGTTCAACGATACCTCGTTCAACTTGTTCCTTTATGAAGTTGTATCTGACATCAATGTGCTTTGTGCGGGAATGTTGTATCGGATTACAGGAGATGGCTATGGCCCACTTTGAGTCATAGTACATAGGTACTTTATAAAAGTGGAAGCCATAATATGTGAGTTGTGTTCTCATCCATAGAACTTGAGCACAACTAGCACATAGAGACACATACTCCGCTTCGGCTGATGATAGTGACGTGCAATCCTGCTTCTTGGAAGACCATCCCACAAGCTTATCTTGACCTAGAAATTGTGCACCACCAGAAGTACCTTTTCGTGTATCAAGACACCCTGCATGATCAGAATCTGAATAGGCCGTTAGAAAGAAACCGGTTTCCCTCGGATATCAGAGTCCCAAATGAATGGTATTCTTAAGGTACCGAAAGATCCGTTTAACCTCCTTGAGGTGCTTTTCAGTGGGTCGTGCTTGATATCGTGCACAATAACACGTAGCATATGAAATATCGGGTCTGCTTGTTGTCAAGTACATGAGGGAGCCGATCATGGAACGATATCTTGTTTGATCTATGGCATTTCCCTCCAAGTCAGCATCTAACGATGTGGTTGATAATGGTGTCCCAACGAGATCACATGAATTCATACCATGCTTTTGATTATCTCTTGACAATACTTATCTTGGTTTATAAAGATACCACTTGGGGATTGGTGAACTTAAATTCCTAAAAAGAATTTTAGTTCGCCCATCATAGACATTTCAAATTTGTTGTGCATGACTTTTTCAAACCATTTAGAAAGTTTTGGGTTTGTAGACCCAAAAATAATGTCATCAACATAAATCTGCACAAGCAAAATGTCATCTCCATATTTATAAGTGAACAAAGTTAGATCAATGAAACCTTTTGAAAAACCTTTGGATACCAGGAATTTCGAGAGGTCGTCGTACCACGCCCTTGGAGCTTGATTGAGTCCATATAGTGTTTTGTGGAGACGATACACCTTGTCAGGATAATGAGGATTAACGAATCCTTCCGGCTGCGTAACATAGACTTCTTCCTTCAAAGGACTATTTAGAAATGTTGTCTTCACGTCCATTTGATAAACAATGAATCCTTTATGTGCAACATAAGCAAGGAAAATCCTGACCGCTTCCATACGAGCAACTGGTGCAAATGATTTGTCAAAATTAATTCCCTCTTTCTGGCCATACCCCTTAGCCACTAGCCTAGCTTTGTTCTTTATGATCGTGTTTTCTTCATCCATCTTGTTTTTCCAGATCCAACGAAGATTTAATGGAATCACATCGTATGGTCTGTCAACAAGTTCCCAGACTTTAAGTCTTTCAAATTGTTGAAGTTCTTCCGTCATCGATTCAATCCAAGCATGATCAGCCATGGCTTCTTTGATGTTTTTCGGTTCAGATGTACTCACGGCGAGTGCGAACATACAAACATCGCCATCGGTGGCTAGTTGTCGTCTTGTACGAACAGGCTGTGAAGGGTTTCCAATTACTTTAACCAAAGGATGTTCTCGGGTCCAATGATGTGTTGAAGGATGTCGTTGATAGAACGTATGCATATTTGACGGATCAACATGGTGAATAGAAGACTCTCCAGTTTCGTGTACCGGTGTACCAAATGGGTTGTGAAAATCGTCATCGTCAGATAATGCATCGTCTGCTTGGTTTGTGTTCTCTTGAGCAATGACAGTAGTTGTGGATGTTGTATGATGTTGAAGTGATATTCTGAGGAAGGAAATCTACAGCAACCCGTATTGAAGTAGATAAAGTTGTATCCTTTTATTGACGATGATCGGTATCATCATTCTTATCATGAGTGACAGCGGAAGAGTTCGATACAACATGTTTCTCCCTCGTGAAATATTCATCAAACACTGGTCCATATAACATTTCCAACTCTTCAAGTGTCGTGTCCACTTTCATATCTGCTCTAGGAACATGTTCAAGAACCAGCTTTGAACTTGACGGTTCATTGTTGTGGTCTTGAGTTCCGAGTTCCGTGCGGTTGTGCACATAAGTCTTATGTCGTGGTGGATCGGGACTTAAACTGTTTTGTTCAAGTGCCATTTCTTGTAATTCATCAAATCTGATATGAATAGTCTCAACTATCAATTTTGTTCTCTTGTTGTACACTCTGTATCCCTTAGACTGAGTTGCATATCCCACTAGAATGCATGCATCACCTTTCTCTTTCATCTTGTCCAGATTTTCACCATCTAGAATAATTTAACACGTACATCCAAAAACATGAAGGTGCTTGAGTGAAGGTTTGCGATCATTAATTATGTGATATGGTGTCTTTTTGTGTCTTGGGATAACTAAGGAACGGTTTTGTGTGTAACATGCGGTTGATACAGCTTCGGCCCAAAAGAATAGTGGTAGTTTTGAAGCAGATAATAATGTTCGAGCAGCCTCAACTAAAGTGCGATTTCGTCTTTCAACAACTCCGTTTTGTTCAAGTGTTTGAGTGTAAAACCCGCATGCTTTTACCATGAACAGTACATATATAATCGTACGTACATGATTAAAACTTTCCTAATATAACATGTTTACGTTTCACGAATAGTAATTAAAAGTATTACGTACGTGTTATTACACGATAAGTATTTAAGCATATTAATACACGATAATTATTATCAATAATAATTATAATCACGAACATGAAATCATGAACGTAAATAATCACAAACCTATTATTATGTATTTACGTAATGAAAGTCCCAAATAACAACTATTGTTGAAACTAAGTCACGAAAAACAATAACACACAATAGATATACTTTTCAAACGAGTAATCCTTTATTAACTATTATCAACAAAGTATTACAAAGTGTTATGAATACACCTGTTGAATAACAACAAGAAATGAACCCTAGAACAAGTAAACTTGATTCGAGACTCAAGTTTACAAGAGAACCAACGAGTCACTGATGGACAGCTGAGGCCTCAGTGGTTCCAGTGGGAGAAAGAACTTAGATTAAGATTCCAAGCACAAGGGTTAAATCTTAACTTCTTTCTCATCCCTATTTATAGTGGTACGAGGTTGTATCCTTAGTGGGGGTAGTTGATACGTGTCATCTTCTGAGTGGAAGAGTACAACGTATTAAATGTATGTCCAAATCGAGACATGCCTTTAACTACTTTAGGTGAACAGTTCTGCCAACTGTTCACCTTTGTCCCACTAGGTCGTACTAGGCATAGACTTGAATATCTTGTTTTGTCCCGCTCAAAACACTTGTAAGATTCTCCCGCCTAAACTATAAAAGGTTGGATAAGCTTTGCTTAATCCAAGTCTCTAGGGTTCTTAAGTGATCTCTGAGTGTTGTCAACTCAGAGATCCTTGAACACCAGTTCATTCCTTTGACATCCCAGCTATCCATAATCGCTGGTGAGTCTGACTTCAGATTGTCTTCGACTTCTCTGACGTTGTCTTTGACTTGAATGATCCTGGTGTGCCAGCTGAGGCTTTGCCTTCCACTGGTCTGGTTTATGTCGCTGGTCTTCTCAGCGACCTTTCAACACTTAGTCTAATTTAAACAAATCTAGACAGGGCCATAGTTAAAACTTTCATTGGCCCAACAATCTGCCCCTATTTGTTTATAAATTATACTAAGTCTAAAATTATTGTAAGTGAGTACACAGCTTCTTCTTACACATAATTTAACAAACATACCTCAAAGTTTTATTAAACAGAATGAACCTAGTCTATTACAAGAACACCCTGGGGTGTAAACATAAACAAAAATAAATAGGTTCTTCAGCGATCAAGGCCTTGATCACAGAGTCTCTGGGCTTCGACTTTGTCACTCCTAGAGTTAATGACAAGTTCAATTTCAAAATCGAACTCATCTGCTTCTTTGCAATTCCTTAGGATGCCTTGCTTGAGTCTGATTAGCTGAATGGTTGAAGCCAGAGGTAGCTCATTCAACCGCTGAAAAGCATAATCACAGTTGCCATTTATGAAGACCATACCTGCCTCAGGTTCTGTGTATACTTGGCCTTCTATGGGTTTGGTGATTTCTTTGGGAAGGACCAAGTTCCTTTGCATCCCATCAACCACTATGTCTTCAGTGACCAGCCTTTCTATCAGAGGCCCCATTGGGGTTTTCCTTTTCCTTTGCAACTGAGGAGGTGGTTGAGAAGAAAGCTGAGGAGGCAGGGGTGCCTTCAGCTTCTTTGCTGTGTCTCTTACCCAATTAAGTTTTGCTTGTATGTTTTTCATCATTTGGGCAGCACCAGGCCCAGTCTTCTTTTGGGCAAGATCCAACAACTCCAACCACTCAGAGAGGCTCAGATCTCTGAGTTTAAAGTCACTAGAGACTTTGTAGTTCTGTATATCATTTTCCCTATAAATAGTCATTACCACCTTTTTGTCTTTGTCAGTGAAACAAGTATACTTGGTGATACGACCGGGTTCAGCTCTCTGGTTGACAATTCTTTGATATTCCTTCAAGAGGTTGTTCCTCTTGTCCTCCAGTTCCTTGAGCTTGACAAGCTGAGCTTTCTTAGCAGTGGGAGAGAGCTTGTCCAGGGCTTCTTTGCTTCTCAGTTCAGCGGCCCTGATGTTTGCCAGTCTTTGATGTTCAAGGATCTGGGCTTTTGCTTGCTCTGGGGTGAGTGGTGGTTCATCAGCGCTCTTAAATTTGTTGAGTTCAGAGTTTTTGGAGGGTCTTGCTATGGATCCACCTTCAGCTTGAAGGGAGTGTAAGGTTATCTCAGGTTGCTCAACAGCAATTCCTTTTCCCTTATCTTTCGCAGATTCAGCAGCGGATTTGAAAGATCTCAGTGGTTTGGGTGTTGGAATTTCAGCTGTGGATTCATCTTCTTCAGAGGAGGAGGCAGAATTCTCCCCCTCAGGCATAGCCCCAGCAGGTGTTGTGCCTGAACCTGCCTTATTGAAACGAAGGAACTCATTGTGAACAAATATGCAAATTTCCTTAAGTTCACCTTGGAGAAGTTCCTGAAGAAGACGCCTTGAGGGTTCAGCAGCCTGGGCTATAGCTGCAACATTTGCCTGCACCGCTGAGGTGAGAACAGAGGGTATATACTGCTGAAGACTCTGGTTGAGTAGAGTAGGGAGTTGTGCCTTCAGAGCATCGTTCAGCAGTTGTGGAAGCATAGCTGTCATAGAGGATTCCACTGATGAAGTTAGTGAAGTCTCTAGATTGGTGGTGAGCTCCTCAGCAGCATGAGTGAGGGTTTGGATTTCAGAGAGGAGATCATCATTGGTGGTTTTGGGCTTTGTGGTGCTGATATCCCCTCTCTTTTGCCATAAAGCCTTAGCAGCCAATTCCTGTACATTTTTCATTCTGGGAACTTGTGCTGACTTGCGGGATTGTAAATACTCCAAGTGTTGCTTGGCCCCTAGTTCCAAAACGTTTGGCAAGGTGGGGAATGGAATGGGTGTAGGTGAGCAAGATCTCTGTTCCCATAGCCTTCTGGCAGCCAATTCCTGAACATTTGGTAGTGATGGAACAGAGGCAGTCTTCAGCTCAATGGAAGATAGATTTTAATCATCAGTGCTCATTTCCTCAAAGTCAGAGGTGAAGGTGCCTTCCTCTACAACAAAGACTTCATCATCAGGCAATGATTCAATGTCTGAGAGGGCATCAATATCAATGGTGGCAACTTCAGCGGTTTCATCATCAGCAATCGAGTAATCATCATTGTTAAGTTGCTCCTAATGAAAATTGTGAGCCTGTGATAAGAGTTATTAGTTGACCAGTTGTGAAATAATAATGCAGTTATAGATCGCTAGTCGCTGCCCCTAGGAAAGCTGGGTGTGATTATCCAGCCCCCCCCTAAGGATTTCTCCTTGGGACTCTTTTAATGTGAGATAGATGTGTTGAAGGATCGCCATTCGATGCCCCTAGGAAAGCTGGGTGTGATTATCCAGCCCCCCCTAAGGATTTCTCCTTGGGACTCTTTTAATGTGAAACAGATATGGTGAAGGATCGCCATTCGCTGCCCCTAGGATAGCTGGGTGTGATTATCCAGCTCCCCCGTAAGGATTACTCCTTGGGACTCTTTTTATGTGAAAGTTATGAGGTGAATGGTCGCCGTTCGCTACCCCTAGGATAGCTGGGTGTGATTATCCAGCTCCCCCTGAAGGATTTCTCCTTGGGACTCTTTTATTGTGAAACATGATATGGGAATGGTCGCCTTTCTCTGCCCCTGGGATAGCTGGGTGTGATTATCCAGCTCCCCCTGAGGGATTACTCCCTGGGACTCTTTTGATTGTGAATTAATATGAGGGTGATGGTCGCCTTTTATCGCTACCCCTAGAAAGACTGAGGGTGATGATTCAGTCTTTCCAAAAGAATAAATTCTTTGGGACTCTTTTAATAATGAGGGGGACCCATAGTCAGTGAGAAGTGCAGAGACTCTGGGTCGGGACTTATATGTGCTCAGGTTGTTGTTTGCCAAGAGCACAGTCCAGAGGTTGAAGGATCATCGGGGTGCGTTAGGAGCACAAGTGAATCATTTCCTAGTGAAGACAGAGTGTACAGAGAGTCCTAAAAGATCTAGGTGCTGACACAGACACGCTAAGAGTTGAGGAAAACTCTAAATTACATCACTCTCTCCTAAAGACAATGAGAGTGAATGTATGTGGACCTCTGAGAGGTAAAATAAAGGACAGACTAATACCTGAGTGATATCAGCGTGGAGAGGGATCTTAGTTGTCTTCGCTGACATGGAGACACTAGACACTGGTTGTTTGTCAGCAATGGGCTCTTCTACCACATCCACCAGAGAAGGGGATGGGTTCTTCTT
The DNA here is from genome assembly GCA_025667525.1 of Glebionis coronaria. Classification (NCBI taxonomy): domain Eukaryota; kingdom Viridiplantae; phylum Streptophyta; class Magnoliopsida; order Asterales; family Asteraceae; genus Glebionis; species Glebionis coronaria. The sequence goes on from CM046879.1 coordinate 453,987,667, forward strand.
TGTCTTTGTCTTCTTTGAAGGATTAACAGAAGGGGTTTCAGAGGAAAGGGGGATGTCTTTCCTCTTCTTCTTCTTTTCCTTAAGCACCTTGGGCTGAGAAGTAGATTGCACAGAGGTCTTGGACAGAGACTTATCAATCGTGCTTTCAGCATTCACCTCAAGTTGAGGGATCAAGGGCTCATCATCCTCAGCAAGTAGCCCAACAACTCTCATCATATGCCTGGTAAGGGGCACTTCATTATCTATGGGAGTCTTCAGAGAAGCTGCGGTGATGTGATGAGAGGGAAAGGAGTGTAAAGCATCATTGGTGTAGGATTCACCAAGAATATCTTCTAAGACAAGAGAGAGATATCTGGTGTAGCAGATGGTGGCCCCACGAGTTTTCTTTCCTTTGTTTTCCAACTTAGCGATGAGATCGGTGTACAGTATGTGAGCGATTCCAATATCCAAACCCCAGATTAAGCTGTATGCAATGGCTAGCTGGGAGCCATTGAGTTGGTCATGTGATCCAGTGTTTCCTCCCAGACACTTTACGATGTACAGCATCAGCGTTCTCCATGTGGGAGAGAAGTAATTCACCTTGATGAGAGATTTGCTTTGGAAGCCAGCAGCGGTGAAAGGTTGTTCATGATCATCATGAGGGTGAAGGGTGGCCAGAGCTTTTCTCACAGTGGCACTGGTGGGTAAAGCTGACATGTTATTGTTGTAAGGGAGTCCAATGGCTTTAGCAAAGGTTGGGAAATCGAAGGTGAGAGGTTGAGGATGGGTGGAAAGGTTGAAGGTAATGTGTGAAGAGGTTTGGTCAACTTCAGCGCTATACCAGAACTCGCGAAGGTATTGGGAGTAGCAGGTGGAGGGTTCCTTGGTGATAGCTTCGTGGATGGTGGAGTTCTTGAGGAAGTTGAAAAGTGGATGGTAGAGGGGATTGTTGTGTTCAAGAAGGGCTACACAGTTATTGAGTGCAATCTTTCCATCAGAGATCTCGAAATCAACGTTTGTGGCGGCTTGTACGACGAAGATTTGGTTTGGTGAAGTAGACGCCATTGTTGAGAGATTGAAGGTGGTGAGAGGATTAAAGAAGATGAAAGGGAATGTGTGTGTTAAGAAAAAAATTTTAAAATGACAAACTGATTTTGGGTCAAGGGTTTTGAAAGGTTGAGCTGTTTTCCAAAATTTGAGCATTAAATGCAAAAGTTAAGCTTTTCAGAAAAACGTGGGTCCCCTTGACCTTTCATGGGATAATTGTCCCCTTGGAAAGCGGGAAAGTTGGTAGCATTAAGAGACAATCATTTGAATTTAATATCAGAATATGCACATTCCCATTGAAATGTAACTACCTCGTTACATTCAATTCCCTTAAATGCCCAGAGACAGTGGTCATCATCAGATTATTTGCCAATATTGAGCATTCCCAGCTCAGCGACCAGCCGAGTAAAACTTGGCTCAGCCAGCGGCTTGGTGAAAATGTCAGCGAGCTGGTACTCAGTGGGTATGAAATGTAGCTCAATATCACCTTTTAGAATATGGTCTCTGATAAAGTGATACCTGATGTCAATATGCTTGGTTCTGGAATGAAGTACTGGATTATTGGAGATGGCTATGGCACTGGTGTTGTCACAGAATATGGGAACCTGCTCATAATTGATTCCATAGTCAGCCAGCTGACTTTTCATCCAGAGAACTTGAGCACAGCAACCAGCGGCCGCAACATATTCAGCCTCAGCTGATGACATAGCCACAGAGTTTTGCTTCTTAGCACTCCAGCATACCAACTTTCCTCCAAGGATTTGACAGCTACCAGAGGTGCTCTTTCTGTCAAGGCAGCACCCTGCGTAATCTGAGTCGGAGTAGGCTTTAAGGTCGAAGCCTGAACCATTTGGGTACCAGAGACCCAATGAGGGAGATCCTTTTAAGTACCTGAAAATTCTTTTGACAGCTACAAGGTGGGATTCCTTGGGGTTAGCTTGGGACCTAGCACAGAGACAGGTGGAGAATTGTATGTCTGGTCTACTTGCTGTGAGATACATCAGTGACCCAATCATGCCTCTATATAAGGTCTCATTAACAGAGACCCCTGAGTCATCAGCTCCCAAGTTGTTGGGAGGAAGCATGGGGCATTTCACTGATGCACAATCAGACATATCATACTTCTTGAGCAAATCTCTAACATATTTTTCTTGACAAATAGAGATTCCTTTGGAATTTTGTTTGATTTGAAAACCCAAGAAAAAGGTTAGTTCCCCTATCATGCTCATTTCATAATTTTTGGTCATTAGTTTGGCAAATTGTTTGCTCAAGATAACATTGGTTGAACCAAAAATTATGTCATCCACATAAATCTGTACTAAAATGACGTCACCCTTGGACCTATAGGTGAACAAGGTTTGGTCAATGGTACCTCTGACAAATTTATTTTCAAGAAGGAATCTTGAGAGAGTTTCATACCAGGCTCTGGGCGCTTGTTTCATCCCATAGAGAGCTTTATGAAGTCTGCAGACATGATTGGGGTAGTCACTGTTTTCAAACCCTGGGGGTTGACTGACATATACTTCCTCTGCAAGTTTCCCATTAAGAAAGGCACTCTTCACATCCATCTGATAAACCATGAAACCCATATAAGCTGCAAAGGCTAGGAAGATTCTGATGGCTTCCAATCTGGCCACTGGTGCGAAGGTTTCATCATAGTCAATTCCTTTAGATTGGTTATAACCCAGCACCACGAGCCTAGCCTTGTTTTTTACTATCATACCAGCTTCATCCCTTTTATTTCTGTAGACCCATTTTGTTCCAACCACTTGCTTATCAGCTGGAGCTTTAACCAGAGTCCACACCTTGTTTCTCTTGATCTGATTGAGTTCATCTTGCATGGCAACAACCCAGCCTTCATCAAGCAGAGCAGCAGCCACGTTCTTAGGTTCATCCTCAGAGAGAAAATTTGCAAACAGGCACTCATTTGCAGAGGCGGTTTCCAGAGTTCTTAATTTTCCTCTGGTGGTGACTCCCTCAGAGGGTTCTCCAAGAATATTAACTAGAAGAATATCTTGGTTCCTACTCCATTTGGATTGTGGGGCAGGAGTCTCTGTGGGATCAGGAGTCACTTCAAGTTCAGGGAGTGATGGAGGTTCATCACATGTAATCTCTTCGTCCATGATCTCTTCATCTGATTGAATATTTAAAGTGACTGGATCAGCATTTTCTTCAGAGATTTGAGTAAGAGATTCAACACCAACAGTCTCTGGAGTGATGTCAGAGATGGAGTGAGGATCAAAAGCTTGAACATATGGAAGATCCTTGTGACGACTTTGAGATGATTCCTTGGGATTTGAGAAATCATCTTTGGGATAAGATTTAACTTCATTGAAGTCAATGTCACAATCCTCTGAGTTGGTGTGTGTTATGACAGCGTCAGCTTCATTAAAGGTGACATGAATGGACTCTTCTAGTTCTTGCCTGCGAATATTGAATACTCTGAAAGATCTGGAGGTAGGAGAGTATCCAAGGAAGAATCCATCATCTGATTTTTCATCAAATTTACCCAGGTGATCTTTGTAATTGTGAATGAAAACAGGGCAACCAAAGACATGGAAGTAGCTTACATCAGGGGCTCTCTTCCTATACACTTCATAAGCAGTCTTACCATGTCTCTTCACAATAATGGATCTGTTTTGTGTGTAGCATGCTGTGTACACAGCTTCACCCCAGAATTGTTTAGGAAGTCTAGATTCGCTGAGCATCGTTCTGGCAGCTTCAATGAGTGTTCTGTTTCTTCTTTCAGCGACACCGTTTTGTTCAGGGGTTCCTGGGTTTGAGAAGTTCTGTGATATACCCTTTTCATCACAAAAGGCTTCCATGGCATGGTTTTTGAATTCTGTGCCATTGTCGCTTCTGATAGCCTTTACCCTGCAATCATTGAGGTTTTCTATTTCTCTGATGAAGGACATGATTCTTTCAGCAGCATCACTCTTTCTCTTAAGAAAGAATACCCATGTGTATCTGGAGAATTCATCTACAATGACCAAGGTATATTTGTTGTGATTGAGGGATTGAGGTTTAACTGGTCCAAACAAGTCCATGTGAAGAAGATGAAGGCACTTGTTAATGGAGAATGATTGTTTTGTTTTGAATGAAGCCCTGTGATGCTTCCCTTTCTCGCAGGCTGAGCAGGGTCTGTCCTTGCTGAAGGTCAGAGAGGGAAGTCCAGCTACCAAGTCATTCTTTGCCAGTTTGTTGATGTTTTTGAAGTTGAGATGGGAGAGTCTCTTATGCCAGAGCCAGTATTCGCTATCAGATGCTTTGGCAAAGAGACAGGTGTTCTCTCCTTCAGGGGATGATGTCATGTCAATGACATAAACGTCCCTTCTTCTGGGTGCAATTAGAACGACATCATCGTTCTGATTGAAGATAGTTCCTTGGGTCTTAGAGAACAGAACCTTGAACCCAGCATCGCAGAGTTGACTGATGCTGATTAGGTTGTGCTTCAAACCATTTACATAAGCGACCCTTGTGAAGGTTAATCCATTGCAATCCACTGAGCCATATCCTTCAGTGGCCCCTGAGGAGTCATCCCCAAAGACTACTTTTGGACCAGGCTCCTTCTTATATCTATGCAGATATTGTTTAATTCCTGTCATGTGTCTGGAGCACCCGCTATCCAAATACCAAATAGATTTCTTTAGGTATGCCTGCATAGATATAACAAACCAGATTAGTTTCTATGATGAACCCACTTTCCAGTGGGTCCATGATGTCGCTGACTGGCGACATTGGGTCTTCTGGGCCTTTCTCCCCCTCTTTGGTTGCAATCCCTGGTTTCATGACGCATGCTGCCACATATGTCACAACCAGGGTAATGTTCACACTCATCAGAGTGGTGGTCATAAAAGCCACAATATTTGCAGGGAGGATTAGGCCTGTATCCCTGAGAACTTTCTCTGGATTTTGGTTGCTCAGGTATTCTAGAGGGCATGTGAGGGGTTTTAGATCTAAGCTGTGTTCGAGTTCTTTGAACAGCGATGATCTCCTCATGCTCTCTAGAAGAGTGTTCAGTGGACTCACATGTGATACACTTGGGTCTCTTGGAACAATCATCTGAGGAATGATTTTTGAACCCACAATATTTGCAAGGCCTGAATAGCGTTCTCCCCTTTGAGCTGCTGGAGCTTTCACCAAGGGAGTTAACAGAAGGATTGTTATCCTTGGGGTTGATTTTTTCTTTCAACCCTTTTACCTCTTCCATCAGGGTGAGGAGAAGTTTCTTGGTGGGTGATAACTCTTCGGGGGAAGAAGTGGGTATGTCAGTGTTCTTGGCCACATAAACCTTCTTGTGTGCTTTATCAGCAACTTTGGAAGTGAGGTTCCCAGAGGTTTTAAGAACTGGTTTTGGGCCAAGCAAGGAATCTGATGGGTTAGCACCAGCAAGTTTGGGAGTAGCTGATGCGTCAGATTCTTTGTCAGAGTCCTTCTCAACCACAGAGGTGGAGAGAGGAGAAGAGACTTCTGATGGGACAAATTTAACACTGGGCACGGGAATGTGGTTTTTGAACCTACCCTTACCCCCTATGGCTTGAACCACATTTCCTGGAATGGTTTCAGCAACTATTTCTTCCACAGTGGACTGGGCAAGGTTCCATTTTTCAATGGTTTTCTCAACTCAGAGTTTTCATCAGCTAACGATTCATTTTCAATGGACAACTTGCTGACCTCATTTTGAAGTTGATTAGCGATGTTCACAAAAGGTTTGAGATTAGCTAATTCAGATTGACAAAGACTCAACTCGTTTTTTAGATTTTGAAACTTATTTAACAGATTTTTTCTTTGTTCTTCTACAAAATGGAGGTCAACTAAAGTGTAATCGCTGACATGGTCTCTGTCAGGACCCTCAGGCATGGAAAGTAATCTTTGTACCTTTTTCATAGTGATGTCAACCCATTGACCTGATCTAGCTTCACTTTTACCAACTGCTGGTTCTTCATCAGCAACAGCCATGAAGGCTCTGACGGTGGTGGTTCCTTCATCCTCAGAGGTGAGGGGTTCATCATCCCAATCAAAAGAAGCAGCTATTAGACCTTTTTCAGTCTTTTTGTTATCCTTCTTCTTGGCTGCATCATCAGCTTTCTGATTGAGTTTAATTAGTTCAGCTTTCAAGGCCTTGTATTTTACCTTGTAGTCCTTTTTACCCTCAGAGTCACTGAGAGAGGATTGCTTGAAAGGTGAGGAAGAAAACTTCTTTTTGCTGAGGGTTTTGCTGGATGATGGAAAGCTGGGAGAAGATGTCTTGTTTGACCAGCAGTCCTTTTGGAAATGACCAGTCTTTCCATAAGTGTAACATGACACTTTGGATTTGTCAATCTTGGCAGCACCAACTCTACCAGATCTTTTGTAGTATCTCTTCTGGTCAGCTAAAAGGGCTCTGTCATGGAATTCAGCATGTAATTCATCAAGGAATTCTTGACTGCTTCTTGTGTCTTCTTCCACGTCAGAGTCACTATCCTGAAAAGAGTGGTTAGCAACAAGAGCTTTTGACCCAGATATAGGAGAGGTAAACCTGTCAGTCTCTGATTTGTAAATAGAGTCAATCAGTCCTTCTTCATAATTGTATCTACCAAACAGTTGAGCAAGAGTATCATTTTTATGGCATTATTTGCTCTCAGGGTTTGGTTAAGACTAAGCCATTTCCTAGGCAAGCTATTTACAAACGTGGCATTAACCTCAGCCTTGGGTAGTACAACACCATTATTACCTAAATCATTCACGCAAGATCTTGAGTCTAGTGTACGTTTGTGAAACAGTTTCAGTTTTCAAGGCTTTGAAAGCGTTAAACTTAAGTCTTAATGCTTGGATTTTGGTCTCTTTAGTCTCTTCTGGTCCTTCATACCCTAGAACCAACTCAGTCCACATTTCTTGTGCGGTGTTGCACTTGATAATGGACTTCATAATGTTCTTGGGTAGGCAAGAGACTATTATACTTTTAAGTCTCTTGTCCTGGTTAGCCAGACGTCTATCAGCGGGAGACCATTGCTTAACAGGTTTCTTAATGGGTCTCTCTGGTGTAGAGGAAATGACCAGTGGTACATAAGGACCATTTTCTAAGATTTCAAACAAGAAGGGTTCTAGACCATCTAAGTATATAAGAAATTCACTTTTCCAACTTGAGAAATCTTCTTCATCAAACGCTGGAACATTAGACACATGTGACCCTCCACGATTATCAAGAAGTTGTGGAAGATCATCCTCATTTACACCAGTGCTTACAACAGGTGTAGGCATGGTAGTAGATGTGGTGGCTGGAGCGTTTGTTGAAGTATTTGCTTGGTTAGATTGACCAAACGGTGGTGGGATGGGTGGCATAGTTTCAGTCATATTTGGATCTTGATTTTAAAAACTAGAACGGTTTTAAGAGAAGTTTTATAAATCAAACCACTCTGATACCAATTGAAAGTCCCAAATAACAACTATTGTTGAAACTAAGTCACGAAAAACAATAACACACAATAGATATACTTTTCAAACGAGTAATCCTTTATTAACTATTATCAACAAAGTATTACAAAGTGTTATGAATACACCTGTTGAACAACAACAAGAAATGAACCCTAGAACAAGTAAACTTGATTCGAGACTCAAGTTTACAAGAGAACCAACGAGTCACTGATGGACAGCTGAGGCCTCAGTGGTTCCAGTGGGAGAAAGAACTTAGATTAAGATTCCAAGCACAAGGGTTAAATCTTAACTTCTTTCTCATCCCTATTTATAGTGGTACGAGGTTGTATCCTTAGTGGGGGGTAGTTGATACGTGTCATCTTCTGAGTGGAAGAGTACAACGTATTAAATGTATGTCCAAATCGAGACATGCCTTTAACTACTTTAGGTGAACAGTTCTGCCAACTGTTCACCTTTGTCCCACTAGGTCGTACTAGGCATAGACTTGAATCTCTTGTTTTGTCCCGCTCAAAACACTTGTAAGATTCTCCCGCCTAAACTATAAAAGGTTGGATAAGCTTTGCTTAATCCAAGTCTCTAGGGTTCTTAAGTGATCTCTGAGTGTTGTCAACTCAGAGATCCTTGAACACCAGTTCATTCCTTTGACATCCCAGCTATCCATAATCGCTGGTGAGTCTGACTTCAGATTGTCTTCGACTTCTCTGACGTTGTCTTTGACTTGAATGATCCTGGTGTGCCAGCTGAGGCTTTGCCTTCCACTGGTCTGGTTTCTGTCGCTGGTCTTCTCAGCGACCTTTCAACACTTAGTCTAATTTAAACAAATCTAGACAGGGCCATAGTTAAAACTTTCATTGGCCCAACACGTAATATTTATTACGATTACGTATAAATATATATTATAACACGAACGAGGAATAAATAAATCACGTAAACACGACACGAGAACACGTAAATAATTAGAACACGGAAAACAATGGGTTTCCCCTTGTGGGCCCCACCTACCCGCGACATGAACAAGAAAGGGGGCCAAGCCCACCTTTAATTTTGCTACAATATAAAAAGAAGGAAAACATGTTTTCATAATACAGAAAAGTTGGAAATAACAAAACCCTAGCTCCTCCTTTTTCTCTTCTTTGGCCGCCGGTTAGAACACACAAGGAAGGGGTGTTAATTGATTTTTGGTGATCCAATTCTTGCAAGATCGTTCGTGTTATCATTCCTTTTTGTTTCACGCATCGGTAATCCTCAAACCTTTTTATTTTAATTATTTATTAGATCAAGAACACATGAATCATGGGTTTATTAAAAACTATTAATAAAACATGTTAATTAAATCACGGGGTAATAAACATGGTGATTTAGGGGTGTTTTGGTTTGGCCGATGCACACAAACCGAGAGCCGAAGCTCTCGGTGTCCCACGTGTGACCACAGCCGAGACCTCATAGTCTCGGTGTTGGCTTTGTGGTTCTGCAACAGGAAAGGATCAAGGGACCCCGATGCATGTCGGGGTGGCCTTGTGGTTTGGGGGTCTCGGCTGAAAAACAAACAAACACCACCAGCTTATGCCAGTGGCTAATATGACCAAGCAGGGGGAACACCAGCCGCGGCAGCAGGGGGAACCACCGGCTAACTGCCGGTGGGAACTTTGCTTAGCCAGCGGCTAGCTGAGAGACCAAGGGGGACCACCGGTCTAAGCCGGTGACTGTTTTGCGAAAATAGTGGCAACCGGCCAAGCCGGTTCACCACTGTTAAGGGTGTGTTTGTTTGGTCCGGTTCAAGGGTAAATACGGACCGGTTCACGACATGTTTATATTTAAAACACGGGTTCGGTTCATGACTTATTTTTACAAGTTATTTATTTTTACAAGTTAAATAATTACAAGATTAATTAAATTAATTTAACATGCTATATAATTAATTTAATTTAGACATGACTTAGGTTAATTATTATTAGTAATAAGACATGATTATAACCTAAGTATTTTATGATTTAATTTAGACTAAAGGAATTAATTAATTATTAAAACATGACATATAATTAATTAATTTCCATGACTTAGGTTATATTAATATTAAATATTAATACATGTTTTAACCTAAGTATTATTTACACTTTTATTTAATTAAATCATGCTATATTTAATTAAATCTTATAACATATAGTTTATTTAATTTACATGTATTAATTAATAAACTATACTATTAAGCTCATGACTTAGAATATTAATCAGTAAAACTTAAGCTTATATTATTAGCTTAATAATCTAGCTTATTTCTAATTATGGAAACTTTCTATTTTTAGAAACTTATTTATTTTAGGCAGCTAATCTATTTTTGAAAACTTGCTATTTTTAGAAACTTATTTATTTTAAGCAGTAAATCTATTTTTGGAAACTTTCTATTTTTGGAAACTTTCTATTTTAGGAAACCTGCTATTCTTAGAAAGTTACTTATTATTACACAACAAGTATAATAATACAAGAAATACAAGTAATACTTAATCAGAATATCCATAATACATGATAAACACAGCATAACGATAAAATTCAGTAAAACATGACATGAACATATAAAAGAAGCTAAGACATGATATAAAACCAGTTACGTACACAGTAATCAGAATACTTGATGTGCCGTGGATTGTATGTGATAATTAAGATACGTTATAGGGTAAATTACAAAATTACCTTTAGGAAAAAGTAATAGACTAAAACTACCAAAGACATATTTAATTAAACACGTTGGTGAACCAAGTTCGTTGTACACGAAGATCGAGTGAATTTGAGACGTTTTGGACAATTGATTCGAATTGGTTTTCGGTTTTTAAAACTAAAATTAATTCTACCAATTTAAAACCTAAGTGCATGAATCGTTCCCGATTTTATTTAATCTAAAAGCAATTATTAAAAATTAACACTACTTAAAAAATTTAAACTATTTGAAATTAATTAAACTTAACGATTTAATTAAATTCACTTTTACACTATTTAAAACTTTATTTAAACTAATTTAAAAAATTTAAAAATTATAAACTAATTTAAAATTTTACTTTTACATTTAATAAACAAAATCTATTTAAAACAATTTTATTTTGAACAAAATTTATTACAATCTAATTATTAAAAAAAACTAATTTATTTGAAAACTAATTTATAATTCTAATTTTAAATTTATAAAATAATAAAATATGTTTTTTGTTTGTTTTGAAATAATTATTTTAAAACTTTATAAAATTTATTTAAATGTATGAAAACTTGTATAAATATGTAACTAAAAACTGACACCCACTTGTTAAGCTATATTAATTAAAGCTACTGAATTAAAACTAAAACATGTTGCTAGATGAGTTGGTTAGTGCGTTTGGCCCATGACCAGGATGTCATTGGTTCGAGTCTCGTTATGGACATTTTTTTGGTAATTTATCTTTTTTTGACAGATTAAAAGAGAATCAAGTCACAGGAGTGACTAGAATGGCAATTATATTGACTGATAAAATCAGTAAAAATCTTGCAGATCAATTTAATTTGCTAGACTTTGGAACTCAGAGATCAAACAAAATAGTCAATTACACAAATATCAGCAAATAAGAAAAAGCTAAAAGCAGATAATATAAGTCTAACAGATTCAGCAAACTAAGCAGTAAGAAGAAACATTAAACAGTTAACAAATCCTAAATAAGCACATCATCAATTCTATATCAGATCGATACTCAGTTATTGCAGCAAGTAAATTGTGAGAACACATCCTTCATTCAAATGTAACCACAGACCTGATAGAATAATAGATCCAATACCCTGATTATAGTTACTATAACTGATATTCATAACAGCTATGATTCAAGCAGAAATTAGCAGATAACTCAAACATTAACAGCAAAATCCCAAATCAGCAGTAGACTGAAAACAACTTTAATTCTGCAAACAGTAACAAGATTTAAACAAGATCTAAAAATAAACATACAAGCAGCAGTTTAGATTATATCAGCAACATGAAAATCAAAACTCCTCTGAACAAAAATAAACAATCATTGATTAGCAAGCATCCCAAACTCAATAAATGAAATACTAATAATCAGTAATAAAGAACCTCAATCTTTCAAGTCTTAAATAAGAAATCACTTATAAACAGATTACAGAATATCCATTTAAGCAAATAAAATGATGAGATTCTAACTATGATTTAAAACTGAACAATTATTCTAACATCATAACAACCTTAATAAGAATAGCAAACTAAGCAGACATATGGCAGAAACATAAAAAGACGAAATTAAATAAAAGGACTCAAAACCTTGTGAAGATAGCCATTGGGAAGAAGATGTGCGCTGAGCAATCTTATCTAACCGAAACGACACCATTTCCGACCATCATACGAACCATCAACCACCATTACCATCACCATTCGAACAAAGTTTATCTTCTTAACAACTTTCAGGTGGGGAAAGTTGTCCCCAATATTTAATCTTAATTATCCAATTAAAGCTATTAGCTTAATTGAATAACTCAACGTTATTATAGCAGAATAGATTCAAGATTAAATTGCAATATTAAACTTTAAACAGTAAATAAACACGAATTAAAGTAGTACTAAATTAACTTTTATTAAAATTCGAAATCAATTACAATACTAGAGAAAAGAAAAATTACAATTTATCCTAAACTTATTTAAGCATAATAACTCTAAGACTAAAAAAGGGATAGATCAAAATACATTTTGTGGGGGTTTTTATAGGAAAACCCCGAGCCTTGCTTATGAGGTTTGTTGGGAAGCATCTTCATTCTTGGCCCTTCGATTTATTCCTTCTTCTCTCTCATCTTGATCCAACGGTGGAAATAACACCCCTTGCACACGGATTGCCAACGTGGCAAGGGAGTGTATTTGTTGTGCTAGTTTCAGACTGAGGTGTCATATCTTGATTGGTGGATTGAGGAATATTGAGGTGTCTCCTCCAATCAGATTAGAGAAAAGAAGCCACGTCACCTGGTTAAGAGCATCTTCTTCTTCCCCAAAATAATTGGGAATTAATTTCCCACTCGTGTGAATCACACGAGTCCTTAATTTGCAAAACCCCCAAAAGATATTACTGGTTTTATTTGTGTGAATTAGGGTTAGGAATAGTTATGGTTACTGGTTGTTTAGGGGTAAGGGTAAAAGAGATGAGAGGTTGGTGAGATTACTTTAGGAGTATCGAAAGTAAAAAGATATGTGAGTGGTTGTGAGTTAACGTGTGTGGTGGATAAAAAGGATTTGACCAAGTGAAACGTTTAAATAACTTTCCACTCGTTTAGTGTAACCATTCATCACTCTTTTGGGTTTTACAAGGCCCAATTCGTCTATGGTTGAAAGAGTATTGGGCTTATAGCCCAAATAAACAATCCGTCCCATATTGATTCAATTTTGGGCCTTAAATGGACTAATGGTTTTAACTTGTTTCACAAATGGGCTTTTAAGCCCATTTATCCAAATGTGGGTCCCACAAGCCAAATAATCTTCATAAAGATTAAATCCGCTAAAAACGAACTTGAAAATGGCTTTGTTGATCTTTTCTTCAATCTCGTGCCAGTTTTTGTCGATTTTCGCGATCTTCGGTACCTACACACATGAAACGACAAACAAACATATACAAGGCATTTTCATTGATTTATATGCATTAATTCATCGTTTTAAGATATAAATGATATGAGTAAAATCACTCATATCAATACTTATACACGTATATTATCTATGTAGCATTAGTGAGATCGAAGTAGGACTCTCTTCCGTTCGTCTTCTTCGTTCACTGGACATAAGGTACGTGTTAGGACCATTGTAATAGTTATATGTAATAGGTAGACTAGGAGGTATGTAGTTCCTCCTGGTCCTAGTCGTAGTAGGAGCAAGTCCTGCTCCTGGTCCTAGTCGAAGTCAAACATTATTATTTACTTAATATTCTGTTAGGATATGCATGAGTTATATTAGGAGAAGATATGCATATCAGTTTTACACGTTTTCTTGTATGCTGTATTAGGGTTTCCTTGTAGTATAAAAGGAACCTTAGGCAGAAGGGTTAGACACATCTTTACAAAACGTAGTTCTAGTCTTCATTAATATTAGAAATCCTTAGAAAGGATCAAGTCTTTATAGTTATTCTGTTTCTCTTGTTTATATTTATATTCTACATTCATATTGTGTATAGAGTCTCTTTGTGATTTGACTTGTGATTACAGAAGTCATTCACCGGTCCTGACAGGCTGCAAGATCTATATCTTTTAGACCCAACAAGTGGTATCAGAGCCTGGGAGGGTCTCTATACAAGCAGAATCAAGTTCTCTTATTACTAACAATCTGTTTATCATGTCTGCCTCAACTTCTACTCAAACAGGAGAAGAAGGCACTCCTAAAATTGTGCAACCTCAGCAGATCCTGGCTACGGTTTCCAACACGAATGGAAAATTCCCTCTTCTGAAGAAAGGTGAATATGATAACTGGGCAATGAAGATGGAATGGTGGATCACTAACACTGATCAAGATCTTTGGAAGATCATTCTGAATGGAAACAGCAGAAAGCTTACTGGACGAGATAAGAACGGTAATATTACTCTTCTTGACCCTAAAACTCATGAGGAAATCATCGCTATTCAGAAGGAGGTAAAAGCAAAAACAATTTTGCTTCAATCTCTTCCTGAAGATCACATGGGTGACTTCTACCATTTGGATGATGCCAGAGAAATCTGGAATGGCATAAAAGCAAGGTTTGGCGGGAATGAGGAATCAAAGAAAATGCGAAGGCCCATGCTGAGAGATGAATTCACAGAGTTCAAAATCTCAGAAACTGAAGGTCTGAATCAAGGGTATGATAGGTTCCAGAAGATATTGAGCCAGTTGAATCAACTTCGGTCCAAGCCTGATGATGGTGATGTTAATGCAAGGTTTCTTAAAGCCTTACCCTACTCTTGGAACCAGGTGGTAATCTCTCTTAAAGCCAAAGGTGGGCTTGATTATCTCAGTTTTGATGATTTGTTTCATAGGCTCAGAACCTTCGAACCTCATGTGAGAGGATATCCTAGTGACTCTTTTCCCACCCCGGCTAATTCAGCCTTTGTGAGCTCTATGGCATCTAGTCCCATGTCATATGCAAGTAGCCCGAGCAATACTGTTTCTCCCCAGCATTCTATTCAGCATACTGGTGCCATGTCATATGCTTCTAGTCCCATGTCTTCTACTCCTGATCCTGCTGCCAAGTCTGGTAGTATGGTAGAAGCTGTTCTTCATTCTTTTGTGGCTGATGTTACTGCTGAACAACAACTTGCTTTTGATGACTTTAAATAGATCGATAAGCTTGATCTGGATGAGATAGATCTTAAATGGCAGATGGCCATGCTTACTCTTAGGGTTCACAAGTTTGAGAAGAAAGCAGGAAGGAAGTTTAATTACAACCCTCGGGAGCCAGCAAGATTCGATAGAAGCAAGGTACGGTGCTATAACTGCCAGCAACAGGGTCACTTTGCAAGAGAGTGCCCTAGCAAGAATGATCAGGAGAAAAGCAGGTACTCCGCTTTCAAGGTTCAGGAGGTTAAAGATGACAAGAAAGCATTGGTATCTGTTGACTCTATGGTCAACTGGAATGATCATCAGGCTTCTACTCTGGAATCAGCGGAATCCACGACTGATGTGTTGGCAATGATTGCTGGGAATCTCTCTGATGCAGAAGAAGCAGAAGAGTTTGCTCTTATGGGCATCTCACCTCAGGTACAACATTGTCCTCTTGGTTGTCATGATAAATACACAGAACTGCTGTCCCAATTTAATGAAGTAAATGAACAAAATGATAAGTATTATTTAGAGGTACAAGCCTATAAAGCTTCATTAAACACATTGGAACAACAAAAGAAGTGGTTACAAGATACACAACGTGCATATGAGGATAAAATCAGGATACTAAGCATTGATTTAGAAAACACTACAAATATGCTTAAATATACAGAAACTGAAAGGGATGCTAGTATCAAAGAAAAAGAGGAGATGCAAGCTAAATTAGATGCTACAATGTTAAGATTTGACAAATGGCAAAAGGCACCTAAAAATCTTTCAAAATTAATTGATAGTAGCATGTCTGGCAGAACTAAAAGAGGCTTAGGATTTGAAAAATATATTGATTCTGAAGATGTATTTGATTTATCTTTCTCAAGCGTCTTTGATGCCGACAAAGAGGATGAGGGCAAACCTAGTTACAATAGGTTTAAACCAGCAGCAAAAATGCATGCTGTTCCTCCTCCTCTTACTGGAACTTTCATGCCCACCTCATGGCATAATGACTCGGATGGATCACAGATGCTTGAGTCCCCAACCAGTTCTACTAATACTAACGACTTTGTCTCATGTACTTTCAGTGACAAAGCCGGTGACTCTGCATCTACTGGTTCAAGTGAAGAGTCAAGACCTACGAGTTCCAAGTCGAATGAACATGCTGCTACTGGTGCTAGGAAGTGTGAAGAAAAAGTTACTGTCAAGTCAAGTGTGTCTGGTCCTTGTTTATTGAGTCCTAGGAAGAATGATTTTCCTAGAATTGTGTGTAATAAAGTAGGTAGTATGAAACAGTCTCATTCTAATAAAAGGTCTTTCAAAACATGTTTTGTTTGTGGCAGTTCCTTTCATTTAATTAAAGATTGTGATTACTATGACACACATGCATCTGTTAATCATGCATTAGTTGCTCCTGGTTCACCAGGAGCTGCACCATATGCTTCCAGAAGACTTAATCCTAGTGCTCCAATGTTTCATACTTCTAGAGTATCCTCTCCTTTCATGTCTGATTATTGGAGAGAAAATGGATTCCAAACAACTAGTAATTATTTTCCAAATTATAATCCAAACTATGCGCATCATTTTGACCACACGTATTTTGGTTTGGGAAATTTGGGAACTGCTGTTAAGCCCTCAGCAGGTTGTTCCTGGTCAAATAATAATACACATATGATGAATAGGCAACCAAGGAACAATGGTGGATCTCATCAATCTTCTTGGCATTCTTCTAATGATCCACAAGGCAGGCTCAAACCTGAAAAGGTTTGGGTCCCCTTAAGACACTAACTTTTGCATTGTGATTATCTTGTTGTTGTAGGTTACTCCATACCAGGATCCTAGTCAAGGCATTGTTGATAGTGGCTGCTCCAGGAGCATGACTGGAAATAAAGGCCTTCTCTCTAACTTTGTACCATTTTATGGGGGCAAGGTCTATTTTGGTGGAGGTGAAGGCAGAATCACTGGCAAGGGAACGATAAAGACTCCAAATCTCAATTTTGAGCAGGTCTACTATGTGGAAGCACTTCAACACTTCAACTTGATATCGGTCTCTCAGATTTGTGACAAGAAGCAGTTTGTACTCTTCACCGATACTGATGCACTTGTGCTCTCCAAAGATTTTAAGCTTCCGGATGACTCACAAGTTTTACTCAGAATCCCTAGAAGACACAATCTATATAGCATCAAGTTGAATGAAGTCAACCCTACTGGACAACTAGCATGTCTGGTTGCAAAAGCCTCGGAAGATGAAGCCACAAAATGGCACCGAAGGATGGGACATGTGAACTTCAAGACCATTCACAAACTTGCCAATTTGAATCTGGTCTCTGGTTTACCTCCCAAGACGTTTAGAAATGACATAAATTGTGTTGCTTGCAGCAAAGGCAAACAACACAAAGCATCCTTCAAGGCCATTACTGCTTTAAGTCTCATTACTGAACCATTGCAACTTTTACACATGGACCTATTTGGTCCTACTTCCATCAGAAGCATAGACCACAAGCAATTCTGTTTGGTGGTGACTGATGGTTATAGCAGGTTTGCGTGGGTGTTTTTCATGGCTGCCAAAAGTGAGACCTACTAAATTCTTCGAGATTTTCTTACCTTGATAGAGAATCAGTTGTCCAAGAAAGTTAAAGGTATTCGATGCGACAATGGAACCGAGTTTAAAAATAGAGACCTCATCGCACTTTGCAATGCTAAGGGCATCAAAAGAGATTATAGTGCTGCTAGGACTCCTCAACAGAATGGTGTGGCAGAAAGAAAGAACCGGACACTAATAGAAGCAGCAAGAACTATGCTTGCCGATTCCAAGCTTCCGACCATGTTCTGGACAGAAGCTGTTAATACGGCCAGTTATGTTTTGAATAGGGTGTCTATTACCAATCCACACAAGAAAACACCTTATGAGCTGCTCACGGGCAAAGTTCCAAATATTGCTCATTTGAAGCCTTTTGGGTGTCCAGTCACCATTCTGAATACTAGTGACTATTTGGGGAAGTTTGATGGCAAGGCTGATGAAGGATATATTGTGGGATATTCAGCTCATTCTCGGGCGTATCGTGTTTACAATCTTCAAGCCAAACGGATAGTTGAAACTATTAATCTCAGGTATTTTGAGGAGAAGACAAACGTACAAGGAACAGGTCCAGAATGGTATTTTGATCTTGATTATCTTAGTGATTCGTTAGCATATTTTCGTTTCAAAACTAACCATGATGCAGTACCACAAGTTTTTGCAACTTCTAGTACTGGTGTTCCTTCTAGTCTCTCTGATTCAGATGATGAGGATGACATTTTTGTGGTTCCATCCTATTCCACCACGGTCTCTCCCTCTCCTCCTAGTGATGCAACTCCATTGGATGTACAGGATTCCCAAGCAGCTCTTGACACTCTTCTCAAGCAACAACAAGAAGCTACTAAAGCAGGTGCTCAAGGTAGTTTTGAGTTTCCATTGGTTGAGCATTCTGATAACGTTGCTCCTGGTACTCCAGCTTCTGCTCCTAGTGCTAGTCACTCACCTACTGGTACTCCGGCTAGTGAGTCTGCTTCCAATACACGTTTCTCCAGTCCTTCTGATTTGGGGAACCATGAGAAGAAGTCTTCTACCAAGCTGGATGATATACATAAACAACCAGTAGACGGGATTTTCCAAAACGCTTCATATGATGCTGATTTTGTTGGTGATCTCAATAACTTGGCACCAGAAGTGGAGGTTTCTTCCAATCCAGTCTTGCAACCACATAAAGACCATCCTACCACTCAAATTATTGGCGATCCTGCTTCTACCGTCAAGACACGCAGAATGCAGCAGAAGGCCTCGTCTGATCATCATGCTCTTGTGGGCTATATTGAGGATCAAAAGCGTAATAATCATACGGACTTTCAACACTGTTTGTTTGCTTGTTTTCTTTCACAGGTGGAACCTAGGTCTGTTTCACATGCTCTTGAGGATCAAAGTTGGGTGGAGGCTATGCAGGAGGAAATGCAGCAATTCTTGTTTCAGAATGTTTGGGTTCTGGTTGACTTACCGGATGGGAAGACAGCTATCAATACCAAATGGATTCTCAAAAACAAGAAGGATGCACGGGGAATTGTTGTCAGGAATAAAGCTAGGCTTGTCGCACAAGGACACACTCAAATTGAGGGCATTGATTATACTGAAGTCTTTGCGCCTGTTGCAAGGATTGAGGCCATTCGTCTGTTTTTGGCCTTTGCTTCGTATGTTGGCTTTACAGTGTTCCAGATGGATGTCAAGAGTGCATTTCTCTATGGAAAAATTGACGAAGAAGTGTATGTTACTCAACCTAAGGGGTTTGTTGATCCACTTCATCCAAAGAAAGTCTACAAGGTGGTCAAGGCTCTTTATGGGTTACATCAGGCTCCTAGAGCTTGGTATGAGCGACTCTCCACTTTCTTGTTAAAGAATGGCTATAGAAGAGGTACAATTGACAAAACACTATTTCTTCGGCGGAACTCCAAGGATATTATTCTTGTTCAGGTTTATGTGGACGACATTATCTTTGGTTCTACTAGGAAGGAGTGGTGTGATGAGTTTGAACACTTGATGAAAGGCGAATTTCAGATGAGTGCCATGGGAGAACTGTCATTTTTCCTTGGTCTTCAGGTCAAGCAACAATCGGATGGGATTTTCATCAGTCAAGATAAGTATGTTCATGAGATTCTTCAAAAGTTTGACATGGATCCTCTTCGACCAGCAGCAACTCCTTATGAAGTTGCTAAAATCAAACTTAAGAATGAGCCAGATCCACCCGTAAATGTTCATATGTACAGGTCTATGATTGGCTCTCTCATGTATTTGACTGCATCACGTCCGGATATTATGTTTGCAGTAAGTGCTTGTTCTAGACACCAGGTGACTCCAACGGTTTCGAACTTAAATGCAGTGAAGAAGATTTTCAAGTATATCAAGGCTCAACCTAAATTGGGTCTATGGTATCCTAGAGAATCCCCCTTTGTACTTGAAGCATACAGTGATAGTGATTATGCTGGTGCTAATAATGATAGGAAGTCTACTACTGGTGGTTGTCAATTTTTGGGTCGTCGGCTTATTTCATGGCAATGTAAGAAACAGACAATCGTAGCTACTTCTTCAACAGAAGCTGAATATGTGGCTGCTGCTAGTTGTTGTGGTCAAGTTTTATGGATCCAAAATCAGATGTTGGACTATGGGTTCAATTTTATGAATACCAAAATTTTTATTGACAATCAAAGCACTATTTGTATTGTGAAGAATCCTGTATTTCATCAGCGGACGAAACATATTGAGATTCGGCATCATTTTATACGCGATGCCAATGAGAAGAAGCTGATACAGGTTCTTAAAGTTCATACGGATGACAATGTTGCTGATCTGCTGACTAAAGCTTTTGATGGTCCTCGGTTTAACCACTTGGTGGTTCATATTGGGATGGTCAATCCTTGAAGTCTAGGATTGAGGGGAGGCAAAGCCTAAGGGGAGGCTTTGTGTATATATTAGGTCCGTCTAACGTATTCGTAGTATTTAACAACATAATTTCTTGGTTATGGTGGTGTGTGGTGTTTCTGATGGAGGATTTTTGCTCTCTTCTGATGGATATGGCCTTACATGACTGGCTTCTGGTCCTATTTGGTCAGCTTCTAGTTATGATTGGATGCCTTCTGGGGGTTTCAAATCCTTCCAAGTCTAGTGGTGTTTGGCTATGGGTACTGGTACTGGTCTGGCTACTGTTCATTCCGTTTGTCCTTTATTAATCACGTTTTGCTCCTGGTCCGACTATTGTGCACTTTGACTTTTGGTCAACGCTTCCAATACTGATATTTACAAGTTTGAATTCATCAAATAAATTGGGGGTAAGTTATTATGTTAAAAAGGGCAAGTGGTTAGTATGCCATTATGGCTTAATTTGAAAGGGCAACCCCCCATTAATAGGGGTCAATGAACAGTTACTATTTTCTTCCTATATGGTCAACATACACTCATTACATTTAAAACACACACAAAAACCGCTTCTACTCCTCTCATCCCAATCCAAATCCTTCTTCAATCCATTCATCAAGATCCATGGCTGCTCTTGCTTATCAACCTGCTCATAATCGTGTTGCTTATCTGGGTGATGGTCCTAATAGTGAACATTTTGCTGATATCTTGGAGTTTATTGAAGCTTCAAACTTAAGGTTTGCATTTACTGTTTGTCCTACCATATATGATAGTGTGGTACGTCAATTTTGGGCGTCTGCTGAGCTTGTGAATGTGGCTGGACGTCCACGGGCACTCCATGCTACCATAGATGGACGTGCTTATGTGGTCACTGAAGCATCTATTCGCTCTTCTCTTCATCTTCAGGATGAGGGGGGTGTTGTATCACTTCCCACTTCGGAAGTATTAGAGGGTATGGCTGCCATAGGTTATGACCATAGGGGGAAGTTTAACTTCCAAAAGAATAGGTTTTCCCCTCAGTGGAAGCTTCTAGTTCACTATTTAATCCATTGCTTGAGTCCCAAGTCGGGGAGTTGGGATGCGTTCCCTACTCCTTTGGCTACTGGTCTTATATGTTTAGCCCAGGGTAGAGTGTTTAACTTTTCACATTATATCTTTGAGGGGATGGCTAGTAATTTGTCAACTGCTGGTTCTAGGAAAAAATTTCTTATGTACCCTAGGTTTATTCAACAAATACTTGTTTGCATTCCACGTGATAGGGCTGAGCATGTACCTTCTAAACTAACAGCGAAAGTGTATTATAACATGATGAATGGGTTTCCTGGGGATTGGAGGCCCCTGACTGAAGCCATGATGGGTTTGACTCAGGGTCCTATAGGTCAGGAGGAGGAGGCTCCTAAGTTGGTTGTGTTAGATGATGACCCCATGGAGGAGGAGGAGACTCCTGCTGGTGATGCCACTCCTGTGGTAGAGGAAGAGCTAGTTGAGGAGGTGGTGGTTGAACAACCATCCCCTCCTAAGGCTGGTCCTTCCTCAGCTCCACAAAGGTCTCCTTTTGTGGAGACTCCACCTCCTAGCCCTGCCCCACACTCGACTGATATCCCCTTTGCTTCTAGTTCTCCACACGTTGACCCCAATGTTGCTTCGGGCTCCCGTGATGCTTTCCCTGATCCAAGTTCTCTTGGTGGGCAGGCAGAGGAGCCTACTACTCTGACATCTTTGCTAGATCTTATGCACAGGTACCATGAGAGGATGATTTGCTTGGAAGCTGACTTGAACCAACATCGGAAGCTCACACGGGAGTTTGTTCTTCCTCTGGCCGATCGTATAAAGGTCTTGGAGAATCAACAGCGTCGTCGAAAGAAGCATGTGGTTCTTTCCGATTCTGAGGATGAGGGTTCGGAGAATGTTGAGGATGGCTTGACGTTGCTGGCAAAGGCTGCCTTTGCTGATAAAGTTTATGATGATCTGCCTGGTCCTCCAATGTCCTCCAATGCTCCTTCTTCTAGTGCTATTCCCCCTTCTATGGGTGGTGCTTCTGATGCTGCTGCTGATTCTCATGCTGCTCCCTCTCATGATCCAAAGGGCAAAGCTCCAATGACTGATTCTCCATCTCCCATCCGCAAGCGCTCTCGTCGACAGCTTGAAGAAGACAGACTTGGTGAAGAGGCTGCTCGTCGGGTTCAGGCTGAGCTTGATGAGGCGGACAATGCTGCTGAGGAAGAGCTCCGTGAGCGAAGGCGTGCGCAAATTCAGCATGATGCTATGCACTGGACTGATGGTGAATGGATGCAAGTGTTGACTGTTCTCACTCGGGATTATGCTCAGTTTAAAGATTTGTTGGGTGATGATGTTGATGAGCACAATTGTATTCCGCGTGCTATGGTAATGATGCGTAAGCATCAGTTGACTCTTGCTGAGGAACTCAAGAAACAGCGTAGGAACAGACCTCTTTCTCAGACTGAGCAGCGCCAGCAGATGCAACGTTATGTCAAATATCAATCTGCTGCTCATTTCAATGCTCCTTGGACTTGGGCTCGGGTGCGGGCTTTGACTTTTGATGAGCTCAAGAAACTTTATGAAAATATGGTGAGGCGTGCGAGTCAACCTATACCGGAACGATTTGTTTACCATCCTCGTGGGGTGACTGCTTCTATGCCTGCTGCTTCTACTGTTTCTCCATCTGTGCCCATTCCTGGTTCAAATGGTAGTTCTTCTGGTTCTGGTGCTGTTTCTGTTGGTCCTTCTACTACACCCTTGGTTGCTCCTATTGGTTCTACTGCTGGTCCTGCTACTACCATCTTTGTTACGACCACCACCACTCATGCTTCCACCACCACATCGGTTACTTCTACCACCACTCATGTTCCTGAAAGCACTTTTGTTGATCCCACCATACCTGTTGCTGCTCCATCTGATGTGCCATCTTCATTACCACACGTTTCTGCAACACAACTTAATCCCACTTCTGATGCAGCTCCTAGTGGTTCTTTGGGTGGACATATTCATGAGTCTACTTCTACTGCTTCTCTTGCTGTTGCTGAAGTTCAGGTGAAGGTTGAATCTACTCCTTTGGCTCCCACGCCTCGACGGTCCACTCGCCAGAAACTTACTCGTCGTGTTCATCGCGGTAAATCAGTTCCTTTTGAGAAGCGTGATCCTGAAAACTTAATTGATGCAGCTTAGGATAGCGATTCTGACTTACCTTTAGGCAATGGAAGCATTACGGGTTATACGGTTGAGAGGTCTACAACACTTCCTGGTGGCGTCTCCCATCGGATTACTTTGAGTGATGGGAATGTGCGATTGGTCACGAGTTTGCAGGGTGTGTTATCGTGGGCTGACCGGATGGATCTTATGGCGTTGTTTGGGCTTGTTGATTCTAGTATGCCATTTGACCCCATGGCGGTGTCTTCCTGGCCTGGTATTCGTCTTTGGGCTGATCTCAAGCTTATGTTGGATCCTCCTCCATCTGCTACTCCTTTGGGCGTATGGAAGGATCAAATGCAATGGGAGATTGTTCGCTGGAAGCTCTATGCTGGATGTGGAGTACATGTGTTGGAGTTAGGTTCTGGTCATGTGGTGTTTATGTTGACGGATGTTGTGTATCCTTTGACTATTTCTTCCATGGAAGCAATGTTGGCAAGTCATTTGCAGATTTCTACTGCTCCTTCTGGGAATGAGTCGAGTATGGCCACATCTTTGGTCGAGGGTATTCAAGCACGGTTGTTGGCGGATAAGAAGGCAGCTTCTAGTGTGTAAGGTGAATGGGTTGTAAGTAGTTATACTTTGATTTTTGTTCTTATTTTGATTCTTTTCACCAACATGTGTAGTGATTGGTGACTTTTATTCTTTATAGTTAAAAAAAAAAAAAAAAAAAAAAAAAAAACATTTTATATAATATCTGCTTATACTTTAACACAGTTTAGCTTTTATACTTGTACATAATATCCCTTGGCTGGTTCAAAATGTGGTTCCTGGTTTGAGATTGTTATGGTACTTGGTTTCACTTGGTGTTGGACGTGGTCCACACAACAAATGGTTATCAACTTACCATGTCTCATCGACAAGAAAAAGTTGATTCACCTTGAGGGTACGGCTCCTGGTGCGATTATCAAATCCGTTGATGGTTGCCAGGTTACCTAAAACTGGATGGTTTTCACTTGCCATAGTCCTGGACTGAAAAGTGGCTAATCCAAGGGGGTACGGCTCTTGGTAAAGATCTTATCAAATCCGTTGATAGCTGTAATAGCTTGCTTAAAGCTATAGGGTGTTCAACTCACCGATGCTTTATTGCTAAGAGTTGGCGAGTCCAGAGGGGTACGGCTTCTGGTAAAGACGCATCAAATCCGTTGACGGCTGTGATGGTTTGCCTAAAATCATGAGGGTACTCCCACTCACCATTGATTCACGTTCTAAGAGTTGGGTTGGGTTCTAGTCTCCCAGGGTGATGCTTATTCCACCAGAATGACTAGCTAGCCCAAGAGCGAGCAGCTACTTGGTAAAGGCTCATCAAATCTGCTCATGTTGCTGAAAAGATTCAACACGATGCTAATTTGTTACAAGCTTTGGAGAAGCTTCTAGTGTTTCATGCGGCTGTTCTTCTGGTTCTTATCTTGTTGATGCTGCTATTTGTTTTGCTGATACAATCCTCGGGCTTTCTTTGCACGTTTTCCAGGAAACTTGAACTCAACAGGTCAAATTCAAGTTTAGGGGAGGATTGTTAGGACCATTGTAATAGTTATATGTAATAGGTAGACTAGGAGGTATGTAGTTCCTCCTGGTCCTAGTCGTAGTAGGAGCAAGTCCTGCTCCTGGTCCTAGTCGAAGTCAAACATTATTATTTACTTAATATTCTGTTAGGATATGCATGAGTTATATTAGGAGAAGATATGCATATCAGTTTTACACGTTTTCTTGTATGCTATATTAGGGTTTCCTTGTAGTATAAAAGGAACCTTAGGCAGAAGGGTTAGACACATCTTCACAAAACGTAGTTCTAGTCTTCATTAATATTAGAAATCCTTAGAAAGGATCAAATCTTTATAGTTATTCTGTTTCTCTTGTTTATATTTATATTCTACATTCATATTGTGTATAGAGTCTCTTTGTGATTTGACTTGTGATTACAGAAGTCATTCACCGGTCCTGACAGGCTGCAAGATCTATATCTTTTAGACCCAACAGTACGGATTCTCCGTCCTTTTAGTATGGACATTCTTCCTTATTAGGATTCCTCGTATGTAGCCAATTGTTTTCCCAGTATATGTTTTATATGTTTTTTGCTTATGTTTAATTAAATGCCTAATCCATATACATGCATGACCAGTTTCACCTAGTTATGGAGGTACCATAACCATAACACTGGAAGCACCAGTGTTATGACTTCACCACGGCGGAGTGATAGCTCGTGGCGTCCCTTTTAGCTTTTGGCCATATTATTATGTTATCATGTGGGGCGTATGGGTGCATCCTAGGTTACATGTTTTTACAGATTA
Organism: Glebionis coronaria; assembly: GCA_025667525.1. Lineage (NCBI taxonomy): Eukaryota > Viridiplantae > Streptophyta > Magnoliopsida > Asterales > Asteraceae > Glebionis > Glebionis coronaria. Next base: position 454,013,327 of record CM046879.1, read on the forward strand.
TTCAGGTGAATGTGGTGTGTGCCTTGCATCCTTCACAAGGAGCTGATCCCTCCAACCCAAACTTATATTAATTAGAGGCAGCCCCTCTAATTACATGACGAGGACACCCCTCAAAGTATTCATGCACGTTGATATTTCATGACCTATATTGGCAAATGGTAAACATGTTAAACAGTTTTTATAAGATAAACATAAGGCTTTTCAAACTATAAAACCAGTTTTAGTAAGTTATGTCAGGTTTTCCAGGACTTAATCATTTCCGTTGCTATATGTTGTATATGCTTATGTTATCCATTCTATGCTTGTATATCCGTGCACTGAGCATTATGCTCAGCCGTTTTCCTTTCATGTTCCCAAAATGGCAGGTACTCAGAGACGCTCGTAGACTTTAAGCGTACGTGCGTATGGATTGGAAGCTTTCTAGCCTTCATTACTTTATGCTTATCATCATCCTTTTGCTACTTATTTCTATGGACATTGTTTAGTCCTTTTCATTTATAGTACTTATGTTTGTGTGTGATGAGCTTTACTTTGGGGTACCGATGCTTGTTTCTGGTATTTCCTTTATGGTCATGTAATGTTTAATACATTTATCCTTGTATGCTTTGATGACACGCCATAATCACGCGTGACATTCCATTTACCAAAATGGGGTGTTACAATTATGGTATCAGAGCCAAGGCTTCGACCTGTAGGCTCTCAAAACATGACCTGTGATTAGTGGGTAGTCACTATGGTCTTCCTAGAACTGACAGTCGGTTTTCATGCATTCATTGTTTTTATGCATTCATATATATGTCATTGTCGCAGGTTTGTGACTAAGTAATGGTTGGTACAGGACTGGCCCTATTTAGTCGCATGTGTTTTATCGAAACTTTTAACTTTAGGACCGACCCATTGGCGTCCCTTTGCCATGATTTTTGTTTTGAGTGAACTGACCATAGGCGTTCACTCTCTCTCATATAAAAGTTTTCATAAAACTGCATCACGCATTCATGTACTAGTTTTCCTGCATAAAATTGTTCTCATGAGTTATTGGTATAATTTTTTTTCATATATGTATTTTATGTTTTGATTAGTTTAATCATGTATTTTTATGTTATACTGTCAGATAGTTCTCACACGCGAGCAGGAACAACTCAATGCAGCAGTCCAAGCTGCAATGCAAGCTATGCTTCCTCAGCTGAGGAACGAAATCAGGGCTGAGGTGTAGGCTGCCAACAATCAGCAACAGCACCCAGTACCTGCTCCTCCTCCTCCAGCAACATTGGTCACATGGCTGGAGAGATTCAATAAGCTACGCCCTCGATCCTTCGAGAAAACAGATAGCCCCAGTGAAGCTGAAAGCTGGTTGGCTCACATTGAGAAGATCTTCGATGCAATGGGTTGTGACCCCATCTTCAAGTCGAGGTTAGCCTGTTACCGGTTCAAAGGTGATGTGCTATCATGGTGGAAGGCACTGAAGCAGTCTGAGGGAGGTGATAATTGGGTGGCTGGTTTGACTTGGGCTCAATTCAGGGATTTGGTGACGGGACAGTTATTTCCCAAGGCTGAGCAAGACAAGCTGAAGAGAGAGTACCATGGAATCAGATCGAGATCTGGAGAGAACAGCAACGAGTTCATGCAACGCTTTCTTCGTTTGGTTAGTTTTCTTGGTGCAGCAGCAGGTACTCCCGAAGAGCAAGCATACCACTTCCGGTGGGCACTTCGTACATCGGTCGCAAACAACTTGGTATGTGCTACGTTTAACACGGTGGCACAAGTGGTCGGTACAACACGTAAGCTGGAGATGCTGCATGAAAGAGAAGAGTTCGGGGAAGCAGAGAGACCCGAGAAGAGGTAAACATTCGTTATTCAGCGGTGACCAAACCGTATTCTTTCAGCATATGTCAATATTTACATCTCTTTTAAACTGTATCTTCCAGGCAGAAGACTATGGACCGGTCTCAGCCGGCTACTCAGCAACAGCCTACTCAGCCCAAGGGAAACGGTCAGACTCACGACCGTTCTGCTACGGATAGGCATGGCAGTAATGATAATTACCGTAACAACGCTGGAAACTCCAACAGCAGCAGATCCTTACACTGACTCATTTTCTTATGATTACATGCAAAAGTTAATAATTCTGACACATAAGAGAATATTCTACCAGGAATCATGGTAACGGGAGGGACCAAAACCAAAGAGGTTCACAGCCTAATCGTCTAGCTATCACTGGTAACCTATCTTACGAATTTTACGCATTGTCCTTTGTACCTATTATCATGTCTCATGTATATTGTTCTTATCAGGGTCTCAGCTAGCAAGGACCCCTGCTGGAGGATATACTCATCCTCTTTTCACTACCTGCAACCGTAGGCACCCAGGGTCATGTCGCCGCGACAGCGATGCATGTTACAAGTGTGGTCTCCCTGGCCATCGCATGAAGGACTGCCGCAAGGGCGAGATGGAGGGCACATCTGGACATTCTGATACCAAGCCGCATCCTACTGGTGGACGCGTTTACAGGACTTCTCGCGATCAGGCCAACAAGTATACAGGTACCATTACTGGAATCTTGTATATGTATGGTCAAGTTGCATGTGTTCTTTTTGACACGGGTGCTACTCATTCGGTCATTTCTACTGCTTATGCTAAGAATGTTAGGATATCCCCTATGCCATTAGAGAATGTACTGAACATTTCCACGCCTTTAAGAGACTCTGTACGCATAACCCATGTGTACAAGAGCCTTCCCCAGGAGTTTGATGACAAGATTCGTCCTGTTGACGCACTTCCGCTGGACATGAATGATTTGGACATGATATTGGGCATGGACTGGCTATCCAAGCATCATGCTACCATAGACTGCCATTCATATCGAGTCATCTTCGGTGATGTTAATGCACCAGAGTACATTCACAACGGGTTCGTACCCGGAAGGTCTGTACAAATCATATCAACCCTACAAGCACGTGCATTACTTTCACATGGTTGCGAGGGGTATCTAGCTACTGTTCATGACATGGATGCTGAATCTCCATCAATTCAGAATCAGCCGATAGTGTCAGAATTTCCAGATGTATTTCCAAAAGAACTTCCGGGCATACCGCCTGTACGTGAAGTAGAGTTTAACATCGAGCTCATCCCAGGAGCTGAGCCGATTTCCAAGGCTCCTTATCGCATGGCTCCCATAGAGTTGAAGGAGCTGAAGGATCAATTGCAACAACTTTTGGAACGAGGCTTCATTCGACCGAGTGCATCTCCATGGGGCGCATCGGTCTTATTCGTGAAGAAGAAGGACGACAGTATGCGTCTTTGCATAGATTATCGCGAGCTCAACAAGATCACCATCAGGAATAGGTATCCTCTATCACGCATTGACGATTTGTTTGACTAACTCCAAGGGGCCAAACATTTCTCCAAAATTGATCTGAGGTCGGGCTATCATCAGCTACGGGTAAAAGAGCAGGATGTCGCCAAGACTGCTTTCCTTACACGCTATGGCCACTACGAATTTGTAGTCGTGCCATTTGGCCTTACCAATGCTCCAGAAGTGTTCATGGATTTGATGAACAGAATCTTCCATGAATTTCTGGACAAGTTTGTCATTGTCTTCATTGACGACATCCTGATATTCTCTCAGTCCAAGCAGGAACACGAAGACCATCTTCGTACAGTATTACAGATTCTTCGTCTGAAGCAGTTGTATGCTAAATTCTCCAAGTGTGAGTTCTGGTTAGACAAGGTGGCCTTCTTAGGTCACATTGTATCAGCAGAAGGAATCACTATGGATCCAGCAAAGGTTGAGGCTATTACCAAGTGGCCAAGACCGACATCAGCGACTGAGGTTCGTAGTTTCCTAGGCTTAGCTGGTTATTACCGTAGGTTCGTGGAGAACTTTTCCCGTTTAGCACTACCATTGACCAGACTGATGCGGAAAGGGGAGAAATTCGTTTGGACTGAAGAACGAGAGAAGAGCTTTGAAGACCTAAAGTAGAAGTTAGTATCTGCACCGATTCTTACTCTCCCATCTGGTACAGGTGGATTTCAGATCTACAGTGATGCATCGAGGAAGGGACTTGGCTATGTTCTCATGCAACATGGGAAAGTGATCGCGTACGCTTCACGGCAGCTTAAGCCTTATGAGGAAAATTACCCTACGTATGACTTGGAACTTGCAGCAGTCGTGTTTGCATTGAAGATATGGAGGCACTACTTGTATGGAGAATCATGTGACATTTTCACGGACCACAAGAGCTTGAAGTACATCTTCACTCAACGTGAATTGAACATGAGACAGAGGAGATGGTTAGAGCTGTTGAAGGATTATGACATTAATCTGCAGTATCATCCCGGCAAGGCGAATGTAGTGGCAGATGCACTTAGCAGAATGTCCGGAATGATAAACGGAATTAAAATTGTGGAGGAAATTATAAGAGACTTGGAGCGACTAGACATTGAGATCATGGTACGTGGACAACACGGGTACTCGGCTAATCTTAGAGTAGAACCCGAGTTACTCTCTAGGATCAAGGAAGCTCAGAAGGATGATGGTGAAATCTGGGCGATAATTTAGAATTTGGAGAAGCAAACAGAATTTCGAGTAGACGCAGATGGTATCTTATGGCAGGGCACGAGACTTTGTGTTCCTGGTGATCAAGAACTCCAGGAAGCATTGTTAGCTGAGGCTCATAGGCCTCATTGTCTATTCATCCTGGTTCGACCAAGATGTACCATGACATCAAGCAATACTTTTGGTGGAGTGGTATGAAACAGGATGTTGCGACTTACGTCTCCAGATGTCTTACCTGCCAGCAGGTTAAGATCGAGCATCAACGATCTGGCGGTCTTCTACAACCGTTAGATATTCCAGAGTGGAAGTGGGACAAGATTGTTGGAGCATAATTTGGCTAGGCCGGTCTGACGACTCTCCTGGGCCGTTGGTCGTCTTTCCGGGTCCTGAGTGATGCTGCAAACAAAGGTAAACCGGTTAGACGTGGACCCGGGGCCGGAGCCCCGGGGTCCACCTCCGACGGTCAAGTTAGTATTGATCGATATATTGTATAAGAGGTGTGGTTAAGAGAGAGAACCTGATTATAATGAGACCCCTACCCTTGTTTATATAGTGCTAGGGTTTCTTGAAGGATAAGTTAGGTATGTGTGGGTCGCGGGCCTGTTGGGCCGGGCCGAATACTGACTATACGTCGACATGTCCCCCAGTCTAGTATGACATGGTTCATGATCATGTTATACTAGACTCATTCATGTATCACGCAACCTAACAACCGCGTGCGGCTTGTTGCTTAGGACATCCTCGTGGGTCATCCGTAACATATGGCTCCACTCGTAAATGGGCTACCTTTAGCAAAAAGATGATGGGTTGGGGTTGCGAATAGTGAGTGAAGCCACTATACGTCATCATGTCCCCCCAGTCTAGTATGCGCGGTTGTCACCAAGATTACTAGACTTTACTCCATATCCGCTACCTGTAAGCGTATCTACGTTGAAAGAAATGGGGAACCCGTGTACGTAAGACGGGCGGGTGTGCTCGAATGCTTGGTTTCCCGTGTTTGGACGGTAAGGACCCCGTAAGAAGAAAACGTGTTTCTATAGCCGGGGTAACACTGGCATTGGCAAGGTATCATTCTTATTCATCTCTAACGTGAGGATGATAAGAAGGTTTTGTGAAGGTGGAGGTGGAACCCGTATGCTGCATCGTGAACATTTGAAGGCGTACTTCTTATACCCACTAATGATGCAACATAATGCGAATGTGTCATTCGTCTTAAAGCCAACAGAAGACGTACCTCTGTGGAAAAGTGATGCGGATATTACATCCGTCTTACGGCCACGACGTCCGATAATGACTTCCAAAATTTGTCACAGTTTTTCCTAGATTAAACATAGTTGATCAAGCTCCATCTAATTAAGTATAAACGATGTAAATTTTGGAAACATCACTCCATGGTCGGGCAAAGTAATTCGTCAAGGAAGACGTACTTCCGTAACAAAGATATGTACCAACAGAAGACGTACTTCTGTGGCAGAATGAGCCAGTGGAAGGCGTACTTCCACGGCAAAAGATAACGATATGCCGTGGAAGAATACTTCCACGGCTAAAATAAAGATGCGCCGTGGAAGAATACTTCCACGGCTAAAATAATGATGCGCCGTGGAAGAATACTTCCACGGCTAAAATAACGATGCGCCGTGGAAGAATACTTCCACGGCTAAAATAACGATGCGCCGTGGAAGAATACTTCCACGGCTAAAATAATGAGCACGTGGAAGAGATACTTCCACGGCGAAGATAAGAAGTACGTGGAAGAGATACTTACACGGAGAAAATAATGAGCACGTGGAAGAGATACTTCCACGGCGAAAATAAGAAGCACGTGGAAGAGATACTTCCACGGTGAAAATAATGAGCACGTGGAAGAGATACTTCCACGGCGAAAATAAGAAGCACGCGGAAGAGATACTTCCACGGTGAAAATAATAAGCACGTGGAAGAGATACTTCCACGGCGAAAATAAGAAGCACGTGGAAGAGATACTTCCACGGTGAAAATAATGAGCATGTGGAAGAGATACTTCCACGGCGAAAATAATGAGCAAGTGGAAGAGATACTTCCACGGCGAAAATAAGAAGCACGTGGAAGAGATACTTCCACGGCGAAAATAATAAGCACGTGGAAGAGATACTTCCACGGCGGAGATAATAAACACATGGAAGATATACTTCCACGGCGAAGATAATAAGCACGTGGAAGAGATACTTCCACGGCGAAAATAACACGCGCGTGGAAGAGATACTTCCACGGCGAAAATAATGAGCACGTGGAAGAGATACTTCCACGGCGAAAATAAGAAGCACGTGGAAGAGATACTTCCACGGTGAAAATAATAAGCACGTGGAAGAGATACTTCCACGGCGAAAATAAGAAGCACGTGGAAGAGATACTTCCACGGTGAAAATAATGAGCACGTGGAAGAGATACTTCCACGGCGAAAATAATGAGCAAGTGGAAGAGATACTTCCACGGCGAAAATAAGAAGCACGTGGAAGAGATACTTCCACGGCGAAAATAATAAGCACGTGGAAGAGATACTTCCACGGCGGAGATAATAAACACATGGAAGATATACTTCCACGGCGAAGATAATAAGCACGTGGAAGAGATACTTCCACGGCGAAAATAACACGCGCGTGGAAGAGATACTTCCACGGCGAAAATAATGAGCACGTGGAAGAGATACTTCCACGGCGAAAATAAGAAGCACGTGGAAGAGATACTTCCACGGTGAAAATAATGAGCACGTGGAAGAGATACTTCCACGGCGAAAATAATGAGCACGTGGAAGAGATACTTCCACAGCGAAAATAATGAGCAAGTGGAAGAGATACTTCCACGGCGAAAATAAGAAGCACGTGGAAGAGATACTTCCACGGAGAAAATAATAAGCACGTGGAAGAGATACTTCCACGGCGGAGATAATAAGCACATGGAAGATATACTTCCACGGCGGAGATAATAAGCACGTGGAAGATACTTCCACGGCGAAGATAATAAGCACGTGGAAGAGATACTTCCACGGCGAAAATAACACGCGCGTGGAAGAGATACTTCCACGGCGAAAATAATGAGCCCGTGGAAGAGATACTTCCACGGCGAAGATAATAAGCCCGTGGAAGAGATACTTCCACGGCGAAGATAATAAGCACGTGGAAGAGATACTTCCACGGCGAATGAATAAGCCAACTGAAGAGATACTTCCGTGGCAAAGGCATAAGCCAATGGAAGAGATACTTCCATGGCGAAGAAACAAGCGCGCGGAAGGAATACTTCTACGGCGAAGGAATAAGCCAATGGAAGGGATACTTACATGGCGCAGAAACAAGCGCGCAGAAGGAGTACTTCCGCGGCGAAGGAGTAAGCCAAATGGAAGAGATACTTCCATGGCAAAGGAAGAAGTGCGCGGAAGGTGTACTTCCGCGGCGAAGGAATAAGCCAATGGAAGAGATACTTCCATGGCAAAGGGATAACCCGGCAGAAGGCGGACTTCTACGGCAAAGAAATATATCCAAAGATATTTGCGTGTCATGCACGGAAATAGTGGTATTATTATACCCTGGTAGCCCCCCTAGTTTAATGGTGCTAAACTCGATTAGTAATATTAAACTTAATCAAGTATTCAAAAAATTACGGTCGCGTAGACCAACGCAAATGGACTTACCATAGCCGCGTACAAAAAGACAGAGATTAGGTTCGAACGTGCAAACCAACGCGGATGGGTCTTTTCATAACCGCGAGTTGTCACATAGTATAAGACGTATCTTAACTAACTTATGGGATAAGCTATGCCGTTATGTGCGGCGTACCGCTACTACCATAAGGACGGTCAAGGTTTTGACAAAATTTTGTTAGACGTGCACAGTGTGTCTTTTAACAAGTCCGGCTCGGGAGGCACGGTATGTTTTTGAAACTTACTACAACGTCTTGTGAGCAAGGTGTCTAACAAGGATACATGATCCATGGTCGTTGGGGTTGCATCCCTCTTACACGACAAGTTGAATTATTAGGTTCACTCAATCCTCTTATTCCACCTGGGAACGATGTGTACATGTACGCCCGTAGGCAGAAGATATCCGAGTGTACGGACTAGCGCGGATGGACGTCCCATGACCGCGAATGACGAATAAAATATATTATTTAAGGAAAATATGTGTAATATATCTTACCGATTTAAAAGATATATATAATATCTTTTATAAATAAATAATAACGGAATATATCCTAACCGAATTTAAAATATAAATAATATCTTGTAGTAATTTAAACGATATGTGTAATATCCTTTATTAATATAAACAATATATCCGAACATGTGGATTAATTAATAAAGACGCGGCTCATGACCGTAGTGAAAAGATAAAATATGATCGAACATGCACATGAGCACAGTTGCACATACCATGACCGTGGCAAAAGAGGTCGGGTGGAGACATGATAGAAGTAGTCGCGTTGCGACATATACGGTAAATATATACTAAACAGGTCAAAAGATATACGTAATATCTTTTATAAAAATGTTGATAATATATTTTTTAGAAGATATAGATAATATCTTTTATTAATTTAAAAATATAAGTAAATCTTGTTACTTATCCAAAAAGATGTGGAGAATATTTTATCTATTTAAAAAATATAAAAATATATCTCACTAATTTATAAGATAAATAATATCTATTTACTAGTTTAAAAGACATGCGTAATATCTATAAAAACTATATTTGAACATACGGATTAACGTAAAAGAACGCGCGAACGAGTGCAGTTGGACGTGTCATTACTACTGATAAAAATAAAAGATGTCCGAGCGTGCGAAATATTACATAAGAACTGGGTCGAATGACTGCGTACACCTCGTTAATAACAATTTTGATAAGATACCTATATCTTGTTAGTCAAATGAAATAAGAATTACTTTGGTAACACATCACATTGCCCAAATAAAAAAATACTTGCGTGTATATCATGCATATATTTTGATGAAAGATATGAATGAAAATTCCATAGAATACGATGCGATGTTTGAAATAGGCTGCTTCGGATATAATATCATGTTTACAACTAATATCACACATATGTATTGCATATAATTTATTTAATACAATAGTTTAATCAAGTTTATATAGCCATCATGAAAGCATATATTCATGTGTAGCCAAATTGCCTAAAAACTAGATTGATTTTACACGTCAAAATACTAGTGTATGTTTTTGCAAAAGATACCATTTACTTGGATATATTCTATCACAAAAAATACCATTATCAAATCTGAGACTTAATTGCCATCGAGAATATTATACACGCGCATGACAAGTTTATCAAATCTGGGATTACGTAAGTGTGTGCGCTCATAGCAGAATTCATAATTAATGCCATTTAGTGAAGAACAAAAAGCACGCAGGTTTAAAGTTACCAATTTGTCGCATAGATTTTTGCTTTCCTTTAGCATGAGAACACGAGACATCATTTGTGCTGTGTCCCATGGATGGCGCCAACTTGTTGGAGCATAATTTGGCTAGGCCGGTCTGACGACTCTCCTGGGCCGTTCGTCGTCTTTCCGGGTCCTGAGTGATGCTGCAAACAAAGGTAAACCGGTTAGACGTGGACCCGGGGCCAGAGCCCCGGGGTCCACCTCCGACGGTCAAGTTAGTATTGATCGATATATTGTATAAGAGGTGTGGTTAAGAGAGAGAACCTGATTATAATGAGACCCCTACCCTTGTTTATATAGTGCTAGGGTTTCTTGAAGGATAAGTTAGGTATGTGTGGGCCGCGGGCCTGTTGGGCCGGGCCGAATACTGACTATACGTCGACAAAGATCACCATGGATTTTGTTACCGGTCTTCCGTAGAAAAAGTGGAAGCACGATGCGATTTGGGTTATCGTTGATCGACTTACCAAGTCAGCTCATTTCTTACCGATCCGTAAGGAAGATTCGGTCAATAAACTCGCTGATACTTACAAGAAGGAGATCATGAGACTCCATCCAGCATCGTCTCAGACAGAGATCCTCGCTTCACTTCGCGATTTTGGAGAAGTCTGCAGAAAGCTTGGGGTACAAAACTTAAGCTTAGCATGGCTTTTCATCCTCAAACAGACGGGCAATCGGAGCGAACGATTCAGACATTAGAAGACATGTTGAGGTCATGTGCATTGGAATGGTCGGGAGATTGGGACGATTACATTATTTGGTAGAGTTTGCATACAACAACAGTTGGCATGCAAGTATCAAGTGTGCTCCATTCGAGATGTTGTATGGCAGGAAGTGTCGCGCCCCAATCTGCTGGGATCAGGTTGGTGAGCGAACACTTGAAGGACCAGAAATGATAGAGTTGACCAACGAGAAGGTCGCAGTAGCTAAGCAGAAATTGCAAAAAGCACGGTCACGTCAGAAGAGTTATGCCGACAAGCATCGTAGGGACTTACATTTTAACGTAGGAGATCACGTCTTCCTTAAGGTATCGCCGGCACGTGGTGTTAGACGTTTTGGAATCAAAGGGAAGCTCAGTCCTCGATTCATCGGACTGTTTGATGTCATTGAGCGAGTCGGTGAAGTATCTTATCGTTTAGCGTTACCTCCGCAGCTTTCTCATGTTCACGATGTTTTCCATGTGTCCTTACTTAGAGGGTACAAGTATCATCCCCTTCACATGGTTCAGTATCCGCTGGAACAGATTCCTGAAGATCTTACCTTCATAGAAGAACCCGAACGAGTTCTTGACAGACAAGAACGAGTCATGAGGAGGAAGACGATTCCATTCGTCAAAATCCTTTGGAGGGATCATACCGAGCGGGAAGCCACTTGAGAAACAGAGGAGTCTATCCGGGCTTCTTACCCTCATTTCATATTCTGAAATCGGGTATGTTCTTCTTTTCCAGTTTATATTATCTATAATTCGGGGACGAATTATTCTTTTTAGGGGGGAAGAGTTGTAAAACCCGCATGCTTTTACCATGAACAGTACATATATAATCGTACGTACATGATTAAAACTTTCCTAATATAACATGTTTACGTTTCACGAATAGTAATTACAAGTATTACGTACGTGTTATTACACGGTAAGTATTTAAGCTTATTAATACACGATAATTATTATCAATAATAATTATAATCACGAACATGAAATCATTAACGTAAATAATCACGAACCTATTATTATGTATTTACGTAATATTTATTACGATTACGTATAAATATATATTATAACACGAACGAGGAATAAATAAATCACGTAAACACGACACGAGAACACGTAAATAATTAGAACACGGAAAACAATGGGTTTCCCCTTGTGGGTCCCACCTACCCGCGGCATGAACAAGAAAGGGGGCCAAGCCCACCTTTAATTTTGCTAAAATAGAAAAAGAAGTAAAACATGTTTTCATAATACAGAAAAGTTAGAAATAACAAAACCCTAGCTCCTCCTTTTTCTCTTCTTTGGCCGCCGGTTAGAACACACAAGGAAGGGGTGTTCATTAATTATTGGTGATCCAATTCTTGCAAGATCGTTCGTGTTATTATTCCTTTTTGTTTCACGCATCGGTAATCCTCAAACCTTTTTGTTTCAATTATTTATTAGATCAAGAACACATGAATCATGGGTTTATTAAAAACTATTAATAAAACATGTTAATTAAATCACGGGGTAATAAAAATGGTGATTTAGGGGTGTTTTGGTTCGGCCGATGCACAAAAACCGAGAGTCGAAGCTCTCGGTGTCCCACGTGTGATCACAGCCGAGACCTCATGGTCTCGTTGTTGGCTTTGTGGTTCGGCAGCACGCAAGGATCAAGGGACCACGACGCATGTCGGGGTGGCCTTGTGGTTTGGGGGTCTCGGCTGAAAAACAAACAAACACCACCGGCTTATGTCGGTGGCTAATATGACCAAGCAGGGGGAACACCAGCCGCGACAGCAGGGGGAACCACCGGCTAACTGCCAGTGGGAACTTTGCTTAGCTAGCGGCTAGCCGAGAGACCATGGGGAACCACCGGCCTAAGCCGGTAGCTGTTTTGCGAAAACAGTGGCAACCGGCCAAGCCGGTTCGCCACTGTTAAGGGTGTGTTTGTTTGGTCCGGTTCAAGGGTAAACACGGACCGGTTCACGACATGTTTAGATTTAAAACACGGGTACGGTTCATGACTTATTTTTACAAGTTAAATAATTACAGGAATAATTAAATTAATTTAACATGCTGTATAACTAATTTAATTTAGACATGACTTAGGTTAATTATTATTAGTAATAATACATGATTATAACCTAAGTATTTTATGATTTAATTTAGACTAAAGTAATTAATTAATTATTAAAACATGACATATAATTAAATAATTTCCACGACTTAGGTTATATTAATATTAAATATTAATACATGTTTTAACCTAAGTATTATTTACACTTTTATTTAATTAAATCATGCTATATTTAATTAAATCTTATAACATATAGTTTATTTAATTTACATTTATTAATTAATAAACTATACTATTAATCTCAGGACTTAGAATATTAATTAGTAAAACTTAAGCTTATATTATTAGCTTAATGATCCAGCTTATTTCTAATTATGGAAACTTTCTATTTTTAGAAATTTATTTATTTTAAGCAGCTAATCTATTTATGGAAACTTGCTATTTTAAGAAACTTATTTATTTTAAGCAATAAATCTATTTTTGGAAACTTTCTATTCTTGGAAACTTTCTATTTTTGGAAACTTTCTATTTTAGGAAACCTGTTATTTTTAGAAAGTTACTTATTATTACACAACAAGTATAATAATACAAGAAATACAAGTAATACCTAATCAGAATATCCAGAATACATGATAAACACAGCGTAACGATAAAATTCAGTGAAACATGACATGAACATATAAAACAAGCTAAGACATGATATAAAACCAATTACGTACACAGTAATCAGAATACTTATACACGTATATTATCTATGTAGCATTAGTGAGATCGAAGTAGGACTCTCTTCCGTTCGTCTTCTTCGTTCACTGGACATAAGGTACGGTGTCTCCGTCCTTTCAGTATGGGTCTTATTCCTTATTAGGATTCCCCGTATGCAGCCAACTGTTTTCCCAGTATATGTTTTATATGTTTTGATTTGCTTATGTTTAATTAAATGCCTAATCCATATACATGCATGACCAGTTTCACCTAGTTATGGAGGTACCATAACACTGGAGGCACTAGTGTTATGACTTCACCACGGTGGAGTGATAGCTCGTGGCGTCCCTTTCAGCTTTTGGCCATATTATTATGTTATCATGTGGGGCGTATGGGTGCATCCTAGGTTACATGTTTTTTACAGATTATTCAGGTGAATGTGGTGTGTGTCTTGCATCCTTCACAAGGAGCTGATCCCCCTACCCAAACTTATATTAATTAGAGGCAGCCCCTCTAATTGCATGACGAGGACACCCCTCCAAGTATTCATGCACATTGATATTTCATGACCTATATTGGCTAATGGTAAACATGTTAAACAGTTTTTATAAGATAAACATAAGGCTTTTCAAACTATAAAACCAGTTTTACTAAGTTACGTCAGGTTTTCCAGGACTTAATCATTTCCGATGCTATATGTTGTATATGCTTATGTTATTCATTCTATGCTTGTATATCCGTGCACTGAGCGTTATGCTCAGCCGTTTTCCTTTCATGTTCCCAAAACGGCAGGTACTCAGGACGCTCGTAGACTTTAAGCGTACGTACATATGGATTGGAAGCTTTCTAGCCTTCATTACTTTATGCTTATCATCATACTTTTGCTACTTATTTCCATGGACATTGTTTAGTCCTTTTCATTTACAGTTCTTATGTTTATGTGTGATGAGCTTTACTTTAGGGTACCGATGATTGTTTCCGGTATTTCCTTTATGGTCATGTAATGTTTAATACATTTATCCTTGTATGCTTTGATGACACGCCATAATCACGCGTGACATTCCATTTACCAAAATGGGGTGTTATATCGAGCAATAGATGTTTCATGTTCAATCCCTTCGGCTTCAAAATATTTCTTCAGAGTTGAATTCAAGAATTTTGTGCCGCTGTCAGTATGTACCACTTTTACTTGAGCCTGAAGACCACGTTTTATCAGCTTAAGGAAGTTAATGAGAACCTCAGGTGTTTCATCCTTGGACCTTAAAAAGAGAGTTCACATGTACCTTGAGTTGTCATCGACAATTACCATAACATATTTCTTCCCATTGATGGTTTGAACACGCATGGGGCCACATAGATCTATATGAAGAAGATCTAACCGTCCTTTAGAGCTTGGTGTAGTCTTTGTTTTGAAAGTACTCCGTTTAGCTTTACAAAGCTCACAAGAAGAACAAAGATGATCTTTGATGAAATTTAAATTTGGAAGGCCTCTCACAATATCTTTCTTGGAAAGCAAGTTGATGGTATCAAAGTTAAGATGAGATAAATGTTGATGCCATAACCAAGCTTGATTCGTTGAAGCTTTAGCCATGAAACAGATTGGAGTTGAAGATGTGGAGTCTTGTAGTGAAATAGTGTAGAGATCAGTACCCCGTGAACCGGTAAGTAAGTCATTCCCATCATAAACAAGAACAAAACATGTCTTCTTTCTAAAAGCAACCTCCAAATCCGCATCACAAAATTGACCAACCGAGAAAAGATTGTGATTGAGCCCTTCGACGTAGTAAACCCTTTTGATAGTGATATTTCCCTGAACCAAGTCTCCATATCCTAGGATCGGTGCAAATTGATCATTTCCGAATCGGACCGTACCCAGGAACTTCTCCACGAAGTTAATTAGAAGCTTGAGATTCCCCGTCATGTGCTTCGTGCATCCGGAGTCCAGTATGAATAGAATTATCTCGGTCACCTGCAGAAGAATTAGAGCACGATGGAGCATTTTCTAAATTGGATTCCATGTTAGTTGTGATATTCGAATCATTAGTTTCACTTAAAGACACATTAACGCTCATATTTTCAGTTCTAATCTTAGGCATCCGTTTATATCCTGGAGGACATTGATTAGCAAACCACCATTTTCAAGACTTGCTTGCAGACGCATATAATTCCCTAATTCTGCTTCTAGGGTTCTTAGTGGTGGAGTTTGATGCAATACTTTTCTCAGGGGGGTTGCACCAGAATGATTCACTTTGCATTTGGGTTTTCTAGCACTAATAGGCATCGCAGTTTGCTTCTTAGTTCTAGTAGCTACGCTTTTGACATTATTCGAAACACACATAGCATGATTGGCATTAGCACACTTTCCACATTTCACACAAACAAACATAACATTCAAAGCATTCAAAGTCGAATCATTCAAATCGTCATTACACGCGATTACAGACATTTTATTCTTAGAAACATTGAAAATCCTAGGGTGGTCTTCTACTCCTTCATCTTCCCTTGACTTTTGTTTTGCCAGACCTTTTCATTCATTCTAGTGCTCTTAAGCTGAGGCCGCCTAACACTAGCAGTGGGGACTACTCCTGTAGTAAAATACACACGTCTATTAGTGTTTCTAGGAGTCTGAGGTGATTGAATTTCTTTGTTGTGTGTGGGTTTAGTGGCCAATCTATACATTCCTGGTTTAATCACATTTGTGTTCTTAATGCTTTGTGATCGAATATGTGTTTTGGGAGTATTCTGTGGTAACCTATCCTTCCCATCCGTCTTGGGGGCAAACACAGGTTTTGCAAATGCAGAATTAGAGAAAACAGATGGTTTTCCCAAGACAGAGGGTCTAGACACTTTGTGCGCATTGGGTTGTCTTACAACAGGTTTCTTAACACTAGGTTCCACAATTTTCCCACCCATCTTAGCAACGAGTTTCTTCAACTCTGGTATCGCTGTTTCCCTGTCTTGTAACTGAGCTTTCAAGTCTGTAATGTCTAAATTCTTTTCATTCATTTCCTGACACATTTGGGGAAGTTTTTCTTGTAATTTATTATCATGTGGAAAACTTCTGATGTCCTTTTGTAAAGCAAGTTCAAGAGAATGACATGTTTTTGAAGGAAATCAGTTTTGTGTTGAAGTAACCCAAAAGCCTTTTTATCAACATTTTCTTTACGTTTCGAAAGGTCAATTTCAAGACGCTCACATTCTTTGATCTTATCAAGATATTTGCATGCAACATCACAATATTCATCGATATCAGCACAAGATTGAAGCGTAACACACAAAATATCTTTGGAGAGACATTCTTCTAAGAGTAGATCATATTCGTTTAACAAATCTGATTTGTCATTTTGAAGCTCATCAATTTCTTTTTCAAGAGACTCAACATATTTCAAATCATCGAACATTTCAGACCGAATTAATTTTTCAAACTCAAGAACATTTTCATTGATTATCTTCGTATTTGGTATTAAAAGTTCTTTCACAAGCACAGTTATGTCGTGAGGAATCTCTGTTTTCCACTTATCCTTTTGACGTTTTTCCCAATCGCTTTTAACAATTGATTGAACATTATCAAATAGTTAATATATTTAAAAACATTATTTTTTCTCTTAGCGGCAAAAGCTTTCTTCCATTGAATTATTCATTGTTTGCGATCTAAAAACAATTCCTCACGAGTCTTCTGTTTTTGTGGAGTGAAAAGACCATAAAGACTGTTTTCATAAGCATAATTATATGATGTCACAAAATCTTTATTAACCGATGATCTACTCTCCTCATCCCAAAGGGACGTCTCTTCATTATCTAGGTTAGCTACTGGGCATTCATGATCGGTCCATTCGGACTCATCAAGATATAAGTGAGGGTTAGCAACTTGAGCTTTTTCGAGGTACTTGGGGGTGGCAAAGCTAGGTTGACCCTTGAAACACAACCAAGGTGCTATCATTCTAACGGTTTGAATAGAGTCATGCGTTTTATAAACAACTTTTTTTCAAAAAATCGACTTGTTCTTCGAGATCCTTTATTTTTTAGTATCTTTGCCTTGTCTATTTTTGAAATCTTGTTTTAATGTTTCAACCTCTTGTTTCTTTTCGTCAAGAATTGTAGCAGAATAGGTGGTATTCTTAGAAAGCCTCTGTTCAAGTTCATTAACTTTTGTTGTGGCAAGGTACATTTTTTTTACGTTCATCACTTAATAAAACATTGAACTGACGTTTTTCTTTAGTTAACAAAGCAAGAGCTTCGTTGTATTTATTTTCAAAATCGTCCTTTTTAATGTTGATGACACGACTTTTGTACCCCTCAAGCTCTTTGGTCTTTTGAAGAAGCTCAGCCCTATAACTATCAATAGTCTCACTAGATTTTATAAGAGCGGCTTTGCATTCTTCAAAGTTTTGAGTGAGCGCTGCGTTTTCCTTCTTTAATTACTTTTGACTCTTTCTATTTTCATTGATATCTTTTTGTAAGCTAGCAATTATATTAGCAAGCGCGACACGCTCCTCGTCATCATAATCATTTGCATATTGATCATCCTCAAACTCATTATTGCACATGTCTGATGAATCAGGTGTGGTATTGCTATCAACCGTTTCCATCACAGTAATTGTTGCTGGTAGATCACTATGCTCATGTGTATCACCAAACACATTATATTCATCATCATGTTGTACCTTATCAGTTGGCTCGGTATCAAAGATAGGACCATTGTCATCTTCAGTGACGTTAAGGACCTCATGAATCTTTGCCATGTATGAATAATGTGCCTCGAGTTCTTGGTCAAGGATTTCATCATCTGTGTCGTCAAGCATTTCTCGTTCATCAGCTGATAGCTTGATCCCAGCTTCCATTTTCTTGCACAGCAGCATTTTTTCATTATGATACCTATAATATTTGACCCTCTTTGGCTATCTGCATTCCCTAGCCAAATGCCCATAACCACGGCAGTTAAAACACTGAATCCCAGTTTGTTGCACAACTTGAGTACCAACAGTGTCTCTATTTCCAACAACAGTAGCAACCCTCTGATTATCATACTTTGCAGGTTGTCAATCATACTTTGGAGGACTCTCAGCACGTCTTCGTGTGTCATACCTTGGAGGACTCTGAGCATAGTTGTTCCTCGTGTTAGATGATGTTCTGAGGTTGTTGTTGGTAGGTTTGTAGATTTTCCTGTATTGTTTCATAATAAAAGCCATTTATTGCTTGAATTCCCTATCCTTTTGGGCAAGTTCTTCATCACTGTCTTCTTCAGATGATTGCTCAGGTGTGGGTGATGGTGCTCTTGCAACTTCTTTTCCGCGGGATCTTGTTGGAGCATGTGACTTAGACACAGTGGATTATCGTGGTGATGATGATTGAGTGTAGTAGGTCTATGGAGCACGATAATGATAATATGGGTAATGTTGAGTGGTAGACACCAAAGCAAGTGGATTTGAAACCTTTACAGCACGTTCAGCTCGAAGTTCATTTGCTTCATTTTGAAATTATTTCAAAACATCAAAGAGCGTGTGATATGAAACTTCATCTCACTTTTTTTTTGTTTCACTAAGGTAACAAACCGTCTCCACTCTGGTTGAAGTTGCTGTAAAAATTGGACATTGACTTGCATGGTGGAAACTTGAAAGTTGTTTCGGGTCATGTCATTCATCATTTTGTAGAATCAGGAGTAATAAGAATCAATTGATTCCCCATCCTTTGAGGTAAACTTGCCAAAGTCCCAAAACATCTTAGTTTTCATGTCTTGTTTTTTAAGTGATTCACCATGTTGCAATCTTTCAATAGCCGTCCACATTTCTTTAGCAGTAGAACATGCATCAACCATGGAATAAATATCATCTCCAATGCCACTGAGAATTAAGTAAATTGCTTCTTTCTCTGCATCAAACCAAGCACGGTTCTCTGGAGTAAGGTTTGTTCTCTTTTCATCACGTTCATATGCGAGTTGTGCATCAGTTGTGTCTGTGGCTGGTACTGCAGGAACTTGAATCCTTGAGAGTTTATAGGGTCCATCAAAAATGCATTGCCTTAAAGCATCACCGTTAGGTTTTGTATCAAGATAACATAGAAAACGGGATTTCCATTGATCATATCGACCCGACACAAGCATTGGTGGTCTTTCTTTGTTACCACCACCATAATGTTGTTGTTCGTGACACGATACTCTGCAGTAGAATCCATCTCGATAATCTCTGAAGTGTAGAAGTGAATATGATCTTAAGTAGATGAGGTGTGATTGGTGTTTTCGATGAAAAGTGTTGAAATCCCCTAAAATTGTCTTCTCAATAAACCAAAAATTCTAAGGCGAAAAATCACACATATTTCGCAATGTAGATATTCAATTTCGCAATAGTGGTTCAATGGTAACACAATTCCGCAAAGTAAAATGACACAATTCCGCAAAGTTGGAAAATGTCACAATTCCGCAATCCTTTATGTGTAACAATTCCGCAATAATTGGAAGATTCAATTCCGCAATGACTAAAATCATACAATTCCGCAATACCCACAAATATTCAATTCCGCAATGACTAAAATCATACAATTCCGCAATACCAACAAATATTCATTTCCGCAATACCCACTAGTATTCAATTCCGCAATACCCACTAGTATTCAATTTCGCAATACCCACTAGTATTTAATTCCGCAATACCCACTAGTATTTAATTCCGCAATACTCACTAGTATTCAATTCCGCAATTCCAAACATGATTCAATTCCGCAATATTCAAATATTGCGGAATTATGACAGATTTCCTATAAAACAGGATCTCGGATGAACTATATGAAATTCGAGATTTCAAGCCTAAAAAAAGCTAAACACCACAAAATTTCGCGTTTTTAACCAATCTAAGTAACCCAAATCACTACCACGCCTATGTAGTTGATTTGTCTACTCACTAACACCACGAAAACGCAAAAAAAAATTTATGATTCTAGCTATTTAGGAAGAAAACAACACGAATTCAATATGAAAACCAAAACCAATCACGTATCTACCCCGTGGCGAATGATACCAATTGTTGTCCCATATTCTTAGATGATTAAACAAGAAAGGTAGATAAAAGATGGAAGATTTATAGAGAGAGAAAGTAGTGAGAGAAAGTAGAGAGAATGGTTGGAACTTTTGGAGGATTAGATTAATGAGAGAAAAATCAAATGACCAACACCCTTCCTAACATGCTAGGAAGGGTATATATAGTCCACCCACATGCGGGCTTGTTTATGGGCTATACTCTAATGGGTCGGACTTTCCTTTTGGGCTTCAGTTACTTATGAATGAACTTTAGCCTAAAGTTAAGCCCGTATAACACGGCTAATCTACTACCTATTACAACGTTCTATTATACGATACATACTAAACATATGACCGTGCATTCTTGTTTGACTCAATATTTTGAGGCTAATAGAATTCGGTTGAGAAAATAGGTCGATGTGGCAACGGACTTGCACCAAAATTTTTGAGGCAAAGATTGCTCTTTTTAACATGGTCCTACTCATCTCTTGGAGAGTCTTATTATTCTTTTCAACTACCCCATTTGATTGTGGAGTGCGAGGAGCCGAGAAGTTATAGGTAATACCATGAGCTTCACAAAAGGCACCAAATTGCACTTCATTATCAAATTCCCTACCATGATCCGTCCTAATAGAGACAATTGGACATCCTAGTTGATTTTGGATATTTCAACTAAAGATTTCAAAATGATAGAAAGCTTCATTCTTATTATCCAAATATCTAGTCTAAGTGAATCTAGAGTAGTCATCAACTATCACTAGGGTATAAAGGTTACCTCCATAACTCCGTATGACGAAAGGTCCAAAGAGATCCACATGTAGGAGGTTTAGGCACTGAGTGGTCGAAACCAAATTCTTGGCTTTGTTACTTGAGTGAACTTTCTTCCCAACTTTGCAAGCATCACAAAAGTGACTATCAAACTTCATCTTGAGGAGATGTCTTACCAACTCCTTAGAGACAGAATATTGAATTAAACGCATATTAGCGTGCCCTAATCTCATATGTCAAAGAGTAGAACTATCATCTAAAGTCACTAGACATAATTTATCCTTAGACTTCCTATTGACCTTCATGAAATAAAGCACATGCTTTCTAACACCTTTTCCAATGACCTTTCTATCTTTTACGATTTCGCTATCATGTTCAAAAAAGATGACCCTATACTTATTGTCACAAATTTGACCTATACTTAGTAAACTAAAATCTAAGTTATCTACGTGCTCAACATTTTCAATGGTCATGAAGTCAAGAGAAACTGTACCTTTTCCAATGATGTTACCACGTAGTTTACTAGCGAATGTGACGGTACCTCCATTATATGCTTTGTAAGTAGAGAACAAACTTCGATTACCCGTCATGTGTTTAGAACAACCAATATCTCATGGGTCCAAAGTTGTTAGTTCCAAACATCCCTTGCATTTGGTTGGGATGCATGAATTAAGGACACATGCCCCATGGAGAAAAACATTATTGTTGGAAGTTATTCTAATTCATATGAGCATTTTGATGTCCATTGTTTTTCTTAGGTGTTTTAGACCTTGATCTAGAACTATTATTGTTTCTAGGTGTGGGTCTCTTACTCCTGGGTCGTAACTTAAAGTGTTCATTGTTTTTAGGTGTAGGTGTTCTAGTTCTAGGTCTTGAATCATTTCGTACTCTTGGAGGAGTAGATGATTTTCTTGAATAATCCTTCAATTCCATTAAAGGTTTACTTAAAGGTATATAAAACTTATTAAGCTCCTTTTTATCAAGAATAAGCAATTTGACATTGTTAATGACAAGATGTTTTGCCCCTTTACCTAAAATAGACTTTTCAGAAATCTTAATTTTCTCAGTTTCATACGTCTCTGTCTGCGGCTCATTATTGTGCCCCGCGGATCCATAATTACATGAAACCGCCGCGTACTTTGTGGATCTGCGGGCAGCAGTTGTTTTTTCTGAAAACGTGACTCGTTTTGGTTCACTAGTAGATGTTCCATTAGTGTCAAAACCTAACCCCAAGTCTTTCTTTAGAATGAATTTGTCGAATTAACATGTCATCAAGAGCACTAGTACGTTTCATGAACTTTTCCAATTTAATGGAGGTACTTTTGTGATCTTCATTCTCTTATCTAAGATTTTCACAACTTATACAACCTACATCAACTTCCTTATTTTTCTCTAGCTTAGCCAATTTACCTTTTTGCTCACTAATCACATTTTCAAGTTTAGATGTGGTAGACTTTAGCAATTTACTCTTTTCCATGAATTTTAGACTTAGTTTGCATAGATTATCATATTGACTCTCTAATTATAAATCATCTAGAGAAGAACTATCATTGCTATTATAGTTGGTTTCAAACAGTACCTCTTTAGAAGTATGAGCCATCAGACATTTCTCCTCTTTAGCGTTATCATCACATTCTTCACCACTATCGCTCCACGACCCTCCAACGAACGACGTGTGATTTTTGTCACGAGGTAGCTTGGGTCATTCACCGATAAAATAGTTTGGATCACCGCATCTAAAGAATTTCCTATCACCATTGTCATTCTTGGAAAATAGGTTCTTGGAGAAAGTTTTCTTGTTGTTGTCTTGGTTGTCTCATGTATTGACCTCGTCTTTTGAAGAACTTCTTGAAGTCTCTAACCGCCATAGCATACTCCTCGTCATCACTTTCCGAGGAAGAGCTTTCGTGGTCACTTTGAACTTTCTTGGCCTTTAGTGCTAGAGACTTTCTTTCACTCTTGCTTTTCACCATCTCTGAGTCCTTCAAGATTATCATTTCATGAACTTTCAAGTTACCAATACGTTCATCAAGTGATAGTTTAGTGAGATCCTTTGATTCTTCAATCGTCGTGACCTCGGATCTCTACTTTAGATTCAACGCCCGAAGAAACTTCCTAACATTGTTCTTGCTAGAAAAACATTCATCAAGTGCTTTTAGACTAGTAATAATAGTATTAAATCTAGCAAATGCACTATCAATAGTTTCATCTTCTAAAATGACAAATTGTTCATATTGTTGAAAAAGAATATCGATCTTGCTTTCTTTGACTTGACTATTACCTTGGTGGGTTACTAAAAGAGTGTTCAAAATTTCTTTAGCGGTTTTATACATAAAAATCCTTTCATACTCTTTCTTAGGCAAAGCATTATAAATAACCATTTTAGCCTCATTATTTTTAGCAAGCTTCTTTTTTGTATCATCATTTGAATTTTCAAATGAAACTAGTTCTTTCTTTTTAGAAACTTCATTATAGGCAAAAAGTCACCAATGGTAATAACATGCCAAAAACCTAGATCTTTTGATTTCACATAAGTCTCAAATCTATTTTTCCAATAAATAAAACTATCGGTTTCAAAAAGTGGTGGTCTTTGCATAGATTGCCCTTCTATGTACTTGTTGGAATCTATAGATCGATTCAAGTTATAATATACAGTATATTTCAAAAGATTTGAGCAACCAGTCTCTGATACCAATTGTAGAAACTAGAAGGGGGTTGAATAGTTTCTTAAATTACCTTGATCAAAGATCGGCTTACAAAAATCCTTTTCATAAACTTAGACTTGAGTGATTATGTGAAATCTTCCTATGCACAATATGAACAATAAATAGTTGATCTAAACTAATAATCATAATTATATGCAATAAGGAATAATGAACGTAAAGAGATAAGGAAAGGAAAGATCAAACCAAACACCAAGGATTTATAGTGGTTCGACATTAAAGCTTACTCCTTGTTCCTACTCCACTTCTCGAGTACTCCTTACTCGAGAGTTCACTAATCAACAAGCTCCTTAAGGTGGAGAAACCTTACACGTCGCTTAACCAATTTTCGACTCTAAGCTAAAAGTCGAGCCCTAATCTTAGCTAGGACCAATCTACACCAATATACTTTAAGGCCTAAGTATTAACCACAATACATACAAAACTTCTAAATATATACAACTATTTGGATCTTCACAATGACACAAGAATGAAATAGAGTTTTGATCTTCAATAGATCTTGAGGTAAACACAACACTTCAAGGATGAAAGTCTTCTTCTCTTTGCACTTGAGAGGATAAGATGGGAGAAGAAAGATTCACTTCTAAACAAGTAGTAATCAATCAAATAATCAAGGATTTGAGTGATTTAAGAAGGTGGATTGAATCTGGAAATATATGTGCAAAATAGGTGAAATGAAAATTCTGAAATGGCCCACTATTTATAAGACAAGAGCCTAACGGTCATATTTGGTCGTGGTTCAATAAATAGGCCTGTGGTTCCATATCGATATGGAACCGCAACCCCCTATATTGAGTCGTGCCAGTAGACTCCGCTCATTTTTGTCTTTTTGTGGTGAAGTCCCATCTGGTGGAGTTTTTATCCTCAAAGGATATTCCTAAACCATATGGAATATGCCATATTCAAATTTTCAATTTCTATTTTAATAAAACATATTCTTAAAAATAAAGTTTACTAAAAACTTTTATCACTCTTAATAAAAGTGACTTTTAAGAAAAACTAAATTCTTGATCACTTAGTTAGGTTGAGAACTTGTTTATTCATACCTTAAGTGACAGTGGATGAAAAGAAAAATACTTGAACTGAAGAATTCGATTTTCGTTGTTTTCATAAATGCTTGTTTTTATATATTATCGTAATCAAAACAAAGCGAGACCGAAAAAATCAAGTAACGTTTTTAGACATCATTGAATTAACAATCTCCCTCTTTTTTTAATTTCGTAAATGCGGTACCGAGAAATCAAGATTTTCCCGGTTTTTTTCTAAAATTTCCAGATTTGGTACCGGTCCCTTATCTAATTAGTGGTATCGAATTTTGTTCCACCTTATTTCGTAGTACCGGTACCGTACCGAACGGGAGTCGGTTACCGAAAATCGGTACGGTTCTGGTTCGATTTTGGAATCCGAGACGAAATGTTCATCCCTACTCGTAACTCTTTAATCGAATATCTTAAACAACTTTGTATATATATATGAGACTTACGTTTTAAGACACACATATTTCTCTATAACAAGTTGATGGTACATATGGCTTTGCAAACCGGACCGAACCAAAGGGTTTAACAAGCAAAACGAAGTCGTCGTCGGTTCCGCTAGCCAATAAAAGTCATCCAAAAATAAAACAAATAGGACCGGTTGGAGTCGGTCAACAAGTAAACTGGGCCGGACTAAAATCCTTTTATTAATTTTTCTTCGGTTATTCAGTTTGTCATTTCTAATTTGTAAGCGCATGAACAATAACGACAAATACCTGCTCTGATACTCAACTAGTTATTATAAGATATAATGATACCATAGTAAGTAAAGAGTGAGAATATATGTATCCGCGTGTATTCGTGGATAGGGACGGATGTACGCGATAGACACATGTGGTACGTGTCATATATAAATTTAGGGGACGTAGTGTATTTTTTTATGTGGGTTTTGTTTTTAATTGTGCTACAGACATTTTGGGAAGAATAATGTTTTTGTCCTTTGTTTATGAAGAAAAAGGGCGAGGATGTAAAAAATGATAAACAGTAAATGTTTTGTACACTTGCTTGAGATTTGTTATTTAGTTTACATAAAAATATTGAGTAGCGAGTGCAAGTGGACAATCTTTGTTTCTTATTTTATTACATGAAATTTGTTTATTGATCATGTATTTGTTTAAGTAATACAGTGATAAGTGAAGGTGTATTAATTTTCTATTATGTTTGAAAACTTAATCAAAAATAAAAATTACTTTACACTAGCGAATGAATAACTATAAAAAAATTTCGAAGAAAAACGAGCTGAGATCGGTGCCACGCATAGAGCGAAATCCTGGATCCGCCACTGGCGGCGAAGCTGTTTTTTGTGCAACTTTTGTATTTGTCGTTTGTTGAAAACGTATTCTGTTCTTTTAGGAAAATGTTTGTTCCTTAATAGGGTTATTAGTGTGGAATTGTATATATGAATATATTTAAGGGGTTTAATGTGGTATACTTGGTTTTTGGAATGTCTTTTTGGTTTTCTAAAGCCTGGTATGAAAACGTCAACACGGTCAACGAAAATAAGAAATAGGCAGTCCAAATTCAAATTTCCTCAAAGCAGCCAATAAACCACATGGCCAACTCACACATGCTAATTTTTCGTCTTTCTTGATGATTGGTAAGTATATAGTATATAGGTTAATAATAATACACTTTAACAAATCAATATGAATGTAGTATATTACGGTAATGGTTAAGTTGTTACTACGTATTGTGTTAGACCATAAAGATTACTAATTTAAAAGATAAAATATAGAAAATCTTAGTTTCAATGGCGATTCAATATCTTCCTAGCCCTAATTTT
The DNA here is from genome assembly GCA_025667525.1 of Glebionis coronaria. NCBI lineage: Eukaryota > Viridiplantae > Streptophyta > Magnoliopsida > Asterales > Asteraceae > Glebionis > Glebionis coronaria. Next base: position 454,040,100 of record CM046879.1, read on the forward strand.
GATTTCTAATCGGATCCTGTTAATTTCATTCATTGATTAACATTAGAATATTGGATTGCTTTCATGTTCATCTATGATTCTGTCACTCTCAATTGTGAGGGTATTAGGCTTCGATTCGTTCATCCCTAATATTCCTGTGATCAATTGTTAAACCGAGGATCACTGATTCGCATTCAGCATATTTATATTCTTCTTTTAAACGATTCGACATATTTTAGGGTTTTCGATCTGGTATCATTTAATTAGGGTTTTTTTTTATTTTTTAGGGTTTCTTTGGATTTTCTTTAAGATGAATCTATTTGCGATTAAGGTTTCATTGTGATGGTTTGGATTCTATGGTTTGGTGGGTGGTGCAATTAGGGTTTCTTTTTTATTTTGTTTTTTTTTGTGCGGGGGTTATTTTTTTCTCTGGTTTGGGGTTATACCATTGATCTTGTTCGAGTGAAGGCATGGGGAGAATTCGTTCTAAAGAAGTCGGCGTGGACAAGGTATCCATGTCCATCTATGTTACCAATTTCCGAAATAAAGTATTGCTAAGGAGTTATTTCATGCTTGTAAACAATTCGGTCATGTAGCGGACTCGTTTATCCCTACGAAAAGAGCGTTGAATGGGAAAAGGTTTGGATTTGTGAAATTCATCAACGTTATCAATAAGGAGAGATTGGTGGATAATTTATGCACGGTATGGATTAATAAGCATAGATTATAAGTGAATTCTGCATGGTTCCAAAGAGGTACAGGTGGAAACAGTGTTGCTGATAAGAAGGTCAAAGGCGATTATAATATGAGCAATAAGGAGTTTAGGGGTACGAGCCAGAAGTATTACAACAAATTTTGGAGTACTCAATCATACATAAGTGCTGTGAGAGGTGACGATGGTATGAATATGGGGGAGGATTCGTCAAAATCATCGATTGTTTTGGGTGATGAATGCTTAGCCAAGAAATATGTTTCTTTGGCACTTTTCGGAAAGGTTAAAGAGTTTGCATCTCTCGCGAACATTCGAATGGCATCCGCCAATGATGGTTTTGCGGATGTTAAGATACGTTATATGGGGGATTTATGGATAATGTTAGATTTCAAGTCCAATAAGAGTCTTCAGAAGTTTAAGAAATGTGTGAGTATTAATTCTTGGTTTTCTCAAATTACGGATGCAAATATGGAGTTTGTGGCCGATGGTAGAATTGGGTGGGTCGAAGTAGAAGGGGTGCCATTTAAATTGTGATCGGACAAAACATTCACACGTATAGCAGAGAAGTGGGGGAGGCTTCTGGATGTTGATGATGAGGATGACATATGTTATCATTCCAAAAGGATTTGCATTTATACGAAATCTAATAGAAGCATGGAGGAAGATTTTAAGATAATACATCACGGTAAAAGTTACTGGATACGGGCCAAAGAGACAATGGGTGGGTTCCTGAGTTCGCAGATCATTCGGTAGATGAAGACCAAGATGAGGTGTTATCGGATGATGGTGACAGTGGTAGCCTTAATGAAGAGGATGTTGATGTGGGGGATTTTGACAAAAAGAATGAGGAGGAGCAAATTAGTGAAGGAGATGAAAAGGTGGAGGTAGTTCAAGAGACACAATATGTTGATAAAGTAGAGGAGACCATGATACCGACTAATGAAGAGAATGTTGGTACCAAATTGAATGATCCGTTCGATTTTTATCCTTTGCTGGATAAGAATAAAAAGGCTAGGGTTCAAGATGATAAATCGGATAGCATTAAATTCCCCCTGGTTTCACACTGGCTTAGTTGTTTAGAAGTGTAGGTGGGAAAGAATCATCTAGTTCGGGGTATTTCAAAAAGTCTAAGGTACCGAGAGCTGGAGGATCGATTATGGGGATATTGGAGGAAGTCATCCAAGTAGGACAGGTCATGGGTTACAAAATGGATGGCTGTGTGGCAAATATGGCAGAGATTATTGATTAACAAGGAGCGGAAGAGGTTTTCTGATGAATTTTCTGTCTATCACATTCAAGGTGTAAAATCCATGATTTTACCATGATTTTATGTAATGAAGTTTCACTCATTAATCCTAGAACACATACGCATATGTATATTCCTATAGGTTGAGTGTGAACTCGTTCATTTAGGTACTTATACCTTTACATTCATACTTGTTGTAAATAAGTTACATAGCTCAAACCTTGTACTTAAGACTATGAGAACAAATGATAAAAATGTATAATCAATACTTGGCTATACACACAACACTAAATCAAAGTTGGAAAAACATGCTACATAGTGTATGTAGCCGTGTATGTGTGCAAGTGTGTATACCACAAACATGTTCTTAACCTCCTTGGACTAGCCCAAGACTATACTCTTTATGTACTAGCCCAACATGAGCCCAAGCCAAAGCCCATTACCCCCCTTTTTGGCTAGCTAGACACGGCACCCCATATGTGGAAGAAGAAGGGTTGTCTTGGTTTTGGAAAAGCCAACACATGTCACAATGGTTCTTACCAAGGCAATCATGCCTTTTGCCTTCACCCTTCTCTCTCCCCTTTAAGCCGAAACACACACATACATTCTCTCAACCTCTCATGCAACCAAATCTCATTCTCTCTTCATCTTTCTCTCTCAAATCATTCGGCATTAAGCCACAACAATCCAAAGTTGTTCATTAAATCTACTAAATCCTTGTCCCATATTAACTACTAATCATTTGGTAGCATCATCATCTTTGGAATCACTATAACAAGCCCTAGCCAAAACCTTAAAGGTCACGGCTTGGTTATAGTTAGGGTTCCCATCATCTTCTTGATTAGATCTCTAATCTTCTTGTTCATCTAGATCTTCCTTGGTAACTTTTAAGAAAGAAAGGTATACACTACTTGTCCTTCCATTTCTTCATGCATGCATCATCATACATCTATAAATACAAGTAAATAACATGTTAAAGATCAAAGTTTGATAAATCTATGACCATTATAGGTCACGGCATATTTATAAAAATCATGTTCATGATTTAAAAGTCTTTAGTAAGAAACATATGCTTTATATTCCATATTTTAAACTAGATTTAAAAACCATATGAGACGTTTTGTAAATCTAAAGGTTGCTTGAGTTACAAATCTTGTTTTATGGGACTATGATTAAACCAATAGTCATAGAACTCATAAAATGGATATGTGTAACCTAAAAGACTTGAAGACCATGACCTTAAAGGTCACGGCATATATGGTTAATGTATATGTGATTTATGTGTTAAGTCTAAATGATGGAATATGAAATGATACATGTTAAGATGACTATTAAAAATCACAAATTCAACTTATGTGTATAAATCTAGCCGTGGGTTATATAGGATTTAAAATGGAATAAATGTACATGCATGTTATTATAAACCATAGATCTAATGACAAAGATTAACTTGAGTATGTTAAACATAAAACAAGATTATGGGAACCTTGGGAAGAGACAATATAGCCGTGAGCTATATGTAGTATCCTTGGAAAAATAGTAACCTTGGAAACATGCATGTAAAACTAGATAATCATGATTGTATTTTTAAATAATTACAAGACTTAGAAACTAGATATAGTGTTCATCTTGGAAGTACCAAGATCTAAAAGTGTAGCCGTGAGCTATATAATAATGTACATGGATTTATGTTTGATTTTTAGGTCTAGACATGGTTTAGATCTTATTTTGGACTTGTAACTTATTTTCTTGATATGTACATAGTTAGATCTATTGTTGTAACACTTATAAATGAGCATGCAACCTAAAAAGGAGACTTGACTTATGATAATAAGCTATAACTAGTTATATCCATAGGTTATAAGCTCCTACTAGGGCTTATGACTTACTTGTAACTTTATGGCACACCTAGATCTAATTTGGTATAACACATAAAATGAATTTTTAAGATTATTCATCTATTTAGATTGAAAACTAAATGTTAATAAGCATAATAAGCTTATAATAATATTCTAAGTAAAAACTTATATAAAATGAAAAGTAGTGTTAATGGACTATTTAAGCCCATGAAAAGTTAACCTAAAACTTAAATGGGCCTAATAAGCCCATTTTATAAATTATAGTAACTTAAATGGGCTTAAGATCACAATTAGGCCTATTTCACTAATTAAAGGACTTAAAAATGTATTAAGCCCAATAGATGATTTAAAGGCCCATTTAAATAAATTAGTGGACTTGAAATATATTTAAGCCCACTAAAATAGCCCATTAGATGTTTAGCCCATTTAATGAGCCCATATAAAGTTTATATGTTAAAATAAAAGTTTTTATAATAAAATATGACTTATAAAAACTTTTTTGATGAAAATGACAAATTATAAAGCTTAAGGACTAAAACCGTAACTTATGAAACTTATTTTAATAAACTAGCAAGCACAAGGACTGAAAATGTAAATATCCAAAAGTCTAGGGTTTAATAATTATTTTTCGTGGCAACTCAAACCCTAGGGACCATTTTGGGAAGTTAATAAAAGTTATTTTGTCATTCTAAAACCCTAAGGACCATTTTGGCAATAGTCCGAACTTAAAGAAGCCCTAGGGGCTGTTTTGTCATTTTAGTAAAGTTACAAAACCTAGATAATACTAGAGGGACCAAATATGCCATAAGCCGAAACTATAACAAGCCCTAGGTACTAAATATGAAAAATCCGAAAGTTTACTTGTTTAAAAATGTGGAGGGACTAGTTTTGCCATATTCCGAAACATTTCCAAGCCCTAACCCTAAAATATATTTTAATTATAATAAAACATAATTAAAATACTTAGACCATAAGAATTAAGGTATAAATTCTTAAGATTTAATTTATTTTATAAATTATAAAATAATTTATAGAAACCTTAAAGTCAAATAAAATAATATTTTTAAAAAAAAAATATTTATATTTACTTTAGGAAATAATTGTATAAACAATTATGAATGTGTATTGTTAATACATGTACTCATATACTTTTAAGAAATAAAATTATGTGAACGATAATTAAATTAACTGTTACTACGTAAATATATTATAAGTAAAACCTCTTATGTTTACTTAAATATAGAACGTGGTTATAAAATTTAACGGAATGTTATTGATACAAGTACTATAAACATAGATTAATATTTTAAGTGAAACATTTTCTTTATGTTTACTTAAATGTAAAACTTAATTGTAAAAAAATTGAATGATTACTATAAATACATGTATGCTAACTAATATTAATAGTTAAACATGTGATGTGAAATTAGAAATGAAACTTATATAAATAAGTTAACTGAATATTGATGCTACTTGAACTATTGTTATTTAGATAAATACCATAGTATGAATGAACTGAATAAAATCCGTATAAGCATACCTATATGTTCTTTGTACTATCTATTAAGACTGTACTATCTGATTAGGCATAACTTTGGTGTGAGCTTTAATTGGATACCCGTGTTAAACCAGCAATTGCCTACTCCCAGGTGAGTTTACAGCCCCATTTAAACTTTGATAAAACTTTCCCTTTTGGGAAAGAAAATATGCAAACATATATTGAACATAACTGGATTATATAAACTGGATTATGATTGCTTACTATTGAAACTGTTAAATTGTTGTAAATTGCCCGAATGTTATAAATAGATCTATTATGGATTGACCATCCCCGTCTAGGTGAGTCATGCTCACTATGCCTTGGCCGGGACAACAGACGTATACCATGTTGGAACTGGAATGGGTGTCTTTTTGTAAGACACTACGTCCTCATCTGTTTGGTACTATGGCGTTAAGCTTCAGTTTCTAATCATAAACAAATGTTATTTACATTTTAGTAAAAATCCTTTGTGCATCATTACTTCTATGATTATTGCATGTCCAAACTAATTAATTGTTAAAATCTGTAAATTCACCAACTTTATGTTGACCCGTTAGTATGTTTTGCACAAGAATATGAAGTTAGTACGTGGTGTGTGCATGGTCTCCAGCATCTTAGTAATCTGCATTGTAGGACTCGTCCGGGGTTCTATTTGGGAAACTCAAACAAACACTCTTCACCATGTTTAAGACATTTTTTATTTATTTGTTTAAATAAACATGTAATATGTTTTGACTAACTCTTTATCTTATGCTATATGGACTATATGCTATTGATCCACCCTTGTGACATCTCCGTGGATATATTCCACATATTTTGACCCTACCCGGTGTCACAGAGAATGGTATCAGAGCATTAGTTATAGAGAACCAGATAAATTTTTAAATAAAATAAAAATAAAATGATTTTTCTTTTATTTAAAACTAGACTATAACTTATAAAACTCTTTTTGGGATTTTATTTTAGGACCGTCTTAGTTAAGCATATAGATCTTAGGGCATTTTATGCTATGTGAACTAATTGTGTATATATATATATATATATATATATATATATATATATATATATATATATATATATATATATATATATATATATATATATATGTTTACTACACTTGATTATTAATACTGTTTAGTAAGGTATTGCTATATGTTAGACGTGCTAAACTTGAACATTTTACGCTACATAGTAAAATACTGAAATGCGAATATAAGTAATGTTAAACTAAACTTCACACTTACTAACTGATAAATGAACTACTTACATGATAATACATATATATGTATAAGTATAACTAATTGTAACCTTAAAACATTCTAATAATTGTTTAAAAGGGGATATATTTCATAAAGCATGTAATCTAAATAATATTGTTCTTTGTTTGTAAGCTTATACTCACTTCAAACTTAAAATAATACTATTTTAGAGCATCATGACTCCGCCTACTGCATCTACGACTTTTCTACCCAGAGTAGCTCCTACTCCAGTTGTTTGTTCATCCCCACGATCGACGTAGTGTGGATGGTTGTCAGCCTCGGATTCAGAGGATGACCCAGCCACCGAAGCTGTACTCCCAGAGGACCCATTTTCTATCTCAGCATCAGCCACACCGGCCCCAACCTCTATGGAGGAGGACCGGGTCCCTTCTAGTATACCATCTTCCATGCCTCTGTCCTTTTCATCAGGCTATTTCTCCGGACCCACGCCCGTCTCCACTTATGAGGTCGAGGAAGGCTCCGGGGTAGGACGTGTCGATTTCGTCCAGGCCCAGATCTCCGCATTGGCTGCACGCCATGAGCGAGAGATATCCGACCTCCGCAGCCAGTTGACAGTCAGTCAACAGAGCCATGCCGTCATCTATGAGCGTATCGACACTCTTTTCCGCACTATGAGGGGAGAATCCCAGACTGCAAAGGGCATCCAAGCTAGGAAGGACGAGGCACTGAAGTGGTTATTGGATGAGAACTACCGCCTCCACCAGCGCATTCAGGTCATGGAGGGTCTGCAGCATCAGGCCCATGCTGCTCTAGCTGCTCAGGAGCAGTCATTGTCCATCTTCTTTGATCTCGCCACTGTCCGGCATGATGGGGTTACTGGGGAGATGGCTTATCTCCGAGGGGTCGTCGATAGGCTCCGAAACTAGCTATTATCTGCACTCCGTACGCTCAAGGAGACCCGAACGACAGTTCGGACTTTGTGGAACACCAGGAGAAATTCTACAGCCCTACCAGCTCCATCTGCACCGTCAGCCCCAACATCATCTAGTGGACCATCCAGGCAGGATTAGCATAGACGTAATAGACTTCTTGTACGTCATGATAAGCTCATGGGTTGCATCCCGGCTATCATGACATAGGGCCTTTGTACTTTTATCTCTTGTTCAGCTTTTGTGATGTAATCCCGTACTTTATCTTTTCTTTCTTTTGGGACATGTAACTTTGGGACATGATGTTTTTAAAGACTGTGTGTATCATTACTTTGGATTAGGCTCGACCGGCCTATGACTTAGATTGTGTTATGCTAAGATGACTGTTAAATTTCTCATGGAAATAACATGTAATCACTCTCTTTATTATATCTGCTATGCAATGTACTATATTATGAGATCTTAACAGGTTGTCCAAACTTGTTATGAAATCAGTGCATAAGTTTCTTCGTGCAAATAATATAAAAACTGTACTAATGCTAAAACTAATAATCTCATTTTGTATATGATTATAGACAAATGGTAATTACGAGGTCAAATCCCAATAATGCAACTGCTTCCAATGCCGACAATGCTGAATCCCCAGAAGCTACACGAAATGTCACAGCCGCACAACTGCGGGAAATGATAAGTGAAGGCATCACAGCAGCTACGGCAGCCAGAGGAGCTAACCCAAATACAAACAATGATCCAAACTCTGACGCTCGCAGAAACAACACCAATAGGGGTTGCTCTTACCCCGACTTCTTGAAATGTAAACCCCCATACTACCGAGGTAAAGAAGGAGTTGTTGAATTGATGCAGTGGTTTGAAAGACTAGAGACACTCTTCCGCATCAGTAGTTGTGCTGACGAGAACAGAGTTAAGTTTGCCACGTGCACCCTACTTGAGAGTGCCCTTACCTGGTGGAACTTTGTGGTCGCTATCCTTGGACATGACGCCGCTTATACTCTCACTTGGGCAAACCTCAAGGAAAGAATGACTGAGAAGTACTGTCCCATAGGAGAAATGAAGAAGTTGGAAGTCGAGTTGTGGGATCTCAAGTGTAGGAACAATGATATCATTTGGTACAACCGAAGGTTTCAAGAGTTAAGCTTGATGTGCACCAGAATGTTTCCTCTAAGGAGTGACAAGATTGAGAAGTATGTCAGCGGACTCCCTGACAACATTCATGACAGTGTGCTAGCTTCACGACCCACCACTTTTGAAGGTGCCATGGAATTTGCGATTGAGCTGATCAACAAACGAGCCCACAATCTGTCCGAGAGGCAAACAGATAACAAGAGGAAATCCGATGAAAACTCTCATAGCCAGCACCAGCAGCCTTCCAAAAAGCAAAACGTTGGGCAAGCCGATGACACTACCCCCGTAACCCGCACCAAGAACTACTCAGGGACAAAACCTAAGTGTCCGAAGTGAAACTACCACCATGTTGCTGGAGGACAATGTCAAGGATGTTACAAGTGCGGCCAACAAGGCCACTTTGCTCGCGAGTTTCCAACCAATGTTGCTACCCCAGGTCGACCCAACACCAATCCTGGAAACAGCAACAGGGGAAAGTCCAACGCACGAGGGAGTGGAAGTGGGCAACAAGGAAACCGAAACCCCACTGGCGGGAGCGGTAGCGGGCCGAAGAAAGTTGTGGTATGTTACGAGTGTGGAACCCCTGAGCACGTGAGACCTGATTGTCCCAAGAGGGCCAACCAGAAGAAGGACGACAAGGGAGCTCCTTCGCAAGTGTACATGGCTGGCAATGCCCCAACAAACCCAGGCTCCAACATCGTACCTGGTACGTACTTACTAAACCAATGATATACATCTATCTTGTCTGATACATGTGTAGACCAAAGCACTACAATTGCTAAATTTAGTAAGGTAATGGGAATCCCTCTGATAGTTCTAGGCTCCTATTATACTATGGAATAGTCGACGGAAAAGTTATGATAGTTAAACACTATCACCCGAAGTTGTTCCTTAAAAACGTTCCGAATCAGCCGTTTTACACCAAACAGATCCTAGAAAGCCTTGATAATTTTGATACCGTTCTTAGCACAAATTGGCTAGCAAGTAGCATGTAATTATCCCTTATAGCCAAGAATGGGTTTGTGTACCTTGGTGAGATAAACCTTGATTATACTGGGGAGCCATAACCCCGATATAGTTAACACTAGATTTAGTGTCATCTCTAGCACCAACGGGCTAAAGAATATTTGGTCCGAGAGTGACCCGTTTCCCTAACCTATTTCTTCCATGCCTAACCCTGAAGGACACACTCAACCCACAATGGGTGTATTTTGTAGGGTTACTTCCGCCACCTAGACAACCCTAAACCTGAAAGGCACACCCAACTCACAATGGGTGTACCTTGTAGGGCTACGTTCAGCATCCCCCGTAAGGAGATGATGAATGTCCTATGCTTTTGGGCATTCCTCTTTCCTCTTCGGGTCTAATTAGTTCGACAATACCATCACCCACTAGACGCTGGGAGATGAGAATTCCACTCTTTAGAAGTCAGAATTTATACAAAATTATGAACCGGTAATAATGAATGCATGACCCTTGTTACGACACCCTGCAAGGCGCGCACTTATTTATTCTTGGTATCTTCTTTTATTTCCACCATTTGAGGTACTTCTTTTCTGCGCCCCTTTCACTCAGCCTCACGGCGAAGGAAGCAAATTCCTTGCAACTTCTTACGCAAACGCCATCGACAACAATCTTAACCTCTTTGTTGAGTAGAAACTTTAGTACCATTAACTAATGTTTGTACCCCGCTGCCTTGAGGTAAAGATCGTGAGTCTTTTCTTAAAGCTGCTAATATAGGAGGGGTTAAAGTTAAACATGTTTGTTTTACCTTCAACCCCCAATTTTTCATCCGCGGGTATGGAGATATAACTTGTATCTCACCCATGGAAAGGATGTAGAAATAGTGCGTCCCCGGATTCCCCAGCATATGAAACAAGCTGGCACCTCATATCAGAAACCCTTTGCAATGGATTTTCCCTCCTAACCAAATCCACAGCGCTAATGGTTTCCCCCCCCCCCCCAGATCCGGGAAAAGTATGACTACAACACCCATTGAGAAGCCCGCACCTATCCATCCACAGCAGCAGTCTCCTTTACTGCTCAATCGGATGTATAGTGCGATCCGAATAAAGATCTCTTTGCATTCCTCGCCTACCCATCCACAGCAGCAGTCTCCTTTACTACTCAATCGGATGTATTGTGCGATCCAGATAAATATCTCTTTGCATTCCTCGCCTACCCATCCATAGTAGCAGTCTCCTTTACTGGTCAATCGGATGTATAGTGCGATCTGGATAAAGATCTCTTTGCATTCCTCGCCTACCCATCCACAGTAGCAGTCTCCTTTACTGCTCAATCGGATGTATAGTGCGATCCGAATAAAGATCTCATTGCATTCCTCGCCTACCCATCCACAGCAGCAGTCTCCTTTACTGCTCAATCGAATGTATAGTGCGATCCGAATAAAGATCTTATTGCATTCCTCGCCTACCCATCCACAGCAGCAGTCTCCTTTACTGCTCAATCGGATGTATAGTGCGATCCGGATAAATATCTCATTGCATTCCTCGCCTACCCATCCACAGCAACAGTCTCCTTTACTGCTCAGTCGGATGTATAGTGCGATCCGGATAAAGATCTCATTGCATTCCTTGCCTACCCATCCATAGCAGCAGTCTCCTTTACTGCTCAATCGGATGTATAGTGCGATCCAGATAAAGATCTCTTTGCATTCCTCGCCTACCCATCCACAGCAGCAGTCTCCTTTACTGCTCAATCGAATGTATAGTACGATCTGGATAAAGATCTCTTTACATTCACTTATGTTCACCTATAATGACAGAAGCTTCCATAAATGCCAGATTAGGCGTATAAGAATAACCTAGGTGTAGACCACTTCGCGTTCGTGCCGCCATCCGTACCTGAGAGAGAACCTGAAACAAATCATGTACTTAGAACATCTCTTACTTAGAAGATAACTAGGTTTTTAGTAGCTTTGAGGACAAAGCTAAAATAACGGGGTGGTGCTATAAAATCCATGATTTTACCATGATTTTATGTAATGAAGTTTCACTCATTAATCCTAGAACACATACTCATATGTATATTCCTATAGGTTGAGTGTGAACTCCTTCATTTAGGTACTTATACCTTTACATTCATACTTGTTGTAAATAAGTTACATAGCTCAAACCTTGTACTTAAGACTAGGAGAACAAATGATAAAAATGTATAATCAATACTTGGCTATACACACAACACTAAATCAAAGTTGGAAAAACATGCTACATAGTGTATGTAGCCGTATATGTGTGCAAATGTGTATACCACAAACATGTTCCTAACCTCCTTGGACTAGCCCAAGACTATATTCTTTATGTACTAGCCTAACATGAGCCCAAGCCAAATCCCATTACCCCCCTTTTTGGCTAGCTAGACACGGCACCCCATATGTGGAAGAAGAAGTGTTGTCTTGGTTTGGAAAATCCAACACATGGCACAATGGTTCTTACCAAGGCAATCATGCCTTTTGCCTTCACCCTTCTCTCTCCCCTTTAAGCTGAAACACACACATACATTCTCTCAACCTCTCATGCAACCAAATCTCATTCTCTCTTCATCTTTCTCTCTCAAATCATTCGGCATTAAGCCACAACAATCCAAAGTTGTTCATTAAATCTACTAAATCCTTGTCCCATATTAACTACTAATCATTTGGTAGCATCATCATCTTTGGAATCACTATAACAAGCCCTAGCCTAAACCTTAAAGGTCACGGCTTGGTTATAGTTAGGGTTCCCATCATCTTCTTGATTAGATCTCTAATCTTCTTGTTCATCTAGATCTTCCTTGGTAACTTTTAAGAAAGAAACATATACACTACTCGTCCTTCCATTTCTTCATGCATGCATCATCATACATCTATAAACACAAGTAAATAACATGTAAAATATCAAAGTTTGATAAAGCTATGACCATTATAGGTCACGACATATTTATAAAAATCATGTTCATGATTTAAAAATCTTTAGTAAGAAACATATGCTTTATATTCCATATTTTAAACTAGATTTAAAAACCATATGAGACGTTTTGTAAATCTAAAGGTTGCTTGAGTTACAAATATTGTTCTATGGGACTATGGTTAAACCAATAGTCATAGATCTCATAAAATGGATGTGTGTAACCTAAAAGACTTAAAGACCATGACCTTAAAGGTCACGGCATATATGGTTAATGTATATGTGATTTATGTGTTAAGTCTAAATGATGGAATATGAAATGATACATGTTAAGACGACTATTAAAAATCACAAATACAACTTATGTGTATAAATGTAGCCGTGGGTTACATAGGATTTAAAATGGATTAAATGTACATGCATGTTATTATAAACCATAGATCTAATGACAAAGATTAACTTGAGTATGTTAAACATAAAATAAGATTATGGGAACCTTGGGAAGAGACAATATAGTTGTGAGCTATATGTAGTCTCCTTGGAAAAATAGTAACCTTGGAAACATGCATGTAAAACTAGATAATCATGATTGTATTTTTAAATAATTACAAGACTTAGAAACTAGATATAGTGTTCATTTTGGAAGTACCAAGATCTAAAAGTATAGTCGTGAGCAATATAAGAATGTACATGGATTTATGTTTGATTTTTAGGTCTAGACATGGTTTAGATCTTATTTGGACTTGTAACTTATTTTCTTGATATGTACATAGTTAGATCTATTGTTGTAACACTTTAAATGAACATGCAACCTAAAAAGGAGACTTGACTTATGATAATAAGCTATAACTAATTATAGCCATAGGTTATAAGCTCTTGCTAGGGCTTATGACTTACTTGTAACTTTATGTCACACCTAGATCTAATTTGGTATAACACATAAAATGAATTTTTAAGATTATTCATCTATTTAGATTGAAAAGTAAATGTTAATAAGCATAATAAGCTTATAATAATATCCTAAGTAAAAACTTATATAAAATGAAAAGTAGTGTTAATGGACTATTTAAGCCCATGAAAAGTTAGCCTAAAACTTAAATGGACCCAATAAGCCCATTTTACAAGTTATAGTAACTTAAATGGGCTTAAGATCACAATTAGGCCCATTTAACTAATTAAAGGACTTAAAATGTATTAAGCCCAATAGATGATTTAAAGGCCCATTTAAATAAATTAGTGGACTTGAAATATATTTAAGCCCACTAAAATAGCCCATTAGATGTTTAGCCTATTTAATGAGCCCATATAAAGTTTAGATGTTAAAATAAAAGTTTTTATAATAAAATATGACTTATAAAAACTTTTTGGATGAAAATGACAAATTATAAAGCTTAAGGACTAAAACTGTAACTTATGAAACTTATTTTAATAAACTAGTAAGTACAAGGACTGAAAATGTAAATATCCAAAAGTATAGGGTTTAATAATTATTTTCCGTGGCAACTTAAACCCTAGGGACCATTTTGGGAAGTTAATAAAAGTTATTTTGTCATTCTAAAACCCTAAGGACCATTTTGGCAATAGTCTGAAACTTAAAGAAGCCCTAGGGGCTGTTTTGTCATTTTAGTAAAGTTACAAAACCTAGATAATACTAGAGGGACCAAATCTGCCATAAGCTGAAACTATAACAAGCCCTATGTACTAAATATGAAAAATCTGAAAGTTTACTTGTTTAAAAATGTGGAGGGGCTAGTTTTGCCATATTCCGAAACATTTCCAAGCCCTAACCCTAAAATAAATTTTAATTATAATAAAACATAACTAAAATACTTAGACCATAAGAATTAAGGTATAAATTCTTAAGATTTAATTTATTTTATAAATTATAAAATAATTTATAGAAACCTTAAAGTTAAATAAAATAATATTTTTTTAAAAAATATTTATATTTACTTTAGGAAATAATTGTATAAACAATTATGAATATGTATTATTAATACATGTACTCATATACTTTTAAGAAATAAAATTATGTGAACGATAATTAAATTAACTGTTACTACGTAAATATATTATAAGTAAAACCCCTTATATTTACTTAAATATAGAACGTGGTTATAAAATTTAACAGGATGTTATTGATACAAGTAAAATAAACATAGATTAATATTTTAAGTGAAACATTTTCTTTATGTTTACTTAAATGTAAAACTTAATTGTAAAAAAATTGAATGATTACTATAAATACATGTATGCTAACTAACATTAATAGTTAAACATGTGATGTGAAATTAGAAATGAAACTTATATAAATAAGTTAAATGAATATTGATGCTACTTGAACTATGGTTATTTAGATAAATACCATAGTATGAATGAACTGAATAAAATCCGTATAAGCATACCTATATGTTCTTTGTACTATCTATTAAGATTGTACTATCTGATTAGGCATAACTTTGGTGTGAGCTTTAATTGGATACCCGTGTTAAACCAGCAATTGCCTACTCCCAGGTGAGTTTACAGCCCCATTTAAACTTTGATAAAACTTTCCCTTTTGGGAAAGAAAATATGAAAACATATATTAGACATAACTGGATTGTATAAACTGGATTATGATTGCTTACTATTGAAACTGTTAAATTGTTGTAAATCGCCCAAATGTTATAAATAGATCTATTAGGGATTGACCATCCCCGTCTGGGTGAGTCATGCTCACTGTGCCTTGGCCGGGACAACAGGCGTATACCATGTTGGAACTGGAATGGGTGTCTTTTTGTAAGACACTACGTCCTCATCTGTTAAAGACTATGGGTTAAGCTTCAGTTTCTAATAATAAACAAATGTTATTTACATTTTAGTAAGAATGCTTTGTGCATCATTACTTCTATGATTATTGCATGTCCAAACTAATTAATTGTTAAAATCTGTAAATTCACCAACTTTATGTTGACCCGTTAGTATGTTTTGCATAGGAATATGAAGTTAGTACGTGGTGTGTGCATGGTCTCCAGCATCTTAGTAATCTGCATTGTAGGACTCGTCCGGGGTTCTATTTGGGAAACTCAAACAAACACACTTCACCATGTTTAAGACAATTTTTATTTATTTGTTTAAATAAACATGTAATATGTTTTGACTAACTCTTTATCTTATGCTCTATGGACTATATGCTATCGATCCACCCTTGTGACATCTCCGTGGATATATTCCACATATTTTGACCCTACCCGGGGTGTCACACAAGGCTTAGCCTAAAGAGCCAAAATAAATTGGGTAAAGTAGTTATGTAATAAAAATAAGGTGAATTTCTTAGCGATTCAAGAGACGAAAATAGAGAACATGGAAAACACTTGTGTGCGGCAAATTTCGGGTAATATGTGTTTTGAATATACCAAAAGTGATTCGGTGGGCAATTCGGGTGGGATATTATGTATTTGGGATCCTAACTCGTTTAGCTAGAATAATGCTACTGTTTCTGATTTCTTTGTTATTGTCCAGGGGAAGTGTAGGCTTACGGGTCAGATGTTTATGATCATTACGGTGTATGCTCCACACAATGTTAAGGATAAGATGATGCTTTGGGACTTCCTGAATTTTGAGATCAGCGAGTGGAATGGAAAGGTGGTAATTATGGGAGATTTTAATGAGGTTAGATCTAGATCCGATAGGTTTGGGTCAATTTTTAACTCGTATGGGGCGTGTAACACCCCATTTTGGTAAATAGAATGTCACGCGTGATTATGGCGTGTCATCAAAGCATACAAGGATAAATGTATAGAACATCACATGACCATAAAGGAAATACCGGAAACAAACATCGGTACCCCAAAAGTAGAACTCATCACACACAAACATAAGTACTGTAAATGAAAAGGACTAAACAATGTCCATAGAAATGAGTATCAAAAGTATGAAGAAATGCATAAAGTAATGAAGGCTAGGAAGCTTCCAATCCATATGCACATACGCTTAAAGTCTACGAGCGTCCTTGAGTACCTGCCGTTTTGGGAACATGAAAGGAAAAACGGCTGAGCATAACGCTCAGTGCACGGATATACAAGTATAGCATGGATAGTATAAGCATATAAGCATATAGCAGCGGAAATGTCTAAGTACTGGAAAACCTGGTATAACTTAGTAAAACTAGTTTTATAGTTTGAAAAACCTTATGTTTATCTCATAAAAACTATTTAACATGTTTACCATTAGCCAATATAGGTCATGAAATATCTACGTGCATGAATACTTGAAGGGGTGACCTCGTCATACAATTAGAGGGGTTGCCTCTAATTAATATAAGTTTTTGGGTAGGAGTGATCAGCTCCTTGTGAAGGATGCAAGGCACACACCACATTCACCTAAATAATCTGTAAAAACATGTAACCTAGGATGCGCCCATACGCCCCACATGATAATAATAATATAGCCAAAAGCTGAAGGGACGCTACGAGATATCACTCCGTCGTGGTGAAGTCATAACACTGGTGCCTCCAGTGTTATGGTTATGGTACCTCCATAACTAGGTGAAACTGGTCATGCATGTATATGGCTTTAGGTATCTAATTAAACATAAGCAATTCAAAAACATATATAACATATACTAGGAAAACAGTTGGCTGCATACGGGGAATCCTAATAAAGAAAGAATGTCCATACTGAAAGGACGGAGAATCCGTACCTTGTGTCCAGTGAACGAAGAAGACGAACGGAAGAGAGTCCTACTTCGATATCACTAATGCTACATAAATAATATACATGTATAAGTATCTGATTACTGAGTACGTAACTGGTTTTATATAATGTCTTAGCTTATTTTATATGTTCATGTCTTGTTTTACTGATTTTAACGTTATGTTGTGTTTATCATGTATCCTGTCTATTCTGATTAAGTATTACTTGTATCTCTTGTATTATTATACTTGTTGTGTAATAATAAGTAACTTTCTAAAAATAGCAGGTTTCCTAAAATAGAAAGTTTTCAAAAATAGAAAGTTTCCAAAAATTGATTTACTGCTTAAAATAGATAAGTTTCTAAAAATTGAAAGTTTCCATAAATAGATTAACTGCCTTAATTAAGTAAGTTTCTAACAATAGAAAGTCTCCATAAATAGAAATAAGCTGGATTATTAAGCTAATAATATAAGCTTAAGTGTTTACTGATTTATATACTAAGTCATGTGATATATTGTATAGTTTATTAATTATTACATGTAAATTAAATAAACTATATGTTATATGATTTAATTAAATATAGCATGATTTAATTAAATTAAGTGTATAAAATACTTAGGTTAAAACGTGTATTAATATTTATATTAATATAACCTAAGTCAAGTAAAATAATTAATTATAAGACATGTTAAATAATTAATTAATTATATAGTCCAATTAAATAATAAATACATAGGTTAAAATCCATGTATTATTAATAATAATAATAACCTAAGTCATGACCAAATTAAATTAATTATGTACCATGTTTAATTAATTTAATTGACCTTGTAAAAATTAGTCTTGTAAAAATAATTAACTTGTAAAATTAATTAAGTCGTGAACCGTGCCCGTGAACCCGTGAACAGGACCCGTGAACCGGCCAAACAAATGCACCCTTAACAGTGGTAAAACTGGCTTGGCCGGTTGCCACTGTTTTCGCGAAGAAAACAGCCACCGGCTGTGCCGGTGGTTCCCCTTGGTTTCTCGGCTGTAGCTGCCGGCTGGGCAAAGTTCCCACCAGCAGTTAGCCGATGGTTCCCCCTGCTGCCGCGGTTGGTGTTCCCCCTGCTTTCCATATTTAGCCACCGGCTTAATCCGGTGGTGTTCTTTGTTTTTAGCCGAGACCCCCGAACCAAAACACACCCCGACATAGGTCGGGGTTCCTTTGTTCCTGCGGCCGAGACACACAGCCACACCGAGACCCTTGGTCTTGGTTGTTGATGCGAAACAAAAGCAAGCCGAGACCTTGTGGTCTCGGTTCCTTGCGTCGGCCGAAACAAACACCCCTAAAAACACCATGATTTAACCCCGCATGATTTATTACATGTTTATGTTAACTTGTTTTTATATCCATATGATTTCATGTGTTCTTATTTAATAAAAACATAAAAGAAAAGGGTTTTAAGGATTTACCGAATACGTGAAACAATGAAGAATGAAAAACACGAACACCCTTGCAAAAATTGATCACCAAAAATCAACCAATCACACCCTTTTGGTGTGTTATACCCGGCGGCCAAGAGAGAGCAAAAAGAGAGATTAGGGTTTTGATATTTTCTATTTCCTGTAACTATGAAAATATGATTTCCCTTATTTCTTATTTAGTTAAAAGTCAAATGGGCTTGGCCCTTTCTTGTGTTTCTTGTCGCGGGTATGTGGGGCCCACAAGGGGTAACCCATTGTTTTCCGTGTCTAAATA
Source organism: Glebionis coronaria (assembly GCA_025667525.1). Taxonomy (NCBI): domain Eukaryota; kingdom Viridiplantae; phylum Streptophyta; class Magnoliopsida; order Asterales; family Asteraceae; genus Glebionis; species Glebionis coronaria. Next base: position 454,059,048 of record CM046879.1, read on the forward strand.
TTATACGTGTTCTCGTGTCGTGTTTACGTGTTTTATGTAGTTATCGTTCGCGTCGTAAACTATATTTATTCGTAAACGTAATAAATATACGTAAATACATAATATTATGTTCGTGATTATTCACGTTCATGATTTTCATGTTCGTGATTATAATTATTGTTGAAATAATTATCGTGCATTAATACGTATTAAATACTTATCGTGTAATAACGCGTACGTAATACTTGTAATTCTTATTCGTGAAACGTAAACATGCTAAATAAGGAAAGTTCTAATTATGTACGTACGATCATAAGGGTACTATTCATGGTAAAAGCATGCGGGTTTTACAACTCTTCCCCCTAAAAAGAATAATTCGTCCCTGAATTATAGATAATGTAAACTGGAAAAAGAAGAACAAACCCGAATTCAAAATATGGAATGAGGGTAAGAAGCCCGGATAGACTCCTCTGTTTCCCAAGTGGCTTCCCGCTCGGTATGATCCCTCCAAAGCATTTTGACGAATGGAATCGTCTTCCTTCTCATGACTCGTTCTTGTCTGTCAAGAACTCGTTCGGGTTCTTCTATGAAAGTTAGATCTTCACGAATCTGTTCTAGTGGATACTGAACCATGTGAAGGGGATGATACTTGTACCCTCTGAGTAAGGACACATGGAAAACATCGTGAACATGAGAAAGCTGCGGAGGTAACGCTAAACGATAGGATACTTCACCGACTCGCTCAATGACATCAAACAATCCGATGAATCGAGGACTGAGCTTCCCTTTGATTCCAAAACATCTAACCCCACGTGTCGGCGAAACCTTAAGGAAAACATGATCTCCTACGTTAAAGTGTAAGTCCCTACGATGCTTGTCTGCATAACTCTTCTGACGTGATCGTGCTTCTTGCAGTTTCTGCTTAGCTACTGCGACCTTCTCGTTGGTCAACTCAATCATCTATGGTCCTTCAAGTGTTCGCTCACCAACCTGATCCCAGCAGATTGGGGTGCGACACTTTCTGCCATACAACATCTCGAATGGAGCACACTTGATACTTGCGTGCCAACTGTTGTTGTATGCAAACTCTACCAAACAGATGTAATCATCCCAATCTCCCCTCCATTCCAACACACATGACCTCAACATGTCTTCTAATGTCTGAATCGTTCGCTCCGATTGCCCGTCTGTTTGAGGATGAAAAGTTGTTCTAAGCTTAAGGTTTGTACCCCAAGCTTTCTACAGACTTCTCCAGAATCGCGAAGTGAACCGAGGATCTTTGTCTGAGACGATACTGGATGGAGCACCATGAAGTCTCATGATCTCCTTTCTATAAGTATCGGCGAGTTTACTGACCGAATCCTCCTTGCGGATCGGTAAGAAATGAGCTGACTTGGTAAGTCGATCAACGATAACCCAAATCGCATCGTGCTTCCTCTTTGTTTGCGGAAGACCGGTAAAAAATCCATGGTGATCTTGTCCCACTTCCACTCTGTGGTATCTAACGGTTGAAGAAGACCGCCAGATCGCTGATGCTCGATCTTAACCTGCTGGCAGGTAAGACATTTGGAGACGTAAGTTGCAACATCCTGTTTCATACCACTCCACCAAAAGTATTGCTTGATGTCATGGTACATCTTGGTCGAACCAGGATGAATAGAGAATGGGGAGCTATGAGCCTCAGCTAACAATGCTTCCCGGAGTTATTGATCATCAGGAACACAAAGTCTTGTGTCGTGCCATAAGATACCATTCGGCGTCTACTTTAAATTATGTCTACTTCTCCAAATTCTGAATTATCGCCCATATTTCACCATCATCTTTCTGAGCTTCCTTGATCCTATAGAGTAACTCGGATTCCACTCTAAGATTAGCCCAGTAACCGTGTTGTCCACGTACCATGATCTCTATGTCTAGTCGCTCCAAGTCTCTTATAATTTCCTCCTCAATTTTAATGCCGTTTATCATTCTGGACTTTCTGCTAAGTGCATCTGCCACTATATTCGCCTTGTCGGGACGATACTGCAGATTAATGTCATAATCCTTCAACAGCTCTAACCATCTCCTCTGTCTCATGTTCAATTCACGTTGAGTGAAGATATACTTCAAGCTCTTGTGGTCCGTGAAAATGTCGCATGATTCTCCATACAAGTAGTGCCTCCATATCTTTAATGCAAACACGACCGTTGCAAGTTCCAAGTCATGCGTAGGGTAATTTTCCACATAAGGCTTAAGCTGTCCTGAAGCGTACGCGATCACTTTCCCATGTTGCATGAGAACACAGCCAAGTCCCTTCCCCGATGCATCACTATAGATCTGAAATCCACCTGTACCAGATGGGAGAGTAAGAATCGGTGCAGATACTAACTTCTGCTTTAGGTCTTCAAAGCTCTTCTCTCTTTCTTCAGTCCAGACGAATTTCTCCCCTTTCTGTATCAGTTTGGTCAATGGTACTGCTAAATGGGAAAAGTTCTCCACGAACCTACGGTAGTAACCAGCTAAGCCTACGAAACTACGGACTTCAGTCACTGATGTCGGTCTTGGTCACTTGGTAATAGCCTCAACCTTTGCTGGATCCATCGTGATTCCTTCTGCTGATACAATGTGACCTAAGAATGCCACCTTGTCGAACCAGAACTCACACTTGGAGAATTTAGCATACAGCTGCTTCTGGCGAAGAATCTGTAATATTGTACGAAGATGGTCTTCGTGTTCCTCCTTGGACTTAGAGAATATCAGGATGTCGTCAATGAAAACAATGACGAACTTGTCCAGAAATTCATGGAAGATTCTGTTCATCAAATCTATGAACACTGCTGGAGCATTGGTAAGGCCAAATGGCATGACTACAAATTCGTAGTGGCCATAGCGTGTACGAAAAGCAGTCTTGGCGATGTCCTGATCTTTAACCCATAGCTGATGATAGCCCGACCTTATATCAATCTTGGAGAAATGTTTGGCCCCTTGGAGTTGGTCAAACAGATCATCTATGCGTGGTAGAGGATACCTATTCCTGATGGTGATCTTGTTGAGCTCGCGATAGTCTATGCAAAGACGCATACTATCATCCTTCTTCTCAACGAATAAGACCGGTGCGCCCCATGGAGATGTGCTCGGTCGAATGAAGCCTCGTTCCAGAAGTTCTTGCAATTGATCTTTCAGCTCCTTTAACTCTATGGGAGCCATGCGATAAGGAGCGTTGGAAATCGGCTCAGCTCCTGGGATGAGCTCGATATTAAATTCTACTTTACGTGCAGGTGGTATGCCTGGAAGTTCTTCTGGAAATACAACTAGAAATTCTGACGCTATCGGCTGATTCTGAATTGATGGGGATTCAGCATCCATGTCATGAACAGTAGCTAGATAGCTCTCGCAACCATGTGAAAGTAATGCACGTGCCTGTAGGGTTGATATGATTTGTACTGACCTTTCGGGTACGAACCCGTTATGAATGTACTCTGGTGCATTAACATCACCGAAGATGACTCGATAGGAATGGCAGTCTATGGTAGCATGATGCTTGGATAGCCAGTCCATGCCCAATATCATGTCAAAATCATTCATGTCCAGCGGAAGTGCGTCAACATGACGAATCTTGTCATCAAACTCTAGGGGAAGGCTCTTGTACACATGGGTTATGCGTACAGAGTCTCTTAAAGGCGTGGAAATATTCAGTATGTTCTCTAGTGGCATGGGGAGTATCCTAACATTCTTAGCATAAGAAGTAGAAATGACCGAGTGAGTAGCACCCGTGTCAAAAAGAACACATGCAACTTGACCATACATATATAAGATTTCAGTGATGGTACCTGTAGACTTGTTGGCCTGATCGCGAGATGTCGTGTAAACGCGTCCACTAGTAGGAGGCGGCTTGGTATCAGCATGTCCCGATGTGCCCTCCATCTCGCCCTTGCGGCAGTCCTTCATGCGATGGCCAGGAAGACCACACTTGAAGCATGCGTCGCTGTCGCGGCAACATGGCCCTAGGTGCCTACGGTTGCAGGTAGTGCAAAGAGGATGAGTATATCCTCCAGCAGGCGTCCTTGCTGGCTGAGAGCCTGATAAGAACAATATACATGAGACATGATAATAGGTACAAAGGACAATGCGGATAATTCGTAAGGTGGAATACCAGTGATAGCTGGACGGTTAGGCTGTGAACCTCTCTGGTTCTGGTCCCTCCCGTTACCATGATTCCTGGTAGAGGATTCTCTAATGTGTCAGAATTAAGAACTATAGCATGTAATCATAAGAAAATGAGTAAGCATAAGGACCTGCTGCTGTTGGAGTGTCCAGCGTTGTTACGGTAATTATCATTACCGCCACGCCTATCTGTAGCAGAACGGTCGTGAGTCTGACCGTTTCCCTTGGGCTGAGTAGGCTGTTGCTGAGTAGCCGGCTGAGACCGGTCCCCAGTCTTCTGCCTGGAAGATACAGTTTAAAAGAGATGAAATTATTGATACATACTGAAAGAATACGGTTTGGTCACCGCTGAGTACAAATGTTTACCTCTTATCGGGTCTCTCTGCTTCCCCGAACTCTTCTCTTACTTGCAGCATCTCCAGCTTACGTGCTGTATCGGCCACTTGTGCCACCGTGTTGAACGTAGCACACACCAAGTTGTTTGCGACCGATGTACGAAGAGCCCACCGGAAGTGGTGTGCTTGCTCTTCGGGAGTACCTGCTGCACCAAGAAAACCAGCCAAGCGAAGAAAGCGTTGCATGAACTCGTTGCCATTCTCTACAGCTCTCTGTCGGATTCCATGGTACTCTCTCTTCAGCTTGTCTTGCTCAGCCTTGGGAAAGAACTGCCCCATCACCAAATCCCTGAACTGAGCCCAACTCAAACCAGCCACCCAATTATTACCTCCCTCAGACTGCTTCAGTGCCTTCCACCATGCTACCACATCACCTTCGAACCGGTAGCAGGACAACCTCGACTTGAAGTCGGGGTCACAGCCCATGGCATCGAAGATCTTCTCAATGTGAGCCAACCACCTTTCAGCTTCACTGGGGCTATCTGTTCTCTCGAAATCTAGAGGGCGTAACTTATTGAATCTCTCCAGCCATGTGACCAATGTTGCGGGAGGAGGAGGAGGTGGTATTGGGTGCTGCTGCTGATTGTTGGCAGCCTGCACCTCAGCATTGATTTCGTTCCTCAACTGAGGAACCATAGCTTGCATTGCAGCTTAGACTGCTGCATTGAGTTGTTCCTACTCGCGTGTGAGAACCGTCTGACAGTATAACATAAAATACATGATTAAACTGATCAAAACATAAACTATATACATGAAAAAAAATTATACCAATAAATCATGAAAAAAAATTATGCAAGAAAACTAGTACATGAATGCATGATGCAGTTTTATGAAAACTTTTATATGCGCGAGAGTGAACGCCTATGGTCAGTTCACTCAAAACAAAAGACATGGCGAGGGGACGCCAATGGATCGGTCCCAAAGTTAAACGTTTCGATAAAAGCACATGCGACTAAATAGGGTCAGTCCTGTACCAACCATTACTTAGCCATAAACCTGCGACAATGACATATTTATGTATGCATGAAAATGATGAATGCATGAAAACCGACTGTCAGTTCTAGGAAGACCATAGTGATTACCCACTAATCACAGGTCGTGTTTTGAGAGCCTACAGGTCGAAGCCTTGGCTCTGATACCATAATTGTAACACCCCATTTTGGTAAATGGAATGTCACGGGTGATTATGGCGTGTCATCAAAGCATACAAGGATAAATATATAGAACATCACATGACCATAAAGGAAATACCAGAAACAAACATCGGTACCGTAAAAGTAGAACTCATCACACACAAACATAAGTACTGTAAATGAAAAGGACTAAACAATGTCCATAGAAATGAGTATAAAAAGTATGAAGAAATGCATAAAGTAATGAAGGCTAGGAAGCTTTCAATCCATATGCACATACGCTTAAAGTCTACGAGCGTCCTTGAGTACCTGCCGTTTTGAGAACATGAAAGGAAAAATGGCTGAGCATAACGCTCAGTGCACGGATATACAAGTATAGCATGAATAATATAAGCATATAAGCATATAGCAGCGGAAATGTCTAAGTCCTGGAAAACCTGGTATAACTTAGTAAAACAGGTTTTATAGTTTGAAAAGCCTTATGTGTATCTCATAAAAACTATTTAACATGTTTACCATTAGCCAATATAGGTCATGAAATATCAACATGCATGAATACTTAGAGGGGTGACCTCGTCATGCAATTAGAGGGGCTGCCTTTAATTAATATAAGTTTTTTGGTAGGAGGGATCAGCTCCTTGTGAAGGATGCAAGGCACACACCACATTCACCTGAATAATCTTTACAAACATGTAACCTAGGATGCACCCATACGCCCCACATGATAATAATAATATGGTCAAAAGCTGAAGGGACGCCACGAGCTATCACTCTGCCGTGGTGAAGTCATAACACTGGTGCCTCCAGTGTTATGGTTATGGTACCTCCATAACTAGGTGAAACTGGTCATGCATGTATATGGCTTTAGGTATCTTACTAAACATAAGCAATTCAAAAACATATAAAACATATACTAGGAAAACAGTTGGATGAATACAGGGAATCCTAATAAAGAAAGAATGTCCATACTGAAAGGACGGAGAATCCGTACCATGTGTCCAGTGAACGAATAAGACGAACGGAAGAGAGTCCTACTTCGATATCACTAATGCTACATAAATAATATACGTGTATAAGTATCTTATTACTGAGTACGAAACTGGTTTTATATCATGTCTTAGCTTGTTTTATATGTTCTTGTCTTGTTTTACTGATTTTAACGTTATGCTGAGTTTATCATGTATTCTGTCTATTCTGATTAAGTATTACTTGTATCTCTTGTATTACTATATTGTTGTGTAATAATAAGTAATTTTTTAAAAATAGCAGGTTTCCTAAAATAGAAAGTTTCCAAAAATAGAAAGTTTCCAAAAATAGATTTACTGCTTAAAATAGATAAGTTTTTAAAAATAAAAAGTTTCTATAAATAGATTAGCTGCCTTAATTAAATAAGTTTCTAAAAATAGAAAGTTTCCATAAATAGAAATAAGTTGGATTATTAAGCTAATAATATAAGCTTAAGTGTTTACTGATTTATATTCTAAGTCATGTGATATATAGTATAGTTTATTAATTATTACATGTAAATTAAATAAACTATATGTTATATGATTTAATTAAATATAGCATGATTTAATTAAATTAAGTGTACAAAATACTTAGGTTAAAACGTGTATTAATATTTATATTAATATAACCTAAGTCATGTAAATTAATTAATTATAAGACATGTTAAATAATTAATTAGTTATATAGTCCAATTAAATAATAAATACTTAGGTTAAAATCCATGTATTATTAATAATAATAATAACCTAAGTCATGACCAAATTAAATTAATTATGTAACATGTTTAATTAATTTAATTAACCTTGTAAAATATAGTTGTAAAAATAATTAACTTGTAAAATTAATTAAGTCGTGAACCATGCCCGTGAACCCGTGAACCGGCTAAACAAACGCACCCTTAACAGTGGCAAAACCGGCTTGGCCGGTTGCCACTGTTTTCGCAAAAAAAACAGCCACCGGCTGTGCCGGTGGTTCCCCCTGGTTTCTCGGCTGTAGCCGCCGGCTGGGCAAAGTTCCCATCGGCAGTTAGCCAGTTGTTCCCCCTGCTGCCGCGGTTGGTGTTCCCCCTGCTTTCCATATTTAGCCACCGGCTTAAGCCAGTGGTGTTCTTAGTTTTTAGCCGAGACCCCCGAACCAAAACACACCCCGACATAGGTCGGGGTTCCCTTGTTCCTGCGGCCGAGACACAAAGCCACACCGAGACCCTTGGTCTCGGTTGTTGATGCGAAACAAAAGCAAGCCGAGACCTTGTGGTCTCGGTTCCTTGCGTCGGCCGAAACAAACACCCCTAAAAACACCATGATTTAACCCCTCTATGATTTATTACATGTTTATGTTAACTTGTTTTTATATCCATATGATTTCATGTGTTCTTATTTAATAAAAACATAAAAGAAAAGGGTTTTAAGGATTTACCAAATACGTGAAACCATGAAGAATGAAAAACACGAACACCCTTGCAAGAATTGATCACCAAAAATCAACCAATCACACCTGATCACCAAAAATCAACCAATCACACCCTTTTGGTGTGCTATACCCGGCGGCCAAGAGAGCAAAAAGAGAGATTAGCGTTTTGATATTTTCTAATTTCCTGTGATTATGAAAATATGATTTCCCTTATTTCTTATTTAGCTAAAAGTCAAATGGGCTTGGCCCTTTCTTGTGTTTCTTACCGCGGGTATGTGGGGCCCACAAGGGGTAACCCATTGTTTTCCGTGTCTAAATATTATACGTGTTCTCGTGTCGTGTTTACGTGTTTTATGTAGTTATCGTTCGTGTCGTAAACTATATTTATTCGTAATCGTAATAAATATACGTAAATACATAATATTAAGTTCGTGATTATTCACGTTCATGATTTTCATGTTCGTGATTATAATTATTGTTGAAATAATTATCGTGACTTAATATGATTAAATACTTATCGTGTAATAACACGTACGTAATACTTCTAATTCTTATTCGTGAAACGTAAACGTGCTAAATAAGGAAAGTTCTAATTATGTACGTACGATCATAAGGGTACTATTCATGGTAAAAGCATGCGAGTTTTACAGGGCGAATATGTTCAATTCTTTTATAGCTAATTCGGGTCTCGTTGAGGTTACCCTGGTTGGTAGTCACTTTACTTGGTGTCACGAATCAGCGAAGAAAATGAGCAAATTGGACATATTTTTGGTGTAGGAAAGCTTACTCAGGTCTTGTCCTAACTTAAATGCTATCACATTGGAGAGGTACTTATTGGATCATCGCCCTATTCTTCTTAGGGAGAACCGATATAACTACGGGCCGAAGCCATTTTGGTTTTTTCATCATTGGGTAGAAGTGGATGGATTCCGTAATATTGTTGAAGAGTCTTGGGGAGATAGTCTATATGTTAGTTCTAATGCAATGGTGAACTTTATGGGCAAACTAAAATACCTCAAGAAAAGCATAAGAGAATGGAATAAGAACAATATGATGAATGGTAAAAATATCAAAGCTCAATACGTGAAGAGTTGGAGGAGATTGATTCGTGATTTGATAATGGTAACGTTGCGGATGATGATTGTCGCAAGAGAGGATATTATCCTCAAAATGCAACAATGCGATAAACTCGCGGCTATGGAGCTGAGGCAAAAAACTAAAGTTAAATGGGCGGTGGAAGGTGATGAGAACTCACAGTTTTTTCATGGCATGCTTAATAAGAAACGTAACATTCTTAATGTCCGTGGAGTATGGTGGATGGATCCTGGATCGAAAAACCGAATGAGGTAAAAAAAGAATTCTTTGATCATTTTAGCTCTCGGTTTTGTACACCGAAGGAGAGGAAGATTTCTCTGAGTATGGATTTTCCTAAACGCATCAGTAAGGAGCAACAAGTTGATTTGGAGGGGGATATCAGTAATAGTGAAATCAAGAAGGCGGTTTGGGGTTGTGGGACGGAGAAGGCTCCAGGCCCGAATGGTTTCACATTTGGTTTCTTCCGTCAGTTTTGGTATCTTGTTGAACCGGATGTGTACGAAGCGGTTAGATTCTTTTTTATTCACCATGAGTTTCCTAAAGGCTGAAACTCTTCATTTATTGCTTTGATTCCCAAGATCCCGGACGCTAATCAAGTGAGAAATTTTCGTCCCATTTGTCTTATCGGATGCTTATACAAAATCATTGCTAAAGTTCTACGAATTGGGTTATTGGTGTTTTGGGGGATACTGTTAGCGAAGTCCATCGGCATTTATTGAGGATCGTCAAATTCTCGATGGGTTGTTCATTCTTAATGAGATTCATCAATGGTGTAAGAAAGAAAAACAAAGTTCCCTTATTTTTAAAGTTGATTATGAGAAAGCGTATGATTCGGTTCGTTGGGATTACCTAGATGAAATGTTATGTAAATTCGGCTTTGGGGTTAAATGGCGTAGTTGGATTCAAGCGTGTCTTTTCTCGTCGAGGGGATCGATTATCATCAATGGGAGTCCAACAGAGGAATTTGCTTTTGGTAAAGGGCTTAAACAAGGTGATCCTATGTCCCTTTTTTTATTTATCTTGATCATGGAGAGTTTTCACATTTCTTTTCGTAACGTTGAGGAGCAAGGGATGTTCCGTGGCATAAGTCTATACAATAAGATAACGGTGTCTCATCTATTTTACACGGACGATGAGGTGTTCATGGGTCAATGGAGTGATCAGAATATTTCGACATTGATGCGAGTGCTTGATTGTTTCCATGGGGTGTCGGGGCTCAAAATAAACATGAGGAAGAGTAAAATTATGGGGATACATGTTAATAACGATAGCATTGAGTGTGCTGCCAAGTGACTTGGATGCCTAGTTCTCAAAACCCCTTTCGTTTATCTAGGGTCTAAGGTGGGAGGTGCGATGAATCGTCTTCAAAAATTGCTGGAAGTTATTGAGCGGGTTCACAAAAGATTATCTAAATGGAAGATGAAAATGTTATCTATCGGGGGTCGTCTTACTTTGGTCAAATCCGTTTTGGGATCCATGCTGATTTTTAATGTGTCTATGTTTAAAGTTCCCTCACGTATCATAAACTCGCTAGAGTCTATGAGGTGTAATTTTTTAAAAGGGCATGAGGAGGGAAGAGGAAAGATATCTTGGATTAGTCAGAAAAAGGCCTTCACACCGAGAGAGAAAGGAGGTCTCGGGATAGCTAGTCTATATGTTATTAATAGGGGTCTAATGTTTGAGTGGGTCTGGAGATTTTTGAATCATGGTACGTCGTTGTGGGTTAGGGCGGTTAAAGCTATTCATGGAAACGATGGCGGGTTAGGTAGGGAGGCGAACCGTGGGTACACCTCTGTTTGGTCGAACATTGTCAGTGAGATCAGAAAGCTTACGAGGAGTGGTATAGATCTGATGCAATATCTTTGTATTCGGGTGGGAAATGGGAATAAGACAGTCTTATGGGAAGATGTCTAGAATGTACATGGCCGGCTTAAGGACAAATTTCCCAGGGTTTATGCTCTTGAGTCGAACAAATTCATTACCAGTAGTGAGAAATTAAAACAGCCTTCGTGTTTGTTTTCGTTTCGTCGTCAGCCAAGAGGATGCGCAAAATTGGAACAGTATGACCAGTTCGTGCAGGTTTTACAGCAGGTAGTTTTAAATTCCATGGAAGACCGATGGGCATGGAATTTGAATGGCTCGGGGGAGTTTGACGTTGCTTCAATTCGCAGGTTAATAGACAAGGAGAATAGTATGGACCTTGATTGTAAGATGGGGTGGAACAAGTTTGTTTTTCTTAAGGTTAACATCCATACTTGGAAGATTATGTCGAATTCGTTGGCTACTAGATTTAATTTGTCTAGACGCGGGATCGAAATTCAATCTATAGGTTGTGGTATATGTGATCAAGGCGTGGAGACTACAAGTCATTTATTTATCAGGTGTGGAATGGCTCAACAGGTTCGTATGCTGATTAATAGATGGTTAATGTTAGGGTTTTTGACAATTGAAAAGTTCTTAATTCGGTATCTTAACGAATTGATTTCCGGCTTAAAGTACGACTCTATTGCTTTTGGTGAAAAAGAATATTTTTGGTTGTTTTTAAAATTAAAGGTGCAAAACTATTAAAAGTAAATGACTTTAAAGTAAATCTAAGTCTAATTTAAAATAAATGGCAAGTATTGAAAAGTGTGACTAAAATTAAAGGCAATTAAAAGAAATAACGCAAACTTAAAACTAACTAAGGCAAACTTAAAACGCAACTAAAACTTAAAACTAAGGCAAGGCTAAAATAAATCTAAGGCAAATAAACTTAAAGTGCAACTAAGTAAAAAGGCGGGAAAAATAAAGCTTGAAAATTAAAAACAGAAAGTTAAAAACTGGAATTAAAGGAACCTGAAAAATAGCTCATCCGGAATAATACCCTTATGCGGAATAAACATTCATCCGGAATGTCACCTTCGTTCGGAATGTTCTTCTTTACTCGGAATATTCACCAAATACCTTGATCCGAAATAAATTGCTTACTCGAAATATGTCACCTATCCGGAATAAACTTCTCTATTCGGAATGTTGGTCTTGATTCGGAATGTTGATGTTGATCCAGAATAATTCTTGATCCGGAATAATATTCCGAATAAAACCCTTGATTCGGAATGTCTTAATATTCCGAATAAACTCCTTGATCCGGAATAATAAATTATTCCGGATGAACTTGCTTGATCCAGAATATTATTTGATTCGGAATGAGAGGTTGATCCAGAATAATACCTTGATCCGGAATACCTTGTTGATCCGGAATAAAAGGTTGATCCGGAACTTTTGGTTGATCCGGAATATTATTCCGAATAAAGCACCTTGATTCGGAATGTTTTAATATTCCGAATAAAGCACCTTGATGCGGAATAAATATTATTCCGAATAAACTCAATTGATCCGGAATATCCAATATTCCGGATGAACACCCTTTGAAATCCTTCACTCGGAATATCTTGCTGGGCTTTGATCCGGAACTTTTTCCTAGGAACAGATCAGTAACAGAAACACACGAAGAACAAGGAGAACAAAGATATACACGGATCTAAACAAACTTAATCAAAATCAACTAAAAGATTAGATCAAACTAATCAATAAACATCTAATAATCATAAACAAACAATCCAAAATAATCAAACTAACAAATCTAACCAAAATAATCAAAACCCACTTTAATCAAAATAAAAACACAAGAACATAAACATGAACATGAACAATAAACATGAAGATCAAAGATTAAAGAAAGGTAGAATGAGAGATAAACAATAAAGATAAAGATTGACAAGAATTAAAAGAACACTTACTTGAAATTAAATGTATTTAAGGTGGAAGACAAGGTATTTAAATGACAAGATAATTAAAGGTGCAAGGTAATTAAAATGGAAGAAATAGTGTGTCAAACTATCCAACCAAATGAAATGATTAATCCTAATGACTATTTATAGGGGAGGATTAAGAAGTGCTTAGGAAGCTTCCTCCCCTCCTTCATTTCTTCTTAATTGCAAGCTTAGGTCCTTCTCTTCTTAATCTTTTGTTAATTGCACCATTAGTCCTTAAGCCTTTTAATCTTCTTAAATCTTGGACTTTAATGACTTTTGGCTCGGGATTTCTTTGGACTCGTCTTTTAATTCTTCAATAAATAAGACTTGAGTTCTTCGGCTTTTAGTAAACTTCCGTCTTTTGACTTTTTCTTCGATAAATCTTCAGAAATTGTCTTGGACTTCCGTTCTTTTTGCACTCTTGACTTCTTGACTTCGTCTTTCGTCTTTTTCTTCGATAAAATCCCGTGAATGCCCGTGTTTTCTCCAATTTTCACCTTTTCGTCCTAAATCACAACAAAAACACAAACCACGCATAATTCCGACATAAATTACATAAAATACACGTTTTGGTCCGGTTATTATTGTAATTAAGTGGTAAAAAGGATGGGTGTTTACACACCTATCAAATCCCCTACACTTGACCATTGCAATGTCCTCATGCAATGCATTAGTTACAAAGCACGTTTACAGTTTTCATCATAATCAATCCACGTTGGCCTTTATTAAAGAAGTAGAAAATTTTAAACATTCAAAATAAAGAAATCAAAAGCATACCTTAGGTTTTGGAAATGTCATGAATAATCATCATCCTCAAGTTTTCACTTTCTCCAAACCAAGCTTAAAAACGAGATCATTGTTATTATAAGTTAGCAAACTAACACGAACTCATGTGGGTCAATTATTCACTTAGACCCCCTTATACCTAGGTGTATCTCTTATATTTTATTATTGTCTTGAATGATCACGAAGATGCATTGTTTGACTTATTTCGATAGTTATTTAGTCCGAAAATAAAGTGAACGATTTAATCAATAGTTAGCTAAAGGACAAAATCTTTTAAAACTGCTTCTCGGGACCTCATAAAGTTCATATCTTGGCATAACTCGCTTCGAGATTTGAGACCTTTCTCGGACCGATATTTGGCAGCGACTTCATACTTCAAACCTTGAGAGACGTTCATGAAATAATGGTCTTCTCTTCATAATAGGAATTTCTTCACTTGAAGTTTTGAGAGATTCTTCATATATGGACCACGACTTCTTCATTTTTCTCCAATCTTTATTTTGGACTTTGATATACAACGATCCGCCTCCTTTTTGGACTTGGCTTTATTTATCCTCATACCTTGTTAGGGCCTTTTTGGATAGACTTCTCCATGACTTTTGGGGATATTTGCTTTTCGTCGTGTGTCTTGATCCTTCATATTGTTTTTCGATAAATGATTCTTCACATCACTTGGGATCTTTAGCAACAAAATGTAGCCCTCATGTCTTGTTAGGACCTTTTTGGACTCGCCAATCTTCGCATCCCGCTTCAATAAGTTATGCCTTGGCTATGAACTCTAATCCATACCGAGCAACTTTTAAACGATCTTGGGCTAGAAGCTAAGTAACTTTTCAAATCGTACAACCTTATTTATTGCAGATAAATTTATTAGCAAGCGATGGGAGAATAGGCTTATAATTAACTCACATAAATTCACGAAAGAATACCAAACTTATAATTGACTCTATCATCTCTCGTTCTCCACAGTTTAAAATCTCAAGGAATGAGACTCGTGGATGCTTAGCCTATTAAATCAAAGTTTTGGGTTTTCGAGTCGTCTATAGGATCTTGCAAACTCTTAGACTTTTTCAAGTTTAGAAATCGCGTTTTAAAGTTCCCTTGATAAACGACTCTCTAGGATCAATTATAGGAACTTGCGGAAAGTTCTTGTTCTTAACCCGTGAGAGTTAAGACTTTCGCGTTTTATAGCTCCCTATATAAAAGCCTAGCAAAACTTGACTTAAACATGTTAAGGATACTAGCTAGAGTAAACTTAGATAAGTAAACTCGGGTTGAGTCAAAAGATTCACAACGTTTGAAAATTAAAACCACTTTATTCAAATTTTTATTCTAGCAAAGAAAGAAAATAACTATACAAAGGGATAAACTAATAGGCCAAAATAGATCAAAAATTTTGAAAAATGTCGAAAAATTGATTTTCCGGTTAAAAGGAAGACAAATACAAGGAAAAGACCACTTAACTTCGATAGAAGTCCCCCCTACACTTAATATAAACATTGTCCTCAATGTTTAAGCATGTGGGAGTAAACTCCCCTACACAGGACATTGTGCACTTTGTTCAAATTTTGCTAAGGAAAAGACAACTAAAGAGATTCCTATTTTAATATTGAGAAATATAAAATAGTGAATCAAAAAGAGTTTAGGATAGAACCGGGAAGAAGGGAACACGGAATCACGGTTCGTCAAGAATCATCAAGAGTGGATCATTGAGAACTTGAATCCCTGATTAGAAGAAGAGAGGAAATAGCAAACACCAACGGGTCTCCCCTACACTTAGGATAAAGAAAGCTAAAAGATAGATACATGGGTTGCCTCCCAAGAAGCGCTTGATTTTTGTTCACCGAGTCGTGAGCCTGACTCGACCTTGATCATCATAGGAAGAAGCATGAAACATGTAACACCCCAAAATGTGATATGCGGAAGCGGTGAAGCTCGGGGGATGTTACGTCATTGTATCATAGTTCAAGGTACAAGAGAACGACTCTAAATGAGACGTTTTATAAAAATACCTCATTGAATTTAAATTAAAAGCATCACAGTACAAAAGGTCTCAGTTTCAAAAGATAGTGCAGCGGAATGTAAAAGTTTTAAACATCAACGAGATAATAGTTCAAAAGCATAAGTAAACAAATGTCCGAAGATAGCCAAGAAATGCATGCGGACTCCAAGTACTTCACACAGCAGGTACAACACATCATCAATTACCTGAGATAAATGCTAAATTGGGTCAACATAAAGTTGGTGAGAATATAGGTTTCAAGTAAAAATTCATAGTCATTCAATTTCAGATTTCATTTCATGTACACGTGCAACTATAGGAGATATAGTGCCAAGTGTAGGATAAATTGGGTGTTCACAATATTTATGATAGCTAAGCTCGTGACATCGAAACTAGTGATCCAGTGCATACAATAGATTGCATACATAAATTTTGCCCCAATGGAGTACCTAGCCAAGATAACTCCGTTCATACAAATGGTACACACTCGTCCGGCGTCAGAATGCCCGAGTGGAGGTTGTCAACCCTCAATAGATCTATCCGTAACATAAGAGCTTACTCCAGCAGAGTAACTAACGATTCACGATAGTGGGGACTATGGCTAAAGCAACTTAAGCTATCTCATAAATAGTGTTTACAAAGCGTTCACAGAAATCAAGTTTTACTTGCGTCCAGAAGCAAGTCATCAAAGCATTTATCACATCCCAAAACATTAAACATAGAAAGCAGTTTAATAGGGAATCTATAAACTCACCTCAAGCAACGATTCAAACCGCACAAGTAAGATCAAATAGTAGCGAGCAACTCTAGCAACAACCTAAATATAATACTATTGTTTAGGCGCTAGCAAGTAAGTCACAAAAGTTCATCACGTACGTTACTCATCAATCAAGTATATATTTTGTTGTTAAAATCGTGACTTGTAAATGTTATATCGTTATAAACATTATAGTATATATATACTTAGGCAAAAATATTTATTTTTTACTCGACGAAATTTTGACAGCCTTTCGGCGTAAATTTTAATTTACCAAAATTTATCTTAACAAATTTTCCTACGTGAATTCTAACGAAAATTCGGCAGCCTTTCGGCGTCACATAAAAATTTGCCATTTTTAGTAAATACTCAAATCTCGTCCTAAAACCCTTATTTTCAACAATTTCTCAATCGCTAACAATTCAACAAGTCATTTTTCACAATAGTAACAATTTCCACTTCCAACGTTCAAACTTTCAATAGTACAAGTATTCAAATTTCGAGCTAATACGCTTTTACAAAACAAGTCCAACATTCATACATACCATTTAGTAACCATTTCGACACTTAAAACAACTCCGTTTAACTCAAAAATGTCGTTTCGACCACTTTAAAAATCTGGACAGCAACCACTTATAGTGTTGTTCTCCAAAAATTAAGTTTTCCGACAACGAAATTTAAACGACCACAACTTACTCATTTTAGCTCCGTTTTTAGCCCATAATATATCGAAACGAAGGTATTAACTTATATTTTCATAATCTCGTAGTAAACTAGTGTCAAAACAATTTTTACGACTCTCTACGCCTCTTACAAAAGTCGGACAGATTGTATGTTTTCCGTAAAAACTCGTTTTCGACCATTTTCAAGCGTAACCACTAGTAGTAACACTACTAGTTTCTTCCAATTTTTCATAAACATCAACAAAATTTAGGATTTTTCTTCAAGTTTACAAATCCAAAATATACATACTTATATTTTTCACAAATCTTTCAATTAACCCATTTTCATGTATGGATTTAATAGATCCACACTTAATTTCCACAAATCTTAAAATATTTCATGACCAAAAATAATTTTTATCATTTTATTTCAAGAAAATACTTGATGAGTAACATGCATGCATAGATCTACAAAGATCATGCATGGAAAATGAAAAGATGAAAAAGGTTTAAGAAATAACCTTGAGTAACGATTCTACGTAATCACAACGACCCGATCTACGCTCTAACCCACTAATAATCAACAAGAACTCTACTCTAAAACTTCAACCCAAAAACTACTCAAATCATCAAACCAAGAAAGACCATTCTTCTTTATGCTTATACAAGCTCTAGGGTGATTTTGTTTTGTGTTAAATCTTGGTAAAATGAAGCTTTTTAGAAATCAACAATGGTGGAAATGTGTTTGTGTTTGTTCCGTGTGTTTAGAGAGAGAGAGGAAGAGATGTGTGTTTTTTTTGTTTGAGGTGAAATGAAGTGAATAAGTGTGAAGTTAGGTTAAGTTAAGGTGGTAATAAGTTAAAAGGTGTAAGGGTTTGTAAGTTAAGCTTAAAAGGGTAAAGAGTAAAATTTTGGTGTATCTTGCATGTGTGATGCTTGTTTGGCCGGTTATGGGGGGTCCCACATGGGGTAAATTATTCAAAAATTTTACTATGGTAATTAGTTAAAAGGTTTAAGGTAAAAAGGTTAGTTAGTTTTAGGTAAATATCAAAAAGTATATAGTTAAGTTAAAAGTTACGTAAAACTTAAAAATTTGACGAAATATATTAAATTTACGATTTTTCGACGAAAACTGACATTTTATAATTGGTAAAGTATTTTATGCATGTTAACGACGGTTAAACGTGAAAACGACGTAAAATACAAAAACGCGATACGTTAATTAAATATTCATAGTAAATACGATTTATTACTATAAATAGCAAAAATACTAAAATACAGGCATATATAAACATATACAGAAATATTTAAATACGCTGCTCAAGAAAATACGATCACACTGTTAAAAATTAAACAGTCAAGCACATAATTCACAGATAACAAATAATCTCATGGATTATCGTCAATTCATTGACCGTCTCAGCACTTTGGTCAGGTTAACAGAAAATGTTCAGAATAATGACTGAGCTCAGAGTCAGGCCGTTACTCGTCAGCAAACAGTTTTTCAGAAAACGCGGGATAACTTCCCGGTTCCAACACAGTTAAATCACACAGTTGACTAAATAAAAAGTCAAAGGGTAAAATAGTCATTTTACAAAGTAGGGAAAATTACCAGGTGTTACATCATCCCCTTGATAGAGAAGCTTTGTCCTCAAAGCTTAGGAGTGTCACGATTTCTAGAGTTGTCAAAGAGTTGCGGATATTTCTTGCGAAATTGATCCTCACGCTCCCAAGTGAATTCAGGTCCACGTTTAGAATTCCACCTCACCTTGATGATTGGAATACGACTCTGTTTCAATCGTTTGACCTCACGGACCATGATTTCAACAGGTTCTTCGACAAATTGCATCTTGTCGTCGATTCGGAGTTCCTCCAATGGTATAACGAGTGTCTCATCAGAAAGGCACTTCTTCAAGTTCGACACATGAAAAGTGTTGTGCACGCGGCTCAACGCTTGCGGTAATTCGAGACGATAGGCTACAGTTCCAACCTTTGCCAGAATTTTGAAAGGTCCAATATAACGGGGGTTCAGCTTTCCTCGCTTTCCAAAACGTACCACACCTTTCCAAGGCGATACTTTTAGCATCACTTTGTCTCCCACTTGAAATTCAAGAGGCTTACGTCGAACGTCGGCGTAACTCTTCTGACGATCACGGGCTGCTTGAATTCGGCTCTTGATTTGAACAATCTTCTCAGTCGTTTCACGGATGAGTTCAGGGCCAGTGAGTTGACTATCCCCAACCTCACTCCAACACACAGGCGAGCGACATTTACGACCATACAACGCTTCAAACGGTGCAGCCTTAATACTGGTATGATAACTATTGTTGTAAGAGAATTCTACTAGCGGCAAACGTCTGTCCCATTGCTTTCCAAAGTCAAGCACACAAGCACGCAACATGTCCTCCAGCGTTTGAATAGTTCTCTCACTCTGTCCGTCAGTCTGCGGGTGATAAGCAGTACTCATGTCCAATTGCGTACCCAACGCTTTCTGAAGTGATTTCCAGAACTCCGAAGTAAATCTACCATCTCTATCAGAAATTATCGAGATCGGTATCCCATGTTTTGCGACTACTTCCTTCAGATAAAGTCTCGTAAGCTTATCCATCGAATCATCTTCCTTCATAGCCAAAAAGTGTGCAGATTTCGTAAGTCGATCCACAATTACCCAAATTGTGTCGTATCCGTTTGTCGTCTTAGGCGGCTTAGTTATGAAATCCATGGTTATTTTTTCCCATTTCCACATAGGAATTATAGGTTGAACCAACAATCCAGATGGTTTTTGGTGTTCTGTTTTCACTCTAGCACAAGTCAGGCACTTCCCTACATACGTAGCGATTTCAGCTTTCATATTTGGCCACCAATATAGCTTCTTCATATCCTGATACATTTTGTCAGATCCTGGGTGAATCGAATACTTAGATTTATGCGACTCGTGCATAATCACGTCCCTTAGTCCTCCAAACCGTGGTAACCATCTTCTACCATTAAGACATAGCGTTCCATTAGTGCTAGTCTCCAATTTCTTAGTAACCATTCCTCCTAATTTCTCAGCTTCAACGTTTTCAGGCTTAAGAGCTTCGGTTTGTGCTTCACGAATTTGCACATGTAAGTTCGGATTGATAACCATAGCTAACGATCTAACTCTACGTGTCATCAGTTGTTCCTTTCTACTTAGCGCATCCGCCACTACATTGGCCTTCCCAGGGTGGTAACGGATTTCACAGTCATAATCGCTGAGCAACTCGATCCATCGACGTTGTCTCATGTTCAGTTCCTTCTGGTCAAGAATTTGTTGTAAACTCTTGTGATCGGTATAGACGACACACTTGGTTCCATACAAGTAGTGTCTCCACAATTCCAAGGCAAATACTACCGCTCCTAGCTCCAAGTCGTGCGTAGTGTAATTTTTCTCATGCGTTTTCAATTGTCGTGACGCGTAGGCGATAACTTTCTTCCTTTGCATCAACACAGCTCCCAATCCTTTTGCTGATGCATCACAGTAGACCACAAAGTCTTCCGATCCTTCTGGTAACGATAGAATAGGCGCACTACACAACATTTGTTTCAACTTTTGGAATGCTAATTCCTCCTTATCTCCCCATTCGTATTTCACCTTCTTTTGAGTCAACTTCGTCAATGGTTTCGCGATCTTCGAGAATCCCTCGATGAATCTTCGGTAGTATCCGGCGAGTCCTAAGAATTGGCGAATTTCAGTCGGTGTCGTAAAAGCAGTACACTCCCTAATTGATTCAATCTTGGCAGGATCAACATGAATCCCCTTGTTATCTATAACGTGACCTAGAAATTGTACTCTTGGCAACCAAAAATCACACTTCGAGAACTTAGCGTACAATTCCTCCTTCTTAAGTAATTCTAATATTATCTTAAGATGTTCCTCATGTTCTTTCTCATTCCTTGAGTAAATCAGTATGTAATCGATGAACACAATGACAAACTTGTCCAAATACGGTTTACACACCCGGTTCATGAGGTCCATAAACACAGCAGGTGCGTTTGTCAAACCGAACGGCATCACTTGGAACTCATAGTGTCCATACCTAGTCCTAAAAGCAGTCTTTGCAACATCTTCCTCACGGACTCTTAATTGGTGATAACCAGACCTAAGGTCAATCTTCGAGTAAACGCTCGATCCTTGCAACTGATCAAACAGATCATCGATCCTAGGTAACGGGTAACGGTTCTTGATGGTTAGTTTGTTCAACTCACGATAGTCGATACACATCCGAAAACTCCCATCCTTCTTCTTTACAAATAAGACTAGAGCTCCCCAGGGTGAAGAACTCGGTCTTATGAATCCTTTATCTGTCAACTCTTGTAGTTGCGTCGCTAGTTCTTGCAATTCCAACGGTGCTAAACGATAAGGCGCTCGAGCAACAGGTGCGGCTCCCGGTATTAAATCGATCTGGAATTCAACTTGTCTAGCCGGCGGTAATCCAGGCAAATCTTCAGGAAAGACTTCCCGAAAATCCCGTACGATAGGTACATCTTCCAACCGTTTTTCTTCCGTCTGCTTTTCAGTAACACAGGCTAAAAATACGTGGCAACCTTCCGACAACAACTTCTGAGCCTTGACACGCGAGATAATGTTCAGTCGTGACTTCCCTTTTCTGTTACTTGTATCCCCTTGTACCTCCAAAACTTCATCACGAAATGGTAAACGAACGATCTTCTCGTCACATACAATCATAGCACGATATCTCGACAACCAATCCATTCCGACAATCACGTCAAAACTCCCTAACTCAACAGGCATAAGGTCTATTGTTAGCCTCAAAATATTGAGTCAAACAAGAATGTTTGGTCATAGGTTTCTATTGTAATATTTATTAGAACGTTGTAATAATTAGTTATTTAGTCGTGGTTCACGGGCTTGGATTTAAACTAATTAAAGTCCAAAAGACAAGCCCGGCCCAATATATAGTCCATTAAAGCCCGCATGTGGGTGGACTATATATACTACCCTCCTAGCATGTTAGGAGGGTGGATGGTCATTTGTAACAACTTCTTTTCTTAATCTAATATTCACCAAGTTAATCATCTCCTCTCTACTTTCTCTCACTACTTTCTCTCTCTAGGAATTCATCTCTTGTTCATCTATTTTCTTTCTCTCTTCATTGCTTAATCATCACAAATATATGGGACAACATCTATTACGAAAGGATGACCTAGAAGATTTAAAGTGCATCCACGAAGTATAGTGTCGGGTTCTATCAACTTCCCATTAGCTAACTCAATAGTGTACTTAGTGTCTAAGGGCAAAGGGGTCACATCAAGCAAAACACTAAAAGCAGTCGACACAAAACTCCTATCGGCTCTAGTATCAAATAAAATAGAAGCATAACAACCATTGAGAAGAAACGTACCCGTCACAACGTCGGGGTTTTGTTGCGCTTCTCCTCCTCCTATCACATAGAACCTTCCACGAGCTTCCCCAGCTTTAGCAATCTTTCCTTGGTCCTTGTTCTTTTTCTTTGGGCACTCATTGTTGTAGTGTCCCTTTTGTTGACATTCAAAGCAAGTGACGTTGGCTTTCGTGTTGGGTGGTGACTTACAATCCCTAGCAACGTGTCCAGTTTTCTTGCAGTTGTGACATTGTACATTGCATTGTCTATTATGGTGACGCTTGCATCGATTGCACAAAGGTAACGTCCCATTGTATACTCCCTTTTCCCCAGTACCAGCAGTGTACGCTTTCACAGTGTCTTGCCTCTTATTCGGATAGTTCCCATGGTTGTTCCTTTGGTTATTACCCCGTTTTCTCTTGTTGTCCGCGGCATTCCCAGCATTTGCTCGAACAACTTGGTCCATCAGACTGTGAGCCATCCTTATAGCATCACTAACTTTTGCCGGTCCAGACGATGTCACATTCCCTTGAACTCTACCAGGTAAACCCCAAATGTAGCGCTCAACCTTCTTTTTTTCATCTGGAACCATTCCAGGACATAGCAAACACAACTCTTGGAACCTCCTAGTGTACGCACCAATTTCATTGTTCTTCACAGTCAGGTTCCAGAGTTCAACTTCCATTTTCTGAATTTCGTTACGAGGATAGTATTCCTTAGTCAACAACTTCTTAAGTTCCTCCCAACTCATTCCATACGCCTCCTCGGCTCCAACCGTCTGCACATGGGTGTTCCACCATGTCAACGCTCCAACAGCTAAAGTACAAGTAGAATAAGTTACTCGGTTTTCAACAGTACATCCACTGACACGAAACACAGATTCCATCTTTTCAACCCAACGAGCTAATCCAACAGCTCCTTCAGTACCATTAAAATTCAAGGGGTCACAGCTCCTAAAGTCCTTGTAAGTACACGGCTTAGGCGGTCGATTGTCAACATTGTTCGGTGGTGCTTCGTTCACGTTGTTGTTAGCTTGAACGTTTGCCAGTGCAGCAGTCACACGTTGCGTAATCAATGCTTCCAATTGTGCGTCAGTCATTCCGTTACGTGTGTTCACCATTGTTTCTCTGCGTTAAGACAACAATGCAAATAAGGTTCAAGCATGAATATACACGTTATATATTTCATATGCTAAAATAGAATGCAGAATTTAACAGTACAACAAACATAAAAAGGATAGTCACTGGTCAAGGTCATAAAGTTAAATTCCCATTCATAATCAAAATATCAAGTACATAGTCATAAAATAAGAGTTTCGATTAAATACCAAAGATCAAAACAAAACCAAAAATAACACCGAAAATGGTGATTGGAATAAAATCAGACTATAGATGTAATCGAAATGATACGTGATAGTATGCGATGACATATCCTACAACAACCAAATGTTAGGTATCTGCGCGAATGGTTGTAGGGTATGCATGAAATAATCATGTATAGAAATTAAAGTATGCAAATCAGCGAAATGCATATGTATATAATACATATTACGTATTACATAATATATATTACATATTACTTATAGTGTTATCCTACGTAATACATTACATAGTACACATATATATACAGAGTAACAAGTAGCCACATCGGTTATAGTCTCGGCCTAAGATGCAAACCTAGTTCTCTATAACCAAGGCTCTGATTACCAATTCTTTAACACCCCAAAATGTGATATGCGGAAGCGGTGAAGCTCGGGGGCTGTTACGTCATTGTATCATAGTTCAAGGTACAAGAGAACGACTCTAAATGAGACGTTTTATAAAAATACCTCGTTGAATTTAAATTAAAAGCATCACAGTACAAAAGGTCTCAGTTTCAAAAGATAGTGCAGCGGAATGTAAAAGTTTTAAACATCAACGAGATAATAGTTCAAAAGCATAAGTAAACAAATGTCCGAAGATAGCCAAGAAATGCATGCGGACTCCAAGTACTTCACACAGCAGGTACAACACATCATCAATTACCTGAGATAAATGCTAAATTGGGTCAACATAAAGTTGGTGAGAATATAGGTTTCAAGTAAAAATTCATAGTCATTCAATTTCAGATTTCATTTCATGTACACGTGCAACTATAGGAGATATAGTGCCAAGTGTAGGATAAATTGGGTGTTCACAATATTTATGATAGCTAAGCTCGTGACATCGAAACTAGTGATCCAGTGCATACAATAGATTGCATACATAAATTTTGCCCCAATGGAGTACCTAGCCAAGATAACTCCGTTCATACAAATGGTACACACTCGTCCGGCGTCAGAATGCCCGAGTGGAGGTTGTCAACCCTCAATAGATCTATCCGTAACATAAGAGCTTACTCCAGCAGAGTAACTAACGATTCACGATAGTGGGGACTATGGCTAAAGCAACTTAAGCTATCTCATAAATAGTGTTCACAAAGCGTTCACAGAAATCAAGTTTTACTTGCGTCCAGAAGCAAGTCATCAAAGCATTTATCACATCCCAAAACATTAAACATAGAAAGCAGTTTAATAGGGAATCTATAAACTCACCTCAAGCAACGATTCAAACCGCACAAGTAAGATCAAATAGTAGCGAGCAACTCTAGCAACAACCTAAATATAATACTATTGTTTAGGCGCTAGCAAGTAAGTCACAAAAGTTCATCACGTACGTTACTCATCAATCAAGTATATATTTTGTTGTTAAAATCGTGACTTGTAAATGTTATATCGTTATAAACATTATAGTATATATATACTTAGGCAAAAATATTTATTTTTTACTCGACGAAATTTCGACAGCCTTTCGGCGTAAATTTTAATTTACCAAAATTTATCTTAACAAATTTTCCTACGTGAATTCTAACGAAAATTCGGCAGCCTTTCGGCGTCACATAAAAATTTGCCATTTTTAGTAAATAGTCAAATCTCGTCCTAAAACCCCTATTTTCAACAATTTCTCAATCGCTAACAATTCAACAAGTCATTTTTCACAATAGTAACAATTTCCACTTCCAACGTTCAAACTTTCAATAGTACAACAAGTATTCACATTTCGAGCTAATACGCTTTTACAAAACAAGTCCAACATTCATACATACCATTTAGTAACCATTTCGACACTTAAAACAACTCCGTTTAACTCGAAAATGTCGTTTCGACCACTTTAAAAATCTGGACAGCAACCACTTATAGTGTTGTTCTCCAAAAATTAAGTTTTCCGACAACGAAATTTAAACGACCACAACTTACTCATTTTAGCTCCGTTTTTAGCCCATAATATATCGAAACGAAGGTATTAACTTATATTTTCATAATCTCGTAGTAAACTAGTGTCAAAACAATTTTTACGACTCTCTACGCCTCTTACAAAAGTCGGACAGATTGTATGTTTTCCGTAAAAACTCGTTTTCGACCATTTTCAAGCGTAACCACTAGTAGTAACACTACTAGTTTCTTCCAATTTTTCATAAACATCAACAAAATTTAGGATTTTTCTTCAAGTTTACGAATCCAAAATATACATACTTATATTTTTCACAAATCTTTCAATTAACCCATTTTCATGTATGGATCTAATAGATCCACACTTAATTTCCACAAATCTTAAAATATTTCATGACCAAAAATAATTTTTATCATTTTATTTCAAGAAAATACTTGATGAGTAACATGCATGCATAGATCTACAAAGATCATGCATGGAAAATGAAAAGATGAAAAAGGTTTAAGAAATAACCTTGAGTAACGATTCTACGTAATCACAACGACCCGATCTACGCTCTAACCCACTAATAATCAACAAGAACTCTACTCTAAAACTTCAACCCAAAAACTACTCAAATCATCAAACCAAGAAAGACCATTCTTCTTTATGCTTATACAAGCTCTATGGTGATTTTGTTTTGTGTTAAATCTTGGTAAAATGAAGCTTTTTAGAAATCAACAATGGTGGAAATGTGTTTGTGTTTGTGCCGTGTGTTTAGAGAGAGAGGGGAAGAGATGTGTGTTTTTTTTGTTTGAGGTGAAATGAAGTGAATAAGTGTGAAGTGAGGTTAAGTTAAGGTGGTAATAAGTTAAAAGGTGTAAGGGTTTGTAAGTTAAGCTTAAAAGGGTAAAGAGTAAAATTTTGTGTTGATCCCAAAGTTAGATCTTAAACCTTAATAGCTTGTTTAAGGGTTGTGATAGAGAGAAAGAATTCAATCTAACACTAGAGAAACTTTGCAAAGCAAAGTACCTAAACAAGATGCGGAATATAATGTTTAGCACAAGAACAAATGTGATTGAAACGTTGAACTTTAATATATCAAAGATATACGAATACCCTAGAATGGTATTAGGGTTTACAAAACCTTAAAGTATTATAATGAAAGACAAATGAGAAAGACACACTTTGCATGCTAACCTAGTTAGTCCTTTTATAGCCACAAGGACTCACGTACAAGATCACTACTAACAAACTATGGAAAGTATTAAGGAATAATAACTGAAACGCGTAAAAATCTATTCCATGTTTATCTTTGACAGCAGGGCCTTTGACTTCAGCAGGGGAACCAATCCCCCTGCCTTTGTTATTTAGCAGGGGGAACTTACTTTACCAGGGGTACGAATAATCAACTAGCAGGGGAAATAACTAAGCATAGATTTATTCCCAACAATCCTCCCCTAAACTTGTGCTTTCCCCTAAAGACAAGTTTCTGAATAAATACTAGTTGATGAGGATGCTTACAAACTTTCTGGCCAAATCTGACTATGAACCATTCTTACTAGATCATAAGCAACAGGCTTTTTAGCATCTACAATTAGGTTAGCCTGTGCAGTTTCTTCAAGGTGTCCTGAGAGAAGGGATAATACCTATGATTGAGCAAGTACACACTCACGCCTTCCATCACTACCTCATAAACCCCATAATTGGTAAATAGCTTCCAATACAACAAATCTCCTTTATTCACTGCATCAAATATAGGATCAAATAACTCATGCTCATACATCCTATGCATGCACTCCCAGATTACCCAATCCTTCTCCACACCATCCATGGTAGGAGGTTTTGCAGCAAACGTCTTCTTCAATATTTTCCACAGATCTTCTAAGTCTTCACTATCCAAAATTTGAAACATGACATCTAGACTTAGAAATGTCTGTGCTGTATTGTCAGCTCTTGTAAGCTTCCACCAAGTCCTCCCTTTGTGTTCATAAACAGCATACTCTATGATAGCAAACTTCTTTCCAAGTTCACTAGGTGAGATATCATCATTTTCCTGCAGAATTAGCTGTTTATCAATTTCATCATTTGAAGGCCTTTGAGACTCTTTAGTAACTGTGCCCACTTTCTCCATTCTCTTGAGTCTCTTTGCTGCTCTTTGTACATTAAGTACAGACTTCTCAAGTATTTCTGGAAAACTTTCACCTGCTTGATGTGATTCCCCTGCTTGTGATGATGCACCTGCTTGGGATGATGCACCTGCTTGTGTAGTTTCCAAAGTTGTCTCTCCAGCTTTTCTTTTCTTCGATTCTCTAGCTTTCTGTAGCATTTCACTTTGTCTCCTAAGATACTCAGCTTCCTCAGGAGTGTTGATAGTCATCCAATCCTCCACATCATACAATTTTAGAACTGGTCTGACTGCTCTTTTTATGGCTTCAAAACTCATATCTCTGAAGTCACCATCCTTCCACTTTCTATGTCTCTTAAGCAGAACTTTGTAGTGTTCAAGTTGCCTTTTCTCTGAAGTTAGATACTTCTCACTCTGAATTTGAATTGCCCTTCTTTCCAGATACTCAGTTTGATATTTGTAAACAAGGCAAGTCAACTCATACCTGTCTTCCAAAGGAGCATTTATCAACTCCTTCTCCCATTGATCAAGAAACTCTCCAACATGAGGTACCGTGTCATCTAGTTCTCTATGCATAATCTCAACCTGCTTGAGCATATCTTTGGGCCTCATCTTTTGCATTCTTTGGTCCTGCATATCCATCTCCTCTTGTTGTAGCCTGAGAGCTACTTGTGCATCATGTGCTTCTTGAGCCCTTTGCTGTTCAGGAGTTAGATGCTTGTATTTTCTCTTGGGCTGTTCCACCATGATTCCTCTTCCTTTATCTTTTGGATCCACTGCTGGTGCTGGTTTCGCTTTAGATGCAGGTTCTTTGATTGTAATCCCCTTCTGAGCTGGTTGCTTTCTGTTCTTTCGAACAAAAGTTTGAGTAATACTCTTAGCAGGGGATTGACTTACAGCAGTGGGATCAGTAATGGTAGGGGAAACTTTTGAAGCAGGGGCTTCTTCTGGATTGCCCATGGTGAGCAATGTTTGAGCAATATCTTTGGTTGCACTCCCCTTGTCACTTCCCTTATCAGCACTTCCTTTCTCCATCCCTTTCTGAGCACTTGCTATCTTTCCATGTACCCCACCAGGATATGAATAGTACTCAGTAGACCCCTCTGTATTTGGAACTTCCTCCCTTTTGGAAGCATCCTCATCTGTTGAAAGAATCAGTCTGGGCTTTCTCCTCCCCTCAAGAGTAGCAAGTCTGGTTTCCAAGTGAGTGATAACCAGACCTTGCTTTTTGACATCTTGTACCAGTTGTGCATTCTGCCTTTTCAGACTCATACACATTTTCGTCAATTCCAAATTAGTCAAAGGTTGCATACTGCCCTCAATCCTAGAAGGGAATTTCTCCCCTTTTTGGATATCATGGAGTGAGGGAGAGGACTTATTGATGGTGTCACTGTCCTGCTCACCCCTTGAGGATGAGACAGTAGTGGCAGCCAAACCCTCAGGTTGCTCCAAACTCTTGGAGACTCTCCTCTCTGCTGCTTGTGAAGATTCACTAGGCAAGGGAGACCTGGCAAACCTGGATTTTGAACGCCTTTCTTGTTGTGGATCAGCAGGTGGTAGGTTCTTGGCAGGGGAATCAGAAGGTTGGTGTTTAGCTGTTTGATTCTTGGCTTCTTCCCTTCTGATTTGGTCCATCATAATTGAAGTGAGTGGAATGTTTTTGCCAGAAAACAGGGGTGATGGTGCAAGTAGTGTGGTGAAGAGTTTGGTGGTGTGTTGGGTTGCTGAAAAATAGTTTTTGTGTTTAATTGGACCATGATCACTCATATTCAGCAGAATTTCTATAAACCTTGGATACATACAAAACTTTGAGGTGCTTGAAACATTTTTAACCATTCCTTTAAAAATCATTTGAGAAAAACAATACTTCCTCCCTGTTGCAAAGCAGATCAGGGCAGAAGCTATCTCACTACCAACTTCATTAAAAGCTGTGGTTTTTGGTGACAAACATTGCATAATTGTATGAATCAAATATTTCCAATGAGGGGCAAACTGACCTTTAGCAAACTTACATTTTTGATTTTTAGAAAGTTTGTACCCCAATTTAACAAGACCTGCAAAAATTTCAGCCTCAGAAAAGTTGGTTATCCCATCCTCATCATCAAGGAGAAGATTCTCCCTGATGGAGGCAAGTGTAATCACCTTGGGATGACCATCAACTGTGCTTTGAATTATAACCTCTCCATTCACTGTTTTGGTCATGGCTTTAGACCAGAACTGTTGAATGTGTGAGGTATAGATTCGAGGATTGATGAGAAGCGCCACTCTAAAGTATGAAGACTTTAGAAAGGCCACAGCATCAGCAAACTCTGCTGGTTCATCATGAAGCAAAGCGATTTGGTTATGATTAGCAGCAATTTTAAGAGTCATGATAAAGTTTGAAAATAGTTTGAAGGTTTATAAAGATGAGAGGTAAGTGGGATTAAGTCGAGAGAGAAAGATGGACCTGCTGGTGAAGGGAATTAAGTTTTTATAGGCGAATTGAAGAGCTGTGATTGGACCAAAATTTTCAAATTGCAAAAATATCAAAGATAAATCTTGATAAAAAATTAATATATTTGAAATAAAAAGGAAAAGATTACCAATCAGCGAAGAAAGCGCCTTAAATATCTTTTTAAAAACAATAAAATATTCCCTAACCAAAAGTTAAGCTAGCAGGCCCAACGGCTATGAACAGGGTAACGGTATTATCAGTCAACGGTCAAACAGGGGAATGTTATGATAGCAGGGGAATGAAAAGATAAAAGCAGGGGAAACTTTCCTAGGGGTATTGGACTAGTCATGGAGAGACCAATGCTAACTAGCTCTGCTCTAATGCACACACTTGTATACACAAGATAGATACATAGAAACTCAAGAGTCCTCTATTCAGCAATGGTCCCAATACAAAAAGTCAATACATAAGTCCCCCTACACCAGGTTACCCAAGAAAACATGCATACCCCAGTCACCATCCCAACCTTGTCCTTTACCTATGGTCAGTCAGTCTTGGCAATGTGTGCCACACATCTGTATTTGAACAGCAAGCTGTTTTAATAGAGAAATGTAAGCACACACTACAGTGCCTCAAGGTTTCAGAGTTCTGACCAGCTTTGCAGCAAGTCATCATTACCCTGAACCCTCACTCACCAGTGGATATGATCTAAGATCATATATGAGTACCATAAGGATACCCTGAGTCCTAAAGGTGTGACCTAACCTCCCCTGAAACATAGAGTATATACCTGATCCACCAATGAGGATAGTATGCACCATATGAACCTTTGCATTGTTAGTCTAAAACTACATAGAACCACTTTTGTAAAAAGAACACACCCAGCTTAAGAGAAAAATTCTCTTAGTAGGGGAATGAACCCCCAGCAGGGGAATCTGTGTTAAAAAGCAGTGGAATAAAAGTGATGGAAAAATGGACTAACAGTTATACAACAACAGCAGTGAAGCAACCCTGATCATACATGACAAAATAGACATCAGATTTTAAGGAGTAACCATTCCAATACCTGCAACCAGATACTGAAACCTCCCTACTTCAAAAGCTTTTGTTAAAAGATCAGAAACATTAAGTTCTGTATCAATTTTCTCAGGGACAATCAGTCCTTTTTCAAAACAATCTCTGATAAAGTGATGTCTAATTTCAATGTGTTTAGTTTTCCTATGAAAAACAGGGTTCTTTATAATGCAAATAGTGTTGTTGTTGTCAATGAATATCTTGGTTTTAAGAAAGTTATACCCATAATCAAGCAGTTGATTTTGCACCCAAAGAACTTGACCACGGCATGCAGCAGCTGCTACATACTCAGCTTCAGTTGTGGATGTTGCCATGATAGTCTGCTTCTTACATTGCCAAGATATAAGCCTGCTTCCCAAAAATTGGCATCCCCCTGTTGTATACTTCCTATCATTGTTGTCACCAGCATAATCACTATCTGAATAGGCTATCAGCTCAAATGGTGACTCCTTTGGATACCAGAGTCCTAAGGTGGGATGACATTTTAGATACCTAAAAATCCTTTTCACAACAAATAAGTGACACTCTGTTGGTGACACCTGGTATCTTGCACATAAGCAGACTGCAAACATGATGTCAGGTCTTGAAGCAGTGAGATACATAAGAGACCCAATCATAGACCTGTAGTTCCTGACATCTATAGGCTTTCCAGGACCATCTTTACCCCATGGATGATCCTTGTCCATTGGAGTGGACACCTTCTTTCCATCATACATGCCAAACTTCTTCACAATCTCAGCCACATATTTGTCTTGTGAGATGAATATCCCATCTTTCCGCTGCTGAACTTGTAACCCCAAAAAGAAGTTTAGTTCTCCCATGGCACTCATTTGGAATTTATCCTGCATCAATTTGGCGAACTCTTTGCTAAGCATAGAGTTAGTGGATCCAAAAATGATGTCATCAACATAGACTTGTACTAGCAGAAGGTCACCCTTTTGTTTCTTAGTAAACAGGGTCTGATCAATCTTCCCCCTGCTGAATCTATTGTCTAAGAGATATTTAGAGAGAGTACCATACCAGGCTCTGGGAGCTTGGTGAAGTCCATACATAGCCTTTTTCACCTTGTATACTTTGTCAGGATGTTCTGGATCTTCAAACCCTGGAGGTTGCATAACATAGGCTTCTTCATCAATGGTTCCATATAGAAAGGCACTTTTCACATCCATTTGAAAAACAGTGAAGTCCATGAATGAAGCATAAGCAAGGAATAATCTAATGGCCTCAATCCTGGCAACTGGAGCAAATACCTCTTCATAATCAATTCCTTCTTCCTGAGTATACCCTTGTGCCACTAGTCTTGCTTTGTTCCTGAAAACTATTCCCCTTTCATCCTTTTTGTTCCTGAGTACCCACTTTGTCCCAATACGCCTTGCCCATTTGGGACAATCCACCAGAATCCAGACCTCTTGTATGTCAAATTGTAAGAGCTCCTCTTGCATGGCTTCAACCCAGCTTGGGTCATTTAAAGCCTGAAAAATCTTCTTTGGCTCTTCTTGTGACAAAAATGCAGTAAACAGACAACATTGCATGTTGTCATGATTGAACTTCATGGTAATGTTAGCAATGAAGCTGTGCTCCTTTGCTGTGTACCTTGTATGTCTAGGGGCTTCAGGATTACCAATGATTTGAGAGATAGGGTGATCCTTATTGATTCTGTAGGTAGGCTGCATGATTACTTCTGTTTCATCTTCTTCCAAATCAGAATTGATGGGGCTATTTGGATTAGGAAAGAAGTCCTCAAAGGAGCTTCCAAATGATACAGCATGACCTAGAGATGGGTGTTGGTGAGCAGAATGAAGCTCTGAGTAACTAGGACCTCCACTCTTGATGATTCTGCTTCCACTGCTGGATATAATAGGACCATCAGTTATGGGTGTAGATGATGAAATGAGTGGGGATTCTCTTTCTGCGTCATAAGTATCATTAGCAATAGGATCCTTTGTGGAAGAGGAAGCAATTGGTCTAGCAGGGGAATCCTGGATTCCACTGCTTTCATCCATTCCACTACCTTCAGTCATAGCAGGGGATGAGATTGACTGTTCTTTTCCTAGAGAAGAATTATCTTCTTGAACATCAGCTTCAATAGGAAACAATGAGGGTACATTCATGTACCTCAGGGGTGACTTCTCTGCACCAATTGTTTCTTGAGTACCTGAAATGTTAGTGTTCTGCAAAGCAATAGGTACATAATTCATAGACTTTGAGAGTACTTCTATATCAAAGAACCAGTCAGGACCTGTTTGAACATCTTCAGGTTTGTCTTCAAGAAAGTTCACATGAAGATTTTCTGTGATTTTGCTTGTCTTCTTGTTGAAGACCCTATATCCCTTGCTGTTTAATGAATAACCCACAAAGTATCCATCATCACCCTTTTCACTGAACTTACCCAGATTGTCAATAGTGTTCAAGATGATCACATGACATCCAAAAGGTCTGAAAAAGTCAATTAAAGGAGGTCTTCCATTGAACAGCTGATAAGGGGTCTTGTTGTGTGCCTTAATCACTAAGGCCCTGTTTTGTACATAACAAGCAGTGGATACAGCTTCAGCCCAAAAGATAACTGGAAGTTTGGAATCAGACAGCATAGTTCTAGCAGCTTCAATGAGTGTCCTATTCCTTCTTTCTGCAACTCCATTCTGTTGAGGTGTTCTTGCAATGCTGAATTGCCTCTTGATGCCTTTGTTAATGCAGAAAGAGTCCAGTTTCTGATTTCTGAACTCACCACCATTGTCTGATCTCATGGTGACTACCTTCATGCTTTTTGATAGTTCAATTTGATTGATGAACCCAATGAGTACATCAGCTGTGTCACTCTTCTCAAACAGAAAGAATGTCCATGTGAACCTTGAAAAATCATCAGTAATCACTAGGCAGTACCATTTCTTCATTATGCTTGCCACAGAGGTAGGACCAAAGAGATCCATATGCAGTAATTCCAATGGCTTGGTGGTGGACATACTTGTATTTGATTTGCAAGATGCTCTATGTTGCTTCCCTTTCAGACAGGCAGCACAAGTGTGTTCATTGGCAAAAGACTTGGGAGGAAGACCATGAACCAGATTATACTTTACTAGTTTGTTCATGTTCTTGACATTAAGATGACCAAGTCTTCTATGCCATTTCTTACATTCATCTACTGAAGCTTTGGCAATGAAACATGTTTCATTGTCTTGGAGAGATATGTCCTTTAGATCAATTGTGTACATATTCTTCTGTCTTGGTGTTCTGAGTACAATAGGAGTGTCTGCTGGCAAGACAAACTCCTTTCCTAACACCAAGCATTCAGTGTCAGTAAACAAGACAAAATTCTTGTTATCAGTCATCTGTGACACACTGAAGAGATTGTACTTGAGTTCTTTCACCAAGTAGACATTGTCAAAAGTCATTCCATTTGTGAAAATAGTTCCTTTTCCTGTTATTGTTCCATGCCCATCTCCAAAAGAAACACCATCATTGTCATGCAGGGGCACAAAATTAGACAAGTAAGCTTTTTATCCAGTCATACTTCTTGAGCATCCACTATCCCAATATGCTCTATCATCCCTTGTCTTCTTTGTTACCTGCAAAAAGAAAAACAAATTAGTTTTTCTTGGGGACCCAAGCCATTACAGACTTGGATCTACCTCGTGTATCAATGTAGGATAGCTTATCAAAAACTAGAGATACACCATTAGATTGAGTACCCCTTTGGGTGCCCAAACCCAACGAGATGAGGCTTTCACAGCTTTTCCCCATCTTCCCATGTTCCTAGAATACACAAGTTTGCTAGCAGGGGATACCCCAGTTTTAGCAGGGGAATCTCTATGCTTAGCAGAGGGAACCCACCTTTTGTTTTGGCCTCTAGTCATGTGTTGGTAAGGTCTAGAGCCAGATCTATATGTAGTATAAGGTGTTGGGGTGGTCACAGAAGTGTTGGGCTTTGAGTGAACATCATTCTCCTTCCTAAGGGCAGGAACAACATATTTATCAGTCACCCTATTTCTCAAGGCAGGGGCAACGTACTTGGCAGGGGAAAAAGATTTTGCCCCTGCATTTAGAAGAATGGTTTTAGGTTGCATATCCTTTAAGGGATTTGCAGCCACCATCTCCATTGGTGCCTTACACTCTTGATAAGTGTGCTCAAAGCTGCCACATGTGAAGCAGGGCTTGGTATTAATCACAAAGTCTTTTCCTAATTGATGAGACTTTTGGCCATTCCAATTTCTTTGATTACCTCTGACATTCTTGTACATACCAGCATATTTAATAGTGGACTTAGGGGACTGTGACCTTGTATTAGATTTGGGAGAGCTACTCTGAGAACTAGAATTTCTGCCAATAATTCATTCTCTTGAAAATCGAACAGGGTTATCAATTTGTTTTAAACCAACCTGTTCCTTTTCAACATCCCTAATAACACTAGTTTTAACTAGAGACTCTTATGTATCAAGATTATTAGGTATATAAGCACTCAAGTCAAACTCAATGTCATCCTGTTTTTCAAAACAAGGGAGACCAGTCCAGGATAGGTCTTTTCTAGGAAATGGAGCATGAATGTTAGCAGAGGGTGGTGGTATAGTAGCATGCATATTTTTAATCCTAAACCCTGTTTTGTCCCTAGGAGATTGACCAACTTCAACTGCTTTGGTTAAATCTTTTGAAGCTTTTCTAAATTTTTCAACAGTTTCCTCATCAATCTTTTGGTTAGCTTTGAAAATTTCAAGTTCAGCAGTCAATTCTTTTATAGATTGGTTATTCTCCTTGGCATCTCTTTCTAGAATCACAATGTGATCCCTATAATCACTTTCTCTTTGCTTAAACTCTCTTATGGTGGACTCTAACTGTTCTAAAGCACGTTTATAATTATCAAGATCATTATCACAATTGATATAGTCAGCTTTTAACTTTCTGATTTGATCATTCAAAGATTCAGTATTTTTCCTACAAGCTTTAGTACAATATGAGTCATCATATACCTCATTGTCGGAGCTGGAACTTGACATGGCCATAAGTGCAAAGTCTTCTTCCTTTTCCTCAGCAATCAAAGCTTGATTTCTTTCCACATTCTCTGTCATAGCACTCCAGTCCCATCCACTTGCTCCATCTATCCCCTGCATGGCTACCATGGCTTTAGCACCAGAATCATCATCTCTTGTTTCCTTTCTGTAGCTATTTCCAGTCTTAGGTCCTCTGCATTCCCTGGCAAAATGACCCTTCTTACCACAGTTGTAGCATTCAACTTTTGTTTTATCAAACCCAGCCACATCAGAAGGATTAATTGAGATATTCTTCCCATATTTCTTGTAGAACCTATTGGCTCTCATGCTGAGTAGAGCCATATTCCACTTGATATCCATCTCTTCTAGCCCTTGCTTACTGATTTGACTTAGATCTTCATGTAACACAGTAGATCCTTGTGGCCCTTGAGATGCTATAAAAGCACAAGCAGTATCAAGGCTGAATGTAGCTGGTCTTTCTTCATCATAGGAAGGTCCAGACCTGGTAGAAGGGGAATAAGTAGCAGGGGCTACTTCAATTCCACTGTTTCTTGGACATTCCACTGCTTTGTGATATGAATGCCATGTTAGCAGGGGAATCAGTGAATCCACTTGAGTTGGTGGGAATCGTTCCTTTTGACTTCATCTCATTGACAACAGGTTCAAAAACTTTTAAGTTGTTGTATATGTCATCAATGTCCTTTTCGTCCAAGTCATCCTTATTCTGCCAAATCGCTTTATAGACAAACCATTCTTTTTGGAGGCTGTTAAGAAACCTGGTATTCACCTGCTCTTTTGATACCTCAATATCAAAGAATTCCAACTGGGTCACCATATCTTGAAGCCTATTGTAAATAGCTCCAATTGATTCATCACCAATTGCTTTGAAAGAAGCAAAATCATTCAGCATTTGATTTTTCTTCTTCTTCTTTGTGGCTTCATTTCCTCCAAAGGTTTTGCCTATGGCTTCCCATAGATCCTTAGCTGTTTTGTACTTCCTGAATCTGAGTTGATGTCTATCAGGTAGAGCCAACAGTAATGAGCTCTGACATCATGCCTTCTAGCTAGTATCTCCTTATCACACAGAGCAGCAGATTTCTTCTTGTCCTTACCTTTGGAGCTTTCACCTTTTTCTTCTTCCTTTCCATCATCAACCACCATTGTTTTGGAGAATTGATCACCAAACTCTATAATCTCCCAAAGAACATAGTGTTCCATTTTCAGGTATTGTTGGATTCTGAATTCCCATAATTCAAAGTTTTCAGGATCCAACATGGGTAACTGAGGTTATTGTGGTTGTTGTTGTTTGAGGATGAATCTAAAGACATGTTTGCTATGAGGATTATGTTCTTGATTTAGACAAAGTTTCTCAACAAGCTCTGATACCACTTGTTGAAACCTTGGTTTCCGGATCTTTGAAGCTACTAGTAATGATCATTGTTCATATGATTAAACAATCAAAGCGGAATTAGAACAACAACCATTAACAAGGTGTTTAGGCACGAATAACATGAATTAAAACAAAAGGGATTGCTCATTATATTGATAACGAACAACCACTAGGTGTGTGTACATTGAATCCCACACCTAGTCGACACACACTTTAGGTTTACATTGTATATGAATTGATAATAAAAACCTAAGACCCTTGGTTCCTTTTATAGTGTAAGGATTAGGGTTTACAAGAGATAAGAATAAATAAACATGTGAATCTTCTATTTAAATAACTATATACAGAATATCTCCTACATATATATCCAAATAGAATCTTCTAAAAGCTTCCTGTCTACAATTCTATCAACTCTTGAATTGCATGTAACAACTCTTGGATTGCACACGACAACTCTTGAGCCAACAACGCTTCATTTGTTCTTGTCAACGCCTAAATTGCTCTTGACAACGCTTGGACAATAACTTCATGTTTTCTTCATTTTTGAGTTTCTGCCACATCAACTTTTTGACCCAACAATCTTCCCCTAGTTGATGGTGGCAAAACTCTATGTGTATCTCTTGTAAGTTGTACATGATCTTCAAATTGCTTCCCCTCAAGTTTAGCATGTGTATGTCTTCCCCTTTTTGTCACATCAACAGGGAAGTAAAACAATGTATGCAATCTTTGAAGATTCTCCAAATGTAGGCTCTGTGTAATGATCTTGAAGAAAAATAAGTATAATATTCTTGATGTAGAAGTAGAATAACCCAACCTTGTGTTCCATGTCTTGTACTATCCATGTGACTAAGAACTTATACTCATGGTACTAAGTATAAGTAGACCTCGATCCCTTGTCAATATTCTCATCCTTTGTGAGACACTGAGCACGATAATGTAACTCCTTCAAGTGTTATGACAAGTCTTCATCACCAACCATGTAAAGCACGAACAAGTTATCTTTAAAGTCTATGACTGGGAGTCCACGACTTTAAGATATGATAGAACACAAACTCGCGAAAATCTTCTTCAATCATCAAACTTACCATAAGAATTCTTCCCCTTAAGTCAACACCTCTTCATGACGATTTTAATGGAATCACATCTTCATACCATATGTAAAAGCTTGGATGGATAACTCTTTCACAAGGCTATCCCGATTACATAGTTTAAAATATCCATCAAATTCCCATAAAAAGTTGCTAACTCGCTTTAAGATCATTAATCCCTTTCAAAAATATCCGAGCCATAAATATCAACATGATATTCTAAATTAAAACGGAGATTCCATGTACCTTCGTGTGTATAATCCTCCTTTTTGTGTGCTTAAAACGTACCAATTTTCTCAAACAGCAGCAAACCCTGTGTTGTCCAATATCCTTCTCTGTCCAATATCTTTACCAGATGTATTGTCCAATATCGGACAATACTTATCAGCGCTTGAAATACCATATATCAGACAACACTGTCAACTCTATCAACGTTGACTTATTTTGTCAGCGTCAAGATACTTCCTGTCAGCGTTAAATGAAGTCTTGTCAGCGTCCACGTCTTTTTCACTTGTCAACGTTGAATTAAATATCAACGTTACCTTTTCAACGTTAAATAAGTGAATAAAGCTTCTTTGATCGTGTAACCGCATGTCCATAGTAACCATGTGAACACAATGTATAGACCAATTAGAATTGAGTAACCGTGTGAACATAAACTTTGATCTAACGTCACTTGCTTTGTCCAATCATATCATTAGAACCGTGTGAACACTCCATCAAGAACCAATTACACGTCCTTTGTCCCTATGTGAACACATACTGAATAATATTCAGATGTCCCATTAAATAATGTTGCGTCTGCTTGTATATTAGCTTCAAATCTTTTCCTTTTTGGCAGTACATCATTGTTAGAAACATCCTGCTCGTACATCATCTTGGACAGCAGCAACAAGTATTAACACCAATCTAAGGTTTAGTCATACAAACCCTAAAAACGAAAAATCCTTCTTAGCTTTAATCAATCGATCTAGGGTTTATGATTTGAGCACCAAAACCCTAATTAGGGTTTAACCTTAGATCGTGTATCTTCACATCTTCACATGTTATAACAGGCTTCAATACCCACACTTTTCTGCTTTAAATTCGATTTAGGGTTCAAAGAAACCCTAATCATGATTTCATGTGAAAACAGAAACTTGAGTACCATAATCAGCGAACTTCGACTTTAAATAACTTCTTCATTAGAGCTCAAATCAAAGATCCCTTCGGTGAGATTCTAGACACAAGTGCCAAGAATCTACAGTTCAAAAATCACGAAGATCCAACGGTTAACGAAGGAGAAAACGTGTTTTGAACATGGCTGTCCACAGAAAACTGCATTCACTCACTGCTGACTTTGACGCTTAATAACTTTTGCCTGGGGATAAAACAGGACAATCCCTCCGGTGGATGTTTAGATCTATGTATGTAGAATACACATATAAAATTTGCGTGACGATCCAATGGTTCAATCAAAAGTTATGACCTTCTGAATACTGTTGCGCACACAAAAACGTCCAGAAAAACCCTAGACGGATTTTTCTTCTTTTCACCATACATGAACACCTTGTTGGTCCTAGCATCACGAGCCACGAGGCTCTGATACCAATTGTGGATCCCAAAGTCAGATCTTAAACCTTAATAGCTTGTTTAAGGGTTGTGATAGAGAGAAAGAATTCAATCTAACACTAGAGAAACTTTGCAAAGCAAAGTACCTAAACAAGATGCGGAATATAATGTTTAGCACAAGAACAAATGTGATTGAAACGTTGAACTTTAATATATCAAAGATATACGAATACCCTAGAATGGTATTAGGATTTACAAAACCTTAAAGTATTATAATGAAAGACAAATGAGAAAGACACACTTTGCATGCTAACCTAGTGAGTCCTTTTATAGCTACAAGGACTCACGTACAAGATCACTACTAACAAACTATGGAAAGTATTAAGGAATAATAACTGAAACGCGTAAAAATCTATTCCATGTTTATCTTTGACAGCAGGGCCTTTGACTTCAGCAGGGGAACCAATCCCCCTGCCTTTGTTATTTAGCAGGGGGAACTTACTTTAGCAGGGGTACGAATAATCAACTAGCAGGGGAAATAACTAAGCATAGATTTATTCCCAACATTTTGGTGTATCTTGCATGTGTGATGCTTGTTTGGCCGGTTATGGGGGGTCCCACATGGGGTAAATTATTCAAAAATTTTACTATGGTAATTAGTTAAAAGGTTTAAGGTAAAAAGGTTAGTTAGTTTTAGGTAAATATCAAAAAGTATATAGTTAAGTTAAAAGTT
Source organism: Glebionis coronaria (assembly GCA_025667525.1). Taxonomy (NCBI): domain Eukaryota; kingdom Viridiplantae; phylum Streptophyta; class Magnoliopsida; order Asterales; family Asteraceae; genus Glebionis; species Glebionis coronaria. Next base: position 454,100,182 of record CM046879.1, read on the forward strand.
ACGTAAAACTTAAAAATTTGACGAAATATATTAAATTTACGATTTTTCGACGAAAACTGACATTTTATAATTGGTAAAGTATTTTATGCATGTTAACGACGGTTAAACGTAAAAACGACGTAAAATACGAAAACGCGATACGTTAATTAAATATTCACAATAAATACGATTTATTACTATAAATAGCAAAAATACTAAAATACATGCATATATAAACATATACAGAAATATTTAAATACGCTGCTCAAGAAAATACGATCACACTGTTAAAAACTAAACAGTCAAGCACATAATTCACAGATAACGAATAATCTCATGGATTATCGTCAATTCATTGACCGTCTCAGCACTTTGGTCAGGTTCACAGAAAATGTTCAGAATAATGACTGAGCTCAGTGTCAGGCCATTACTCGTCAGCAAACAGTTTTTCAGAAAACGCGGGATAACTTCCCGGTTCCAACACAGTTAAATCACACAGTTGACTAAATAAAAAGTCAAAGGGTAAAATAGTCATTTTACAAAGTAGGGAAAATTACCAGGTGTTACAAACACATCCACCGGGATCAAAGACATAGTTTTCGTCCATCAAATAGCACAAGCTTAAGGCGAACAAGGCAAGCCAAAGAAGAGTAGGCAAGGTTCCCTTAAGCAAAGATGGAGCACGGTGGAAGCAAGGGTGAGGTGGTGCAAGCATGTCTTCAATAGTTCCAAAGATTTTTCCTTTTATTTCATCAGGTGGATACTGAGATGGCTGAAGAATATCGATATCGGGGTCGAACACCTTTTCCTTTAGGGGAAAATAGCACTCAGGCTCAGCAGAATGTGAAGAAGATCCACGAAGAAAATGCACAATCTCGCCCTCAAAAGATGGACAAAGAGGTGTTAAATCATATGTGCTGCGGATATTGGTGTCGACCGGTTGCTTCTCCTTTGAAAGAATTTTCTTCAAATCCAAAGTAGGATCAAGACGATAATCTTCAAAGTCTAAAGGAGGAGCATCACTCTCATTAGGGAAGTAAGTATTGAGAAATGTAGAGAAGTCTTCCTCAAATGAGTAATCGTCCAAAGTAGGATCAAGTGATGGCGGAGGATCTTCATCATGTGAAGAATCGCTCGAAAGAGTATCGGCCTCATCAAAATCATCGTATGTGGGCATGTCCGAATACTCGGAAGTACAATCATCAAAATCATCCGAATCTGAGCTAGAATCATCATCATAAGCATCAAAGATCGGTGGAGAATCATAAATGGGAGAAGGTTCCAAATTGGATAGAGAATCATCCACATCATCATGAAAAAGTGGATTATCAACGCAAGAATCGAATAGAGGATTGTTGTAGACGACAAAATCATCAAGTACATTAATCATATTCACTGATTCTCGTCCATAGGATTTGCTTGTAAGCTTCCCCATTTTAAAAACTTGTGAATCATTCCCGACTCTTAAGATTAACTCACCCTCGGTAACATCAACTAGAGCTCGTCCGGTTCTCAAGAATGGCCGACCAAGTATTAAAGGAATACGAGGGTCCATTTCATAATCAACAACAACAAAATCGACCGGGAAAGTAAATGTTCCAACTTTAATGAACACGTCTTCGGCAATACCAACGGGGTAAGCGAGGGTGCGATTTGCAAGTTCAAGAGTCATCTTTGTTGGAGTAAGGTCGGGTAATGATAGTGTTTTCCAAACACTTAAATAAGATTAATACTGGCCCTGAGATCAGCTAGGGCAGTAAATTCTTCGGTTTTGCTAAAAATGCAAGGCAACACAAAACGACCGGGATCTCCAAGTTTTTCCGGAAGTTCTTTAAGAATAAATGCAGAACAGTTTTCATTTAAACGTGTGTTGGCGAGCTCAGTCAACTTCTCCTTCTTGTTAAGCAATTCCTTGAATGCTTTAACAAATTTCGGCATGTGAACAAGTGCTTCGACAAGGCTAATGTTGAAATTCAGTTGAGAGATCATCTTCATAAAATTTGACATTTGAGAGTCATCCTTGGTGAGCATTGTGGTCTTGCCTAGCCGTGAAGGATAAGGGATATTGGGTTTGGGTGGTGAAGGTGCAGGTGTAGGTAAAGGTTGAGATGTTGAAGGGTCCTTCCTAGGTACATCGTCATGACGAGGCGGAGACGGTAATGGTGCACTAATACTAGGTGTAGGAGGAGTAGGGATAAATGGTGGTGGAGGAGGTGTAGATGATGGGGGTGGGATAGGTGGTCCTACGATGGTAACTCCACTACGAGTAGTAATAGCACTCACATTCGCTCGCGGATTGGTGACGGTGTTTGAAGGTAGAGAACTCGAGGTAGAGGGTTGAGTTGTGGGCAAGAAACTAGCCAGCATATTCTTTATATCATTCGTTTGAGTGCTGAAGGAGGATTGGATATTATCTCGAAGCTCGGATCTAATCTCATTCCCTTGCTTGGTAATATCTCCTTTCAGATTGATAATTTGGCTCTGTAGATTCTTGATTTGCTCACCTTGAGTTCTCATGATGGCTTCAACATCTTGGTTAATGGGTGGGGCTTATTGAGCGGGTGGGTTATAAGGATTAGAAGCTCTTGGTGGGATTTGGTTGCTTCTATTGTAGTTGTTGGCGGGGTTTTGGTTTTGAGGAGAAAAACCGGGTGAAAGGTAGTTGTTTGATTGGTAACTCAGCAAATTTCGATCCCCTTGTGGTCGAGCTTGGTAATTTTCCGGTGAATAATTACCATAAGCTGCATAAACGTTTTCCGGATTTCCTTGAGTAGAAGGACAATCAGTGTATGAGTGTGGACCGCCGCATGTTTCACAAGGATTAGCAACCGCTTTAACTTGTTGTTGTTGGTTTGAAGCGAGAAGCAAGATACTTTTGTTCATTTCAGTCATCATGCGGGTGAATTCGGTCATATCGGGGCTTGCTGAAGTAGAGGAAACATTGACTCTCGGGTTGTTCCTTGAAGAAGCGGAGGAATCCCAGTTTTTGTGATGAGTAGTCATGTTTTCAATAAGCTCTCTACACTCATCGGGTCTCCTTTTCATAAATGTGCCACCGGCGGCTGCATTAATTGTATCACGATCTCGAAAAGTCAAACCGTTGTAGAAAGTATCAATTAAGGTTACGGGGAGCATGTTGTGGTTTGGACAACGATCAATCAAGACATTATATCTTTCCCAAGCATCAAAAAGAGATTCATCAGGGTCTTGCATGAAACCGCTGATTTGATTGCGAAGGCTCGTGACCATGGATGGTGGAAAGTAGCGCGACAAAAAGCGTTGAGTCATGTCATCCCAAGTATGAATGGAATTCTTTGGGAGACGATCAAACCATTTCTCGGCATGATGTGATAAAGTATGTGGAAAGAGTTGAAGGCGTAGAACATCCATTGTGGCACCGGGCAACTTCATGCTTTGGGTGATTGTAATGAACTTGTCGAGGTGTTTGTTGGCATCATCATCAGGCATTCCGGCAAATGGATTAGTTTGCACTTGCTGAATCATGTGGTGCTTCAATGAAAACTCCGGAGCGTTGATTTGCATCGGCGCAATCGGTCCTCCTTGTCCAAACATGGTAGGTTGACAAAGCTCCTCCATTGTCCGAAGATCGGGCTGTGGATGAACATTGTTGTTATTGTTGAGGTGCGGTGGATTATTGTTATTGTTAACACCTGCCATACTTAAATCTTCTCGAGTCTCGGGCTCTTGATAATTAGAAGATCTAGTACACATACACCTACAAAGACAAAAGAAAACAATACCAAACGCAAAGACAATATATATACACAATAAAAATAAAATCTTTTTGGATTTTTGAATTTTTTTATTTTTATGTGTTTTCTAACAATTTTTAATTTTTATGGGTTTTTTTTTTGAATTTTTTTAAGCAAGAAAAATAACGCTCACAAGTGAACGGATCCCAAAAAGCAACGCGTCTTTCACAGAAAACCGTTAATCTTTACGAAAAGAGCCGGCAGCGGCGCCATTTTAATGTTAGGGTTTTTGACAATTGAAAAGTTCTTAATTCGGTATCTTAACGAATTGATTTCCGGCTTAAAGTACGACTCTATTGTTTTTGGTGAAAAAGAATATTTTTGGTTGTTTTTAAAATTAAAGGTGCAAAACTATTAAAAGTAAATGACTTTAAAGTAAATCTAAGTCTAATTTAAAATAAATGGCAAGTATTGAAAAGTGTGACTAAAATTAAAGGCAATTAAAAGAAATAACGCAAACTTAAAACTAACTAAGGCAAACTTAAAACGCAACTAAAACTTAAAACTAAGGCAAGGCTAAAATAAATCTAAGACAAATAAACTTAAAGTGCAACTAAGTAAAAAGGCGGGAAAAATAAAGCTTGAAATTAAAAACAGAAAGTTAAAACCTTGAATTAAAGGAACCTGAAAAATAGCTCATCCGGAATAATACCCTTATGCGGAATAAACATTCATCCGGAATGTCACCTTCGTTCGGAATGTTCTTCTTTACTCGGAATATTCACCAAATACCTTGATCCGGAATAAATTGCTTACTCGGAATATGTCACCTATCCGGAATAAACTTCTCTATTCGGAATGTTGGTCTTGATTCGGAATGTTGCTGTTGATCCGGAATAATATTCCGAATAAAACCCTTGATTCGGAATGTCTTAATATTCCGAATAAACTCCTTGATCCGGAATAATAAATTATTCCGGATGAACTTGCTTGATCCGGAATATTATTTGATTCGGAATGAGAGGTTGATCCGGAATAATACCTTGATCCGGAATACCCTGTTGATCCGGAATAAAAGGTTGATCCGGAACTTTTGGTTGATCCAGAATATTATTCCGAATAAAGCACCTTGATTCGGAATGTTTTAATATTTCAAATAAAGCACCTTGATGCGGAATAAATATTATTCCGAATAAACTCGATTGATCCGGATGAACACCCTTTGAAATCCTTCACTCGGAATATCTTGATGGGCTTTGATCCGGAACTTTTTCCTGGGAACAGATCAGTAACAGAAACACACGAAGAACAAGGAGAACAAAGATATACACGGATCTAAACAAACTTAATCAAAATCAACTAAAAGATTAGATCAAACTAATCAATAAACATCTAATAATCATAAACAAACAATCCAAAATAATCAAACTAACAAATCTAACCAAAATAATCAAAACCCACTTTAATCAAAATAAAAACACAAGAACATAAACATGAACATGAACAATAAACATGAAGATCAAAGATTAAAGAAAGGTAGAATGAGAGATAAACAATAACGATAAAGATTGACAAGAATTAAAAGAACACTTACTTGAAATTAAATGTATTTAAGGTGCAAGACAAGATATTTACATGACAAGATAATTAAAGGTGCAAGGTAATTAAAATGGAAGAAATAGTGTGTCAAACTATCCAACCAAATGAAATGATTAATCCTAATGACTATTTATAGGGAGGATTAAGGAGTGCTTAGGAAGCTTCCTCCCCTCCTTCATTTCTTCTTAATTGCAAGCTTAGGTCCTTCTCTTCTTAATCTTTTGTTAATTGCACCATTAGTCCTTAAGCCTTTTAATCTTCTTAAATCTTGGACTTTAATGACTTTTGGCTCGGGATTCTTTGGACTCGTCTTTTAATTCTTCAATAAATAAGACTTGAGTTCTTCGGCTTTTAGTAAACTTCCGTCTTTTGACTTTTTCTTCGATAAATCTTCATAATTGGTCTTGGACTTCCGTTCTTTTTGCACTCTTGACTTCTTGACTTCGTCTTTCGTCTTTTTCTTCGATAAAAGCCCGTGAATGCCCGTGTTTTCTCCAATTTTCACCTTTTCGTCCTAAATCACAACAAAAACACAAACCACGCATAATTCCGACATAAATAACATAAAATACACGTTTTGGTCCGGTTATTATTGTAATTAAGTGGTAAAAAGGATGGGTGTTTACACACCTATCAATGGTGGACGGCCCCGGACGGTTATATTGATTCGTTCGAAGATTGGAAGCAGTGGGTATGTAACATTCGCATGGTTTCGCAGCTCAAAGAGATGTTCGAGCGTGTTTACTATGTCACTTGGTGGCTTCTTTGGACGTTTCGTAACAAGAAGCTTTTCGAGGACAAAATTCAATCTAAGGCGTATTTTTTCGATGATGTAATTTATACTTCCTTTTATTGGTGTAGCACGAGATGTAAAGTGAAGTTCAGTTGGAACGATTGGCTTAAGAACCCGTATCTTATCTCTTTGTAATCTAGCTCCTTGCTAGTTTCTAATAAAATCGCCGTTCAAAAAAAATTGAAAAGCTAACGTGTTACATATCAATATCAATACTACATATAAATAAAACATTTCTTATTATTAAAAATACTTAAAAAAAATTGACTTAAATGTTATATATCTATTATGTACAAATACAACAATATAAATATAATTAAAAATCAATTAAGAATCAATTGAAACATAAAAATATAATTTAATACTCTTATTATTACTAATTAAAACATGATAATTAGTATCATATATGATAATGGTCTTTCATCAAATATGATATTAGTATCATATATAATAATTTTCGAAAACGTGAAAAAAAAACGAAGAAAAAAAAATTGTCGAACGTGTATCATATAACATATTTATAGAAAGATAATTAAATGTTCTTCCTAACGGTATATTTTTTCGCAAAACGATTAACGGTTTAAGATATATATTAATGTTTGAAAAACGAGGGTGAAGATAACTTTTGCGTTTAATCTCATCCATTGAATTAAAATAAATATAGAAAGTGGGAGTTAGTCCTTTGATACCCAAATAAATTTTAATATCCAAATGAATTTAAATCATATAATTAATACACCTTATTACTTAAAAATACAATTATATATTCACATTATACGACAATTAAAAGGTATATACCTATAGAATCGTATATATATTGTCTACATAAAATAATAGTGTATATATTGTTGAGAACCGAGCCGGACCAACAAGTTCAACTAGGAATCGAAATCACAGTCTGAAAAGAAAAAAACGTCAAAAGACTAATAGAAAAAGACTCATCAAAACTGATAAAAAAAAGGTCCAGTTACATAAGTCTATACTACTCTATTTAACGACACATAAATCTCTACTACTTATATCTGAGATTCCTCTATCTCTTTAAAATTTGAAATAATATAACGTTATCTTTTAATACAAACCTTTACGCAGAAAAACAACATAAATCAGTATTAATTGATAAAGAATACACATTAAATGGCAAAACAAATACATATTAATATACAACATGTACAAATAATTATTGTGACAATTAATTTTTTTACATACAATAATTTAAATTGATTACTAATATAAGTTTAATATCAAATTTGTATTTGATTATAAACCATTCAAATTTTTTTTTTAAATTGCATATTTGAAAACATCTATACTACTTTATAAAACATTTAGCACTTTTTATTTTTAGAAGTCTTAAAAAAATTAAGCCTCAAACATTGCTAAATCTATACTACTTTATAAAACATTTAGCACTTTTTATTTTTAGAAGTCTTAAAAAAATTAAGCCTCAAACATTGCTAAAAAAAGAAGTTTTAACAATTGCGTCAAGTTTGTTTAAAAATAGTCAACCTGGAAAGCAAAACGTAATTTTCTTATAAATACAATGTAACCGTCCGTAGCTATTCACTAAATGCATCACAATTTCTAAAAATGTAACCTCCGTAACAAATACACATTTAAGAAAATTAAATATCCTTTATTATATAAAGTTGTAACAATTTGTAACAGGTACTATTTCATCATAACGACAATTCCAATTTAATGAAAATTAAATAAATAATTGTAACAACCCAAATATTAAAATTAGACACCAACTATATATAGTTACCCCTAAAATGAAAAACAAATCAGAAACATAGAACATATTCATTTCTTTGGCATAACATCACCTAACCGTCGCCTCCACCACCATCGGGATCCGCCAGCAACACCATCACATATATCGCTAATCAAGTGTTTAAGTTTGAGTGTGTTTGCTGGTGTTTTTTATTTCGGTGGGATTTTTCTGCTTTTTTATCTATTATTACCTGTCACAAAGTCTTCGTGGTACGAGACCAAGAAAGTTGTTCGTTTTGGTTTCATCTTTGGTTATTTGGATGGTTGTCCATCGCCACTATCACCATAAATCTAAGATATGTTCTATGAACTTGGGTTGTCTCAGACGGGTTTGATGGATTTGGGTTGTCTCAACTCTTTAAAAGAAAGAGAAAAGCAACAAGAAAACAATATTTTGTTAGCCCGTATGTATTATCATATTCTTTTTTTTGAACGGCGAGTATGTATTATCATATTCTATGTTTGGTCACTATTGTATTATGATATTTTATTATTTTAGTTAATGATTTAATGTAGTTTAAAAGTTGGAGAAGAATGAGTCATTCATTTTTTTTCTATGATTTGCCTTTAAATACAAAATAGGTGTAGTTGGTATTGAATAATACTTTCATTTTTTTCATTCGAAAGATTGTAAATTTATTTTATCATTGTCTTTTGCGTGCCTTTTCATTTGCTTTCTTGTATCCGTTTTTATTATTGGGCTTTTACAAAGTTGCTCTCAACACAACTTTGAAGTTGCCCTGCACGGACTCAACCCAGCATAAGAAAAATTGTTATACTACTTAAAGATTCTAGCCACCTTTTTGAGTTACTATTAGTTTAACCCTTTGATAAATGTCTCACTTTGTGTTGTGAGACTCCTTATAGTTATTATTATTAAAAGTTGTCATTTATTCGTAAAATTATTGGTTCGCCGTAAAATTTGTCATCGGGTACCCGCCGCCGCATTGCGCGGGTACCCGGCTAGTTTACTATGTATGTATGTACATTGATCTAAATTTAATGAAATACAAATTATTTTGCTATTTAATTCGATTAAATTATATATCAAAGAATTAAAATCTTAAAGTTATTATAATGCATGAAAATATGTAAACATATAAGTACGAATAATTTCTATATTTACATGTTATATAATCTTACTACTTTATAAAAGATGTAACCCTTTTTCTATATTTAGAAGTATTAAAATTTTAAGCCTCAAACATTGCTAAAAAAAGAAAGTTATATATGATCATTTTCAAAATTAGTTTAGGTTTTAATACATATACGTTTTTTCAAACCACATTTAAAAAGCACTTTAAATGAGAAATTAAATAATTTAATGAAAAATTATGTAACTATTTTATGAGATATTAAATGAGAAATTAAATGAGTTCAAGTTATTAATAAATAATTTAATGAGCAATTAAATAATTTAATGAGAAATTATGTAACCATTTTATAAATACATGTAACATAAAATTACAAATAACTTCTTATTTATTTACATTAAAATATCATTTACGAAATATTAGTATAAAAAGAATTCATGATTTATCAAAAGGCGAAAAAAAATACACACAAAAGATTCAATCAACGTTCCTCGAACCACCAATACTATCTGATTTCTGAATCGCTGCCACCACCACACCAACACTGCCGCATATATTGACACTTAGTGGTGTTTGAGTTTAGGTGTTTTGGTTGATGTCTTAGGGTTATGAGATGAGATGTATTAGGGTTATGAGATGAGATAAATTAGGTATTGTTAAAATATATCCCAAATGGTCGCACAATGAACTCGGGTATAATTGTTACTTCTAAACTTGTATTAATTTTTTTGCTTTTTTATAAAGTTGTAAACATATTATTAGTATATCTTTCGCTTTAGTGACTTATTATTTAAGTAATTGTGAGTAATATGTTGGTAAATGCATGTGAATTAAAGGTGTTTGAGATTGCGATCTTTTTTTACTACAGTTGTATATGACAACTGACTTATGGAAAAAATAAGTTGATTAGTGAGCTGTTATATTTTTATTAAAAGTAATTATATTTTGTAACTCAAGGCAATTGAAAACTTATTACCACGCGCCTCTATAAATAGTTTCTTATTGCGTAAATTACTCTAACTTAAAATTACTTTCACGAAACATATATAATCGTAAAATATTACACGCTATGAATTGGCGGGTACCCTGCTAGTATTATAACGATTGTTAAGCAAATTAGCAAATACCTTTCAACAATTATCACCAATGTTTTGAAACCTAGGTTGACCTGGTTTCCGCCGAAGAAACGAGTAATATTAACCCGGGTTTTACATTTTCGAAACCTGGCTCGACCCCCCGAGTTTGGGGTGACCCGGGTCAACCCGGTTCTTGAGACCCAGCCGGGTTTCGATTTTTTCAGGTTTTTTTTTTATATTTATTTATTTTACATATTTGCGATTAAAATTTTATTTTTACATATTATATTGGTTAGTAAACAATTTATATGTTTAATATACCAAAAATTTTAAAGGTTTTATATATAATTTTTGTTGATTATTAAAAATATAGAAAAAAAAAATTCTAGAAAACCAAGTTAACCAGACCCGGTGACTTGACCGGGTCAATTTGAAACATGTGTTTCAAAACATTGATTTTCACAAACCCATAGTATAAGTTTTATGAAATACTCTCTCCATTCCAAAATTATACTCCATGTTTTATTTTCTGGTTTCCTAAATTAATTGTCCACTACTAAAACTTCTAAAAATATGTATGAATCTTAGATCGAGATTACTAAATTACCTTTAATTGAAATCATAATTACAAACTTTAGGTTTTAATTTAATTGATTAAAGGTAAAACTGTTTTTCTAAAAAAATAAAAAGAGAAAGCTGAAAATTATTATTCTTAAAATTATTCATAAATATAGTCATTAAACATTGCGGGTAAAACTTTAGTTTCAAGATACCGCAATCACAACACCTTGCTACTTGCTAGTTTAATAAACACCCGTCACGGATTTACAAAATGAATTATACAAAACAATAATGTTTGAGTTGCTGAGATGGGTGTAAGGATGTAAAGGTGGCCTATCATATAATTCAATGCCGACTCTTAGGGTGCGTTTGGTTTGTAGGTGGGTTTAGATTTGAGTTTGGATTTGAGAAAGGTATGAAAGTAAATAAGAAAAAGAAATTTTATTATTATTTTAATATAAATATATTTTATAATTTTCTATTGAGTTTAAATATATATTTTTAAGAGTGAAACTTATTTTTATTATTTTAAATAAAGCATTGTGTGGCTGATATTTGTTTACAGATTTAAAAGTGATAGCCTATCAATAGAAAGTCAAAAAGTTAGGAAGCAACTTGGGATTAGAATTTTGGCATTAAGGTCGCGCGTGTGTCCAAACGGGTGAAACCAAACAAAGTATTTTAGGTAGTTTTCAGCCCAAAGACACCAAAACCCGAATACCAAACTCGCCCTTAGATTTTAGGAGGACTTTGGTTTTACGAATTTGAAATTATAGAATTGAGAAATGTTTTTATTATTTTATGACAAATGTAATTCAGTCAATCATATACATAACTCTTTTTATCAAAATCAAATACATACTTTAATAGATTTGAAAAGTAAGATTATCTAATCTGCCCTTCAAAAGAAACCACAAATGCGCAAATGCATAAGTTTGTCAAAAGCAATATATACAGAAACAAATCATAAAAATTACAAACTATATAGAATCAGTTATATAAACTTTAAAATTTTAAAATATGGAGGTGTGCGTAACCACAATTTACATATCCAAATAAAGGCTTTAAACACCACCTTATACTAACTTTTAGGAGAGCTAATATAAACAGTAATACAAAATCACTGCCTATTCATATATAGCAAACTCCTGGTACTCAAATACTAGTAACAAAACAAAATAAATAAATAAAACAATTACTAAATGTGGAGTTGCTCAGATTCTATGGGTGTAAAGATGTCTGTCATGCCCATGAGCATTCAGTACGAGGAATTGTTTATAATCACTGCAACTAATCAACAATCTATATAACATAAAACGCAAATTAAAAACAATTAATGAAATAAATAAAAAAATGTAAATTTGTGATGGTAAAGGATGCTCATATTCTATGGGTGTAAAAGAGTCTATCATGCTATTAGCAATCAGGAACAAAGTCTTTTATTGTTATAATCACTGCAAACACAATACCATCACAAAAGAAATAGTTGAATTCATAAAAACATGAAACTGATAAAATTAAATAAAATAAAAGTGAAAAAATAATGGTTTTGGGGGAAAGAAGAGATGGGGCGTATGACGGCTGTTTAATTTGGTTTGAAGAAGTTTGAGAAAGATGTGAGAATATATAGACATGAATCTGTAACCCTAGTTTACAAGGAGGATATGTGGGCTTGTTGTTATTGGGGTGCTAAGCACGGCCCATATAAACTCATATGAATATCATATTTGACATTTCTCAAGGATTAATGTGACCAGACATAAAAGAAATTCCCTATTTCTTTTAGCCAAAAAAGATATATGGAGATCAAGTATAAAATTATATGTTTCATCGAGACTACTCATTTAACTTTTAATTCAATGTCAATTACAACAACTTACCAACTCTTGCTGGTTGTTAATTAATCTTTAAATTTATTTTATAACAAAGAGAATATTCATTTTCATTACACGTCAAAATCTTTTGTTGAAGGTTATTTTTTAAGAAATTCCAGATTTGAAATCTTTCACAAGAAAGTTTTAACAACTGTTTCAAAATATCATTTGTTAATTTGTAGCAAAAGCATTGTTTTTTGGAAGTATATAAAAAAAAGATAGGTTTGTGTTAGCTATATAAAATTTAGTTGCAACGGTTATCACACGTTGATACGCTCGAGCCTAAGGAAGGTCCGCGACCCGCCAAGGGACAATTATCTTCATTTATGTTATGTTTGAGTCTATTAATAATTATCTTGTGTTCAACCTGTGATGCAAGTCAGAGTTGTTCGGTATATATACCGAATCATTATTATGAATTAATCAGTCAATCAAGTTTCTTTAGTTTTCTCTCTAATTTTTTAAGGAGCAAGCATACGCTTGAAATGGTGTTATCAATCCCGATACAATCCTAATCGGGTCGTATCAATTAGTGTTTTCATGGAGAGCTCTCGTTGAAAGGGCTTTCGATTTATAGTTTCGATGTTCATCAAATTACTATTCACGTGGTACTAATCATCCTACATTGTTCATCGAAGATACTATTCATCATGTACTACTCATCCGGGTATTGTCTGTCGAGTATTGTTCATCAGGTACTATTCATCTATAAAAAAAATATTTTTTAAAATTTTATTCTTTTGAGTTATTGTCTATGGCATCGGGCACCAGCGATCGGGACGCACTATCAAAGCTCTTGCATAAGGGTACGGTGGCCGAATATGAAAATAAGTTTGTAATACTCGCAAATCGAGTAACATGGATTTTGAATATTTACTTACATATTTATATGTATGTGTACTTAAACCGATTCTGCAATGTGCACTATTAAGGTAATCGCCCACAACTTTAGGAGAATCCTTTTGCTCATCCCTTATAAAAGAGGGTCGTTTTGAGCAATTGTAGAGAAAAAGCTTAACATTGAAGAAAAATTAGATGTCGTTCAATCATTACCAATCAAAGAAGCTTCACATGTGGTTAAAGGGTCCTTCGATGCTAAGGACGATATTGGTGTTGTTGATGTTAGTAGCGTGATAAATGATGCATTTGATATTGGTGAGAGTAATGTGGAAAGTATGAAAATTCGTAGCGAATTTTGCGAATTTTGCGAATTTTCATAAAATAAAGAGAGTGTAGAAAGCGATTTTAAAGACTATTTGAACAAATATAGAAGATACCAAGTCAAGAATGCACCAATTTCAAAGTCACAAGGAAGCATTGTCAATAAGACGCATCGAGAGCGTCACTCCCAAGACACGATGACGTCACAGCTAAATCTTGACGTCGTCATAGCCAACCGAATCTGGAATCCCATGAAACATTCGACGGACATGATGGCGTCATGATTATAACCCGTCGTCGTTGCAGCCCAAACTTTATATATATACCCCTTGTAACATACAATAGGTGTAGAATTTTAGGGTTAGCTTGGAGCAGCCATTGTCAACCAATTTTAAGGTTTCTTACCCTTAAGAAACTTCATTCTTTCACCCATATCAATTGAAGAACAAGGTTTTACTTATTTTCTGTAATCATGTGGATGTGTGTTAGCCCTATATTTTATATAGTCGAACAAGAATGTGATAGGTCATCTTAGTCGTTAACGGTCTTGTATTGTAATATGTTAGTCGGGTTAACCGGGCTTGGACCTTAAGCTAATATTGTCTTAGGTAGGGGCTTTATGCCCAAGATATGTCAAGCCCGGCCTAATAAACAAGCCTACGAGCCCACCAAGCTCGTGGGTATATAAACCCTCTTCCATGTGTGGAAGAGGGTGTTGGTTACTTTCACCTTCTCTCTTTAAAGAATTAACCTTCCACCACTTCTCTCTAGTTTCTCTCTCTACTCTCTTCTCTTTATCTCTCAAAATATTGTGTTATGGATTGATTGGGATTAAAATTTGGTATCAGAGCCTAGTAGATAGTTGATTGAAGATTCGTGGTTAACTTTTTATTGATTTCGTGTGGTTTTAATAAAAAAATCCTCACGTTTCAATTTTTTTCGTGTTTTTCATCTTAAAATCTTCTACATAGTTGTGGTAGCGGACTGTGCTACTTATTTTGGTGAAAACACGTAAAAATGGATCTTTTGGCTTGATTTTGGGGTAAAAACGCGAAAAAATTGATTTTGGTTGGAATCAACATTTAGAAACTAGTTAAACCATTAATTACGAGTACGCAGCGGAATGGATCTAGTATAACAAACATGATTAACAGATAATAAAAACAATATTTAAACCAACCTTTTAATTAATTGAATAAATCAATTAATGATCTTGATCTTGAAGCTATAACGGTAAAGTAACCGTCTCTAACGATTGCTCACACGACACGTCAAACGAACACGATGCTAGTGGTAACTTCACTTTAATAGATCTTGCAACTAAAAAAAAACTAGATCCAAAACCCTAAGTGGGATTGCGTAAGGATTTGTTTTGTAGACGTTACAAGACTCTTGAAAAAATCACCAGAAACCCTAATAGGGTTTATTTCTAGTCGAACCACAATGGAGAACTAAAACCTAGATTATGAGATCTATGGTTTAGTTAAAGAGCTCAATACTTTATAAGAAAACCACCAACAAGGATTGATCTTATAAAGGTTAAACCTTTATGTGATTTTAGGTTAAAGGGAAAAATTGTTTGGTTTTAGTGTGGGAGGTGGGTCGATCAGACACAACAAGCAAAAGGGAGAGACAAAAATTTGTGAGGGGTATGGGATTGTATTTATACACATCATTGCACCTCCTCAAAATCTTTAAAGCTCAACCCACACTTAAATTAAGTAAGTAAATAACTTAATTAGCAAACCAAAAATCCTTCTAGAACCCCTAAGGGGGTATTTGGACGCCTATGATTATAGGGGTGTTCTAGAAGCGTTTTTCCTTCCAAAATTTAATAACCCACTCACGATAAATTAATTAAATCCCGTTAATTAATTTAACCACCGTTAATTAAATAAAACGTGAAGTTTTTATTAAACGTTTAATCATAAATAATAAAACGTAAATAAACGTGTGTTCTCCGTATTGAGTGTGTGCCCCGATAGGCTCACGCATTTACCGATGGCTAAACGATCGCATATCTCAACAGCTCCCACTTGTGAGAGTTTAGACATACAGCGTCCATAATGAAGCATCTAGCAACACTTCATTATGACCGGAAAATGTTGAGTTAGATAGTTTCAAGAATAAGATCTTAAAAGCTAGTAATGGTGTATGATTATTTGAGCTTGCTGATGATCATCCCTTCGTTTTAATGTACCGGTTAAACCATGGATATGGATCCTAACTCATTCCATATAGTTTAACTTTAATTCCTCGTTTACAAATTAATTTAGATAGTCCAAATTATAACAAGCATCATCCTGATTATACTTTGGGTATGGCCATACAATTACCTAATTAATTCTGGAGGGGATCCAGGGTACTTCACTGCACTATATCAGAGTGGAGGAACGAATTCTATATTGACTGCAAGTGTCTGTGGATGCTGCTTCACAACACTTCCAATTAGAGTCGTGATAGCTAGATCTGGCGAACTAGCGTTGGACATAGAATCAAGAAGTGATATTCACACATGCACAACTTGTCTGCATCTCAAGTCTAAGGATGACCTAATCCTCACCATTTATGTATTCTAATTTACTCATGACAACGGATCCAAAAGTAAACATTTGAAAGTTCGGGGTGTCCAATATTCATATCAATGAATAACATATGAGTTTGGTTGGAACCGTCCACCTTATATACTAGTATATTACCAACAATCATATTTGTCTTAATGTATACAATATTCCCATATTGTTTAACCGACAATGGACATGTTTAGAATAATTAAATATTCAAGGATTTAAACATACAAACATAGGACAACAATAATTATATGAAGATAACAAACAACAAATATCTTTATTCATCAGAAAGTAATAATTTGTCTTACAATCCCAAATTATCCAAATACTACGATAACACAGATTACATGAGGCTATTATTTGGAAGCAAACCAATTCCATGAGTTAACATGGAATGCCTTTTGAGGTCTAACGCCTTTCTGAAGGGGTCAACTAAATTTTCGTCTGTGTGAACTTTCTCCAGACTAACATCACCCAGTTCAATCACTTCTTTGAGGTAGTTGTAAAACCTGTAAATTCAGGTTTTGACTAAGTCATCATTGTATACGTCACTTTATGATATATGAATAAATAGTACCACCTTTGCATGAGATCTCTTGAGCAATCATATGCTTCATACACATCATACATTGTGATTCTCATCACTTAAGCACAAGGACAGTCACGCTTGGATGACTACATTTTATAAACATGCAGGACTTTAACCAGTCACTCCTTTCTGAACATTTTAGTCACTTGAACGTACACTCATAAGCATTCATCACATTTGTTCATATATCCAAACTCATGATCACAAATAATACACAATTACTTAAGTGCAAATTCTTAAGCTTTAAATATATTAATGTATATATATTTTTCCTCACACTATAATTTTACTTTACGTTACGACACCAAATACTTTATACTTAAACATTACCTTTGACCATTTTTACCTTTTTCAACTAAGTTGACATACTTTTGATGTAATAAAATCTTTTCTCATATAAAAATGACCATACTTTCACCAAGGGTCCCAAACTTAACCAAAATTTACCTAGACTTATACATACTCACCCAATATAACACCTATACTCCTAGTGACTTTACCTAGACACAAAATTAAACATAAAAATCCCATAGACTAAATTATAGCCGAAAATATACTTACACACAACATTTAAATACCCACAAACCCTTACCATGTCCAACCTTGACTTTTAGACTTGTACAAAACTAGTTATTAAAGTGTTACACTATGGAAAACACTCCCTTTCCCTTGACTAGACCCAATACTGCCGGTTTTAACCTAATACCATGAGACTATGTACAATTTTGGCAATTAAAACATGTATTAGACCATACTATACACATACCACAAGACCAAGCCACCTAGCCTACCCCTTTACACCCTTAGACGTGTGATAAACTGTAAAACCTCTGTTTTTACCCTCATTGACTCTGTCAACTGTAGTACTATTTATATTTGGAATTTATATAATTTCACTTTTATATGACTTATTAATTATCATATACCTATTGTCATACCACCTTTCATATTTATTTTAAATATATATGAACCTTTAGTCATTTATTGACTACCTTTACAATCAACTGTCACTTGATTGAATAATATATGAACCTTTAGTCTTGACTACCTTGGCAATTGACTGGCCACTTGATTGAATAATATATGAACCTTTAGTCATTATTGACTACCTTGGCAATTGACTGGCCACTTGATTGAATAATGAAATTCATCACCTCAGTACATATTTGAGATAAAACTGTAACCTTACTTAATTTATTTTATTAAGTACTTGAATTATTTTTATATGTACATATTTACATATAATACTTAAAAGGATTAAATGCCTAAACACTTTAAAAACAATGTATATTATTTTACATTGTCACCTATTTACTTTAATAGAGTAAATTAATTTTAGTAATGTATTTAATAATACACTTTCACTAAGTTATCTAAAAGCTTCAACAAAAATACCTACAACACAACAAGTACCCATAATAATATACAAAGACTATTATTATCATACAACACTTGGCAAAATTTACCCAAAACCCTTCCCATGCCTATAATATAACGTGTGTATGTATGCATGCATGCACTACCATAATTTAATTTAACTAGCTACAAGTAACCTAGTGTAATCATACACTCCACTAATACCGTATACTAATACATGCATAAGCCTTGCTTTACTTACATCTAACCATGCTTTTGCTTACACAAAGCATACTTAGACGCTTACACACTCAAACCTCATGCATTCTACTATGCCATGTAAGAACTTGTCCCCCCATTTGACTTATGGAAACACACGGTTGCAACTCAAAAAGGAAAGGAAAGGAGTTGCTAGTTTTGCCACATGTTGAAATCAACTAAGACATATCCCAACTAGATACATCATATCTTGGTTTGATCCTTAGTACTAGGTACAAGATTCACCAAATCTTGTCTCTCTTTCTTCTTAAGCCGAAACAAACACACAACACAAAATATTTTCCAATCTCACTTCACTCTTTCTCTCTCAACTCACGGCTAAACAACACACACCATTTTTAGACCTTAAAGCTTTACTACTACTCCTATACTATGTCTTCTACAACCTAAAGGTTAATCCTAAGCTCAACCACAAGAAACCTTGATCATTGAAGCAAGAACAAGAACTCTAGAAGCCTCCTTGAAGCCCACGGCATGTTTATGTTTTCCTAGACCTCCATTGTTGAAAGCTTGTCACTTGTTTCTACTCATTCTCATATCATTCCTAAACCTATCAAATCAAGTAAGTCCAAGTTAAAACCTATCTTTTCTAATACATTACCTTTATATATATTGATGTGTACATGTTTATATTTGGTAAAGATAACATTTAAACAAGTATGGAAACCCTAAAAACCTAAGTAAAACCCACGGCTAATTTTTATATATAACAAAACTTGATGTAAAAACTTGTCAACCTTGAAGAACACATCAACATGATCTTGTTTAACTTGAAAAATCATGAAAACCTAACCATGCAAATAATATTGGACGTGAGCTTTAAGCTCATATTATGATTTTGAGTGATCTTGTAATGTTTAAATATAACTAGAAACATTAGATTCATGTTATTTGGTGCCTTAAAATGTTAAGATCACTACTAGGCCTCATAAGATTAATTTAAGCTCACTATAATACTTTTCCTAGATAAATAATCATTTTTATTAAATAAATGTTTTATAAGACTTTTAGTGTCAAAGTTATGATTTTATAAAGTTACATGTTGAAAATATAGATCTATAATTATTTTGGATTTAAATGATAGATCTAAGAAGTTTTGGACTAAAATAGTATATATATATACTTTCGGGTTAAAAATGGCATAGATAATACTTTCGGACTAAAATGTAATTTTAGTAAGTAAAAGGGGTCTAAATGAATAAGTGTAGAACTTTGTATTTCAAAAACATAAACCTTGATCCACTTTTTAATTAATGCCGAGAGTTCAAGGGTGTGTTTTAAACATATCCGAAACTTTGTAAAGTTAAAAAGGACTAAAAAGAGATTACTAAAATATTAGGGTAAGTTGTGTAAACTTTGGAAAGCCTAGGGACTATGTTAGACACAAGCCGCGACCTAAAATAAACCTTAGGGACTAAAAGTGTCAAGTTACTAAACTTAATAAAACCCTAAGCAACCCTAGGGACTAAACCTGCCTATAGCCGAAACCTATTTAAGCCCTAGGGGGCAAAAGTGTAACTTATAATAAACATTATTATTAGCCGAAACTATAGGGACCAAAACTGCCATTAAGTGAAACTATAACCAGCCCTAAAATAGGCCGCATACTATAAGGACCAAAAGTGACACTTTATGAAACTTTAAGAAACCCTAGTTACACGTGTAACTAGGGAGGGACCAAAACCGTAAATACTTGAAAGATTTAGAAACCCTAGGGGTATAAAAGTAATTTAATCTCGAGTATCTATTTATTTAAAAGGACTAAAACGTATTCTTATACAAGTATTACGAATCTTAAAATCTTATATATTTTAAATCATTATTTAATGTAAAACTTAAATAAATGTAACAATTGTCATTTTTCAAACCTATAACTTAATAAATGTAAATCTTACGTAAGCTTGGATTTTAAATAAATGTTATACATTTATAAACCTTATTTATATATTAAATATAGATTGAAAATGGTTAACTTATAAAATAAATATAATTATATTTATTTTCCTATCACTTTAAATGTATATAAAGCTATCCTATATGAATATTTAAAGTGTTTTATAAACAACGTAAGTACAAAATATTAATTAAGTGAATTAATTAATTAAACCTTATTATTTATTTTATACCTAAAATAAATACTATTAGAACTTGTACTACGACGAACAAATTACAAGTATTGTAATTAAATACTTAAACCCGTTTAAACATGTACAGATTTATTTTGGAACTTTTATGCATTATGTTATGCATTTATTGAGACCTTATAATTATTTAGGTCGTTGACTGTATCGTGAGCATCCTTATCAGATTTATCTTCTGACTTATTGCTGTACTACTGAGGTGAGTTCATGGCCCCACTTTATATATTGACAAACTTTTAAACCTTTTAATGGGGAAGAAAACATGCAACATATTTGATTTTATGGACATAGATTGAACTGTGAAACTTTTGATTACCATGCCTATTGTAGATGAACAGCATGACCCGTGCATCCGAAACTGTTAGAATTATTGAATTACCTGAATGTTATAAATATATCTATTTGGGATTGACCGTCCCCATTTGGGTGAGTCATGCTCACTGTGCCTCGGCCGGGACAACAAATGTTTCACATGTCAGCACTTATTTTTGTTATGGGTGCCTTGATAATGATAAGGCAAAGGGTCCTTATCTGTTAAGGACTTAACTGTCAAGTTTCAGTTTCGGGCAATATAGAAATGTAATTACTTTTAAGTATTAATGCTTTGTGCATTACTACTTCTGGGAATATCTAATGTCCAAACTTAACTTAATTAAACCTGTGAATTCACCAACTTTATGTTGACTTTCTAAGCATGTTTTCTCAGGTAACTGAAGCAGGTAATGGTGTGCATGAAGTCAAGCATCATGATAGATTGCATTTATAGAGCTCATCTGGGGTTTTATAAATTGGGAATAAATTCAGACTTTCAAACAATGTTAAAGACTACTGTAATACTATTTGCACTTTCAATCATGTAATAAATGTAAGGATAATCTTTTATCTGTTGCTCTATATTCTGTCTGCTGTTGATCCACCCACGTGACACCCAAATATTATTTTCCGTTGCGTTGACTCAATTTGGGGGTGTCACAAAAATGGTATCAGAGCGATAGTTATAGAGAATCAGAACCAAGTTTAAAATAAATATAAAAATAAATTTTTTATATAATCTAAACTATAACTGCTTTAAAATCTTTTGGGATTTTCGGGACTAGAATAGTTAAGCATATAGACCATAGAGCATACATCGATTGTGTGATTGCCTGTGCATTGATTATTAACATCCGGTTAATTAATCTTATAAGTATTAACGTAACCTTTAGCATGGCGAATGTTAAATGACAGTATTATATAATTTTAAATTATATTTCTCAAAAATTTTAACTTGAGTAAGTTTATACTTATATCAATTAAAACTATATTACTTTCAGATTTATCATGACTTCACCTACTGATACACCTGCTGCCGTATCTCCGACGACCGTCTTGTGTGGATGGTTATCTGCTAGTGACTCCGACCATAGTCACGCATCTGTCGACGCTGCATCCATTGAGGCGCTTATTTCTTCACCACCTGTTTCCCCCGCTGGGGAAGAGGTCCAGCCTCCTACTGCTACACCACCTGTACCACTCGTGACTGTACTACGGGAGCATGCACCCGAGTCTCTACCACCTCGTAAGAGGAGGTACGAGGCACCTCTCGATTCCACCTTTGAGATCGGTGAGGGCTCCCGGGCCAGACATGCTGATCCTGTCCAGGCCCAGATCACGGCACTTGCCGCACGCCAGGCTCAGGACGTAGCAGACATTCTTGCTCTGCTAGCGGCCAGACAAACTGAGCGCATTGTTCTACAGCAGCGCCAGGACCTTTTATCGTGGACCGTGAGCTCAGAGGCACACGCTGCCCGAGGAGTGTGGTCGACTACTTACCATTCTCTCCAGTGGTTGCTGGATGAGAACGAGTTCCTTCGAGAGCAGATCTACCTACTGCAGAGTCAGCAGACAGAGACTCACACCGCCCTTATGACCATGGAGCAGACTCTTGCCATATTCTTCGACCTCCAGGATGTCCGCCATCAGGGGTTGACGTCAGAGACCGCTCATCTCCGGGGAGTTCAGCAGACTCTCAGAGACCAGTTCCGTGAGGCACTCCGACTGCTCAGGGAGACTAGGACTGCTATGACCGCGATGCAGGATGCCATGCAGGCACCGGCTGTCTCATATCCGCCCGTGGCGCCAGCCGTATCCGAGGAGTCAGTTAGGCATCAGTAGATTAGATGTGCTAGAGCTTTTGTACATCGTGATAAGCTATTAGGGTTGCACCCCGACTATCATGATATAGGATCTCTTGTATTTGTACTTTTCTTTAGTCAATTGTATTCCTGTACTGTACTATTTAGACTAGGCATTCATAGATGATGTACTTTAGATTTCATGTACCACCATCCCAGACAGGCGGGCTGTGCTCTGTCTTGGATTAGGTTGTGCATTTTGTACTGTATTCCTATTCTAGACTTACGGCATGTACTCATTAGCTTTTGTTATATCCGTACTGTATTATATTGTGAACTTTAAACAGGTTATCCAATTTGTTGCAAAGTATATGCATGAAATTCCTTTTCGTGTAATTATATAAAACTGTGCTAACACCTTGAACTAATGATTTCATTTTTTTGTATAATTATAGAAAAATGGTAAACACTAGAACGAACCCCATCAATGCCGAGACTACCCAAAACGTCACTGCTGCCCAATTAAGGGAAATGATTGACCAAGGCATCGCATCTGCGATGGCTGCCAGCAGGAACGTGGACGACAGTCAAAATTCCAACAACCGCCGGAATAATCAGACCACCAGGGGTTGCTCTTACCCCGACTTCTTGAAATGTAAACCTTCCTATTACAAGGGCAAAGAAGGAGTGGTGGAACTGATGCAGTGGTTTGAGAGGTTGGAAACGGTATTTCGCATCAGTGATTGTGCAGAAGAGAACAAAGTGAAGTTTTCCGCCTGCACCCTACTTGAGAGTGTTCTTACTTGGTGGAACTCTGTTGTTGCTACTCTTGGACACGATGCTGCCTATGCTCTCAACTGGACTGAGATGAAGGAGAGGATGACTGAGAAGTACCGCCCAAGGGGAGAAATGAAGAAGCTAGAGATCGAGTTATGGGATCTCAAATGCAAGAACAATGACATCACTATGTACAACCAAAGGTTCCAAGAGTTGACCCTAATGTGCGCCAGGATGTTTGTAGAGGAGGATGAAAAGATTGAGAAGTACTTGGGTGGACTCCCAGACGCCATTCACGACAGTGTGCTCGCATCTCGACCTACTACTATCAAGAGTGCCATTGAGTTCGCTACTGAGTTGATAAACAAAAGAGTTCGTACCCTATCCGAGAGGCAGACTGACAACAAGCGAAAGGCAGACGAGTACTTCCGCAATCAGCACCAGCAGCATCCTAAGAAGCAGAATGCTGGGCAAGTTTACAGTGCTACTTCTACAGGAACTAACTCGTACGTGGGCGCCAAACCTTTGTGCCCAAAGTGCAACTATCATCATACGTTTGATAGCCCATGCCAGACCTGCTACAGATGTGGACAAGTAGGTCACTTTGCTAAAACCTGTCGAGTTAATGCTGTCACCCAGGCCCGACCCACTCAAAACACTGGAAGCTACAACAACAGGGGTGGGTACAATGCCCATGGGAACGGGAATGGACAGCAGGGGAATCGCAATGCTACTGGAGGAAACAACAATAGACCCAAGAAGGGAGTTGTGTGCTACGAGTGTGGAGCACTGATAGGTGTGTAAACACCCATCCTTTTACCACTTAATTCGGGCTAAAACGAGACCAAAACACGTATTTAATATCATTTGTTTGGAATTATGCGTGGTTTTTGTGTTTATTGTGTTTTCAGAGCTAACCGGATGAATATTAAAGAAAACATGGGATTACACGGGTTTTATCGAAGAAAAAGACTCAAGACGAAGTCTATTGTCCAAGAGATGCAAAAGATTTGAAGTCAATGGGACTATTTGAAGAATTATCGAAGAAAAGGACCAAAGATGGAAGATTTACATAAGTCGAAGAAACTCAAGTCTATTAAACGAAGAAATTAAAAGACGAGTTGAATTTAATCGACGACAAATCCCGAATCAGAATTGAAAACGTCAACTTTTCTGAAAAGACGAGAAGACAAGAAGAAAGGGAGAAAGCCCACTCACCAACCAACCACTAGGAGTATAAATAGATTCCTCCTTCACATTTTAGGGAGTGAGCTTCATTCTTCTTTTTCCCAGTTCCTTGTTCGTAGCTTCACCAACACCATTAGGGTGTTTGGTGATTTTTCATTTTTCTTTCAATCTTGTAAGTGTTTAATCTTTACTCTTGTCACCTTTACATTAATCCTTTAATTCCATCTTTTCATTCATCTTGTTCTTCATCATCTTCTATTGCAAGTTCATAAGTTTTTATTTGATTCAAGTTTGATCTTAAAAAGTTGTTGATTTAGTGTTTTTATTGGTGGGATTTGTTACTTATGGTATTTAAATGATTTGTGTTTAATTTGGCAAAACCTTTTTACTTATTTAGTTTGATTTTGGATTGATTCGAGTCCCCTGTTTTACCGCTACTGTTTCTGTTCTTCATCCCAGGAATATTCCGAATATAATAGTCTTTCCGAATAGAACTCAATTATTTTCCCTTACTCGGAATATTGCTAATATTCCGCATAGCCCCACTTTCCGCATGAACCAGTTTTTCCGAATAGGAATTTATTATTCCGCATAGACAAGATTTTTCGCATAAGACATTTTTTCCGAATAGCCCATTTTTCCGCATAGACATTTTTTCCGAATAGGCTAAGTTTTTCCGCATAGAGCATCACTTTCCGCATAGCCTGAATTTTATTCCGAATAGGCTCAGTTTTTCCGCATAAGGTATTTTTCCGCATAAGCTCGATTTTCCGCATAGGTCATGTTTTTCCGAATAGCTTAACATTCCGAGTAGAGCAACATTCCGCATAGGGGAACTTCCCGAATAGTACTATTTTCCGCATAAACATACTTTCCGAATAGGCCATTTTCATTAAGGGTATTTTCCAGTACTGTCTGATTTAATTCAAGTATTACTTTTTAATTGTTGATTGTTTTAAAATTAAATTATTATCATTTTAGTCATTTCTCTGTTTAGTAGATTAGAAATTCAAATTCACTTTTTGTCACCAAGAACAAATCATTCCACTTTAAACTGAGATCAATTCGAGAGGATTCCGAGAATTATTTTGAACCCAAAGAAAATGCTTGTATCAAATGGCGCCGCTGTCGGCTCTTCTCGTTAAGATCAAAAGTTTTTTGTGAGAACTTGGATTTTGGGATCCGTTCCCCGTGAACGTTACTTTTTCATCATAAAAATTTTCAAAAATCATAAAAAAAATATAAAATCTTCAAAAATACAAAAAAAAATTTTAAAAAAACATAAAAACCAAAAATATTTTTGCTTTGTTTTTCTTTGTTCGTTCTTTTGCAGGTGTATGCGCACTCCACGTCATATCAAGAGCCCGAGCCTCTCGATCCCTTAGACATGGCCGGTGTACCACCTCCAAACAATAATAATAACAACAACCCACCTTTCAACAACATGAACAATAACAACAACAATGAGCCCCTTCCGGATAATCGCCCGATGATTGAATTGCTGCAAGCTCACGTTGATGGCAACACGGATCCAATTGTCATACCTCCAATTGCCGCCAACAACTTTGAGCTAAAATCAGGCTTTATCCAGATGGTCTCCGCTCAACCATTCTTGGGACGTACCATTGATGATCCACACGACCACATCAAGAGATTTCTACAACTCACCAACACGGTCAAGTTCAATGGTGTTCCACAAGAGGTTATAAGGTTACAACTTTTTCCCTTTTCTTTAGAGGGACAAGCCCGACATTGGCTTGCTAAGGAACCGCCACAGAGTATTCTCTCGTGGACGGATTTGGAAACAAAGTTTATCAATTACTTTTTTCCACCCTCTCGTACTACCGCATTGCGGAATGAAATCATAAATTTTGAACAAAAGTACGATGAGTCGTTCAGTGAATCTTGGGATCGTTTTAAAGATCTTTTAAGAAAATGCCCACAACATGGTTTTACCAAAGTACATCAAATTAATACTTTTTACAATGTTTTAAGCATGAGTGACCAAGATTCACTGAACAGTGCATCAGGGGGTAATCTATTGGCTAAGACTTCCAATGCTGCTTGGGACATCATTGAGAATAAATCTCGTGTGCAAACCAAGAGTGTTAGGACCAATGTCGCTAGTGCTAGCACTAGTGACAGCAACAAGCGATTAGACAAAATCACTGTGCTTCTTGAATCGCTTGTCACCCACACCGTCAGCAACAACAACAGCAACATCGCCAAAAACGCTCAAGTGAACGCTGTCAGCCAACCTTGTGAGATATGCGGTGGTCCTCACTCTTACACAACTTGTACCGCCACCCAAGACTACCCTGCTGAGAATGTGAATGCGGCATATGGCACCTATCCTCAACCTGCTTATCAAGCTAGACCTCAAGGTGACCGTAACTTGCTTAGCTACCGCTCCAACAACTATCTTTCCCCACCTGGTTTCCCTCCTACCAACCCAAACCAACAACAAAACCTTAATCGCCCTCCTCAACAACAACAGCAACCTCGACAACCATACATCCCTCCTCACAAGCAGCAACAACCGCCTCAACGTAACAATCAAGTCTACCAACAACCTGCTTACCAACCACCTGCATACAATGCTCCTCCCAACCAAACTACCACTGCATTACACCAAGAGGTTGCAACCTACATGAGGACCAATGATGTGATTGTGGGAAATCTCCAAGAGGAAGTGCGTAATTTGAAGGCAGACTTGGTAAAGCAAGGAAACGATTTAAGAGCCGATATGAGAAACACGTTGGATAGCCAAACTAATGATCTAAGGAACATGATGGCTAGTTTTTTCCAAGGTAGTCAACCCTCTTCTTCGGGTACTCTTCCGAGTAACACCGTTGCTAATCCAAGAGGGGAGATGAAAGCAATCACTACTCGAAGTGGTAAAGGTACCAAGGAACCCGAGCTTCCTATACCTCCACCGGTGGTTGTGACTAAGGAGAACGAGTCGCCTGCTCCTATTCCTCATCCTTCTCCTTCCCCAATTTCTCCACCTCTTCCTTCTACCCCTCCTCCACCCGTGGTTGTGAGTGATCCTATTCTCCCAAAGCCTTCCTCTTCTTCCAATATACCTTATCCATCTAGGTTGAGGAAAGAGAAGCAAAAGAGCAAGGATGATATTCAGGTTTCGAACTTCCTTAAAATGTTCAAACAATTGAATTTCAATATCTCCTTCGCTGAGGCTCTCGCTCACATGCCTAAATATGCGAAAATGTTTAAGATCTTTTGAGCGACAAGGAAAAGCTCCTCGATATTGCCAACACCCAACTTAATGAGAATTGCTCTGCAGTGCTCTTAAGGAAATTGCCAATCAAGCTTGGTGATCCGGGTCGTTTCCTTATCCCTTGCAATTTCCCGGGAGTAGAGAATTGCATGGCCCTAGCCGATCTAGGTGCCAGTATTAATCTCATGCCTTTAAGTGTTTGGAAGCAATTATCTCTCCCAGAGCTAGTCCCCACCAAAATGACTTTGGAATTAGCCAACCGTACGGTTGCTTATCCAGTGGGGATAGCCGAAGACGTCATTGTAGGAGTCGACAAATTCACCTTTCCTGCTGATTTTGTTGTCGTCGACTACGAGATGGACCCTCGTGTGCCACTGATTGTTGGTCGTCCATTCTTGAGGACCGGTCGCACTCTCATCGATGTTGAAGCCGGTGAGCTTATCATGAGAGTGGGTGACGATAAAGTAGTCTTCAACATGGGAAAGCTTTCTAAACAGCCTTATTCTTACGAGAGTGTTAATTGTATCGACGTTCTCGATGAGGCTTGTGAAGAACACTTTAATGATGCTTGCAAAAGTATTCCTACCTCTCTTCCCAATGTTGAGACCGTGTCCTCCATTGATTCATCATTATCTCTATTTGGAGATAGTGATTTATTTTGGAACAATCTTGAAGATACCATGGGAGATGCGAATTTAGCTACTAATGATTCTCCTATCAATGGGGATGAAGACATGAATTTCTTTGACAATCTTCTCAACGAAGACAATCCTTCGCCTCCATCTCCCACGGTTATTGCTATCGATGCCACGACTATGAAAACGCCTCCCGTCGAAAATCCTCCGAATTTGGAACTTAAGGAGTTGCCGCCACATCTCGAGTACGTGTTCCTTGACGACAACAAGAAGTCGCCCGTCATTATTGCAACGGATTTGAAAGATGAAGAGAAGACTCGCCTCGTTGCCGTGTTGAAAGCTCATAAGAAGGCTATTGCTTGGAAGATTTCGGATATTCGTGGAATTGATCCTCACTTCTGCACACACAAAATTCTCATGGAGGACGACTTTAAGCCCACAATTCAAAGCCAACGAAGGGTGAATCCAAAAATCCATGAAGTCATCAAAACAGAGGTTCTCAAACTTCTTGATGCGGGTATGATTTACCCTATTTCGGATTCACCATGGGTTAGTCCAATCCATTGTGTGCCCAAGAAGGGCGGAATAACCGTTGTTCCCAATGAACACAACGAGTTGATTTCCACTCGTCTCGTCACTGGGTGGAGAGTTTGTATAGACTACCACAAACTCAATGATGCCACGAGAAAGGATCATTTCCCTCTACCTTTTATGGACCAAATGCTTGAACGCTTAGCTGGTAATGAATATTACTGCTTTCTTGATGGTTTCTCGGGTTATTTTCAAATACCCATCGATCCCCAAGATCAAGAGAAGACTACATTCACTTGTCCCTATGGCACTTTTGCTTACAAAAGAATGCCTTTTGGCTTATGTAATGCGCCAGGGACTTTCCAAAGGTGTATGTTAGCTATCTTCCATGACATGGTTGAACAAACCATGGAAGTCTTCATGGATGATTTCTCGGTCTTCGGGGATTCTTTCTCTTCTTGCCTTGCCAATTTGGAACGTATGCTTAAGCGGTGCGAAGACACTCGCCTTGTTCTAAATTGGGAAAAATGCCATTTCATGGTAAAAGAAGGCGTCGTGCTTGGACATAAGATCTCGAAAGCCGGTCTTGAAGTAGACCGTGCTAAAGTTGATGTTATCGCAAAGTTGCCTCCACCTTCAACCGTGAAGGGTGTGAGAAGTTTCCTGGGTCATGCGGGCTTCTACCGTCGATTCATAAAAGATTTTTCTCAAATCGCTCGCCCGATGACCCACCTCTTGGAAAAAGATACTCCTTTTATCTTCTCCAAAGAATGTCTTGAAGCCTTCAACTCACTTAAAGCTAAGTTAACTAAGGCACCCGTCTTAGTTACCCCTAATTGGGAGCTGCCCTTTGAGTTGATGTGCGATGCTAGTGATTTTGCTATTGGAGCGGTTCTTGGTCAAAGAGTGAACAAACACTTCCAACCGATCCATTACGCTAGCAAGACAATGACTGGGGCACAATTGCATTATACGACAACCGAAAAAGAGCTTTTAGCTGTTGTCTATGCCTTTGAAAAATTCCGCCCCTATCTTGTCCTTTCTACCACCATCGTGTATACCGATCATTCCGCGCTGAAGTACTTGTTGACAAAGCAAGATTCCAAACCAAGACTTCTTCGCTGGGTTTTGCTGCTCCAGGAATTTAAAATCGAAATTCGCGATAAAAAAGGAGCAGAAAACCTAGCCGCGGATCATCTTAGCAGACTTGAGGATCCTTACCAAGGGGATCATCCGAACAAAGAAATCAATGATTCTTTTCCCTTGGAGACCTTAATGTCTATAAACTCGAAGCCGAATGAAACCCCGTGGTTTGCGGACTTTGCAAACTACTTGGCGGGTGGAATTCTCAAGGAAGGGTTGACGTCTCAACAAAAGAAGAAGTTCTTCACCGACATTAAGACTTACTTTTGGGACGACCCTTACCTATTCAAACAATGTGCCGACTTGATTATTCGCCGATGTGTTGACGGACCGTCAGCGTCTGAAATCCTTAATGCGTGCCACAAAGGACCCACCGGTGGTCACTTTGGTCCCAACTACACCGCCAAAAAAGTGTTTGACTCGGGATTTTATTGGCCCTCCATATACCGTGATGCTCACGATATGGTCAAACGATGTGATGTTTGCCAAAAGCAAGGCAAAATCACACATAAAGACGAGATGCCTCAGAATTTCATTCAAGAGTGTGAAATCTTTGATGTTTGGGGTATCGACTTTATGGGGCCATTCCCTTCTTCTAAAGGAAACAAATACATCCTTGTAGCCGTTGACTACGTTTCAAAGTGGGTTGAAGCCAAAGCTTTACCTACTAATGACGCAAGGGTGGTTTGTAACTTTTTGAAAGCTCTATTCGCTAGATTCGGTGTGCCTCGCGCCATTATTAGTGATCGTGGGACTCATTTCTGCAATGACCAATTTGCTAGAGTCATGGCTAAGTACGGTGTAAACCATCGTCTTTCCACAGCTTACCACCCACAAACTAATGGCCAGGCTGAAATATCCAACCAAGGACTTAAGCGAATTCTGTAAAGAACCGTGGGAGAGCATCGTGCCTCATGGGCTGATAAACTTGATGATGCTTTGTGGGCTTTCCGTACTGCTTACAAGACCCCGATCGGCTGTACGCCTTATCGTCTTGTGTACGGGAAAGCGTGCCACCTCCCCATTGAGTTGGAGCACAAGGCTTATTGGGCCTTGAAGTGGGCTAATTTTGATATAAACAAAGCCGGTGACCTACGCAAGATCCAACTCAATGAGCTGAATGAACTTCGGAATGAGGCTTATGAAAATTCTTTAATCTTAAGGAACGAACTAAGCTCATTCACGACTCCAAGATCAAAAACCGAGAGTTCCATGTTGGATACAAAGTCTTACTTTTTAACTCTCGGTTGAAAATCTTTTCGGGCAAGCTCAACTCTCGTTGGTCCGGCCCATTCACCATTGCCCAAATTTTTCCATATGGTACTCTCGAGCTCGCTCAACCTGATGGACCAAATTTTAAGGTGAATGGCCAACGAGTGAAGTTGTACTTTGGTGAGGACACCTCTCACGAGGTGATTCCATCCCTCACCACGTTCCCCATGAACTAATTTTGGGTCGAGTCAGGCTCGTGACTCGGTTATCAAAAACAAGCGCTCCTCGGGAGGCAGCCCGAGTATCTATCCCTTTAACCCCCTAAGTGTAGGGGAGGACCTATTTTGGTCGTTTGTGTTTGTGTGGTGATGTGATTACAGGGATAACTGCAATCTTGGAAATCTTTGAAGAATCGTGCTTCCGTGTTATCCGAAATCCGGTTCTATCTCTCAACTATCGTGATTCAATTTTCTTCATATTCACATTTGAAATTGATCACTTTAGTCGTCTCTTCCTTAACTCGAGTTAACCAACGTGCACAATGTCATAAGTGTAGGGGAAACTTTTCCCACATGCTTAAACATTGAGGACAATGTTTATCTTAAGTGTAGGGGGGACTTCTATCGAAGTTTTAAGTGGACTTTTCCATGAAAATGCCTTCATTTAACCAGAAAATCCTATTTTTCAACATTTTTCAAATTTTTTATTAACTTTGGCCATTTAGTCGTAATTTTTAAATTTTTATCGTTGCTTTCATATGTATATATCCCGCAATAAAGTCAAAATATTAATAAAGTGGTGTAGCTAGTTTAGAAGTCTTTGACATATTAGGCCCGTTGCGTTTATTTTGACTCAACCCGAATAGACTTATCCAAGTTTATTCTAGCTAGTATCCTTAACCATGTAGACCTTAATCGGTTTATTAGGCTAAGTATCCACGAGTCTCATTACTTGAGATTTTAAATTGTGGAGGACGAGAGATGATAGAGTCAATTATAAGTCGGTATTCTTGCGCAAGCTCACTTGGTGTAATTATTTGCCTATTCTCCCATCACTTGCTAATAATTTATCTGCAATAAGTAAGGTCGTACGATTTGAAAAGTTACTTAGCTTCTAGCCCAAGATCGTTTAAAAGTTGCTCTGTAATGACGAGAGTTCATAGCCAAGGCATAACTTATGAAGCGGGGCGCGAAGATTGGCGAGTCCGAAAAGGCCCTAACAAGGCATGAGGATTCCATTTTATTGCTGAAGATCCAAAGTGATGTGAAAAGCATTATTCCTAAAGTCAATATGAAGGATCAAGACTCACGACGAAAAGCAATCAACTCCCATAAAGATCATGGAGAAGTCTATCCGAAAAGACCCTAACAAGGTATGAGGATAAATAGATCCAAGTCCGAAAAGGAGGCGGATCGTTGTATCTCAAAATCCCAATTAGAGATTGAAGAAATAATCATGAAGTCGTGGTCAACAACGTGGAGTACCCCTCAAAAGTCTCCAAGTGAAGAAACTCTATTATGATGAGAAGACCATTATCTCAAGAACGTCTCTCGAAGATATGAAGTATGAAGTACATGCCAAATATCGGCCCGAGAAAGGTCTCAAATCGTGAACCGAGTTATGCCAAGATATGAACTTTTTGATATCCCGAGAAGCAGTTTTAAGAGATTTTGTCCTTTAGCTAACTATTAATCAAATCGTCCTACTTTGCTTTCAGCCTAAATAAACTATCGAAATAAGTCCAAAAATGCATCTTCATGATCATTCTAAGACAAAAATAAAATATAAGAGATACACCTAGGAATAAGGGAGTTTAAGCATTTAATTAAGCCATGTGTGTAAGTGTTTGATTTACTAACTTATAATAACAATGATCTCGTTTTTAAACTTAGTTTGGGGAACGTGAAACTTGAGGGTGATAAATATTCGCAACAACAAAGCCCTAATGTAAGTCCTCGATTTCTTTGCAAGTTATGTCACCCTTTTGTTTATTTTTTGCAAGTTATGTCACCCTTTTGTTTATTTTTTGCAAGTTATGTCACCCTTTTGTTTATTTTAAAGTTTAATTTCTCTTAGTATTTTAATTTTTATTTAGTAGTATTTGAATAAGGCCAAGGTTGATTGATTATGAGAAAAATGTAAATTTGCTTTATCACTAAGCATTGCATGAGGGCATGGCAATGGTTAAGTGTAGGGGATTTGATAGGTGTGTAAACACCCATCCTTTTACCACTTAATTCGGGCTAAAACGAGACCAAAACACGTATTTAATATCATTTGTTTGGAATTATGCGTGGTTTTTGTGTTTATTGTGTTTTCAGAGCTAACCGGATGAATATTAAAGAAAACATGGGATTACACGGGTTTTATCGAAGAAAAAGACTCAAGACGAAGTCTATTGTCCAAGAGATGCAAAAGATTTGAAGTCAATGGGACTATTTGAAGAATTATCGAAGAAAAGGACCAAAGATGGAAGATTTACATAAGTCGAAGAAACTCAAGTCTATTAAACGAAGAAATTAAAAGACGAGTTGAATTTAATCGACGACAAATCCCGAATCAGAATTGAAAACGTCAACTTTTCTGAAAAGATGAGAAGACAAGAAGAAAGGGAGAAAGCCCACTCACCAACCAACCACTAGGAGTATAAATAGATTCCTCCTTCACATTTTAGGGAGTGAGCTTCATTCTTCTTTTTCCCAGTTCCTTGTTCGTAGCTTCACCAACACCATTAGGGTGTTTGGTGATTTTTCATTTTTCTTTCAATCTTGTAAGTGTTTAATCTTTACTCTTGTCACCTTTACATTAATCCTTTAATTCCATCTTTTCATTCATCTTGTTCTTCATCATCTTCTATTGCAAGTTCATAAGTTTTTATTTGATTCAAGTTTGATCTTAAAAAGTTGTTGATTTAGTGTTTTTATTGGTGGGATTTGTTACTTATGGTATTTAAATGATTTGTGTTTAATTTGGCAAAACCTTTTTACTTATTTAGTTTGATTTTGGATTGATTCGAGTCCCCTGTTTTACCGCTACTGTTTCTGTTCTTCATCCCAGGAATATTCCGAATATAATAGTCTTTCCGAATAGAACTCATTTATTTTCCCTTACTCGGAATATTGCTAATATTCCGCATAGCCCCACTTTCCGCATGAACCAGTTTTTCCGAATAGGAATTTATTATTCCGCATAGACAAGATTTTCCGCATAAGACATTTTTTCCGAATAGCCCATTTTTCCGCATAGACATTTTTTCCGAATAGGCTCAGTTTTTCCGCATAGAGCATCACTTTCCGCATAGCCTGAATTCTATTCCGAATAGGCTCAGTTTTTCCGCATAAGGTATTTTTCCGCATAAGCTCGATTTTCCGCATAGGTCATGTTTTTCCGAATAGCTTAACATTCCGAGTAGAGCAACATTCCGCATAGGGGAACTTTCCGAATAGTACTATTTTCCGCATAAACATACTTTCCGAATAGGCCATTTTCATTAAGGGTATTTTCCAGTACTGTCTGATTTAATTCAAGTATTACTTTTTAATTGTTGATTGTTTTAAGATTAAATTATTATCATTTTAGTCATTTCTATGTTTAGTAGATTAGAAATCCAAATCCACTTTTTGTCACCAAGAACAAATCATTCCACTTTAAACTGAGATCAATTCGAGAGGATTCCGAGAATTATTTTGAACCCAAAGAAAATGCTTGTATCAAGCACCAGGACACACGAGACCAAGTTGCCCTAAGCGGGCAAACCAGAACAAGAACAGTGGAGGAGCTTCATCCAGAGTGTACGTGGTCGGCAATGCAAAAGCCAACCCCGATTCAAATGTCGTTACTGGTACGTTTCTATTGAACAACCGTTATGCATCTGTCTTATTTGATACTAGAGCAGACCGAAGTTTTATATCCACTGAATTTAGTTAAGTACTAGAAGTTGTCCCTACAAGCTTAGATCACCGTTAGTGATGAGATGGCATTTATACATGATCTCATCGTTCTTTTCGGGCTTTTAATGCACTAAAATGTCATAAAATACCATATATATGCTTGTGTTTGTTTACTTGTGTATTTTAGGTATGGATATCGTGAAAAAGACAAAAGATCACAAGATACAAGGAAAAACGAACACGAGAAACGAAGCCGTACAAAGAACCGGGCCTTAATCATGGAATTTTCATCAAATACCCTTGAAGACTTGAAGACAAAACAAGATTGATCCTCCAAGAATGAAGAAATGACACTTAAAACCCTTGTATATTAATAATTACAAGTTTGGTCCCTTAAGTTTGTCAAAATTGCAAAAAGGTCCTTCAACTTTGAAGAAATGGCAAGAATAGTCCCTCAACAATTCAAAATTGCCAATTATGGTCCCTCAACAAGTGAAAGACACAAAGAAGACCTTTGAAGATCAACATTGTTCAAAATCAGCCCTTGCAATATTCAAAAATGGCAAAAATAAACCCTTGAAAACCCTTTTTGAAAGTTTGGTGCCAAAAATGTCAAGATGGGAAAGATATTAACAAAGCAAGTCGTGTTTTAGGGCTGGAAAACTTCATATGCCAAAAAAATCAAACCACAAGGACTGAAGTTGCACAAGTTGAAAGATTTAAACAAAATTGCGCCAAACACATGTGTTTCCCCTAAAAACGGATCAAAGGTTTCACTGTTTATCTTTTTACACGCCCAGGTTTCACCCCAACTTATACTTGGGTAAAAACCAATTAATCCCTCCCACGTGTAATTCACACCCACCAAAACCCATCCCACTCCTAAAAAACCCAATCCCACGCGTGTGTTCCAAAACCCCAATTCCCATTCCACCAATAGGAAAACGCCTTGGGCTCCAAGCACTGATACGTGTCTAATATCAACAGCTAGGATGGTTTGCTTTCTCCCAAAGCTAAAATGGACGGATAAGATCAAAAAGGACACCTCAACACTCAAAACGCGTCAAGGGCAATTTGGAGATTTTCTGCTGATTAGGGTTTATGTTTTTAGTCTTCTAGGCTCTTCTATAGAGTAGTATAAATAGAGGCTCCAGTATGTGGATGTCCCTTGTTCCAGTTTCAAGTTTTTCACTTGTAATCCCTTTTTTAGAAAATAAAAGTTGGTATTTGAATTTATCAATTGTAATTCCTTTTTGTTCTTTTAAAAAGTTGTGTGTAGTGAAGCTTGATTCTGAGTTCCATTTGTGTTTGGTGAAGTAATTTTTGATTTTCAAAAATATTTCAAAAAGGTTTTGAAAATCTGATAATCTTGGAGAAATCTGTGTTAGGATTTGGTGTTTAAAGGTTTAAATTGTTAGTGTTATAGGGATATAAAAAACGTGTTAAGAAGGAAAAGTTTTGGTAAGGTTTAAGAAAGAAAAAGACAGAAACAGATTATTTATATTTGTTTATATTTGTGTGTTCTTCTTTTGTGTTTGATTCAAGCAGGTGTCAAGAAGCTGCTGATTTGTGTTCAGCACCAGCCCGGGCTGGTAGGGAGGAGGATTTACATCCTCTAGGGTCTTGGATGTAAGACCCTAAGGTATTCCTTTTTCCTTTGTTAAAATTTCAGAAAATTGAAGTATTGTGTGGTCTTATTTGTTAAGTGGTGGTTTGTTGTTTAAATTGCTTGATTCATGTTCTTTTGTGATTGTATGCATGATACATGATCTTTGGAACCAGTTTGAATAGGATTAGAGTGTTTTGGTTTGATAATTTTGGTTTACAAGTTTTTAAAGTAGTGTTTGGCAAAGGGTTTTAGCAGGGCAATAGTTCAGATTTATGGTTTAAAAGGGTGTTAAAAGGATTGATAAAGGTTGAATAGGGGTAATTACTAGTTAATAAGTAAGTTTAGAAGGTTTTGGAGCTAGTTGGTGTGATAAAAAAGAAAAAAGCATAGCTTGTAATCTGTTATTCACTATCTGCTTGAATGTTACCAGATTTTGATGCTTGATTCTTAAGTGTTTGTTATAGTTAGAGTGATTTAAGGTTGGAGTCTCTTGTGTGCTATTCTGTGAGTTTGTGTACCAAGTTTGGAGGATTGAATGTCACTAGGTTGCTAGAAATTTGATAATAAGTACACAGTCCTAGCCATTTTACATCAGAAACTGACATTGGTCTTGGTGTGCTTTGGTGTTTGATTTTTGTGTGCAAGGTGTTTCTTTGTGCTTAGCTTGACTTCTTGTGCTCCAAAGAACACAAGAGTGCCCCATTGTTCCAAAATAAGCATCCAAATAAGCATTGCCAAGCTCCTCTTGGCTGTTTCTCACCTTGTGAAGAAAAGTAAACACAAAGCAGCAACCTGCTTGTGCTCTAAGTTGAACTGGCCAAAGTTTTGATCCTCAATTTGCTTAATATCAGTGTTAAAAAGTTATGTGGTTTGGTTTACAAGTCATTTAAGTGTCACAGTTTTGTTTGGAAAGTTTAAAAAAATAAAAAAAAAAAAATAAAAAAGAAGTAAAAAGGGGGTTGTAAGACTCGAACCCTGGTCTCCACACTCACACACATAACACTTAACCAATGCGCCCTGGGGACTTTGACTGAGAGTTTTGTTTTCATAAGATACTTAACCCGTTTTTCCTTTTGGCTTAAATAAATAAGCCGTGGCTTATTTATCATATTTCCAGCTTATTTGCTTTTCATTCTTGCTTATTTCATTTTTCCTAGAATCTTATTAAGTTTATAGATTTTTCTAGCTACTTTTTATATTTTTCCCATCATTAGTTTATTTATTAGAATTTATTTAATAGACGTTTTTTATTAATTCAATAAAAAATACCAAAAAGATTTTAAATTTTTAGGAAAAATAGTTTTTAGCTTTTTAAATATATTTTTGAGGTTTACATCTTATTTTGGTTTTATAAACTTTAATTTTTAATTTTATTTTAAGTTTAATTAGGTTTTAATCATTTTTAATCATTTTTTAGAGTTTTAAAAATAGTTTTAATAGGTTTTAATTTTTAGAAAATTACTTTTTAGTCTTCTAATAATATAAGTTAAGTGATTATTCAATAAAATCATATTTTAGACATTTTAATTAGTTATATTTAATTTTAGGGCTTTAATTAGCATTTAAAATTAAATATTTAATTAATAAAAGGTTTTAAAAATATCTTTGTTGGATTTTTGTCTTTATTTATATTATTTTAGACTTGTGTTTAGTCTTTTTAATTATTGATTTTGTTTTTGGTAGTATAATAATTTTTAATTTGAGTAGTTTTTCACGGTTTTACGTCTTTTTCGTCGTAGTTTAATTTTAACGTAACCGTCTTTCATCCTCTCATCCCCATTCTTCTCAATATTAATCTCAAATAACTACAAATTAATTCACGACACATGTACCTCCTTGGGAAATGAACTCTTTCTCTCATTTTATTTGATTGTGGGTCATTTGTGCACGGTTTTCCTAAACCGTCGTACTTAATACTTACCGCTCATATTTAGTTGCTTGTTTTTCCTAAAGCAAGTTATCTAAATTTACCACAATCATTTTGGCGCCGCTGCCGGGGAGGTGTGTTGTGTTTTAATTTGGAAACTTTTGTTTTTGATATTATCCATAAATAGTATTTGTGTTAAGTGGAACTCCCTTAACACGTATTATCGGTTTTCTTGGTTTTTCTTGTAGAAATATTATTAATATATTGTATTAAGTATCACAACCAAAATACAATATCTCCAAAAGTGTGAAAACACAACCTTAATTGGGATTTGATCTCCTAATTATTGTATTCGAATCTCAAACAAAAAGAAAAGGCAAAAATAGATAAATACTTTCGTGAAGCTCGATTTTGAAAAATACGAACTATAAGGTGGGTATAAGGCGGGTATTATAAAATATACCCTAAGGAAAAAGGCTCTTAAGTGCTTCGCGCCGCCTCGTTTCCCCGCTTGCTTGTGAGTATTTTAAGATTGAAGGCTAATCGAGGGTTTTGCCGCCCAAAGTATTATTACGTATACTATATTTGCTTGGTTTTCTTTGTGATTAAACCCTCGTGAACAATTTGGTTTTCACCAAAGTTCTAAAGTCATTCGAAGGCGTTCACTCCACGTGATCGTTTTCATTCCTTTGAGGCTTCTTTAATCAAGAGTTTGATTCGAGGAGAGATTTTGTAGATTGTTGTCTACGAAGATACACCAAAATCCAAAAAAATTAAATATCATCAAAAACACAAAAAAATTGAAAATCCACAAAACAACCAAAAAGAATCTTCTTTGCTCACCTCCCATTCTTCGTGAAGTTTATGATCACTCGTAATCAAGCTAAACGAGCTCGTAAACGTCTTCAAAAGCAAGCAAATCAAGGATCGTTGATTGTTGAAGAACCTCCAATTGTTGAACCTATTATAGAACAAGAAGTCGTAATGCCTAATCGTACTATGATGGAGTTGCTACAAGCACCCACCGAGGGTTTTGGAGAGGCCATTGTTATTCCCGCCATCCTTGCGGAGAATTTCGAAATTAAGACGGGTTTAATGTCGATGCTACAAGCAAACAAATTTCGAGGTCACGAGAAAGACAACCCGCATTACCACATTAGGAATTTCAACCGTCTCACCGCCACTAGCAAATTCAAAGATGTTCCACATGACGCCATTAAGATGATGTTGTTTCCATATTCGTTGGATGGACCCGCAAAAATTTGGCTCGAGAAAGAACCGCCAAATTCGATTTTAACATGGGCCGATCTCGTTTCTAAGTTTGTGAACAAGTTTTTTCCACCATCTAAAACAACACACTTAAAAAATGAGATTTCACGATTTGTGCAACGTAACAATGAAAGTTTTTCAATGGCATGGGAACGATTTAAAGAGATGTTACATGAATGTCCTCACCATGATTTTTCGGAATTGCATCAAATTGATACCTTTTATAATGGGCTTAATGATCATGAACGAGATTATTTGAATGCCGCCGCGGGTGGTAATTTTTTGTGCAAGACGACAAATGAGGCTTTACAAATCATTGAAAATCGATCTAAGGTTTATAGCCCTCGTAACACACCGAGTGTTGCCAATATGGGTTCGTCATCTTCGTCACAATCGTCTCGTAGCATTAACGCCTTACATGATGAAGCTAATGAGGAAAATCGGTTTTTTGATAGATTTGCTAATCTAATGTCCCATTGGAAGGCTCAAGAAGCTTCCAATTCCGCTTCGGTTAAAGCGGTTGCTAAGAGTTGTTTATCTTGTGGGGGAGCTCATGATCTTTCCGAGTGCATTACCGCGGATGGTAACACTTCGAGTGCTTATGTAGCAACGGGAACTTACAACCAAAACGGCCAAGGTTCCCGCCAAAATCAAGCTCCACCAAATCAAAATGTTAATAATTATCGAAACAACAATCAAGGTAATTACCAAGGCAACACACGCAATTACAACAAAGGGAATTATCAAAGTGGGAATGGACAAATCTCTAATCAAAACCAAAACTGTGATTTTCAAAACACTACACAAGGTTTTCAAAATGCTCACACGAAAAATTTGCAAGGAGAATTTTTAGATTATGCAAAAGCAAATGATGCTAAATTTGATAATATGCAACGTGAGATGATTAGCTTAAGGTCCGAATTGAAAAACGAGCTTAAAAATGAACTTGCTAATGAACTTAAAACTCATGCAAACAAAATGGAAGGAAATGTCCAACGTCTTCAACAAAACCAACAAAAGATGGAATTAGGACAACATGAGATTAAGCAAGAGTTATTGAAAGCGGATGCTAGGCAATCAAAATTTGAGGACCGAATGGCTAAAATGTTTGAAGCTATCATGTGTAAACCCTCTTCTTCGGGTGGTCTTCCTAGTGATACCATTGCAAACCCGAAGGGAGAAATGAAGGTTATTACTACACGAAGTGGTAAAACTTTCAAGGAACCAATCTCTCGTCCAAGTACTTCTACGGAGAAGGAAATCGAGAAAGAACCCGAGGTGATGGTCGAAAAGGAGCACATTACAATCCCACGAAGTACCGCTCAAACCACACCTACGGTTACACCAATACCAATTATGGAACCCGAGTTTCCAAGGCCATTGCCTAATGACCAACCCACACCACCTTTACCCTACCCTTCGAGACGAAACAAAGAGAAAATGCAAGAACGTAACAAACAACAAATCGAGCTTTTTATAAAAATGTTTCAACAAGTGCATTTTGATGTGAGTTTAGCCGACGCGTTGTTATATATGCCTCGTTTCGCTTCCACTTTTAAAAGTATGATGAGCGATAAAGAAAAGCTTTTAAAGCTTGTTAATTGTTCTTCGGTTTATCTTAACCGCATACCGGAAAAAGTTGGTGATCCCGGAAAGTTTCTCATTCCTTGTGACATACAAGATATGAAAGAATGCCTCGCCTTGGCCGATCTTGGTGCGAGCATTAATTTGATGCCATT
The DNA here is from genome assembly GCA_025667525.1 of Glebionis coronaria. Taxonomy (NCBI): domain Eukaryota; kingdom Viridiplantae; phylum Streptophyta; class Magnoliopsida; order Asterales; family Asteraceae; genus Glebionis; species Glebionis coronaria. The sequence continues at coordinate 454,141,955 of CM046879.1, forward strand.
TTCCATTTGGAAATCGCTTTCGCTTCCGGCTCTTATTCCTTCGAACATGTCCATCGAGATGGCCGATCATTCTACGATTATGGCATGTGGAATAGCCGAAGATGTTTTCGTAAAAGTGGGGAAGTTCTACTATCCCGTTGATTTTATAGTAGTCGACATCCCCGCGGATCCTCAAGTTCCTCTAATTTTAGGTCGTTCATTTTTAGACACTTCGAGATCGCTTATCGATGTTCATGCGAGAACTATCACTTTGAGATTCAACGAAGAGGAACTTGTTATAAACGCTACTCAAAACTCGAAACCTTCTCATGTTTATGCAATCGCTACCATCAATCACATTGACATCGTTGATGTGGTTTGCGATGAGTTTTCACAAGAAGTGTTAGGTTTTTCCGATAGCTCGTCAAGTGGCAATCCCACTATTTTGGATCCGATTCTTGCTAATTCCACACCAAATCTCACTCCATTCCAAGGAGGCGATTTCACTTCAAATGAAATCGACAATGAAGATGAGGTGTTGATTAGTGATGATACTTCTATTCCACCATTTCTTTCGCCGATGGAAGTTATGAGTGTTGAACCAAAATCTTCAATCGAGGAACCGCCTATCCTTGAATTGAAAGATCTTCCTTCTCACCTTGAATATGCATTCTTGGAAGGTGATGACAAGTTTCCGGTTATTATTGCAAAAGATCTTGCTAATGATGAAAAAACCGAGCTCTTGAAAGTTCTTAAGGATCACAAAGGGGAAATTGCGTGGAAAATTTCCGACATTAAGGGTATTGACCCAAAATTTTGTACTCACAAAATTTTAATGGAGGAGGACTACAAACCCGCAATTCAAAGTCAAAGAAGGGTGAATCCTAAAATTCACGATGTCATAAAAAAGGAGGTCCTTAAACTCCTCGACGCGGGAATGATTTATCCTATATCCGATAGCCCATGGGTGAGCCCGATCCATTGTGTCCCTAAAAAGGGAGGAATGACCGTTGTGCCTAATGAAAACAACGAGTTAATTCCCACTCGTGTTGTGACCGGTTGGAGGGTGTGTATTGACTACCGAAAGTTAAATGACGCCACTCGTAAAGACCACTTTCCTTTGCCCTTCATGGATCAAATGTTGGAGCGACTTGCGGGAAATGAATTCTATTGCTTTTTAGATGGTTTTTCCGGTTACTTTCAAATCCCTATCGACCCTCGTGATCAAGAGAAGACTACGTTCACGTGTCCTTATGGAACGTTCGCTTATCGTAGGATGCCTTTCGGACTTTGTAATGCACCCGGTACGTTTCAACGGTGTATGATGGCGATTTTTCACGATATGATCGAGAAGTCGATGGAAGTGTTTATGGATGACTTCTCGGTGTTTGGTAATTCGTTCACGTCATGTTTATCTAATCTCGAACAAATGTTAAAACGTTGTGAAGAAACCAATCTTGTGCTTAATTGGGAAAAATGTCATTTCATGTGTAAACAAGGAATCGTCTTAGGACATAAGGTGTCGAAGGCGGGGATTGAGGTCGATAAAGCTAAGGTAGACGTCATCGCCAAGTTACCTCATCCCAAAACCGTTAAGGGAGTTCGTAGTTTCCTAGGCCACGCGGGCTTTTATCGTCGTTTCATCAAGGACTTTTCGAAGATTTCTCGTCCTATGACACACCTTCTCGAGAAGGATGCTCCTTTTAACTTTAATGAGGATTGTGTTAAGGCTTTCGAGACTCTAAAAAGGAAACTTACCGAAGCTCCCATTCTTGTTGCTCCTAATTGGGAATTACCCTTTGAAATCATGTGCGATGCAAGTGATTATGCTATAGGGGCCGTCTTAGGGCAACGTTATGACAAGCATTTTCGTCCTATCCACTATGCTAGTAAGACGATGACCGAGGCTCAATTAAAGTACACCACAACGGAAAAGGAATTCCTTGCCGTGGTCTATGTTTTTGAGAAATTCCGACCTTATCTCGTCTTGACTAAAAGCATTGTGTATACCGACCATTCGGCTATCAAGTATCTCTTAGCTAAGCAAGATGCTAAGCCGAGATTGCTTCGTTGGATGCTCCTCCTCCAAGAATTTGATGTCACCGTGCTTGACAAAAAAGGAGCCGAGAATCTAGCGGCCGATCATCTCTCTCGTCTAGAAGATCCTCACAAAGATGTTTTCGAGAACAAGGAAATTACCGAAACATTTCCTCTTGAGACTCTCGGTGTAGTGAATTCTAAAGACACCACCCCATGGTTTGCCGACATTGCAAATTACCATGCGGGCAATTTCATAATCAAGGGTATGACGACACAACAAAAACGAAAGTTCTTTCGTGACGTCAAGTTCTATTTTTGGGACGACCCTTATCTCTTTCGGATTTGTGCGGATCAACTCGTTCGACGTTGTGTGTTTGGTGCCGAAGCTTCTAATATCCTTAGAGCTTGTCACGAGGGACCCACGGGTGGTCACCACGGTGCTAATCTCACGGCTAAGAAAGTGTTCGATGCCGGTTTCTTTTGGCCTTCTATCTATCGTGATGCACACGCACTTGTGAAGTCGTGTGATTCGTGCCAACGTCAAGGAAAATCGTCTCAACGTGATGAAATGCCGCAAAATATAATTCAAGTGTGTGAGATTTTCGACATATGGGGAATAGACTTTATGGGGCCGTTCCCATCGTCTCATGGCAACAAATATATCCTCGTCGCGGTGGACTACCTTTCTAAGTGGGTGGAAGCTAAGGCTTTGCCTACTAATGATGCTCGTGTGGTAGTGAAGTTTTTGAAGCAACTATTCTCTCGGTTCGGAACCCCTCGTGCTATTATAAGCGATCGTGGAACCCATTTTTGTAATGACCAATTCGAAAAGGTTCTAAAGAAATATGGGGTTACACATCGTCTTTCTACGGCTTATCACCCGCAAACGAGTGGGCAAGTCGAGGTTTCGAACCGAGCTTTGAAGAGGATTTTAGAAAGGTCGATTGGAGAGAACCGTGCTTCATGGTCCGACAAACTCGATGACGCTTTATGGGCCTTTAGGACCGCTTATAAGACACCTATCGGTTGCACTCCTTATAAGTTAGTCTATGGGAAGAATTGTCATTTGCCCATTGAATTGGAGCATAAGGCATATTGGGCCCTTAAGCATGCTAATTTTGACTTGAAGACCGCGGGAGATCACCGGAAAATACAATTGAATGAATTGGATGAATTAAGGGATAACGCTTATGAAAATTCATTAATTTTTAAAGAAAAGACTAAAAAGTTTCATGATTCAAAGATTAAAAACCGTGTTTTTAACGTTGGTGATCAAGTGTTGCTTTTTAACTCACGTCTTAAGATATTTTCCGGGAAATTGAAATCTCGTTGGTCGGGGCCGTTCACCATTACACAAGTGTTTCCATATGGGACCATTGAGCTAGCTCAAGATGATGGACCCAATTTCAAGGTGAATGGACATAGGCTTAAGCACTACTTTGGTGGGGAAATTCCTTCAATGGTTGCCCCCGACCAAGACACTTTCCCCAATGATAATTAACATTTAGGGGATCGAGTCGAGCTCATGACTCGGTAATCAAAAACGAGGTGCCTCGTGGGGGAGATCCCATGCTTATCTTTTATTCACTAATAAGGGGACTTGTACCCTTCCAACTCGTTGTCTCGTGGTTGTTTGTGATTGTGTTATCTAGATCATCATCATCATCTACGATTGAAGACTCTCGTGTTCGTTTACGTGAGCCTCCATCGTTCGTTTGAAGAAGTTTTTCACGAATCCATGACATATCCTTTATTGTTCTAACAATTATCTTTTAGCATAATTAATAAACGGCTTTAGATATATTGTTGATCACCCTTTCCATGCTAGATCCTAAGCATTCGACTCTTCGTCTCTAGTATGGGGGTGCTCTACCTTTAGACTCGAAACATTGAGGACAATGTTTACTTTTAGTATGGGGGGGTGAATAGGTACTTGCTTTGCTACGCCCTCACGTTTTCCAACTTTCAATGTTTTGTTTTGATAATAAGGCTAAAAATGGCCAAATTTTAAAATTTTTCTTAGTTTTCATAAGTGTTTTTAAGACACGAATGTATATTTTCCGATGGGTAGAATAAGAGTTAATTTTTGACTTGATGGGCATTTGGAGCCATTTACATTCCTTAACCCGCTCAATTCAAGTTTTGCTAGACTTTTATATAGGGAGCTTTAAAACGCGAAAGTCTTAATTCATTCGGGTTAAGAACAAGAACTTTTCGCAAGTTCCTATAATTGATTCTAGAAAGTCACTTATCAAGGGAACTTTAAAACGCATTCTCTAAACTTGAAAAAGTCCAAGAAGGTGCAAGATCCTATAGGTGGCTTGAAAACCCAAAACTTTGATTTGATATAGTCTTAATGAAAGCTAATCCAAATTTGGCTTAATTTTGACTTGCATGGCTAAGTATTCACGAGTCTCTTTAATTAGAGGTCTTTATATAGTGAAGAACGAGAAATGATAGAGTTAGACAAGTGATCATGCTAAACGTAGAACATGAAAATGTTCTTTCAAAAACTCATGTTTTTAATTGTGGCTTTTTCTTCCCATAAGATCAATGCATTAGGAATAAATCATAATTGCAATAAGTAAGGTCGTACGATTTGAAAGGTTACTTAGCCTCTAGCGCAAGATCGTTTAAAAGTTGCTCGGGGTTGAATAGAGTTCATAGCCAAGGCATAACTTATTGAAGCGGGACGCGAAGATTGGCGATCATCCAAAAAGGCCCTAACAAGGCATGAGGAGCTCTATTTTTGCTAAAGATCCAAAGATGATGTGAAGTATCATTATTCCTAAATCAATATGAAGGATCGAGACACACGACGAGAAGCTATTACTCCCCTAAAGAATGGAGAAAGTCTATCCAAAAAGACCCTAACAAGGTATGAGGATAAATATATCCAAGTCCGAAAAGGAGGCGGATCGTTGTATATCAAAATCCAAAGTAAAGATTGAAGAAAAATGATGAAGTCGTGGTCCTATATGAAGAATCTCTCAAAAACGTCAAGTGAAGAAATTCCAAATATATGAAGAGAAGACCATAATTTCGAGAACGTCTTCCCAAGATTTGAAGTATGAAGTACATGCCAAATATCGGTCCGAGAAAGGTCTCAAATCGTGAAACGAGTTATGCCAAGATATGAACTTAAGGAGATACACGAGAAGCCGTTTTAAAAGATTTTGTCCTTCGGCTAACTATTGATCAAATCGTGCTACTTTGCTTTCGGACTAATAACTACTCAAATAAGTCAATATGAATCACTTGTGATCCATGACAAATAGATAAAAAATGCTAGTAACCCATTTCCTTTTATAATAACTAGGATTGCGGGGAGAAAAAGTATTACACAATTTGAACGTATGAGTAGTGTTAGCATTGTGACTTGTACCAACAATGATCTTGTTTTTGCACTTAGCATGGAATGTATGACAATCAAGGATGACGAAATTTACTCTAAGGGACATTAACTTGTTTCTATTCTTAGACCCTAAAAGTCACATTTTGGTGATGAAAATCATACATTATGTCTTTACACATTCTCGTAGTATGTTGCAAGTCTTTTACTTTTCAATAAAGGTTAATAAAATTGAACTTTGGTGATGCTTAGATACTTTATTCTAGCATTGCGTGAGGGCACGGCAATGGCTTAGTATGGGGGAGTGATGAGATGGCATTTATACATGATCTCATCGTTCTTTTCGGGCTTTTAATGCACTAAAATGTCATAAAATACCATATATATGCTTGTGTTTGTTTACTTGTGTATTTTAGGTATGGATATCGTGAAAAAGACAAAAGATCACAAGATACAAGGAAAAACGAACACGAGAAACGAAGCCGTACAAAGAACCGGGCCCTAATCATGGAATTTTCATCAAATACCCTTGAAGACTTGAAGACAAAACAAGATTGATCCTCCAAGAATGAAGAAATGACACTTAAAACCCTTGTATATTAATAATTACAAGTTTGGTCCCTTAAGTTTGTCAAAATTGCAAAAAGGTCCTTCAACTTTGAAGAAATGGCAAGAATAGTCCCTCAACAATTCAAAATTGCCAATTATGGTTCCTCAACAAGTGAAAGACACAAAGAAGACCTTTGAAGATCAACATTGTTCAAAATCAGCCCTTGCAATATTCAAAAATGGCAAAAATAAACCCTTGAAAACCCTTTTTGAAAGTTTGGTGCCAAAAATGTCAAGATGGGAAAGATATTAACAAAGCAAGTCGTGTTTTAGGGCTGGAAAACTTCATATGCCAAAAAAATCAAACCACAAGGACTGAAGTTGCACAAGTTGAAAGATTTAAACAAAATTGCGCCAAACACATGTGTTTCCCCTAAAAACGGATCAAAGGTTTCACTGTTTATCTTTTTACACGCCCAGGTTTCACCCCAACTTATACTTGGGTAAAAACCAATTAATCCCTCCCACGTGTAATTCACACCCACCAAAACCCATCCCACTCCTAAAAAACCCAATCCCACGCGTGTGTTCCAAAACCCCAATTCCCATTCCACCAATAGGAAAACGCCTTGGGCTCCAAGCACTGATACGTGTCCAATATCAACAGCTAGGATGGTTTGCTTTCTCCCAAAGCTAAAATGGACGGATAAGATCAAAAAGGACACCTCAACACTCAAAACGCGTCAAGGGCAATTTGGAGATTTTCTGCTGATTAGGGTTTATGTTTTTAGTCTTCTAGGCTCTTCTATAGAGTAGTATAAATAGAGGCTCCAGTATGTGGATGTCCCTTGTTCCAGTTTCAAGTTTTTCACTTGTAATCCCTTTTTTAGAAAATAAAAGTTGGTATTTGAATTTATCAATTGTAATTCCTTTTTGTTCTTTTAAAAAGTTGTGTGTAGTGAAGCTTGATTCTGAGTTCCATTTGTGTTTGGTGAAGTAATTTTTGATTTTCAAAAATATTTCAAAAAGGTTTTGAAAATCTGATAATCTTGGAGAAATCTGTGTTAGGATTTGGTGTTTAAAGGTTTAAATTGTTAGTGTTATAGGGATATAAAAAACGTGTTAAGAAGGAAAAGTTTTGGTAAGGTTTAAGAAAGAAAAAGAAAGAAACAGATTATTTATATTTGTTTATATTTGTGTGTTCTTCTTTTGTGTTTGATTCAAGCAGGTGTCAAGAAGCTGCTGATTTGTGTTCAGCACCAGCCCGGGCTGGTAGGGAGGAGGATTTACATCCTCTAGGGTCTTGGATGTAAGACCCTAAGGTATTCCTTTTTCCTTTGTTAAAATTTCAGAAAATTGAAGTATTGTGTGGTCTTATTTGTTAAGTGGTGGTTTGTTGTTTAAATTGCTTGATTCATGTTCTTTTGTGATTGTATGCATGATACATGATCTTTGGAACCAGTTTGAATAGGATTAGAGTGTTTTGGTTTGATAATTTTGGTTTACAAGTTTTTAAAGTAGTGTTTGGCAAAGGGTTTTAGCAGGGCAATAGTTCAGATTTATGGTTTAAAAGGGTGTTAAAAGGATTGATAAAGGTTGAATAGGGGTAATTACTAGTTAATAAGTAAGTTTAGAAGGATTTGGAGCTAGTTGGTGTGATAAAAAAGAAAAAAGCATAGCTTGTAATCTGTTATTCACTATCTGCTTGAATGTTACCAGATTTTGATGCTTGATTCTTAAGTGTTTGTTATAGTTAGAGTGATTTAAGGTTGGAGTCTCTTGTGTGCTATTCTGTGAGTTTGTGTACCAAGTTTGGAGGATTGAATGTCACTAGGTTGCTAGAAATTTGATAATAAGTACACAGTCCTAGCCATTTTACATCAGAAACTGACATTGGTCTTGGTGTGCTTTGGTGTTTGATTTTTGTGTGCAAGGTGTTTCTTTGTGCTTAGCTTGACTTCTTGTGCTCCAAAGAACACAAGAGTGCCCCATTGTTCCAAAATAAGCATCCAAATAAGCATTGCCAAGCTCCTCTTGGCTGTTTCTCACCTTGTGAAGAAAAGTAAACACAAAGCAGCAACCTGCTTGTGCTCTAAGTTGAACTGGCCAAAGTTTTGATCCTCAATTTGCTTAATATCAGTGTTAAAAAGTTATGTGGTTTGGTTTACAAGTCATTTAAGTGTCACAGTTTTGTTTGGAAAGTTTAAAAAAATAAAAAAAAAAATAAAAAAGAAGTAAAAAGGGGGTTGTAAGACTCGAACCCTGGTCTCCACACTCACACACATAACACTTAACCAATGCGCCCTGGGGACTTTGACTGAGAGTTTTGTTTTCATAAGATACTTAACCCGTTTTTCCTTTTGGCTTAAATAAATAAGCCGTGGCTTATTTATCATATTTCCAGCTTATTTGCTTTTCATTCTTGCTTATTTCATTTTTCCTAGAATCTTATTAAGTTTATAGATTTTTCTAGCTACTTTTTATATTTTTCCCATCATTAGTTTATTTATTAGAATTTATTTAATAGACGTTTTTTATTAATTCAATAAAAAATACCAAAAAGATTTTAAATTTTTAAGAAAAATAGTTTTTAGCTTTTTAAATATATTTTTGAGGTTTACATCTTATTTTGGTTTTATAAACTTTAATTTTTAATTTTATTTTAAGTTTAATTAGGTTTTAATCATTTTTAATCATTTTTTAGAGTTTTAAAAATAGTTTTAATAGGTTTTAATTTTTAGAAAATTACTTTTTAGTCTTCTAATAATATAAGTTAAGTGATTATTCAATAAAATCATATTTTAGACATTTTAATTAGTTATATTTAATTTTAGGGCTTTAATTAGCATTTAAAATTAAATATTTAATTAATAAAAGGTTTTAAAAATATCTTTGTTGGATTTTTGTCTTTATTTATATTATTTTAGACTTGTGTTTAGTCTTTTTAATTATTGATTTTGTTTTTGGTAGTATAATAATTTTTAATTTGAGTAGTTTTTCACGGTTTTACGTCTTTTTCGTCGTAGTTTAATTTTAACGTAACCGTCTTTCATCCTCTCATCCCCATTCTTCTCAATATTAATCTCAAATAACTACAAATTAATTCACGACACATATACCTCCTTGGGAAACGAACTCTTTCTCTCATTTTATTTGATTGTGGGTCATTTGTGCATGGTTTTCCTAAAGCGTCGTACTTAATACTTACCGCTCATATTTAGTTGCTTGTTTTTCCTAAAGCAAGTTATCTAAATTTACCACAATCAGTTACTCTGTAGAATTAGCTGACGGTAAAACTGTAGATGCTGACACTATCATTAGAGGTTGCACCTTAAATCTTTCCAATGACCCGTTCAACATTGACGTTATCCCTGTAAACCTTGGTAGTTTTGATATTATTATCGGCATGGACTGGTTAGCAAGATACCGCGTAGTCATTGTTTTTGACGAGAAGCTAGTCCGTATTCCATGGGGAAACGAAACTCTAATCATTCGAGGTTACGGTAACACCGACCTCGCTGACACTAGACTTAGTGTTATCTCTTGTACCAAAGCTCAGAAATATTTGTTGAGAGGATGTCCTATCTTCTTGGCCCATATTTCTCAAACGGATGAAGAAGACAAACCCGAGAAGAAGCAAATCAAGGACGTACCCATTGTCCGAGATTTTCCAGAAGTCTTTCCTGATGAGTTGCCAGGCTTACCACCGGCTCGACAAGTGGAATTTCAAATTGATTTGGTTCCCGGAGCAGCACCTGTAGCTAAAGCTCCATACCGGTTGGCACCATCAGAGATGAAGGAATTAGCTGAACAACTTCAAGAACTGTCTGACAAAGGATTCATACGACCCAGTTCTTAACCATGGGGAGCTCCTGTGTTATTTGTCAAAAAGAAAGATGGTTCTTTTCGAATGTGCATCAATTACAGAGAGCTGAATAAGTTAACTGTGAAGAATCGTTATCCGCTTCCTCGCATTGACGACCTATTTGACCAACTACAAGGGTCAAGTGTGTATTCCAAGATTGACTTGAGATCTGGATACCACCAGCTACGAGTCAGGGAGGAAGATATACCAAAGACAGCTTTTAGAACCTGTTACGGCCATTACGAATTCCAGGTTATGCCATTTGGGTTGACCAATGCACCAGCTATTTTCATGGACCTTATGAACCGTGTGTGCAGACCCTACCTGGATAAATTTGTGATAGTCTTCGTCGACGACATACTCATTTATTCCAAGAACGAACAAGAACATGGGGAACATCTTGCACAAGTACTAAAGGTGCTCAATGAGGAGCAGCTCTATGCCAAATTCTCTAAATGTGAATTTTGGATTCCTAGAGTGCAATTCCTTGGACATGTCATCGATTGTGACGGTATTCATGTGGATCCAGCAAAAGGTCGAATCTGTCAAGGATTGGGTATCTCCTAAATCACCAACGGAGATCCGCCAATTTCTAGGCCTTGCCGGATACTATCGTAGATTCATTGAAGATTTTTCCAAGATAGCCAAACCGATGACCAAGCTCACACAGAAGGGAATAAAGTTCGAATGGGGAGAGAAGGAAGAATTAACTTTCCAACTGATCAAGCAGAAGTTATGCAGTGCACCTATACTGGCCTTGCCTGAAGGCAACGATGATTTCATTGTATACTGTGATGCCTCACACAAAGGCTTAGGAGCCGTATTGATGCAGAGGATGAAAGTGATTGCCTACGCTTCAAAGCAATTGAAGAAGCATGAGAAGAATTACACCACTCACGATCTAGAACTTGGATCCGTAGTTTTTGCTCTCAAAATCTGGAGACATTACCTATACGGAACAAAGTGCACAGTGCATACTGACCACAAAAGTTTGCAACACATATTGGATCAGAAGGAGTTGAACATGAGACAACGCCGTTGGATTGAGTTACTGAGTGACTACGACTGCGAGATCAAATACCACCCGGGAAAAGCAAACGTGGTTGCTGATTCTTTAAGTCGTAAGGAAACAGACCCTCCTATGAGAGTTCGGGCATTGGTGATGACAATCAGTTTGGATTTACCCAAACAAATTTTAGAAGCTCAGACTCAAGCCCAATTTCCTGAAAACCTCGTGAAGGAAGATGTCGGGGGAATGCTCAGAACTGATCTTAGCAAATAAAAGTTAGAACCTAGAGCAGACGGAACCCTATGCCTTCACGGACGAAGTTGGTTACCATGTTATGGAGATTTGAGGAACTTGATCATGCACGAATCTCATAAGTCTAAATATTCTATACATCCTGGATCTGAAAAGATGTATCAGGATATGAAGAAGTTATATTGGTGGCCGAATATGAAAGCCAACATTGCCACCTACGTTCATCGGGTTTACTTGTACAACCCAAGATACCGGAATGGAAGTGGGAAAACATCACTATGGACTTTGTTACCAAACTCCCAAAGTCATCTCACGGTTACGATACTATCTGGGTAATCGTCGATCGACTCACCAAGTCCGCTCATTTCCTGCCGATTAGGGAGAATGATCCCCTTGCCAAACTAGCAAAGACGTACCTAAAGGAGATTGTGACCAAACATGGAATACCAGTGTCGATAATCTGTGATCGAGATGGTAGGTTCACGTCAAACTTTTGGAAGGCTTTTCAACGAGCCTTAGGTACCAATTTGGATATGAGCACTGCTTATCATCCACAGACTGATGGTCAAAGTGAACGAACCATCCAGACTCTAGAGGACATGCTACGAGCAAGTGTGATTGATTTTGGAAATGGATGGGTTGACCATATTCCTTTAGTGGAATTCTCCTACAACAACAGTTATCATGCCAGCATTAAGGCTGCCCCTTTTGAAGCAATGTACGGTCGCAAATGCCGTTCGCCTGTGTGCTGGGCGGAAGTAGGTGAATTTCAGCTCACTGGACCCGAGTTAATCCAGGAGACTACTGACAAGATCGTCCTCATCAGACAGAGAATTCAAGCTGCTCGCGATTGACAAAAGAGCTACGCGGACCTGAAACGCAAACCTATGCAATTTGAAGTAGGTGACCGTGTTATGCTCAAGGTATCACCTTGGAAGGGTGTTGTACGTTTTGGCAAACGTGGGAAACTGAATCCACGTTATGTTGGCCCTTTCAAAGTAATAGCCAGGATCGGGGAAGTAGCGTATCGTTTAGAGTTGCCCCAGCAACTGAGTCGGGTACACTCTACCTTTCATGTTTCTAACCTAAAGAAGTGCTATGCTGAAGAACCACTGGCTATGCCATTGGAAGGAGTTCAAATTGACGACAAACTCCAATTTGTAGAAGAAACAGTGGAAATCATGGAGAGGATAGTTAAGAAGTTGAAACGCAGTCACATCCCGTTGGTCAAAGTACGTTGGAACTCTAGGAGAGGCCCTGAGTTCACTTGGGAACGAGAAGACTCGTTCAAGACCAAGTATCCACACTTGTTCACCTGACCAATGGCTTCATCTTAAGCTTTGAGGACAAAGCTAAAATAACGGGATGATGCTGTAAAACCTCTGTTTTTACCCTCATTGACTCTGTCAACTGTAGTACTATTTATATTTGGAATTTATATAATTTCACTTTTATATGACTTATTAATTATCATATACCTATTTTCATACTACCTTTCATATTTATTTTAAATATATATGAACCTTTAGTCATTTATTGACTACCTTGGCAATTGACTGGCCACTTGATTGAATAATATATGAACCTTTAGTCATTTATTGACTACCTTGGCAATTGACTGGCCACTTGATTGAATAATATATGAACCTTTAGTCATTATTGACTACCTTGGCAATTAACTGGCCACTTGATTGAATAATGACATTCATCACCTCAGTACATATTTGAGATAAAACTGTAACCTTACTTAATTTATTTTATTAAGTACTTGAATTATTTTTATATGTACATATTTACATATAATACTTAAAAGGATTAAATGCCTAAACACTTTAAAAATAATGTATATTATTTTACATTGTCACCTATTTACTTTAATAAAGTAAATTAATTTAGTAATGTATTTAATAATACACTTTCACTAAGTTATCTAAAAGCTTCAACAAAAATACCTACAACACAACAAGTACCCATAATAATATACAAAGACTATTATTATCATACAACACTTGGCAAAATTTACCCAAAACCCTTCCCATGCCTATAATATAACGTGTGTATGTATGCATGCATGCACTACCATCATTTGATTTAACTAGCTACAAGTAACCTAGTGTAATCATACACTCCACTAATACCCTATACTAATACATGCATAAGCCTTACTTTACTTACATCTAACCATGCTTTTGCTTACACAAAGCATACTTAGACACTTACACACTCAAACCTCATGCATTCTACTATGCCATGTAAGAACTTGTCCCCCCATTTGACTTATGGAAACACACAGTTGCAACTCAAAAAGGAAAGGAAAGGAGTTGCTAGTTTTGCCACATGTTGAAATCAACTAAGACATATCCCAACTAGATACATCATATCTTGGTTTGATCCTTATTACTAGGTACAAGATTCACCAAATCTTGTCTCTCTTTCTTCTTAAGCCGAAACAAACACACAACACAAAATATTTTCCAATCTCACTTCACTCTTTCTCTCTCAACTCACGGCTAAACAACACAAACCACCACTTTTAAACCTTAAAGCTTTACTACTACTCCTATACTATGTCTTCTACAACCTAAAGGTTAATCCTAAGCTCAACCTACAAGAAACCTTGATCATTGAAGCAAGAACAAGAACTCTAGAAGCCTCTTTGAAGCCCACGACATGTTTATGTTTTCCTAGACCTCCATTGTTGAAAGCTTGTCACTTGTTTCTACTCATTCTCATATCATTCCTAAACCTATCAAATCAAGTAAGTCCAAGTTAAAACCTATCTTTTCTAATACATTACCTTTATATATATTGATGTGTACATGTTTATATTTGGTAAAGATAACATTTAAACAAGTATGGAAACCTTAAAAACCTAAGTAAAACCCACGGCTAATTTTTATATATAACAAAACTTGATGTAAAAACTTGTCAACCTTGAAGAACACATCAACATGATCTTGTTTAACTTGAAAAATCATGAAAACCTAACCATGCAAATAATATTGGACGTGAGCTTTAAGCTCATATTATGATTTTGAGTGATCTTGTAATGTTTAAATATAACTAGAAACATTAGATTCATGTTATTAGGTGCCTTAAAATGTTAAGATCACTACTAGGCCTCATAAGATTAGTTTAAGCTCACTATAATACTTTTCCTAGATAAATAATCATTTTTATTAAATAAATGTTTTATAAGACTTTTAGTGTCAAAGTTATGATTTTATAAAGTTACATGTTGAAAATATAGATCTATAATTATTTTGGATTTAAATGATAGATCTAAGAAGTTTTGGACTAAAATAGTATATATATATATATATACTTTCGGGTTAAAAATGGCATAGATAATACTTTCGGACTAAAATGTAATTTTAGTAAGTAAAAGGGGTCTAAATGAATAAGTGTAGAACTTTATATTTCAAAAACATAAACCTTGATCCACTTTTTAATTAATGCCAAGAGTTCAAGGGTGTGTTTTGAACATATCCGAAACTTTATAAAGTTAAAAAGGACTAAAAAGAGATTACTAAAATATTAGGGTAAGTTGTGTAAACTTTGGAAAGCCTAGGGACTATGTTGGACACAAGCCGCGACCTAAAATAAACCTTAGGGACTAAAAGTGTCGAGTTACTAAACTTAATAAAACCCTAAGCAACCCTAGGGACTAAACCTGCCTATAGCCGAAACCCATGCAATCCCTAGGGGGAAAAAGTGTAACTTATAATAAACATTATTATTAGCCGAAACTATAGGGACCAAAACTGCCATTAAGTGAAACTATAACAAGCCCTAAAATAGGCCGCATACTATAAGGACCAAAAGTGACACTTTATGAAACTTTAAGAAACCCTAGTTACACGTGAAACTAGGGAGGGACCAAAACCGTAAATAATTGAAAGATTTTGAAACCCTAGGGGTATAAAAGTAATTTAATCTCGAGTATCTATTTATTTAAAAGGACTAAAACGTATTCTTATACAAGTATTACGAATCTTAAAATCTTATATATTTTAAATCATTATTTAACGTAAAACTTAAATAAATGTAACAATTGTTATTTTTCAAACCTATAACTTAATAAATGTAAATCTTACGTAAGCTTGGATTTTAAATAAATGTTTTACATTTATAAACCTTATTTATATATTAAATATAAATTGAAAATGGTTAACTTATAAAATAAATATATTAATTATATTTATTTTCCTATCACTTTAAATGTATATAAAACTATCCTATATGAATATTTAAAGTGTTATATAAACAACGTAAGTACAAAATATTAATTAAGTGAATTAATTAATTAAACCTTATTATTTATTTTATACCTAAAATAAATACTATTAGAACTTGTACTACGACGAACAAATTACAAGTATTGTAATTAAATACTTAAACCCGTTTAAACATGTACAGATTTATTCTGGAACTTTTATGCATTATGTTATGCATTTACTGAGACCTTATAATTATTAAGGTCGTTGATTGTATCGTGAGCATCCTTATCAGATTTATCTTCTGACTTATTGATGTACTACTGAGGTGAGTTCATGGCCCCACTTTATATATTGACAAACTTTTAAACCTTTTAATAGGGAAGAAAACATGCAACATATTTGATTTTATGGACATAGATTGAACTGTGAAACTTTTGATTACCATGCCTATTGTAGATGAACTGCATGACCCGTGCATCCGAAACTGTTAGAATTATTGAATTACCTGAATGTTATAAATAGATCTATTTGGGATTGACCGTCCCCATCTGGGTGACTCATGCTCACTGTGCCTCGGCCGGGACAACATATGTTTCACATGTCAGCACTTATTTTTGTTATGGGTGCCTTGATAATGATAAGGCGAAGGGTCCTTATCTGTTAAGGACTTAACTGTCAAGTTTCAGTTTCGGGCAATATGGAAATGTAATTACTTTTAAGTATTAATGCTTTGTGCATTACTACTTCTGGGAATATCAAATGTCCAAACTTAACTTAATTAAACCTGTGAATTCACCAACTTTATGTTGACTTTCTAAGCATGTTTTCTCAGGTAACTGAAGCAGGTAATGGTGTGCATGAAGTCAAGCATCATGATAGATTGCATTTATAGAGCTCATCTAGGGTTTTATAAATTGGGAATAAATTCAGACTTTTAAACAATGTTAAAGACTACTGTAATACTATTTGCACTTTCAATCATGTAATAAATGTAAGGATAATCTTTTATCTGTTGCTCTATATTCTGTCTGCTGTTGATCCACCCACGTGACACCCAAATATTATTTTCCGCTGCGTTGACTCAATTTGGGGGTGTCACATAAACCACCACCATACACCAAGTCTTGTGTACAACTCCTACATTTAAGTTAAACACTATGCACATCCCTTTTGTTCCCTTGGAAGACATACATGCGACGGTTTGATAATAAACAAGGACCAATGTACTCTAGCTTGCATTTAAAACATGTACTCCCATTGTACACTCACAATATCCTCATATCTAGCCATTTCTCTTTCTTGCCGTCACATACCCCCAAGCCACAACACAAACTCATACTCCAAGATATTTAGCAAGCCTTACACACTCTCCTCTTACCATATTCGGTTATCCCTCTCAAACAAAACGCCTAGATATCTCAAGCATTTACTCCAACTATTTCTTAGTCCTCTCAAGCATTTAGAGCTCCTCATTCAAGATATTTGGCATTTAAGACGAATCCAAGACCCTTCAAGTAGAACCCGACGTCTAGAATCATCAAGCCATTGTCATCACCCCATTTTTCTTGAAAACAAGTAAGTGTAAACCTCCTTTAAGCTTTTCCTTACTTATTTCATGTTTCATGCGTATACATGTTATGAAAATGGAGTTTAAGATGCATGCACGCGTTAAATTCTCATGAACAAACCCTAAAATAAGATATAAGCCCACGTATTATATGAAGTTTATGGGTGTTCTTTCCTTAAAACCTTAAAAACGTGTACATGTAAGCTTATGTAACTTATTTGAGCCCTAGTATAATCAGTTGCCTTGAAATGTGTTATAAACTTAATATAAGCCAAAACCATTAACCTTGTATAAGCTCATAAGACCTAATATAAGCCAAGGATTTAACTTATTTAAGATATGTTATTTAAGCCGTGACATGAAACCCTAAAAAGCTTATATAAGCCAAGACTTAACATTAGCTTATTTAAACCCAAAAAAAAGAAGCCGTAGCTAAGTAAGCCCATAAGTCATTAAGCATTGAATTTGATATAGGCCCTAGGATTATCACAAATAAGTTGAAACATATAAGCTAAATATAAGCCTTAAATAAGCCCATTGAATGTAAGCCTAACTTATTTTAGGAGTAAGTATAATTAATAAAAGCCCATGGTAATACTTGGCCCATTTAGTAAAACCAAAGTTACTAGTTACTTATTTAAATTACCTAGTGAAATTATATAAGCCCATTAGGCCCATGTTAAATAAGCCGAGACCCAAAATGGGCTAGTCATGCCCATTTACTAAAATGTGGTGACTTTTTGGGCCACGTTTGACAATTGGTGAAAGTTGGGTCCAAATTCATAAATTTATAAAACTTATATAATCATTTCGTGACTTTTTGTAAGTACAAGGGCCAAACGTGTAAGTTTCCAAAGTATAGGGGGGACGGTTATTCAAACCGTGGGTGGTATGAAACCACAAGGACCATAATTGCCAAAAACCTAATTTAAAATGAGCCCTACTTGTTTTTATAAACAAACCGAGACCTTGAGGGGTCATTTTTGCGATTTGGGTAAAGTTTTACAAGCCCTAATCTTATTTAATTAATATCCGAAACTTAAAGGGCTATTCCTGCCACTTTTGAAACTTAACTCAAACCGTAGAAGCTCTATAAAATATTTCCGACACTTAAAGGACTATTTGTGTCAACTTGGAAACTTGAAACAAGCCCTAACCCTTATAATATTTAATTCCGAGACTTAGGGGGTGTTTTGACATTTCCCCAAAGTTTTACAAGCCCTATGGGCGTTTTTATAAATAAACTAACTAATGAGGATTAACGGCGTAATAAACTTAACAAATGAAACCTTAAAGGGCTATTTTGTAAAGTGTCACATTTACAAGGGTTTACTAGTACTTGTTTTGAAATAATTAAAAGTATTAATAAAATATTTAATTAAATTTAGTTATTGGAATAATTAAATAAATCACTAAGTTTATTTACGAGACTTTATAAACTGACGAATCTCGGTAATTATATTTTTGAGACTTAAGAAAATAATATAATATTGCTTACGGTTTATTTAATTAAAATCCATTTATCTAAATTATTCCCCTTTACTAAGTCAACTTATATATTTCTAGACACTAAAAATATACGTTAATCACAACCCTTTATAAGTATAAACATTTAGACAATCGTTATAACATATTAATTTGTGATCATGCATTCTTTAAAATCATACATCCATCATGCATTGTTAAATCATGCATTGTCTAAGGCACTTAAAATTACCTAGGTAATTACTCGGGTTCGTGATCATATTGTGCCAGTTTGTTCAGTGACATCATCATCATCATCACATCATTACCACTAAGGTGAGTTCATGGCCCCATCTTTACTGTTTTATAACTAGGGGAGAAAACATACAAAAACTATATTTATTATAATATGCAAAACATGCACTAACAACAACAACAACTTATTGCC
Source organism: Glebionis coronaria (assembly GCA_025667525.1). Lineage (NCBI taxonomy): Eukaryota > Viridiplantae > Streptophyta > Magnoliopsida > Asterales > Asteraceae > Glebionis > Glebionis coronaria. The sequence continues at coordinate 454,160,700 of CM046879.1, forward strand.
TATTGTTTGCCCCATACCCGTGGACTGTAATAGTTAATAGTGTAGCGCGAAATGTGTGAATAGATCTATTTGGGTGTTGACAACACCCGGCCTGCGTGACTTGCTATCACGAAACGCTTAGGCCAAGCAACATGTTTACATCATTGTCGGACTGAGGGAACAACATCAGGACAGATCCAAATGGGCGTACCGAACAACTTATTTTGTCTAGCTTCTATTACAGGGCAATAGGAACTACTATAGTATGTAGCTTAGTGCTCTACTATCTTTGTGATGTTTTGGCATATTATTAACTTATTATTTAATTAAACTTGTGAATTCACCAACTTCGTGTTGACCCCCACATTTTACTTTATATGTTTTCTCAGGAAAATAAAGGAGGTTCATGCATTGGATTCTAGCATTTTAGAAGCATCATGTCTACCATTGGGCTGGGATATTTACTTCAGTTTTTAATAATAAATGTGGTTTACAAACAAGATACTAAGTGTGTACAACTGATTCATGTAATTTGTATTAAATGACTTTTATGATCATTTCTCTATATACTATGTGTTATCGATCCACCCAAGTAACACCCCAATTACCATTCCGCTGCATTTGACCAACTTGGGGGTGTTACAGAAATGGTATCATAGCGCATAGTTATAGAGAACCAGATCGATAATAAAAAAAATTAATATAATAAAAATTTTAAACTGGACTATAACTGAATTTTAAAAATCAATAAAATAAAAAGTTGATTTTTGGGGAACCCTTATAAGTTATGCATATAGTACATAGAGCATACACATTATGTGAACTAGTTTCACACTAATTTGTAACCTTTGAGTTAATAAATCACCTAAGTATCTACTTATACTTTTAACAGTCACAGTTAAAAGACATAAACCGCATCGCATTGCATTTTAAAAACATTTTGAATTGTGTAAGCTAAAAACTTGCTCAACTTTGAAATGCTATTTTCATATATCATGACGCCACCTACTATTGTGACTACCTTTGAGGAGCTCATGGCTCCTACCACCACTCCAGTATCGCCAACGTTAGTATTTGCTGGACCCGCATCCGACACGGAGTCCATAGATGACCAGCCAGACGGGGTCATCATACTCTCAGATTCACCTATTCCATCACCACCTACTGTATCCCCTACTTCACCATTGCTTGTAGTACCTGCATCTCCTCCTAGGGAGATGGATCAGGTTGTACCATCCTTACCACCATTGCCACCATCCGTAGGAAAGGGATCTGGAGCTGGGAAGCCCAGTCTTGGCGCCCTGCGGGCACAGGTGGACGCACTTGAGGCCCGCCAGGCGTAGGACATCGCTCTCATTCATGCTCTATTACAGGCGGACCAGCAGGGTCGCGCGTTACTTCAGGAGAGGTATAGATCTCTCTATTGGGCTGTGGCCAGTGAGTCACACACCACGTAGAGTTCTCTGGGTATGACCCAGGGAACTATGCATTGGTTACTGGATGAGGTTGCTTACCTCCGCTGCCGGTTAGCTACACTCGAGAGGGTCACTCATACGAGACCCAGGCTGCTATCCTCACCCAGGAGGAGACCTTTCGGACGTTCTAGCAGACCTCCGCCATCAGGGACTCACTACCGAGATAGACCACCTACGGAGAGCCGATGCTGCACGTCAGCACCAGTTGCTAGAGACTATGAGATTCTCCAGCGAGACTAGGAGGGCGATGATCCGTATGCAGGATGATCGTGCACCTACGCCACCAGCCGGACCACCTGCACCCGCAGACAGCCATACTAGTGTAGGCTAGATTTCAGTGTACATCATGACAAGCATTGAGTTGCATCTCAGCTCGCATGATTTAGATCTTTTGTACTTGTATTTCCATTTCAGCTGTATCTGTATCGTAGCACCTAACCTTAGTAGGTAGGTTATCTTTTGTAGTATTACAAACATTTGTACCACTATCTCAGATAGGATGGTTGTATCTCTGTCTTAGATCGGTTGTATTGTATTATATTGATGTTCAACAGTACTGATATATCATCCTTTACTTGTTTGTTTGAATTTATATTATTATGAAATCTTGACAGGTTATCTAATTTGTTGTGAATTCTATGCTTACCCATTTTTATGCAGCTTAATATTATAATTCTACTAACCAACTGATAAATCTCATCTTTGTGTGTGATAGAACAATGGCACAAAGAGTCACTCGACAGAACACTAACGCTTCTCCTTCAACGACCGTTTCAGAAGCACAACTCAGAGTGCTTATCGGTCAAGGCATTGCTGATGCCCTAGCCGCCAGGGAAACACACCCCAGCGGGAACCAGGGCGACAGTCAAAACTCGAATGCTAGAGATCGAGTTGCTAGAGGATGTACCTATCCCGACTTCCTGAAATGCAAGCCCAGTTACTTCAAGGGCAAGAAATGGGTAATAGGACTCATGCAATGGTTTGAAAGGACCGAGACAGTATTCCGCATTAGTGATTGCACCAGGGAGAACAAGGTGATATTTGCCACCTGTACTCTCTTGGAAGATGCTCTCACCTGGTGGAACTCCCTAGTTGCTACTCTTGGACATGATGAAGCCTGTGGGATGACCTGGAATGCATTTAAGGAAAGACTTAACACGAAATACTGTCCTCGAGGCGAAATCAAGAAGTTAGAGATTGACTTGTGGAACCTCAAATGCTTGAACCATGACATCACGACTTACAACCATAGATTTCAGGAGCTAACTTTGATGTGTACTCGGATGTTCCCTGACGTGAAGGACAAGATAGAGAAGTATGTCAGTGGACTTCTGGATTCTGTGCACAAAAGTGTACTCGCATCCCTACCCACTACAGTCGAGGGTGCCATAGAGTTTGCCAAAGAGCTGATGAACAAACGGGGACGTGATCATGTGATTAGGCAGACTGAGTACAAGAGGAAGGTTGAGGAGAACTACCGTGGTTACAATCAGGCCCAGCCACCAAAGAAGCAAAACTTGGGCCAGATCTGTAGTGCTGTTTCCTCAGCGCCACCACCATATGCAGGCAACAAGCCGAAGTGCACCAAGTGCTATTTCCGTCATTTCTCTACTGTTGAATGCCGAAGGCCCGGACAGGGCAACTCTTATGTTCCAACCATCAGGAAGAACTCCAACACCAACTACAAGCCCCGCAATGGAAACAGTCAGTACTTCCGTGGAAATGGACAACAGGGAAATCGCCAGCACACTGCCGGCAGTAACACAACCCGTAGGGAAATTCGTTGCTATGGTTGTGGAGAGATCGGGCACATCAGCCCTGATTTCCCAAAGCGAGCAGTTAGGAACGAGGGTCGAGGAGGAGCACCATCTAGAGTCTATGTGATAGGAGACGCCAAGACCCACCCAAACTCCAATGTGGTTACTGGTACGTTCCTTCTAAACAATCGCTATGTAAATATATTGTTTGATACGGGAGCAGATAGGAGTTTCATATCCACAGAATTTAGTAGCTTACTAGATATCACACCTACACCGTTAGACGACTGTTACAGAGTCGAATTAGCAGACGGTAAGATCATTGAAACTAACACTATTTTAAGAGGTTGCACCTTAAACCTTTTAAATCATCCATTCGATATCCAGTTAATGCCTGTAATTTTGGGTAGTTTCGACGTCATTATTGGTATGGACTGGTTAGCTAAATATCACGCGACCATCGTATGCGACCAAAAGCTAGTCCGTATACCGTGGGGAAGAGAAAACCTAATCGTTCGAGGAGAAGGAAACTCAGATAAAACTAACACCAGACTAAGTGTTATCTCATGCACTAAAGTCCAAAAGTACATACTAAAAGGATGCCCTATCTTTTTAGCACATATTTCAAAAACCGACAAGGAAGAGGAACCAGAGAAGAAACAAATCAAGGACGTGCCAATTGTCCGTGATTATCCTGAAGTTTTTCCAGACGACTTACCTGGTTTGCCTCCGGCTCGTCAAGTGTAATTCCAAATCGACTTGATACCAAGAGTTGCACCTGTAGCCAAAGCACCATAGCGATTAGCACCCACCGAGATGAAAGAACTCGTAGAACAACTTCAAGAACTTTCAGACAAAGGTTTTATCAGACCCAGTTCCTCACCTTGGGGAGCTCCAATACTCTTTGTCAAAAAGAAAGACGGATCTTTCCGAATGTGTATCGATTATAGAGAACTGAATAAGCTAACTGTGAAAAATCGTTACCCACTACCACGAATCGATGACTTATTTTATCAGTTACAAGGATCAAGTGTATCCTCCAAGATCGACCTACGATCTGGGTATCACCATTTGAGGGTCAGAGAGGAGGACATACCGAAACAGCTTTCAGAACTCGTTACGGTCATTATGAATTTCAAGTCATGCCATTTGGCCTGACTAACGCTCCAGCCATATTCATGGACCTCATGAACCGAGTGTGTAGACCCTATCTAGATAAGTTCGTGATTGTGTTTATCAGCGACATACTCATCTATTCCAAGAACGAGCAAGAGCACGGAGAACATCTTGCTCAAGTACTAAAAGTACTTAAGGAAGAGAAGTTGTACGCAAAATTCTCGAAGTGCGACTTCTGGATTCCTAAAGTTCAATTCCTCGGTCATGTGATTGATGACAAGGGAATTCAAGTAGATCCTGCAAAAGTCGAATCCGTGAAGGATTGGGCATCACCCACTTCACCAAAGGAGATTCGCTAATTTTTAGGCCTTGCTGGTTACTACCGTAGATTCATAGAGGGATTTTCTAAGATAACTAAATCTATGACAAACCTTACTCAAAAAGGCGTAAAATTCGATTGGGGAGAAAAAGAAGAGGCCGCATTCCAAACCATTAAGCAGAAATTGTGTAGTGCACCCATTTTAGCTTTACCAAAAGGCAACGAAGACTTCGTCGTCTACTGTGACACCTCGCACAAAGGCTTAGGAGCTCTCTTGATGCAGAGACAGAAAGTGATTGCCTATGCTTCAATGCAATTGAATAAACACGAGCAAAATTACTCTACCCATGATCTAGAGCTTGGATATGTAGTTTTTGCTTTGAAAATTTGGAGACACTACCTGTATGAAACGAAGTGCACAGTGCATACTGATCACAAGAGTTTGCAACATATCCTACACTAGAAGGAGCTAAACATGAGGCAACGTCGTTGGATAGAATTTCTCAGCGACTACGACTGCGACATCAAATACCACCCAGGTAAAGCCAACGTAGTTGCGGATGCTCTAAGTCGAAAGGGAACTGATCATCCCATGAGAGTTCGAGCCCTGGTCATGACCATTAGCTTGGACCTACCCAAGAAAATACTAGAGGCTCAACTCCAAGCACAGATACCTGAAAACATCGGAAGAGAAGACATAGTAGGAATGCTTAGGACTGACCTAAGCAAGGAGAAGCTGGAAGCTAGAGCAGATGGAATGTTATGTTTACACGGAAGAAGTTGGTTACCATGCTACGGAGACTTGAGAAACGTGATCATGCACGAATCACATAAGTCCAAGTACTCTATACATCCCGGATCTGAAAAGATGTATTAGGACGTGAAGAAGTTATATTGGTGGCCAAACATGAAAGCAGACATTGCCACATACGTGAAGAAATGTCTGACTTGTGCCAGAGTAAAGACAGAACATCAGAGGCCATCCGGTTTGTTAGTCCATCCTGAAATACCTAAATGGAAATGGGACAACATCACCATGGACTTCATTACCAAACTCCCTACTTCATCTCACGGTTACGATACAATCTGGGTAATCGTCGACCGACTCACAAAATTCGCTCACTTCCTGCCCATCAGAGAGAATGACTCACTCAACAAGTTAGCTAAGTTGTACCTAAAGGAGGTAGTGACTAGACACGGCATACCAGTCTCAATCATTTGTGATCGAGATGGTAGATTTACGTCAAACTTTTGGAGAGCCTTCCAACGAAGTTTAGGGACAAACTTAGACATGAGCACCGCATACCACCCACAGACTGACGGTCAGAGTGAACGAACAATCCAAACCCTAGAAGACATGCTGAGAGCATGTGTGATCGACTTTGGAAAAGGATGGGTCGAACATATACCATTAGTTGAATTCTCCTACAACAACAACTACCATGCCAGTATTAAAGCAACACCATTTGAGGCCCTGTATGGCCACAAGTGTAGATCACCAGTGTGTTGGGCAGAGGTGGGGGAATTTCAACTGACCGAACCCAAACTAATTCAAGAGACGACGGAGAAGATCACTCTCATCAGGCAGCGAATTCAGGCTGCCCAGGATAGACAGAAGAGCTATGCAGACAGGAAACAGAAGCATATGGAGTTTGAGGTAGATGACCGTGTTATGCTGAAGGTATCACCTTGGAAGGGCGTCGTCCGATTTGGGAAACGTGGGAAACTGAATCCACGCTATGTATGACCATTCAAGGTGATTGCCAGAATAGGTGAAGTCGCCTATCGTCTAGAGTTGCCCCAGTAGCTGAGCCGGGTACACTCTACATTCCATGTCTCAAACTTGAAGAAGTGCTACGCGGATGAGCCGCTAGCCATGCCATTGGAGGGAGTCCACTTCGATGACAAACTCCAATCATAGAAGAACCGGTGGAAGTCATGGAGAGAGTACTCAAGAAGCTAAAGCGAAGCCAAATCCCGTTAGTTAAGATACGATGGAACTCTAGGAAAGGTCCTGAGTTCACATGGGAACGTGAGGACTCATTTAGAGCCAAGTACCCACACCTGTTCACCTAAGCAGTGACATCATCTTAAGCTTTGAGGACAAAGCTAAAATAACGGGTTAATGCTGTAAAATCTGTAAATTCAGGTTTTGACTAAGTCATCATTGTATACGTCACTTTATGATATCTGAATAAATAGTACCACCTTTGCATGAGATCTCTTGAACAATCATATGCATCATACACAACATACATTGTGATTCTCATCACTTAAGCACAAGGACAGTCACACTTGGATGACTACATGTTATAAACATGCAGGACTTTAACCAATCACTCCTTTCTGAACATTTTAGTCACTTGAACGTACACTCATAAGCATTCATCACATTTGTTCATATATCCAAACTCATGATCATAATTAATACACAATTACTTAAGTGCAAATTCTTAAGCTTTAAATATATTAATGTATATATATTTCCTCACACTATAATTGACTTTACGTTACGACACCAACTACTTTATACTAAAACATTACCTTTGACCATTTTTACCTTTTTCAACTAAGTGGACATACTTTTGATGTCATAAAATCTTTTCTCATATAAAAATGACCATACTTTCACCAAGGGTCCCAAACTTAACCAAAATTTACCTAGACTTATACATACTCACCCAATATAACACCTATACTCCTAGTGACTTTACCTAGACACAAAATTAAACATAAAAATCCCATAGACTAAATTATATAGCCGAAAATATACTTACACACAACATTTAAATACCCACAAACCCTTACCATGTCCAACCTTGACTTTTAGACTTGTACAAAACTAGTTATTAAAGTGTTACACTATGGAAAACACTACCTTTCCCTTGACTAGACCCAATACCGTCGGTTTTAACCTAATACCATGAGACTATGTACAATTTTGGCAATTAAAACATGTACTAGACCATACTATACACATACCACAAGACCAAGCCACCTAGCCTACCCCTTTACACCCTTAGACGTGTGATAAACCACCACGATACACCAAGTCTTGTGTACAACTCCTACATTTAAGTTAAACACTATGCACATTCCTTTTGTTCCCTTGGAAGACATACAAGCGATGGTTTGATAATAAACAAGGACCAATGTACTCTAGCTTGCATTTAAAACATGTACTCCCATTGTACACTCTCAATATCCTCATATCTAGCCATTTCTCTTTCTTGCCGTGGCATACCCCCAAGCCACAACACAAACTCATACTCCAAGATATTTAGCAAGCCTTACACACTCTCCTCTTACCATATTCGGTTATCCCTCTCAAACAAAACGCCTAGATATCTCAAGCATTTACTCCAACTAGTTCTTAGTCCTCTAAAGCATTTAGAGCTCCTCATTCAAGATATTTGGCATTTAAGACGAATCCAAGACCCTTCAAGTAGAACCCGACGTCTAGAATCATCAAGCCATTGTTATCACCCCATTTTTCTTTAAAACAAGTAAGTGTAAACCTCCTTTAAGCTTTTCCTTACTTATTTCATGTTTCATGCATATACATGTTATGAAAATGGAGTTTAAGATGCATGCACACGTTAAAGTCTCATGAACAAACCCTAAAACAACATATAAGCCCACGACTTATATGAAGTTTATGGGTGTTCTTGCCTTAAAACCTTAAAAACGTGTACATGTAAGCTTATGTAACTTATTTGAGCCCTAGTATAATCACTTGCCTTGAAATGTGTTATAAACTTAATATAAGCCGAAACCATTAACCTTATATAAGCCTATAAGACCTAATATAAGCCAAGGATTTAACTTATTTAAGATATGTTATTTAAGCCGTGACATGAAACCCTAAAAAGCTTATATAAGCCAAGACTTAACATTAGCTTATTTAAACCCAAAAAAATAAAAAATAAGCCGTAGCTAAGTAAGCCCATAAGTCGTTAAGCATTGAATTTGATATAAGCCCTAGGATTATCACAAATAAGCCAAAACATATAAGCTAAATATAAGCCTTAAATAAGCCTATGGAATGTAAGCCTAACTTATTTTAGGAGTAAGTATAATTAATAAAAGCCCATGGTAATACTTGGCCCATTTAGTAAAACCAAAGTTACTAGTTACTTATTTAAATTACCTAGTGAAATTATATAAGCCCATTAGGCCCATGTTAAATAAGCCGAGACCCAAAATGGGCTAGTCAAGCCCATTTACTAAAATGAGGTGACTTTTTGGGCCACGTTTGACAATTGGTGAAAGTTGGGTCCAAATTCATAGATTTATAAAACTTATATAATCATTTCGTGACTTTTTGTAAGTACAAGGGCCAAACGTGTAAGTTTCCAAAGTATAGGGGGACGGTTATTCAAACCGTGGGTGGTATGAAACCACAAGGACCATAATTGCCAAAAACCTAAACTAAAATGAGCCCTACTTGTTTTTATAAACAAACCGAGACCTTTAGGGGTCATTTTTGCCATTTGGGTAAAGTTTTACAAGCCCTAATCTTATTTAATTAATATCCAAAACTTAAAGGGCTATTCCTGCCACTTTTGAAACTTAACTCAAACCCTAGAAGCTCTATAAAATATTTCCAAAACTTAAAGGACTATTTGTGTCAACTTGGAAACTTGAAACAAGCCCTAACCCTTATAATATTTAATTCCGAGACTTAGGGGGGTGTTTTGACATTTCCCCAAAGTTTTACAAGCCCTAGGGGCGTTTTTATAAATAAACTAACTAACGAGGATTAACGGCGTAATAAACTTAACGAATGATACCTTAAAGGGCTATTTTGTAAACTGTCACATTTACAAGGGTTTACTAGTACTTGTTTTAAAATAATTAAAAGTATTAATAAAATACTTAATTAAATTTAGTTATTGGAATAATTAAATAAATCACTAAGTTTATTTACGAGACTTTATAAACTGACGAATCCTGGTAATTATATTTTTGAGACTTAAGAAAATAATATAATATTGCCTTACGGTTTATTTAATTAAAATCCATTTATCTAAATTATTCCCGTTTACTAAGTCAACTTATATATTTCTAGACACTAAAAATATACATTTATCACAACCCTTTATAAGTATAAACATTTAGACAATCGTTATAACATATTAATTTGTGATCATGCATTCTTTAAAATCATACATCCATCATGCATTGTTAAATTATACATTGTCTAAGGCACTTAAAATTACTTAGGTAATTACTCCGGTTCGTGATCATATTGTGCCAGTTTCTTCAGTGACATCATCATCATCATCACATCATTACCACTAAGGTAAGTTCATCGCCCCATCTTTACTGTTTTATAACTAGGGGAGAAAACATACAAAAACTATATTTATTATAATATGCAAAACATGCACTGACAACAACAACAACTTATTGCCTATTGTTTGCCCCATACCCGTGGACTGTAATAGTTAATAGTGTAGCGCAAAATGTGTGAATAGATCTATTTTGGTGTTGACAACACCCGGCCTTCGTGACTTGCTATCACAAAACGCTTAGACCAAGCAACAGGTTTACATCATTGTCGGACTGAGGGAACAACATCGGGCCAGATCCAAATGGGCGTATCGAACTACTTATTTTGTCTAGCTTCTATTACAGGGCAATAGGAACTACTATAGTATGTATCTTAGTGCTCTACTATCTTTGTGATGTTTTGGCATATTATTAACTTATTATTTAATTAAAACTGTGAATTCACCAACTTCGTGTTGACCCCCACATTTTACTTTATATGTTTTCTTAGGAAAATAAAGTAGGTTCATGCATTGGATTCCAGCATTTTAGGAGCATCATGTCTACCATTAGGCTGGTATATTTACTTTAGTTTTTAATATTAAATGTGGTTTACAAACAAGATACTAAGTGTGTACAAATGATTCATGTAAGTTGTATTAAATGACTTTTATGATCATTGCTCTATATACTATATGCTATCGATCCACCCAAGTAACACCCCAATTACCATTCCGCTGCATTTGACCAACTTGGGGGTGTTACAGTAGTGAACTTTGGAACGATAATGTTTCACACCTTTAGTGATTCCTGGTTCATTAGCTATAGTAATGGCTCTGGTATTACCACAGTACATCGTCATAGGTTCATTATTTGTGGGAACAACACCAAGCCCAAAAATAAACTTCCTAATCCAAATTGCCTCTTTTGCAGCCTCCGAAGTGGCTATATACTCAGCCTCTATAGATGAGTTTGCATGGATGGTCTGCTTTGCGCTTTTCCAGCTTACAACACCTCCATTCAACATGAAAACATATCCCGTCTGAGACTTCTTGTCATCAGCATCCGTAAGATATCCAACATCAATGTAGCAAGCAACCCTGAGCTCTTTTTTCATATCTCCTCCATAAACAAGAAAAATGTCTTTGGTATGCCTAAGATACTTCAGAATGTTCTTAACAGCAGTCCAGTGAGAATCACCAGGATTTTGCTGAAATCGGCTTGTCATGTTCTAAGAGAACGCAACATCAGGTCTCGTACATCTAACCGCATACATGATTGATCCTATTGCCGAAGCATAAGGAACTCTCTGCATACATCACACCTCATCAGGTGTTAATGCTCCTTGAGTCCTAGATAATTTTGATTTAGTTTGCATGGGAATAAAGCCACGTTTGGATTTATCCATGTTATACTTCTTCAAAATCTTATCTATGTAAGCACTTTGACATAAACCAATTAACCGTCTAGGTCTATCACGTATGATCTTGATTCCAAGGATATACGCATCATCTCCCAAATCCTTCATGGAAAAACACCTTCCAAGGTAAGCTTTTACACTTTGCAACATTGGAATGTCTTTTCCCATCAACAATATGTCATCGGCATACAGGACAAGAAACACTACGCTACTCTCACTAGCTTTGATATATACACATGGCTCATCAGGATTTTGATTGAAACCAAATTTCTTGATTTCATCATCAAACCTCTTGTTCCATTGCCTTGATGCTTGCTTAAGTCCATAAATGGATCTTTGAAGCTTGCATACACGGTTTGGATACTTTGGATTGACAAAACCTTCAGGTTGCTTCATATAGACTTCTTCGTAAAGCAGTCCATTGAGGAAAGCGATTTTAACATCCATTTGCCAAATCTCATAGTCATAGAACGCGGCTATGGCTAAGAGAATCCATATAGCTTTAATATCCGCAACAAGAGAGAAGGTATCTTCATAATCAACCCCGAAGGTTTGAGTGAAGCCCGTCGCTACATATCGAGCTTTAAAGGTGTGTACATTGCCATCCATGTCGGTCTTCTTCTTGTAAAAACACTTGCCGCTAACGGTTCTAGCGGTAGGGGGAAGGTCAACTAAGATCCAGACATCATTGTCTTTCATGGATTGCATCTCCACATTCATAGCATCCAACCATTTTTCAGATTCAGGATCTGCTAATGCAGCCTTGTAGTTAGTGGGTTCATTATGATCCCTAACTCATGTTCCTCAGCGTCAATGTATAAACACATACGATCAGGAGCACGCCTAGTCCTCGTAGACTTTCGAATGGGAGCTATATCACTTCTAGGTTCATCAATTTCTTGATCATCCTCTCCATGATTGTTAGTGTTTTCAGAAGGATGTATATCTTCATCTTGAATTACTTTAAGATCTTTTATACTCCCACTTGCTTCTTGATTCATAAGATTGCTCTCTAGGAATTCAGCATTACGAGCAACAAAAACTTTGTTCTCGGGTGGGTAGTAGAAGGAGTAACCCATCGTTTCCTTTGGGTAACCTACAAAGATACACTTAACAGATCGGGGCTCAAGTTTGTCCGGTTTGATAAGCTTTTCACGCTTAACAAGAGCCTCACATCCCCAGACCTATACGTAAGACAACTTAGGGGCTTGCCCATACCATACTTCGTATGGAGTCTTTTCAACCTTCTTAGTTGGAACCATATTGAGTATGCGAGCAGCAGACTCAAGAGCATAATCCCAAAAAGATTTTGGAAGAGTTGTTTGAGCCATCATGGAACAAACCATATCAAGTAGGGTTCTATTTATCCTCTCAGAAACACCATTATGTTGTGATGTATATGGAGGAGTTCTTTGGGAAACTATTCCATGTTCCTTAAGATGCTCCAGAAATTCATAACTCATAAATTCACTTCTACGATCATAACGTAGTGCCTTTATGGTTTTACCGAGTTGATTTTCTACTTCCTTTTGAAACACCTTAAATGTTTCAAACACTTCATGTTTATGCTTTAGCAAGTAAACATAACCATAACGACTAAAGTCGTCAGTGAAAGTGACGAAGTAACTTGCACCTTGTCTTGACACAGTTCTAAATGGACCACATACATCGGTGTGGATTAGTCCAAGTAGATCTTTAGCCCTCTCCACTTGATGTGAATAAGGTTTACGTGTCATTTTCCAGATAAACATAAAACACACTTGTCAAAGGAATCATCATCGTTTGACTTAAGCAATCCATCAGATTGTAATTGCTTAATGCGCTTTTTGCTTATGTGGCCAAGACGACAATGCCATAGCAATGTAGAGTCCAAATTAGATTTGGACCTTTTGTTGCTTACAACATACATAGAACTATTGTTTGCATTAGAATCACACATATCAATTTCATAAATACCATTACTAGGAATAGCACTAAAATAAAACATATTATTTTTAGAAACCGAAATACTTGCATTATTCTCAAAATGATTAACAAAACCATCATCATACAAACATGAAACTGAAACAATCCCTCTAGAAATAGAAGGTACGTAATGACAATTATTTAACATAACAATTAGTCCACTAGGGAGAAATAATTGAAAAACACCAATGGCTTCAACAGTTGCACGATGACCATTGCCCACGTACAGATTCAAAGCTCCTGGCTTCAGCTTCTTACTTATCCTTAGACCATGAGTAGTATTACAGATGTGAGTACCACAACCAGTGTCATAAACCCAAGATTTGTTAGGAAAAGTAAAGAGTTCTATAGTGAAGATACCTGAAGTGCTAGGTCCTTGAGAGGACTTCTTTTTCTTCCACAACTCAGCGAGATACTCTGGACAGTTTCTCTTCTAATGACCAATGTCACCGAATTGGTGACAAATGGCATCCTTAGCAGGATTCTCTCTTCTTGATGGAGGGGGAATCTTGGTTCGGGGAGTAAAGTTTGCTACTTTCTTCCCTTTACCACGATTCTTACCGTTCGCAGCATTAGACGGTTTAGCGTTATTAGGCTTTTGGATCCTTCCTGTCCTAATAGCATTAATGGTATTAGCAGTAGCAGGTGCAACCTTCTTTGGTAACGTTTTCTCATGTAGCATTAGCATGGCATGCAATTCTGGTATTGTCTTCCCCAGGCCATGCATATTATAATCTTGCACGAACCTATCATAGTCTTTGTTCAGTGAGACTAAAATTAGGCTAACCGCAAGTTTCAATGACACGGGGTGACCCAAACGTTCCAAATTCTCTATGTAGCACTTCATCTTTAAGACATAGGAGCTCACAGATTGTCCATCCTCATGTTTACACGCGTGAAAGGCATGTGCAACATCAAGGAGTTCTTGATCAGTTTTTTCAGTGAACATGGTTTTCAATTCTTCCATCATTGACCATGCGCCATGACCCTCCAAAAGTTTCTGGAGTTCAGGGGACTTAGTCATCAGCATAAGACCAACGATTTCTCTAGACCTTTTGACCCAAGTTGGATGTAAATCCGGGTCTTGCTCTGGTCCTTCATGACCATGAGGCAGAATTTCTGGTTGATCAGCGATTGGTTGCTCAAGGTATTTAACCAAGTCATCGGTTTCGAGCGCTATCCTAAGAGCACGATACCAATCAACGAAGTTATTTTCAGTCAACTTCATCTTTTCAAGGAATGACTGAACAACCGTGTTGTTTAAGCAAGAGTTTTGATTATTCATCTACAAAATAAAAGTTCAACGATTAGTATTTTCGATAATTACATTCTCAAAGAATTAACTACCCAATTAATCATTATGAGACTAAGATCCTTGCTTACACTCCCACTTAATATTAGCGGTCCGACCGTCTAGTATCAAGTAGGGCAAGAGGTAAGCGACGAGCGTTAATTGCATTACAAGTGCAACTCTTAGATTTATGAGACGATTCATGAAGTTTATTTGTTGTAGAGTGTTTGGATGGGATGTTCTCTCATCTATTTCGAGTACCTTTGAACATCTCAAACAAACTTGTTCTACACGTAATAAAGTCATGAGTATGTTTCATCTCATCTTTATGCCTTGGGTTCCGAATCTGACCGGGAACTCGACTTTAATTCGTACCAATTTTGAAGCTACAATTATTGGCAAAGGTCTGACCAATGACAAAGATCGCCTCGGGTATGTAATTCGCCCTAGGTCTGACCAGATGATGAAAAACTACTACAAGTGCTTCTAAATTGGATGGCATAGACTTAAAAAATTCATATAGGTATCACATAAGTTTAGAAAAACAAATGTCAAAGTGTGTAAAAGAATGCATGCAATTCATTCTCTTAGCACAAGTTAAGAAAACAATTTATTAACTTTTGGTTTTAGGCGTGTTTTACCGCGGGAGAAGATTAAAGAAAGATCAAACCCTATATCCTACTCTTCATGCACCCGAAGGTGCAAGTGCTTGGGATAATTATCCCATAAGTGCCGAAACACCTATGGAACACGGGAGAAGATTAAAGATCCCTCAAACCCTAGATAGCTCGACTAGAGCACGAAGTGCAATAGCAAGTCCATCATTAGTAAAAACGCAAAACGGTGTTGTAATTTTAAGTATTGTAAACCAATTGATTTTGCAAATCACGTCGTTGAGAAGATAGTTTATAAGCCATCATTACGGTATGTAAGCCCAACTCGAGTGACAATATGATTTCGCAAAACAATTAGAATACAATATAACCAAGTTTCATAGTTCTTATGTCAATATTAAGATTTGTTCAAAAATCAAGATTTTAACAAATAACACATAGCCGATTCGCAAGGAAAATATGGTGTATTAATATGACATAGTTTTAAAGCTAGTTTCGATATAAGTAGAATCCGTTTTTATGATTCCTAGAATCTTGAATTATTACGTTTTGCAATTCATAATGGAAAACAAATACGCGCATAAAAACAGACTAGAAGGGGGTAGAAGTAGAAGACAGACTCTATATGAAAGCGATAAATCATATAAGATCCAAGTCTCGAATGAGTCTTCCCCAAATTGAGGACCAAAGACCCTCATCAAGTTTTCGAGCAAGGTACTTGATGACGTGCAAAGTATCACAAAAGTGAGATGCAAAGGTCTTTGACGGATAATAAAAAACAAAAGTAATTATTAACCGGTTCAATTTTAACCTACCCAATTTTAATAGATCTAGATCAAGATTAAAACTTTATGACAAGTATGCATGTAATTGTCATAAAAACATAAATAAAAGAGATTTTAAAGCGAAGCAAGCGTGTTTTATTCTATGTGTAACCCATGAATGCCATACGATTTGACTCGTGATGCCACTGTTGGGATTTACAAACTAGTTAAACCATTAACTACGAGTACGCAGCGGAATGGATCTAGTATAACAAACATGATTAACACATAATAAAAACAATATTAAAACCAACCTTTTAATTAATTGAATAAATCAATTAATGATCTTGATCATGAAGCTATAACGGTAAAGTAACCGTCCTCTAACGATTGCTCACACGACACGTCAAACGAACACACCACGATGCTAGTGGTAACTTCACTTTAATAGATCTTGCAACTAAAAGAACCCTAGATCCAAAACCCTAAGTGGGATTACGTAAGGATTGGTTTTGTAGATGTTACAAGACTCTTGAAAAAATTACCGGAAACCCTAATAGGGTTTATATCTAGTCGAACCACAAGGGAGAACTAAACCTAGATTATGAGATCTAGGGTTTAGTCAAAGAGCTTATGACTTTATAAGAAAACCACCAAAAAGGATTGATCTTATAAAGGTTAAACCTTTATGTGATTTTAGGTTAAAGGGAAAAATTGTTTGGTTTTGGTGTGGGAGGTGGGTCGATCGGACGCAACAAGAAAAAAGGAGAGACAAAAATTTGTGAGGGGTATGGGATTGTATTTATACACATCCTTGCACCTCCTCAAAATATTTAAGGCCTAATCCACACTTAAATTAAGTAAGTAAATAACCTAATTAGCAAACTAAAAATCCTTCTAGAACCCATAAGGGGGTATTCGGTCGCCTATGATTATAGGGGTGTTCTAGAAGCGTTTTTCATTCCAAAATTTAATAACGCACTCACGATAAATTAATAAATCCCGTTAATTAATTTAACCACCGTTAATTAAATAAAACGTGAAGTTTTTATTAAACGTTTAATTATAAATAATAAAACGTAAATAAACGTGTGTGCCCCCGATAGGCTCACGCATTTACCGATGGCTAATAGATCACATATCTCAACATCCTTATCTCTCAAAATATTGTGTTATGGATTGATTGTGATTAACATTTTGTATCAGAGCTTATAGTAGATAGGTGATTGAAGATTCGTGGTTAACTTTTTATTGATTTTGTGTGGTTTTAATAGAAAAATCCTCACGTTCCAAATTTTTTTTCGTGTTTTTTCATCTTAAAATCTTCTACATAGTTGTGGTAGGGGTTTGTGCTACTTATTTTGGTGAAAAACACGCAAAAAATTGGATCTTTTGGCTTGATTTTGGGGTAAAAACGCGAAAAAAATGATTTTGGTTGGAATCAACATTTAATTTCTGAATATTTGAAGTCATTCCGGATTTTGTGTTTATTCCGAAATTTGAAGTAATTCTGGATTTAAGGATTTTGGATTCCGGATTTGGAAGGACTCCGGAAAGGTAAGTGAATTCCGGATTGTCAGTCTATTAAGGATTTGCTAACATTCCGAAATCGAAGAGTTGTCATTCCGGATTTAGTCCTCAATTGATTTCGGAGTCAGTAATATTCCGAATTTACAAGAAGTTGAATTCCGGATTTGAAGAGTATTTTGAATTCCGGATTTGAAGGTATATTCCGCAATCATATAATTCCGTGATTGAAGTGTTGAATTCCGTATTGTAGGTTTAATTCCGGATTTTAGTCTTTGTCAAATTCTTTTTAATTCTGGAATTGAGTAATCCGGATTGAACTCATTCCGGATTTGGGTTTTGATTCCGAAATCTTACATTTTGGATTCCGGATTTGGTGAGTATTCCGAAATTATAAGTATTCTGGATTCTTCATTTCGAAATCTTGCTTGTTAGATTCCGGATTTAAGTGCTTTTATATTCCTAATTTTAGTCTTATTTAGGATTCCGGATTCTTCAGACTTTGTATTGCGGATTTGGTGACATTTTGGATTCCAGATTCAGACTTATTGCGAATTCTTTTAATATTCCGAGTTCGAGATCATTTAGAATCCAACATTCCGAATTCAGGTATTCCGAACTCAGTCTTTTGTTCGAGCAATTTCTAGACTTAGTCAATATATAAACTAGTTGCGGAACATAGTTTACCAAAAAAAATGGCGGGAAAACCATAGTAAAATTTATATTTTCCTATACCATTTTTAGGCCATTTAAGCTTCGATTTCAAATTTTGCCGATATGAAAAAAAATTCGACCAAAAATTCAAATTTTCGGACCAAAATTCAAATTTTTAGGCCATTCTAGGTTTTATTTTTCGTCCAAAATTTTCACTTTTCAAAGTTTTTCCCTACTAGTTATTGGCTATTTCTAACTCGAATTCAAGATTTGGTGATTCAAAATTTTTCGATTTACCGTTATATCGGACTGAGGAATTTATTGTCGGACTGAGAAAAAATCATAAATTTTTCGAAATTTTAACCATACCAAATCACAACATATCTACTAAAGATCCACAATCCATTCACATAATACCTTCTTCTAGATCCGACAACAATGCCAATGAATGAAGTGGATATAGAGAATATGCAAAATTCAGAAGTTGAGACTCATACTGAGTGTACCATCAGTAAACCTGCTACAAAACACAACTTGGATTCTTCAACCGAAATTGTTCATGCAATCCAATACAAGATGTCTAAAACAAAAGAGATATGCATGGAACATTTAAAGTTACTTCAGTCACACCTTCAGATTCTTTCAAGAGAAGACCTAAAAGGCAGTCGTCTTGAAATTGGATTCAAACGGGTATTCGCTCTACTATTTAGTCAAGATGTTGAGACATTCACCAGAACAATGCTACTTAATGTGGACCATCTTCAACAACAACTTGATAGAGATGATTTTCAAGAGAATGAATTCATGGAGATCTTTTTAGCTCTCAACAATCAGTTCCAGCAGTTCATTGACCCTAGTGGCTTCTCAAGCAACGATCGAGAGTTCACAAGTACATACTTTGTCAAATATACTCTCGTAGACCTTCAAATGTTGAAAGATACAATTCTTCAACATATGAGTAATATCAAGAAGTCAATTGTTGAAAGAACACGTCATCAAAGACAATATGAAAGAAGGGTGAATCAAAGACTGATGCAGACGAAAGAGTGAAACGTCGATAAGGGTCAAGCATTGGATGCTTGTTCCATTAACACAGAATGCAGTAGGACAGAATCAGAAAAGCAGCATACCAGCAACAGCTTAGGGAATGATACAAAAACTGCTGATATAGCTATCGAACCCATAGGTAACGATGAGCCAATGACTGAGGAACAATTAAATAATGATTCAAAGATTCATGCGCTTGAAATTCTGTTAGCTCAAAAAACAAAAGATTTTGAGGATGCCAAACTCGATTTTTCGAAGAAAAATAACAAATTTGAAGCTTATTTTGAAAAACTTGAAGAAGCAAATGTTGTTCTTGAATGAAAACTGGATCGTAAGATTCAAGATTCTAAAGTAGAAAAAGAACATTTTGTGAAACAAATAAATTTGTTAGAATCTAAGTTGGCTTCTCAAAATCAAAGCCCTTCGCCTGCTTCATTAAGTGAAATATCTGTGCAACCAATCGACACTGTAGATAGTAATGACGTGAATGCTGATAACGACATATTTGACAATATGAATATTAAGTTAGAACAACGTGTCGTTCAATTACTTCTACAAAATGAGCAATTAAAAGCTCAGATTCAAGAAAAGGTTTTTACACTGACAGCAGTGAAAATGAATTAAGGAAGCTAAAAGGAAATAGTGTGGATACTAAGTTAGCAAAACAGTCAGTCTTAGGAAAACCTCCTTTTCAACCATTCAGAAACCGCTTAGTTGTTAGACAACCGAACGCGTTTAAATATAAACGACCCAAAACGTCGAACCCGAGGTTTGCATCTCAAGGTGACATGAATCGCAATTTGCCAAACCCAGTCACTCCACAATCTAGACCCTCCTTAAGAAAACCCGCTTCTACAAAACCCGATCACATGAGTGCTTTTAGCAACTCTAAAATTAGCTCCAAGAACATGCCTAGGCGTAGTTCAAATGACACGGGTCATAGAAGCTATCTAGAGGATGCTAAGAAAAATACAACATCAAGAGATAGGACCAATCCTAAGCCTAGGAGAGTTGACCACACATTTGGGAATTCTAGACCCTTCTCGGATGTGCACAAAACAAACCACCCTAGGAACTCTAGTACCTTGAAGCCCCTTAATGGGAAACTGGATGGCTAGCATGAGGGTTGATATTCTCTTCGTGAGATGATTCGAACTCGGGTTGAGAGACTTGGTGCCTCGGTGGCACGCAAGATACTCCGCTGCACCAAACTGTCGTTAAAAAAAGGAACTCTAGTGCCTTCTCAGATGCTAAGCACTTTGTTTTCACGAAATGTAACAAATGCGTGTTTAATTCCATTCATGATGATTATATCACTAAAGTCCTGAACAAGGTGAATAAAAAAGCTAGAGCATCTCAAAGACGTAACCCTAAAGGAAATAGGCTTTCTCCAACTAAGTCTTCCTCTGTGCATGAGAAAACTATGACTCCTAGACCCTGTCCTAGGTGGATACCAATGGGTAGAACCTATAAAACAATTGGTCTTAGGTGGGTTCCTACTGGAAAGATATTTCCCTCTAGCACGACAAAGGTTCACGGTGAACCCCCACACGGATCTCACAAAGATATCACTAACCAAGATGCAAGCATACAAATTATTGATGTAAATGCAAGTACCGAAGTCAAGGTTCAACGGGAACACAAAGGTCCTATAGTTGTAACGCGTTCAACCAAAGACACTCTCAGAGTTTGGCTATTGAAGAAGCAGATATCTGAGACACAGGTGTCTCAGGGGATTCATAATTAAGCTTCTAGCAAAGACTTACAGTTACATGTCAGATTGTAACTCGTACTTCAAAAATAGGAAAGTTCATCCCGATTATGACTTATCCTCAAAACGAGAAATTAAATTCTCTCGGACACGAGCTTGTATTAAAACTATTTGAAAGTTTTAAGCTCGTGTACATGACTTCTAAGCGCATCACAACTTAGGACTCGGACTTCAAATAAGGAAAGTTTATCACGGACGATAAATTATCCTTCTCAACGAGAAATTAATATTTCTCGGTCATGAGAATTTCATAAAAACATTCAAGATTTTAAGTTCATGAAAAACGACTTCTAAGTAAATGTCAGCTTAGAACTCGGACTTCACCTTAAGGAAAGTTTATCATGGATGATAACTTATCCTTCACAACGGAAAATTAACTTTTCTCGGTCATGAGCTAGTCACAAAACAATCTAAGTTTTGAGCTCATGAAAAACGGACCCGAAAGAGAAGTGTACGTTTCAGTGCGCTTTCCCTAAGCAATAGAAGATAAGTCTTCTATCATGCTTATTCTAAAACCGTTGAACACAATTTTTCAAGAATTTCTCAAAAGATTTTTCTAAATCTTTCAAAATTGTGTGCTCAACACTCCTTCCTCATAATGTGGTTTTTATATCTCAAAAATGTCATATTTTATTTGGATCAACTTTTGAGGGGGAGCGTTTTAAAATCAAGCCTTTTAATGTTGTTGGGTACATCTCAGATATTGTCATCTTTTATGTATCCAACACATTCCGAAAATGATATAAAATTGTCAAATGTAATATATTATATCGGAAAATGTATCTCAACTCCGTACCTCAACATATTTTATGGGTCGATTTTCCAAAATATTGTCAAATTTTGTTTCATGACACACATATATTGTTGAGGGGGAGCAACCCGACTATAAAAGTTCCATGATTCATGCGTGCACACATCTTTCTCTCCCAACGATTTTCAAAAATTGTCATATTTTAATCAATTGTTATCTCTAATATTTAGTTTTTATATTAGAGATTGGGGAGAAAATGTAATTAAAATACAATATATCGCAACATGTGATCTTAAAGACTCAAGTGCAACTCTTTCCTTCACATGCTAAACTATTTCGTATATCGATGCATGTGTGTAGGGGGAGCTTTTTGGAAATGTAAAACATTCAAAGTGTTATAAGTTTTAATTTTTATCAAGCTCTTTGAATGGTTTTATGGTTACGATCTATACCCAAAACCTACTATCCACGACGGATCGATGGAGTCACAAGGTGGTTTAGGATAAGAAACTAAGTCCTATGATACAACCAGGACCGGGGGGGGGGGGGGATCTACCCAAGGACATTCTATAGCTAGAAATAGTTGTCCTTAGGAAAGTTGGAGTGTAATGAAGCTGAATGCGGACTAATTACTTAAGATAACACTGGAAAAATCACAACAAGGTTCTAGTGATGACGTATTGGTAAGTATTGAAGGAGTTGAATATTCTATGCAACTTAGGTAGAAACCGGGTCAATACATCTATTGAAGACAAACATCATGGACCTAGTGATGCAATGCACAACCCTTCCCCAGCCATTCGAGTTTCTCTCAAAAGAAACTAGTCTCATTGTCACGGAGATCACCACGTATCTATTGAATTTCTCACTCCGAATTAGTTAATATTGAAAAGGTGGCAGTCTGCTCTAGCCTCCGAGTACTAAAATGCACTTATCGAGTCTAGAGCAAAAAAGAGACCAGTCTATCATCTCATTAGGACACAATCAAGTCCTACGCATTATCCTTGTCATATTGCCAGAACATCTGAGTGATACGATTCACGATGAAAATGGAAATCCTGCTTGAGTCAACATCAAACAAGCTCATGGTAGGTAACTTGTGCGATTCTACACGAATCAAACTAATGACAAATGCAAAGCAACTAAGTTTGGATTCTTAATTGATTCAAACTTGATTCCAGGTTTCTTCCCAAAATCCGTATGATCTTGCCAGAACATTCAGAGTGACACTCTTTAATGTTCACAGTGACGAATGGAAATCCTTCCAGTGTCAACCTCAAACAACACAACGGTAGGTAACTCGCCAGATTCTTTATGAATCGAGCTTGTGATAAACTGGAAAGCAACAATGGTGCGATTATTTTAGAATTAAACTTGTTCCAGGAATTCCGAATTGACGACTCTAATCAGACGCATAACTTATCCTTATGATTCACTCTTTACGTTCACAGTCTGCTTTGAGACGGTCGAGTAAAGAGAACTAGCTACTACTGTCGGAAAACCCTGTCAAGGAGGTTCTTAATCGAATCTGCCCGATCACAGGTACAATATCTAATACCGTCTAACGGTCTTCACCGACCGGAGGTAAAACGTTACCGAGTTAGGATGAAATGTTGAAAGCTATTTTATCCGTGTCTATATATGTTGCAGCATATCAAGAAGGTGGCGTAGTTGTGTACTAACCGAAGTTGTCTTCACATGTTCATACTAAAAGTAAAAGTCTTCTGCAACTCTGATGGATATTTGAAGGACTAACTACAACTATATTTGTATGGGAGATTGTTAGCCTCTCAAATTTAACAAAGTATGAACATGTCGATTCAGAAGTCACAAAAGCACAAGATGGCAATAATCAAGATACCTAAGAATGTAATAGATCATCTTTGTCACAAAAGCACAAGATGAAGACTATCAATGATAAATTGAAGATCTCAAACACTCAATGTCAAATGTCAAAGGCTCAAGATAAAGATCATAAAAGCACGAAGGAACAAAATCGTTACAAATAAGATCAAGACCAAGATACAAGACCCAAGAAGGAAGATCGCCTCCACAAGAATGTATTCACTCAATCATCTTATGTATTTTAAAGATGAACGATACATTGGGGAGATTGTTAGCCCTATATTTTAAATAGTCGAACAAGAATGTAATAGGTCATCTTAGTCGTTAACGGTCTTGTATTGTAATAGGTTAGTCGGGTTAACCGGGCTTGGACCTTAAGTTAATATTGTCTAAGGTAGGGCTTTATGCCCGAGATAGGCCACGCCCGACCCACGAAACAAGCCCAAGAGCCTACCAAACTCGTGGGGTATATAAACCCTCTTCCATGTGTGGAAGAGGGTGTTGGTTACTTTCACTTTCTCTCTATAAAGAATTAACCTTCCACCACTTCTCTCTAGTTTCTCTCTCTACTCTCTTCTCTTTATTTCTCTAAATATTGTGTCATGGATTGATTGAGATTAACAATGTGTTTGATGGTTATATCTTGTATCTTTTATTCTTTTGTTACCCTAGGTTAGATTTTGTGTTGTTTATTTATGATTGCATAAAAAATATGATGTGATAGTCTTGTGTTTGTTGGTTCCTAACTTGATTGTATGCACATTAGCTCTAGAAAACAAGACTAGATCTTCAATAACTATTGATATATTTAGGAAAACGTGGGTGATAGTTGATGCCTCGCTTCGTAGATCCATGTTCTTGGTCGTGAAATCCCTTCACCGGGTCGTCAGTTGCATGGAAATCGCGTTGCTTCGATGTGGCGGATACATTTAAGTGTTTGTTAATGCGTGTATTAATAAGTAGATCTAGGGTTTGTCTATGGCTCTAAGTAAACAAGTTAATATGTAGACGATTTTAAGGATGTATGCCCGACGGGTAAGAACTAGTAAACGTCACCATACCACTATGCTAGGGACTACTTGTTTTGCATATGACTTGCAATTACTACAAACGAAAACACTTACATATTTAGTCGACAAGATGTGACGGGTAACAAACAAATTAAGAGAACATTGTAGTAAGTAGTGCATGATTGATAAACACATTTTATTTATTTGGTGAAATTATACAACATTAGTTTAGGTTTAGTTTGACTGTTAGTCAAAAACTCCTCCTTTATCCTCGATATTTTACTTACTTTTTTAAAACATAACAGTATATAAAAAAAAAATTCCCACCTCTAGACCTATTGTACGTTCTAGACTTCCAAACTATTCCCGAAAGAACGATAATAACCATGTATCCTTACGTATACTATATCTACACGATCGGGTACACTGCCCGAAAGGTTGTAAAATTCCTTGAGCAAATGTTAGGGATTCAACTGTCCCGATTTCGAGCTCATCATTAAATTTTTGACGTTCCTACCAGAGAATGAGACTAGGTGTTCTAATAGCTTGAGGTTTATTGAATCTATTTTATCTATCTTTTTTTTTTTTTTTTTTTTCTTTTAACTTTTTTTTTTTTTTTCTTTGTGTTATATTTTTTCTTTATGTTAATTATTTTTGTAAATTTTCATTGACTAATTTATTTTTCGACAACGGAAAAAGCGAATTCATCGTTACCTTCGGAGTCACTGGACTCCTTCTTGCATAGGTGGTGGTTCTTTGTGTTAATTGTTTTTTATGGGTTTCTAAAGACAATCATACAATATCTTTAGCTTAAATTTGAATGCATTGTTATTTTCAAATTATAGTTGCGAAATTCTTTTGAATTATTTGGTTTTATGACATTTCACCCTACACAATAATACAATAAACTTTATAGGATTGGATTGTTCTGTTCCCCTTAATATTATAAAAGCAGATGTTCCCAAATACTTTGCAATCTTGAGTGCTAGCACAAAGGTAGGTAAATAATCATTCTAATATTATTCCTTCGTTTTATAAAGTATTCTATGACTTTTGAACAACAAGCCAGGTAGCTAAGACTAGCTAGCTAAAGTGTTTTAAAACCTTGTTAAGTAAATATCGGTGTTCTCCTTGTTTTTGTAATTATATCAATTATGGTCGTTTGCTAATAATATAATAACAATGACTATGTTTATACCAAACAATTATGTGGTAGCTATTTTTGTCATTTGTTTACCATGCAGACGGCTATTAAGTAAAACATTATTATATGTATGGCTGATAAGTATTTTCCAATCAATAAATTTCACAAAGCCGTCTTCAAGTTATCCCGTCTTCACCTTTCTCCATTTCCATGTATAAACTATAAACTATAGTCGTTACCGCATGCATGTATCTATATCAGAAAAATAAATATAACAAACATTTTGTTACGTTTAACTAATTATGTAATCAAACCTAAACTTGTTTTGCTTTAATACGCGGTAGCCATCGTATAGTAATTAGTTGTTGGCCTAATTTATCTTCTGATAATTCACATAATGCACGGATCTTGAAAGTTTGGTTATAGAGTTACTTGTCGTAATCTTTATCGTTGTCATTCTTGAATCGCCACCACAAATGTATCTATCGTAAGAGACGTTTTCACCAAATGTAATAAAAATTTGATTAATTTGTATTAGTCACCCCTTTATTGTTAACAAATGGTATTCTTTCCTTGTAGAAGAATGCAACTTAAGTTTATCTTTTACTACTACGTAATAGTTTTAGCAAAAAGATATTGAAAAAAGAGTGTAAAAATGTTTTTTCATAATTATCTACGTTTGTGTCTAAATCATGCAAGCATCTGCCTTTTTATTTCCTGTCTTCTAGTCCCTTAGAAAACCGGCATGCTTGATATTAAAAGTAGAATTGCTTTTATGTCTGTTTTTTCTTGCTTAATGGTATCTATTAGACCAAAGTACGTATACTATTGAATATTATTCAGCTTTCTCCTCTTATAAGTAACAATGAACATACATGTACCAGCTATGTTTCTTCAGATAGTGCATTAATCAAAAGCTAATCAAATAATTTATCTAATTATTCCACTCAATCATTATCATGCATTGCAAGACATGTGAATATTAGTTGCATGTGATGCATAAAAACACCCTACAAGTGGAATTAAGAAGTTTGTTTTGGTACTTTTATCTAACACATGTGATTTTTAATCCTAGATAAAACATCATCTAGAGCTATATATAACACTTTTATCGTGGAAAGAATTGAGATAGTATTGAATGAAAAATAGGTAATAAATTGCGCCGTTATTTTTTATTGCAAAATTAATTTTATGAAAAACCAATTTGTCGATTTAGGGGTTATAATGTCATTACTCATAAATCGTTGAACTCTATTAAGTTGTTTGGCCACCTCCGATACAAGATAGCTAAAAGTATCAAATGCGAAATGAACAAAAAAATGTTGATTTTCAAGTTTTTGATATTTTTCTTTTTGCATTAGTCAACTTTCAAAGCATCCTAATCCACTATAAACTTCCAAGTAATCAACCTCACAAAAGATAAAACCTTAATCAATCTGACAAACCCTTATTTTCCTCTAAGTCATCTAAAAATCAAAGTATGAATCGGTCTGAGCTATAATTAAAATAATGTACTGTATCATATATATATTTTGATACACGTTTATTTGTGAGCTCATTATCGGTAAAATCGTAGGCTACTAAGAAACATCCATGTAAAACGGTATTTGAGGAAGTCTTTAGTTGGAATCTTAGAGAAATAATCAAATGACCTATGTATCTTAATTCACATGTGGTTGTTATAAAAATGAAACTAGATCACACATTTTAATTTTATTATTGAACCGGAATTTTGTTATTTTATGTTGGTATCCCTAATTTGCATATATACAGTATTAATTAAACATCGGATTAGTCAACTAAAGCCGGCACCAATGTAACTAAAAGTTTTACAATTCCATAGTCAAATACGTACTAATTATAAGACGACTTTTTTTAATGGTGTATATCTATATCAAAAATCATTATCACACGATACCAACTTCAATTCAAGACCCAAGGAGAAAGAAAATTTGTCCCGTAGGGTGCGTTTGGTTTGTTGAATGGAATAGAATGGAAATGACAATAAATAAGCTAATAGCCTAATATTGTAATTAAAAATGTGGTTATTTCCAAATTATATTACCCTCACGTTAATGAAAAATATTAGATTTGTATAAAAAGGTTTAGTGTTATATATCATAGGTAACCTTATATATACAGTACGTATACATTAGATTTCTTAATTACTCCAAAAAAAAACATATTAGAAAAAAGAAACATGATGATAATATAGTTAATAACATGCTCTTATTTCTATACAAGAAACAAATCCGCGTACTAAGTCAAGCTTGTTTGTTAGTCCCTTAACTTGTTTGCATACTTTTCTGACGTAAAGCACAATCTTCATTTGCTATTTATCGACAATTTGCACACATAAACACCACATCTTCACGTTTTACTTTTCATTCCCAACTAACTCCATCCCCCGTTTTCTATATATTCCACCTTTTTAAGCACACACTTTCTTCACTTATTTCTAATACCCTATCCAAAACCTTATAACATAAACGCAACTAGCATGGATCACCTTTCACAAGGAAGCATTCCTTTTTCATGGGAAAACCGGCCCGGGGTTTGTAAAGATGGCCAACAAAATCTGGCCGTAGAAAGCAGGAGTGTCGTGATACACGACAACTCCCACACAAAAGCCGAGACAAGCGTGTATCTACACCGCAACTCCTCCACCAAAGAAGGAAACACAAGCAAGACTATTTCTCATCAGGATATAGGACTCCCTCTTCCTCCATGTGCTTTTCATCAACCTTCTTTGAAAAGTAGCTCAAGAAGGACTAAAGATGATGACCCTTTTCTCATGGCTTATAAAGAATGCACCAAAAGCAGTAAAAAAGCAACCTTGACGAGGAAAAACTCACTTCTTGGATCATGTAAGTTGTCATGTAGTGTGAGGGATGATAGTATTGTTAGGGTCTCTCATGCTCCTATGTTAAACTCCGATAGAAAAAGATTCGATCGAGGGGTTTAACTTATACGTACCAAGGTTGATTCAAGATTTTATGGTCTTATTTAAGGTTGATTTGTCGAGTAATTATGTATATGTATCATATGAATATCATAAGGTAACTTGTATCGTACTATTTAGATGTGCTAAAGAACTCCGATGCAAAGAATTGGTTCCTTAATTAAGGACTAGTTGTAAAGCATATGTGGGTTTAGTGCCAATCTAAACCGGTAAAAACTAGGTCAGATCAAGCCTATCTTTTATGAGTTTGAGTTGATTTATTGTCATTGAAATGAAAAGGAATTATGACGTTATGTTTACTCATGATACCCCGTATATACACGACGCTTTTTTGCAGAACTCTCACTAACGAGGTTTTGAAGTTTGCTCAAAGTGTTTGTGCCTTTTTGGCTTTTTGTTTCAACTTCTGATTACCAAGATTACCACGATTACCACAGGAAGATATAAAAAGTATAGTATTCTTTCAAGTCATCAACAAACATATAAGTTGAATCTATTAGTCAATCAATACCTCGATAGTCCTTCCATCATCATATGCATCAACACATATTTATTTCCCTACAATACGACCTCTCGTCGGTGACGATAGACCGTGTGTAATAGGACAAAAGTGGACGCGTTCTATGCTGAGACGGACTTACATAGATGTCGAATGTGATACGGGTTACATTCCATTTTAAATTACGAAATGTAAAAAGTTTTGAAATTGTCGTTTATGTATGTGCAGTTTAAAAAAAAATCGTAAGTACTTGTATGCCTTATTGGCAAGGCAAGGGAAGACGCGTCTAAGATGGCAGAATTTGCAAAACTTAGCCATGTAGACGACTAAGTCGTGAGGTGTTTGTTTTCTACATAATTGTTTTTTATTAAATGATCTTGGTGGAATATATATGTGGGTGTTTATAAATTAAATGGCTTCATATAATCTTTTTAGTTAGCCTCTTGAATTGAAGTAGGAAGTTCTAATTCATCTCTTAATTAAGAGGCAGTAAAAACATCTCTGTGAAGTATTTTGTTAGGGAAGTTCGATACTTGTTTGATAAAGAATTAAAGAGTTTTAAGTTACTAAAGCTATGTTAGTTTTGTGTTTAAAATAATAAATGATTTTGGCTGTGTTAGGTAACAGTTTTTTAAAAAGTATTTTTATTAATTAGAATTAGCATTTAGGATAGTTGTTAAAAACTTGTTCGGTTACAAGTACAACAATGAGCATTAGCGTTTATCATAAAAATGCTATATTTTTATATGCTCTTTCGAAAAAACTTTTTTACATGAGCATTTTTAATGAAATGGAATTAGACTTAATAAATTACTTATATACCCTCATTGATACAACACATTAAATTTAAAAGAGTTTTTTTAAATATGTATATTTTCTAATGTATTTTCACACATTTAAATTACAGCTACTGCTAATCTACAAACATTTTTATAAATTAACTGCTACTACTAACTGCTACTCTTAACTGTTTACTGGTACTACTAACTATTACAGCTAACTGCTACTGCTAATTGTTGGTTTAACCAAACACACCTTTTATTAGAAAAGCCAAAAGGGAAAGGATCTTCATATTAAGTCCATTACTTAAATTATAATTTTACATATTTACCCTTCAAATTCAACAATAATCCCATGTAACTTGTTCTTGAATCAAGCCAAGTAAATTATGAAACGCCATTTTGACGAAAACGGTTTATTACTATTTACCTACCTTATCATACCTCGATCATAATTATCATCATCACAAAGTTATAAGAGCTATCCCATTAGTAGTCATACTTGTTATCATATTATTTTATTTCAAAACGTTTTATCTTTGATTACTACACTAGTTGTCAAAATGAAACTAAGTCCTTGTGAACTATCTTGGCTTACCGCTACAAACTATACTATACACAAAAGGGTATACTTGCCCGTGCTTGTGTTCTAGTCCCTCGTTTGGTTAATCCTTGTTATATAAATTTAATACTTGTAGAACACTTGTCTTTATTGATCATGACTTAAGACTATCTTGGATGAAATGATCAAGCTCAAGTGACAATAGTACATTGAATGGTACTTGACTTACATTAGTGGGTATTTAAATTTTGAAATGAAATGACAAAATTTATATAAAAGAAAACATGTAATACTTCCTTTTATAACAAGTTTATATAACAATGAATTTTCCATATATTCAAACTTTCCTTAAATAAAACATATGCCTCGGTAATTGAACACACCGGCGATTAAACCCGAGGTTACTCATTGTTTTAGAAACGTTATATAAGTTTTATAATGTACCATATGTTTTTTCCATCAGGTTTTCCTCCCACCTCTTTCGAGGACCAATGAAAAACTCACATGGAAGCTTGCTATGGTCACATTTGATTTTAGCTTCGTCTTGGAAGACACAGAAAAAGAACTCGAAGAAGTTGCTTAGCTCGAAGCTAATTATCTTTTTCTTTCTAGTGTTGGCTAACTAATTTTTTTTTAGAAATTAAATAAAACCTTGTTTTTTATAATGTTCTAAGTTAAGTAAATATCAAGTCAAAAGACAAGATATTCACTTACCGTAGTTAATCATGTTGATGAGACTGCAATTATACATGGTCTCATCGTCCAAAACGGGCTTAAAACGATGAAAATATCATTAAAAGTGCCAAATATATACTTGTGTTTGTTCAATGTGTACTTTAGGTACAAATATCGAGAAAAAGACAAAAAGATCACAAGAAACAAAGAAAAACGAACACGGGAAACGAAACCGCACAATGAACCAGACCCGATTGATGAATTTTGCAAAAGGGTCCTTGAAGTTTGAAGAAATTACAAGATTGGTCCCTCTAATTTGAAGACTTGTCATAATTATTCCTTGAAGAATCATTTTATACATGATTGGCCCTTAAAGTTTCAAGATTTGTTATAAAAAGCCCTTGAAGATTGGTCAAAAGTGCATTATGAATCCTTTTTAAAATATTATGAAAGACACAAGGACTAAATGTGACTATTACTCAAAGATTATATAAAGGGAAAAATGCCATGAAAATGTGAAGAGTTAATTTGCCAATGTTAGCAAAGTATGAGGGGCCAAAACAACACAAATCACCACAAGCCTTTTTCCCATTTTATAACCCACGTATTTTTTACAAAGTTATTAAATGGGTGCTTAACAACCCTAATTAAAATCCCCAGATCAAATCAGCTTCAAAGTAGAGGAGTTTTTAAAATTGACTTGAGGATTATGTTAATTACAGCTCACCCAACCATCCCACATGCCAGAAAACGACCCCTCATTCTCAATTGTTCCCCCACATCTCACGTTTTTGGCAAGCAGACAAAGACATGAAGACTTTTTTGATGGTCAGGATTTCATGGCGTGATGGCCACAACAAAGCAAGGGCTATGATCAAATTTCTTTCTGCAACATCACATGACTTCATAGATTGGACCAAAGACCATACTCAAATGGAGAATCAATTCCAACATCTTCAGAGATTCGTACAAGGGTAGTTTAGGGTTTATGCTTGCTAGGGTTTATGTTTTAGTAATTTCTATTCATATGTATAAATAGCTTAGACCAGTTGTGCTTTTCCTTTGTTTTAATTTTTAATTCAAAATTTTGTAAGAGACAAAATTGTTGAATATAATTGAGTTCCATGTTTTAATTTTCATTGCACTTTAATTTTACTTGCACTATTTATTTTCTGTTTATCAAAGTAAATTTCAAAATTTGGTGATATCTTTGAGAACCATTGAACTATAAGCTGTCCTATAAGCTTGTGTGACATATAAGCTTATAAGAATAAGTTTATAGGTAAATGTTACTTTCCTGTCTTTCAAATTCTTTGCAAAAGGTTTTTCAAGTTTCATTTTTAACAAGTCTTGGTTTAAAGATTTGACAAAAAGAGAAAATAAAGTTTGTTCCTGTTCCTGTTCACTGTTACTATTCACGTCTACTGTTCATCAGCTTATCCAATAAGCTGAGTGTCCAGTAGATCATTGAGAAGACTTGTTCTTTGTTTGAGGAAGTGTTGGAGTTCTATAGTAGATGTTCGAAGATTTGAAGAAGTTCAAAATTGGTGTTCTTTGGTTATGGGTATAATAAGCTGTTGTGATAAGCTAAGGTGGATTCTGGTTGATTAAGGGTAAAAAGGAGAGGTTGAGGCACTTGTTGGTTAGCGTGTTAGAGTCTCAAAGCTTGGACCCTCAGTAAGTTGTCTCCTCATTTTTTTTCTTCTTTTTTGTCATTGTCGATACCTTGCTATAGCTTATCTTGTGATTGCTTTCATGTTCTTATTTGTTTATTTATTCATTTTCTTGTTTTCTTTATTGATTAACTTAAGTATTGCACTTATATGTTTTTTTGTTTTGATTTTAATTTGATTGTCTTATTCTGGAATTTGTATTTTAGCTGTATTAGGAGTGTTTGGTTTAATTGGTTAAGGTGGTTAGGGTGACTACTATTTAGGTCTCTTTGAGCTATTCACTTTTGGTTTAGTGTCTTTGTAAAGCTTTAAGTAGTATTTTAATTGGTTGAGTGAAACAAATGATTTGTATGTCCAAAATTTCTTTCAAAACTACATAGTCATCACAGTACGGTAACTTAGGTTAGATATTTGTGTTTTGGCAAGTGAGTTTGATGCATAGCTAATTTGTAGGTGTGGTTAAGGTTGCGTTATCTGGTACTCTAAGGTTAGTAGACTTTAGGTGGTTCAATCTAGCTTGTAAAGTCACTGTGTGGACCACTGTGACCCAGAAACCTATTTGCTGTAAGTAGTAGGATGACTTGGAAATTCTTGGGTCTTTTTGGTGTTCAACAGTTGGTTATTAGCTAGGGTTAAGTTGTTGGTAAGTTTAGACTAATTGGTGTTGGGGTTTGTGAGCTTTTGGGCGAATCAAACAGCCAAGATAGCTCACTGATTGGGCCTTTATACCCAACAGAAACCCGTGCACCCCTTTTCCTGTCCAAACAAACACGCCAGCGAGCCATCGCCATTTTCTGTCAAATAAATCAGTAGGTCTTAGTCCCGTTGATTTTGTGTTTTGAAGGATGAAATTTGGTGACATGTTAGATATAGGATTAGTCCAGGAATTTATGATGTTGGCTTATAGCTTGGTTAACTTAGGATAAATTAATTCTAGTTTAAAATCAGTATTTTTAGTTTAAAATTTGAGAGTTGCTTGTCATTTAAATAGAAATCAGTAGGTGTAGTTTTTCTTATGAGACTAATGTTATCTATCATAAGAGAGAATGTACAGCTATTTGTTTTGAAACCCATTATAGCTTTTCATACCCAGTTTTATTGTTGCTATTGATTATCGCTCCCGTTTGCTCAGCTAATTCTGTGGCATTTGTGTTTTATTTGCGTGTTTAACTTTCACTTCCCAAAAGCACAAACGCTTGTGGGGGTGCCCATTGTCCAAAACAAGATACCAAAGCAAAAGTTAGAACACCAAGAAAACCAAAGTAACCAAACCAAAAAAATATAAAAGGGTGTTCACAAAAGGGTTGCAACGTTAACTGGGTTCAAATGCTGCTGTCAAAAGGCATAATGTCGTAATGTTTCTGTCAAAAACGCGTTGGATTCCATATAGTTGCTTTCGGTAAATCAACTTTTTGATTGCAGTTAGTTTGCTATCTGATTATCATTAACCTTTTAGTACCATTGTCTTTAGGTTGCTGCACTATTCTAGTAGTTGTTACTGTTAGTGTCATAATCTACTTTCAAAAAAAAGGGGATACACAAAGTAGGCTATTTCGTGTATACAGTTCAAAGTTGATAATAAAAGAAAAAGAATAAGAATGACAAACAGAGTGGTTCGAACCCCTGACCAATGCATCCCCAACAAGACGCAACTACAGACATCACAACCATTTGCTCTCTGAGTCATTGTTGTTTACCATTTCTTTTATTTTCGTTTTATACCATCTTTATTTTCTTTTTTAGTTTTTTTTTCTTTCATATATTAACCGCAGCTTATTCAGCCTTTCAGGGATTATTGGCTCGTTATTTTTATTTCCTTTCTTTTTTCCTCCGTTTTAGTAACAATGTAGTATTTTTTCTAAATAGTTTTTATATTTTTCCCTTTTATAGTTTATTTTTTAAGTTTATGTTACTTTTAAATTATTTTTAGGTATTAACAAATAGAAAAACGTTTAGAAAAAGTTTCAAAAAAATATTTTTTAGTTTTTAATTAATGTTTTTGAGATTGACAAATAGAAAAAAAATGAATTTGGACTTTTTCTTAGTTACTTTTATTTTTAGGTTTTTTATTTAACTTTAAAAATTAATATAAATT
Organism: Glebionis coronaria; assembly: GCA_025667525.1. Classification (NCBI taxonomy): domain Eukaryota; kingdom Viridiplantae; phylum Streptophyta; class Magnoliopsida; order Asterales; family Asteraceae; genus Glebionis; species Glebionis coronaria. The sequence continues at coordinate 454,195,668 of CM046879.1, forward strand.
AATTTAAACATTTTCAATTTTTTTTGTTTACGTATTTTTCTTAATTAGGATTTTTAGAACTTTTTAGTAATTTTTAATTATTTTTAGGTGAAATTTTTCGTTGGGTCGCGTTTTTACGTTCGTACGTTGAAGCGTTTCCGACCGTTTTTAGCGTAATTCGTCTCCATTTTCCTTTCTTTCTTTCTTCCCAAAAACGTAATCACTCAATTAAATAACGTCTATAATTGTTGGCTAAACACCATACCTCCTCGAGAACGAACTCGATTGTCGGTATTTACGTTTTTCACAAAACGTATTTTACTTATACTTACCCACGACTTTTGTGTTGATTACTTTTTCCATAAAGTAAATATATACAAAAATACTACATCATAAATGGCGCCGCTGCCGGGGAGGTGTGTTTAGCCATATTTATTTATCGTGTTTATTTGAGTGTTTACGTTTTATCGTAAATAGTTCTTTTGTTATTTTTCTATATTATTAGCCATAGAAATAATCGTGTTAAATTGAACTCAATTAACACAAAATCGTTTTCTCGTTTTCTTGTGCATAATATATTGTATTTACGTAGAACAATTAACACACAATAATTATCCAAAAGCGTGAAAACGCAACCTTAATTGGGATTTCATCACTCAATTATTGTATTCGAATTCAAACGAAAGTCAAAGGCAAAATAGATAAATGCTCCTAATTGGTTTAATCTCGATAAATACAAACTATAAGGTGGGTATAAGGCGGTTGTATTTCACGACCTAATGAAAAAAGGCTCTTAAGTGCTTCGCGAAGCCTCGTTTTCTCCGCTCGCTTGTGCGTATTTTGAAAGTGACGATTAATTAGGGGTTTGCCACATCAAGTATTATTAATCTATTTTTGTGAGTTTTAATTATTGAACCTCGAAACGTTTTGGCGTTCCGCCAACGTCTCAAAGTCGACGAGAGTTTTTACTTCACGTAATTACCTTCATTCTTCTTGGATTCATTAATCGAGACCTTTGATTAGTGGATAATTTTTGTAGACTAATTTCGACGTAATACACAAAAAAAATCCAAAAAAATTAAAAAACAATCAAAAATGAAAAATATTCTTCTTACCCCTTATCAAGTAATTCTTTTTCGAACCCTCTAGTGTTTAATTCTCGTAACACCATTCTCGTTTCGTCATGTCCAACTTTGGATATTATTCTTGTCCATATTGTGGAGGTCCGCCCGACGGTGGTAATTGCTTCAATTGCGAGATTTATGGAGGAAGAGAGGGGTATATATATACAACTCTCCTCAAAACACCATGGTTACGGATTTCAATCCTATGACCAAGCTCCACAACCGCCTTCGTCTTATTCGTGTGATTTTTGCGGTTTGGAGCACGATTTCGGATTTTGTTGTACGAATTATAATAACCCCGAACCGAATCCTAATTTCTATGACCAATCTTCGCAATACGCACCATCATATTCATGTGAGAATTGTGGAAACACACCTCATTATGGATTTAATTGTCAACCGATGAACTACAATACGTCTTTCGACAATCAATTCTCCGGTTTTGACCAACCACCTCCACAAAATTCTTTCGATGATGATCTCGGTGCAAGTCGCGTTGACGAGGGATTTAATGAAATTAGAATGCTTTTTCAAAAACTTATGGAGAAAAAGGAACTTTCAATCGTCGAAGTGATCGAAAAAAGCATCAAAGATATGGAAGAGGAGAAACGACGAATCAATCAAGAAATAAACAATATCTCTACCGAGCTAAGCGTTAGGAAATATCGCAGAGAAGAGATAAGTGACGAGTTTAAATGAGAGTGTGAGATTATAACTAAACAACTTTTACAAGATTACAATGGTTTAAGCATCGAAATTCGTCATAAGAAAATAGAACAAGAAAGAGAGGAGCATCTAGCTAATTGTGATCTCACGTCTCCTATTTATGATGACGACGACGATAGCGACATTTTTAATCTCAACCCATCTTGTGAAACCATTACTCTCATGCTCCCAACGAAACCCGATGCCTCTCTAAGTATGGAGAGAAGAATCTAATCACTAATCCTAGTTTTGAGATCCATATTCCAATCCAAAGTGAGCCTACGGTTGTCTTCGATGAGGAGTTAAGTGATTTTGCTCTCGATGAATTTTTCCACGAAGATTCTAACGAGGCAAATTACGATAGTGAGTGTGACACGACTTCATGTGATGATGTCTCTCCCAATGACACTTCGGGTAGAGAATCATTGACTTTTTCGAGCCCGCTTTTCGATGATGATTTTTCCACTAGTGATGACGAGTCACTACTCGATGAGAAAGTTCGTATCGACGAATTTAAAATCTACTCGAATTCCCTTTTTAAATTTGATGACGAGTTTGTTTTTGGTGACGTAAATCCTCTCTTTGATGAGACGTTCGAGGACATCGAGAGTGAGGATTCTAAGGATCCTAAACTCGATGAGCCGGATTTGCTAGTCACCCTCCCTAAGTCTCATTTGGATGAGCCTTCTCTTTTGACTTGTGATGCCTCCATTCTCGAGAGGTACACCGATGGACCGCCTTTCGGTGAGAATGAGGATTTTAATGAGGCTTTTGCCTTTGAACCGGGAGGAGTGTTTGAGACCCCCATTTCTATTGATTCTCTTTCAAATTTGCCTTCATCTCAAAGTAATCCTACCCACCCTATCGGTTCTCATGACTACACGTACTTCGAGTACGTTGTAAGGAGATTTCTTCCTTACAAAACGTATCCTCCGTCTTTGCCTTTATCATTTTCCACCAAATGTGAGGATACGATCTTCGATCCCGGTATAAAGGCTTTGCCTTTATTTACGGTTGCTTTTGGGCCTTGATTACATATAAGCCCCGCCAAAAATGACCGAACCATGATTATCCCTATATGATCACATTTATGGGGATTCGAGTCGAGCTTTTGACTCGGTTATCAAAAACAAGGTGCTTCGTGGGGGATTCTCATGCTTATCCTTGTAAATATTATTGCTTTTTAGTTAACCTAATGTGAGGGGATTTGTGCTCTTCCAACCTTTGTTCCGTGGTTGTTTGTGACTTGTGGTTTTTAGATGATCATTATCTTCACGATTGGATCCTCTCGTGTTCGTTTTATGGGAGCACTCGATCGTTTGATTTGAAGAATTTCTCAATATCCATATTATATATATCCTTTAATGTTCTAACCTTAGGTTTTTAGCACACTTCATAAACGGCTATTAATTTAATGGTTCCACCCTTTCCATGCTAGATTAAGCATTCAACTACGTCTCTAGTTGAAAGTCCCTTATCAATGCAAGAAACCCTAATCTTAACTTAATTAACACAAGGTATTACTTTTCAAACGTAATCTTATTATTGTATAATAAAGAATTACAAGTGTTATGGATAACACCGTTTGATGACAATGTGTTGTGCACACTTTGAACAACAACAAATCCTAACTTGTGAATACAGTCGTAGCTGTTTGATTCACTAAGTTATACGCACTAATGTTCTTAATATCTCAAAGTGTTAAACATTAATGCATGGATACACATCCTATTTATAGTGTTACGAGTTTGACTTAAACAGTACTTGATGTCGACTACACAAGCTTTTACAAGTTCCCACATCAGTCACATGATGTCCTTCTATTCTTGGTAGTCTTCCATTATGCTTTAAGGAACAGTTGTCAAAAACAGTTTCCTTATTCTTCATAGTCTCGAACACACAAATGGCATGTCCAAAGTGTGCTGAGAGTTATCAGGGTATTGCCACCCCTGTTAACTCTCAACCCCTCAGAGTCCCTGATACATCTTGGCTGTTATCCATCACAGCCAAGGAGTATGTCTTCAGGTAATCTTCGACTTTCCTGACAATGTCTCTGACATGGACTCCTCTGAGGTTGCTCACAGAGACTTGGATCTCTGTGAGTCTTACGAAACTTGCCTGCCTCCTAGGCACAGGCAAGGGACTATCTATCAGCCTAATTATGTTTAAATCCATGATCAGGGAATCTAATAAGTTTAGATTCCCAACAATCTCCCCCTATTTAAACATAAATAATGCTAGATCTAACTAAGTTAAGGTAAGTGAGTTTAACAGCTTCTTCTTACACATAACAGATCTAAACAAACATACCTCATGATTTTATTAAGACTTAAAGAAAATTACAAGTTCATTACATAAGTAAAATAAAAGATGAAGGTAAAAAGGGCTGAGACCATCTTCAATAGTCATCATTTTTGATTCTTTCTTCAGCTTCGGCCACGTCTAATCTGTTATCAATTTCATCCTGCAAAGTCTTTGCAAACTTCTTGGAATACTCTGTGTTGATCTTGAGACACTTCTTGTGACAGAGTAGCTGAATAGTTGAAGCTAAGCACAGCTCATTTTCCTTCTGAAAAGCATACTGGCAAGCCTTGTTCATAAATGCCATTCCTCTCTCAGGCTCTGAGTATGTCTGACCATCAACAGGGCCAACAATACCATTTGGAAGGATCAAATCCCTGTGCATACCATCCACATGAACATCTTCAGTAACAAAAGTTTCATTAACAATTTGTGAAATTCTTCTTCTTTTGTTGCCTTTCTTTGGGGGTTCTTGTTCAAAAAGCTGTGGTGGGGGATCAATCTCGAGTTTGGCTGCTGTTTCCTTGATCCAGTTAAACTTAGCCTTAAGAGTTTTAAGCAGAAGGAAATTTGCCTGTCCAGACTTTTTGGCAGCTAAGGCTTCGAGTTCAAACCATTCTGATAACCCAAGTGTCTTTAACCTGAAGTTGTCAAACACATCCATATTCCTCTGTTGGTTTTCCCTCCATAAGATCATCTGTGGGGTGTTTGTGGATTTGTGAATGGTGTATTTAAACTTGGTTATCTTGCCAGCAACATACCTGTTGTTCACGCAGGCATCATAGTCAGCTTTGACTTTCTTTAAGGCCTCAGCGCGTTTTAGTTCCATTTCCCTCAACCTTTGTTTTTGTTTTTCCCTTTCAGGTGGTGTCATCTTCCTCAGAGTAGCTTCATTTAATTCTTTGGCTGTCTTGAGCTCATTTAGTCTTTTGAATTCTTCAGCCTGTTGCTCTATTTCTTCAGGGGTTAAAGGAATCTCATCGGAAGGTGTAAAGGTTGAAAAGTGGGAAAGGTCTGTGGTGGATCCTCCTGTCTCTAGCATCGCAGCTATCTTCTTAAGTTTGGTGTCAGTATCAACCAAAACTATCTCCTTTCCTTTCTTCGAGACAGAGGACTCCACACTTATGTTTTTCAAAACATCAGCTCTATTGATGAACGCTGTCTGAGCCTGAGTTTGAATAGCTTTGGGAAGAGAGCTCACAGTGAATTTTAGTTTCTTGGCCGCTGGCTCATCATCATCCTCAGGCTTGCTGATGTTAACTAAGATCAGAGATTTAGATGAGTCAGCTCCATCTTGTGGCTCCCCCTGAGTATCATCCTCATCATCAGGTACTATAACTGGTGTGATGACTTGTAGAGGAACAGGTGTAGTTGATGGATTAGCTGATGATGAGCCTTGTTCAGCAGATGCAAGGCTGAGTGTAGTATTCTTCTCCCCCTCACGTTCATCCTTACTTCGCTGATGCTTGGATGAACGTGCCTGAAAACGTCTTGCAATCTGCTCCACAGAGGCAGCCATGGCACGTTGTCTTTTTCTTGAAGCCCTGGCAATCTTCAGCAAGAGGTTGGCATTGGCATTAGTATTAGCCTGAACACGCCTGACAATAAAGTTAGCATGGTTGTATTGCCTGTTGCGAACATCATTAAATTGCCTGTGTAGGGTGAGTTCATGTTCACGGAACATAGCAGGGACAGCTGAGTCAATAGCATCCTTGATTCGTGTTAAGAGATGACTAAGTCCCTAGGCTACACCTTTTCTTGTACCATCCTGAATTGGCTCAGTGACAGCCTCAGTCACAGCCTTCTTTATGATGCCTGGAAATGTCACAGTAAAATTGTGCATCTCTGACTTGATCACATCCAGCTTCCTTGATAAGCGCTCAATATCAGATTGATGATGTACAGGCTGAAGATTCTTGATATTGAGGCTTTGCTGAGCAAAATCATCCCCCCTTAGAATTAAGTCAAAGTTGGTCTGGGCAGGATGATCAAACATGAGGAATTCGGCTGTTGGATCATATGTTGGTCTGTGGAAGACTGTTGTTGCAGATGTAGCAGAGTTTGGAGTGTCAACAGCTTCCTTGAGAGGAGAAGTCTTGTCATCAGCTGGTGTGGACACAGCTATATCTTTAGGAGGAGAGGCAGACAGCTGGTCGTCCTCATCTTCTTCATCCTCTTCATCAAACATTCCCTCAGGGAATTCATCTTCAGGCATTTGCTCAATGTCAGAGACATAATCCTCTAATGAGAGCATTTCTTCATCATCGTTTATCACAGGCTCTTCATCATTTGGTTTGTCCTGAGTCATTGTATCAGCCTCCGTTTCTTGTTGTACCTGAGGCTCTACGACTGGCTGTACAATTTCAGCCTGCAAGTTTGTTGTAATTAGTAACAGGGAAAAATATAAGGGGAATGGTCGCCATTTCGCTGTCCCAGAGAGGCTGAGGGTGATTACTCAGCCACTCCAAAGGATAAATCCTTGGGATTCTTTTAAGTGTGAATAAAGTGTGGTTAATGATCGCCATTCGCTGCCCCTAGGAAAGCTGAGTGTGATTATTCAGCCCCCCCCAAAAGGTAAAAAACCTTTGGGACTCTTTTGATTGTGAAACATATGTTGTTTATGGATCGCCAGTCGCTGCCCCTAGGAAAGCTGAGTGTGATTATTCAGCCCCCCCAAAAGGTAAAACCTTTGGGACTCTTTTAAGAGTGAAACATATGTTGTTGTAGGTCGCCTGTTACGCTGCCCCTAGGAAAGCTGAGGGTGATGATTCAGCTCCCCCTGAAAGGATAAATCCTTTGGGACTCTTTTAAGGAGGGAACCAAGAGGCTGTGTGAAGTACAGCTGATCAAGGTTGAGACATTAGTGTATTCAGGTTGTTGTTAGCCTGAATACTGTCTAGAGGGTTCAGGGTCATCGGGGTGCTTTATAAACACAACTGAATCATTCCCTGGTGCAAAGACAGGGTGTACAGAAGTCTTAAAGTATTCTAAGTGTAAAGACAGACTTCTATGGGTCGAGGATTACCCTAACTTCACCACTTTCTCCTACAGACAAATGAGAGTGGCTGCTTGTGAACCTCTAAAAATGTACACTGATTACCTGTGAGATATCAGCTTGGTTTGGCTGGTTTCCTGTTGTCTCTGCTAACCTAGAGACACTAGACGCCTGTTGTTTGTCAGCCAAAGATTCTGAATCCACACGAGTATCTGGACCAGAGGCGGTCTCAGTCTTCTTTTCCTTGGCCTTAATAACAGCTTTGGAGTGGGAAGAAGAGGGGATTTTCTTCTTCTTTGGCTGTTGGCCAGATGAAGCCTTGGACTTAGTAGTGTGCTGCCCAGAGGTCAAAGACATAGACTTGCCAACAACACTAGAAGTATTCACCTTCTCAGAGGAAGGGAGCAAGGGCTTCTCAGCGTTTGGTACCTGGTTGGCCACGTTCAGCATGTGGGCGGTGACAGGGATATCCTCAGCTCCTATTTCCTTGTAGATGGCGCCTGTGATGCGATAGGGCTTAAGAGCAGTCAAGGCCTTGTTGTGGTAATTCTCTCCCAGCAAACTTTCAAAGATCAGGGACAGGAAGCGCACATAACAGATGTTCTTTTCCCTGACCTGATTCCTTCCCTTCAGTTGTTCTACCAGGTTTGAGAATAGGATGCTTCCAACGTCAACATCAGCTCCCCAGATTAATCCATACGCAATAGCCTGATGATTAAACGACATCTGATCCTGTGATCCCTGCATTCCTCCCAGGGACTTCACAATGTGGGTGAAGAGGACACGCCACATAGGAGTGAAATACTTAATCTTCAGAAGAGATTTGGCGAGGACTTCAGCTGGTGTGAGGGCAGGGTTAACGTCATGGCAAGGGTTGAGTGTGGCCAGGGCTTCCTTGACAGCTTTTTGTCAACTGCCTTCAGGCATTCATCTCCATGTTTTAGTCCGGCCACACTAGAAAAATCTTTAAGGGAGAAGGCAAAAGGATGTTCATTGCATGAAAGGCTAAATGTAATGGTGTCTTCTACTACTTCAGCAGAATACCAGAATTCCCTAAGGTATTCTTGGTAAAAAGTGGATAGAGATTTGGTGAAGGCTTCATTTAGGTCACAATTCTGCATGAAATTTACCAGATCTGAATATGAGCTGTTTGGTGCCTTAATCCATCCAATGGCGTTGTTGGAGGCGAGGATGCTCTCGTTGATCTCGAAGTTAACACTGGAGGCTTTTGGAACGGGAAACGCCATGGATTTGAGGTTGAAGGTGAATGAAAATGGCGGATGGTTGAGAGAGATAAGAACTTAGAGAGAGAAGTAGATTTTTAGAATGGTGGTGGGTGAGAAGAGAAAGAAGACAATATATATTCAAACTTAAGTGAACAGTTATTCAACCGTATTAAATGCGAGGTGCGAAAATGACTGCTCAAGTGGGTCCCCTTGACCTTTCAAAAAATTTGTCTCCTCGTTATCCGAAAAATAAATGATTAAATATTTGAGAATGTTTTTTGCATTTACTTGTAAAGTAACTACCTAGTTTCATGTGAAAAATATTTAATATAGAATCAATCATTTAATGAACACATTTAATTTCAAGCCACAGGCTTTGAGATATTGAGCATCCCTAGCTCAGCAACTAGCCTGTTGAACGAAGGTTCAACCAAAGGCTTTGTAAATATATCAGCTAGTTGCAGCTCTGTGGGAACAAAATGCAGCTCAATATCTCCCTTCATTATATGATCCCTGATAAAATGATACCTGATATCAATGTGTTTGGTGCGAGAGTGAAGAACAGGGTTGTTGGATATGGCAATGGCACTTGTGTTGTCACAAAAGATTGGTACTTTGTCATACAAGATTTCATAGTCAGCCAATTGACTTTTCATCCAGAGCACCTGAGCACAACAGCTGGCTGCAGCGACATATTCTGCTTCAGCTGAAGACATAGCCACAGAGTTTTGCTTCTTAGCACTCCATCCAACCAATTTTCCTCCTAGGATTTGACAGCTGCCTGAAGTGCTTTTCCTGTCAATACAGCATCCAGCATAATCTGAATCTGAATAGGCCTTGAGATCAAAGCCTGATTCCTTTGGATACCATAGACCTAGGGATGGTGTTCCTTTGAGATACCTGAAAATTCTCTTAACAGCCACTAGATGGGATTCTTTTGGGTTAGCTTGGTACCTTGCACAGAGACATGTGGAGAATTGGATATCTGGACGACTGGCTGTTAGATACATCAGTGACCCAATCATACCTCTATATAAAGTCTCATTGACAGAGACCCCTGACTCATCAGGGCCCAAGTTGTTGGGTGGAAGCATGGGGCATTTCACTGATGCACAATCAGCTAAGTCATATTTTTTAAGTAAATCCTTAACATACTTTTCCTGACAAATAGAAATTCCCTTAGGACATTGTTTAATTTGAAAGCCCAAAAAGTATGTTAATTCACCCATCATACTCATCTCATATTTCTTGGTCATTAATTTAGCAAAACGTTTACTAAGATTGACATTTGTTGACCCAAAGATGATATCATCCACATAAATCTGCACAATGATGAAATCACTCTTGTCCTTGAAGGTAAAGAGTGTTTTATCAATAGAACCCCTGATAAATTTATTTTCAGATAAGAAATTTGAAAGAGTTTCATACCATGCTCTTGGAGCTTGTTTCAGACCATACATTGCCTTGTGAAGTCTGTACACATGGTTGGGAAACTCGCTGTTCTCAAATCCTTCAGGTTGTGAAACATACACTTCCTCAGCCAAATCACCATTGAGGAAGGCACTCTTTACATCCATCTGATACACAGTGATGTTCATATAGGCAGCATAAGCAAGAAAGATTCTGATGGCCTCAAGTCTAGCAACAGGTGCAAAAGTTTCATCATAATCAATTCCTTCAGTCTGAGAGAACCCCTGTGCTACCAGTCTTGCCTTGTTCCTGATGATGTTCCCAATTTCATCCATCTTATTTCTATAGATCCATCTAGTGCCTGTGATATTCTTTCTAGGTGGAGCTGGCACTAGTGTCCATACTTTGTTCCTTTTGAACTGATTGATTTCTTCTTGCATAGCAGCTACCCATCCTTCTTCTACCAGAGCCTCAGCTACTCTTTTAGGTTCAATTTGTGAAAGAAATTCAGCAAATAGACATTCATTGGCTGAGGCTGACTCTGAGTCTTGGATTCGCTGTCTGGTTGTGACCCCTGCATTTGGTTCCCCAATAATGTTGACAAGAATAATGTGTTGATCTCTTGACCACTTATTTTGAGGAGCAGGGGATTCAAGAGCAGGGGTACTTGAGGGCACAGCTGGTACAATTTGAGTCTCATCCTGCTGATTAGGAGGGCTTTCTTCAAAGACTACTTTAGTGTCAGAGTCTTCTTCAGCCATATCAAGGGAAGCTATTACATTATCAGCAGGAGAATCTTTAGAGATTTGAAGAATTGGTGAGTCATGAATATCATGAGAAGGACCATCAGAGATTTGAGGTTCTTCTTCATCAAGTTCCTGAGAAGTAGGAACTTCTATGTTGTGAGTAGACAGAGGGTCAAAAGCAGGGACATAAGGAGTGAGAGTGTTGGAGTGATGATGACTGGTAGGTCTGGGTTCTGTGAACTCATCACTTGGGAAAGAAATATTTTCATTAAAATCTACTTCATCACCCTCTGTTCCTGTTCTCTGTATGACTTCATCATCTTCATTGAATCTGACATGGAATGTTTCTTCTACTTCTTGTCTTCTGATGTTGAATACTCTGAAGGCTTTGGCTGTTGGAGAGTATCCCAAAAAGAAACCATCATCAGCTTTTTCATCGAACTTTCCAAGTTTATCCCTGTAGTTATAAATAAACACAGGGCATCCAAACACATGAAAATAGCTGACGTTTGGAGATCTTTTTCTGAAAACTTCATAGGATGTTTTGCCATGTCTTTTGACAATGATTGATCTATTTTGAGTGTAGCAGGCAGTGTGAACAGCTTCTCCCCAAAATTGCTTTGGTAAGGCTGCACCATTTAACATAGTTCTTGCTGCTTCAATCAGAGTCCTGTTTCTTCTTTCAGCCACACCATTTTGTTCAGGAGTGCCAGCTGAAGAGAAGTTCTGAGAAATCCCTTTTTCATCACAAAATGATTCAAGTTGATGATTCTTGAATTCTGTACCATTATCACTTCTTAGAGCTTTGACTCTAACATCATTCATATTTTCAACCTGTCTGATGAAGGACATGATGGTTTCAGCAGCATCACTTTTCCTTCTGAGGAAGAACACCCATGTATATCTTGAAAATTCATCAACTATGACCAAGGTGTATTTGTTGTGATTAATGGTTTGAGGTTTGACACGCCCAAACAAGTCCATGTGAAGGAGATGTAAGCACTTGTCAATAGAGAATGATTGCCTAGTCTTGAATGAAGACCTGTGATGTTTTCCTTTGACACAGGCAGAACACGTTTTGTCTTTGGAAAACATTACTGAAGGTAGACCAGCAACCAAGTTTTGAGTGGCTATCTTATTGATGTTCTTGAAGTTGAGATGAGACAGTCTTTTGTGCCACAGCCAGTTGACACTTTCAGAGGCTTTGGCAAGAAAACAATTTGAACTGTCTTCAGAGCACACAGCCATGTTGATGACATAAACATCTCTTCTTCTAGGTGCAATCAGCACAACATCATTGTTTTTGTTGAATATGGTTCCCTGAGTCTTAGTAAACAAAACCTTATAGTCAGCATCACATAATTGGCTGATGCTAATAAGATTGTGTTTAAGACCATTCACATATGCAACTCTGGTAAAAGTGATCCCATTGCAGTTCACTGAGCCATATCCTTCTGTGTCACCTGAAGAGTTATCTCCAAACACCACTTTGGGACCTGGCTCCTTTGAGTATCTGTGCAGGTATTGTTGAATCCCTGTCATGTGTCTAGAACAGCCACTATCTAGATACCATACCGATTCCTTGAGATATTTCTGCACAGATACATAGAAACAGATTAGTTCCTATGGTGAACCCACTTTCCAGTGGGTTCCCTGAATTGCTTGTTAGCAACTCTTGTGTTCCTGAAAAACTTTTGGCGTTGGGATGGACAGTTCATTGTTTCATGGTTGTAACTCCCACAGATATCACACCCAGGGAAGTCACCACACTCGTCTGAGTGATGGTCTGTGAACCCACAGAATTTACAGGGAGGATAAGATGTGTAATTTCCCTGTTGCCTTTTGGAACTCTGTGGTCTGTCCCTAGAGGGTGTCTGAGCTCTTTTAGCTGCTATGTGTCTGTCATGATCCAAGGTCGAATGGTGAGAATTTTTACATACATTGCAATAAGGTTTGATTAACCTTTCCCCTTTGGGTTCACCTAGGACTGACTTAGGTTCATGAGAAGTAGAGCATTCAGCGGAAGGCTTAATGTGTTGTTTCAAGAGTTCTACTTCTTTCATAAGAGACAACAAGCGATCTTCAGTGGTGGGGTCAACCTTATTCATAGTTTTAGAAGTGACAAGCTTAAAAACTACTTGTTTACCAGTTTGTTTAGCAGGCACACGAAAAACTTTGGCTGGAGGATTCTCAATATCTGTCCTAAGGTCGTCCTTAGCAGATCTAGAAGAGCTGCTAGGTTCAACTCCAGAGAGTTTGGGCAAAGGTGGTAGCTCAGCCACATCTTCAGAGACAGGGTCATTAGTCAAAGAGGTATCTGACATATGAATAGTCTCTGTAGATTTAAAGACAATGTCTTTGGGTTTGGTGAGAATCCTTAGCTTTTTATTCTTAGCAGTTATATCCCTGTTTAAGTCAGCAGGCACTTCATCCATAAGCAATTCATCAATAGTAAACCTAGCACACAACCATTTTTCAATAATCTTGTTCGATTCAGAGACTTGATCATTTAGAGCTATGTTTTTCAAGGTTAATCTAGCTACTTCATTTTGCAGGGATATTTTCTCTAAATTAACCCGCCTGAGAGTTTCACATTCAGCCTTAGCATTTATCATTTCAGATTTAATAGAGTGAAACTTATCAAGTAGGTTCTTTCTTTGTTCCTCAACAAAGTGCAAATCAACAATGGTGTAATCAAGGACATGCTTACGTTCATCACTATCAGACATAGATAAAAGCCTGTGTACCTTTTTCATTGTGATGTCAACCCATTGTCCTGATCTAGCATCACCTTTTCCAACAGCTGGTTCATCCTCAGCTATCGCCATAAAAGCCCTGACTCTTGTGGTGTCTTCTTCATCTGAAGTCAGTGGTTCATCATTCCAATCATAAGTTTCAGCAACCAACCCTTTCTCTATCTTTTTCTCACCACCTTTCTTTTTGGACATAGCTTCAATCTTCAAGTTCATTTGTTCTAACTCAGCTTTAAGTGCCTTGTACTTATTTTTGTAATCTTTCTTCTCAGTGTCTGAAGAATTGGATTGAGATGAGTTGTTATGTTGTTTGAACTTGTAGGGTTTGGATGAAGATGATGGATAAGAGGGTGAGGATGTCTTGGTGGAAGGACAATCTTTTTGATAATGTCCAAGCTTTCCACAAGCAAACATGTTTCTTTTGACCTGTCAGTTGGTTTGCTAGCTGATCCTACTCTTCCAGATCTTTTGTAGTATCTTCTTTGGTTGGCTAGCAATGCTCTTTCATGAATTCTGCATTGAGGTCTGACAAGAACTCTTGGCTGCTACGGGTATCTTCTTCAATATCAGAATCGCTGTCATGAGGATGTGTTGCAGAGATCAAAGCTTTGGAAGATGCTCCTTGGACTACAAATCTTTCAGTCTCTGATTTGTAGATAGTATCGATCAGCCCTTCTTCATAATTGTACTTACCATAGAGCTGAGCAAGGGTATCATTTTTGATTGAGTTGTTAGCTCTCTGAGTCTGATTCATGCTCAGCCACTTTCTTGGAAGGCTGTTGACAAAAGTAGCATTGATCTCAGCTTGACCAATAGTGACATCATTCATAGCAAGGTCATTTAGAAGAATCTTCAGCCTAGTATAGGTTTGCTGAACCTTTTCACCTTCAAGTGACTTAAAGGCATTAAACTGAAGTCTGAGTGCCTGAATCTTTGTCTCTCTTGTTTCAGAGGGTCCTTCATGGCCAAGAATGAGGTCTGTCCACATTTGTTTAGCTGTGGGACACTGAATGACAGACTTCATGATATGCTTGGGAAGACAGGAAATTATGATGCTTTTGAGACGTTTATCTTGGTTTGCTAATTTCCTATCAGCTGAAGTCCATTGTTTGATAGGTTTGGGAAGAGGGTTTTCTTCAGTGGATGTAAGCGCCATGGGAATATATGGACCATTTTCTAAAATTTCTAAGAGAAAAGGTTCAAGTCCATCAAGGTATACAAGAAATTGACTCTTCCAACTGGCAAAGTCTTCTTCATCAAAGACTGGTACACTGGTTACGTGTGATCCACCTCTTGAGTCAAGAAGTTGGGGTAGATCATCGTCATTGGCTGGAGGGTTAAGTCTTGGTGAAGATGGGTTTGTGGAAGGTGATTGTGGGCTAGAAGTTTCCGGCATGGTGGATCTTGATTATAAAACTGAGAACGATGTTTCTTGAAGGTTTTAATATCAAACACCGCTCTGATACCAATTGAAAGTCCCTTATCAATGCAAGAAACCCTAATCTTAACTTAATTAACACAAGGTATTACTTTTCAAACGTAATCTTATTATTGTATAATAAAGAATTACAAGTGTTATGGATAACACCGTTTGATGAAAATGTGTTGTGCACACTTTGAACAACAACAAATCCTAACTTGTGAATACAGTCGTAGCTGTTTGATTCACTAAGTTATACACACTAATGTTCTTAATATCTCAAAGTGTTAAACATTAATGCATGGATACACATCCTATTTATAGTGTTACGAGTTTGACTTAAACAGTACTTGATGTCGACTACACAAGCTTTTACAAGTTCCCACATCAGTCACATGATGTCCTTCTATTCTTGGTAGTCTTCCATTATGCTTTAAGGAACAGTTGTCAAAAACAGTTTCCTTATTCTTCATAGTCTCGAACACACAAATGGCATGTCCAAAGTGTGCTGAGAGTTATCAGGGTATTGCCACCCCTGTTAACTCTCAACCCCTCAGAGTCCCTGATACATCTTGGCTGTTATCCATCACAGCCAAGGAGTATGTCTTCAGGTAATCTTCGACTTCCCTGACAATGTCTCTGACATGGACTCCTCTGAGGTTGCTCACAGAGACTTGGATCTCTGTGAGTCTTGCGAAACTTGCCTGCCTCCTAGGCACAGGCAAGGGACTATCTATCAGCCTAATTATGTTTAAATCCATGATCAGGGAATCTAATAAGTTTAGATTCCCAACACTAGTATGGGGGTATTTTACCCTTAGACTTGAAACATTGAGGACAATGTTTAACTTTAGTATGGGGGTGAATAGATACTTGCCTTGCCAAACTTTCACGCTTTCCAAAATTTATCTTTTTGATTATCGTTTTGCTTCAAAATAAGGCTAAAAATGGCCAAATTTTTAAATTTTTCTCATGTTTTTATAAGTGTCTGAAGACACGAATGTAGATTTTCCTATGGCGAGAATAAGAGTAATTTTTTACTCGACCGTGCGTGTTGAGCAATTAGCTTCAATTCCTTAACTTATATTAGGCTAAGTCTCTTAAATGAGGACGAGAAATGATAGAGTTAATTATAAGTTACTTTGCTAAACGTAGAGTACTCGTATTCTTTCAAAAACTCATGTGTTCTCGTTGTTTGCTTATTCTCCCTTCGCTTGTATATATTTTGCTAATAAGTATTGGCTTAGCGGTTTAGTCTTGATTGTTGGTTTCTAGTCTTTTCTAGTAGCTTCCATGTAATTAAATTGGGAAGACATTAAGGTGTCGCCAACGTCACGGTTTTGAAGTATTGGCAACCCGAATAATCGAAAGCTTCACCTAATAATAAGATTTCAAGTGCTCACCTAAATCAAGCAAACAATTTGAAGCTCACAAGGCTGAAAAATCTATGCGAAATTGAAAGTGAATCAAGCCTTAATCTTTGAAGCTTTAAAGATCCAAAATTCGCTTTAGCGTGAGGATATACGTCTTTGGCCATAATAAACACCTCATGACGAGGTTAAATAAAAGGCAAGGCAAGACCGAAGTCATAATAAAAGCTTCATGGCGAAGTTGAATAAAAGATGAAGGTAAACCTATGATAATAAGGCCCATCCATTAGGAGGCGTATAAAAGTCTTGGTAATAAGTCTCATGTTCAAAACCGTTATAAAACCTTGTTTATCGATCCTTCTTATTGACTTAATTTTTTGACATCGTTGTCTATTAGGAGAGGTTATTAATTCGATGGTTTTGGTTACACCGTTATGACTCTATTTTTGGACCTTAATCTCTATCTACGCATAAGTCAAAAATGTATCCTCGTGATCATTCAAGACAAAAATAAAATATAAGAGATACCACTTAGGATTAAGGGAGTCTAAGTACGTGATTAGGGCATATGAGTAGTGTTAGCATTACTAACTTGTAATGACAATGATCTCGTTACACGTTTGGCATGGAATTGGGTGAAAATCGAGGATGACGAACTTATCTCTATGAGGCATTCACGTGTTCTTTTTATTTGACCCTAAAAGTCACTTAATTGCGATGAAAATCCTACATTATGTCTAAAACACAAGTAGTAGTAGTTTATTAAGTTTAAATTTTAATAAAAGTCGATAAAAATGAACTTTGGAGATGCTAAGATACTTTATTCTAGCATTGCGTGAGGGCACGGTAATGGTTTAGTATGGGGGAGTGATGAGACTGCAATTATACATGGTCTCATCGTCCAAAACGGGCTTAAAACGATGAAAATATCATTAAAAGTGCCAAATATATGCTTGTGTTTGTTTTGTGTATTTAAGGTACGAATATCGAGAAAAAGACAAAAAGATCACAAGAAACAAAGAAAAATGAACACGGGAAACGAAGCCGCACAATGAACCGGACCCGATTGATGAATTTTGCAAAAGGGTCCTTGAAGTTTGAAGAAATTACAAGATTGGTCCCTCTAATTTGAAGACTTGTCATAATTATTCCTTGAAGAATCATTTTATACATGATTGGCCCTTAAAGTTTCAAGATTTGTTATAAAAAGCCCTTGAAGATTGGTCAAAAGTGCATTATGAATCCTTTTTAAAATGTTATGAAAGACACAAGGACTAAATGTGACTATTAACCAAAGATTATATAAAGGGAAAAATGCCATGAAAATGTGAAGAGTTAATTTGCCAATGTTTGCAAAGTATGAGGGGCCAAAACAACACAAATCACCACAAGCCTTTTTCCCATTTGATAACCCACATATTTTATACAGAGTTATTAAATAGGTGCTTAACAACCCTAATTAAAATCCCCAGATCAAATCAGCTTCAAAGTAGAGGAGTTTTTAAAATTGACTTGAGGATTATGTTATTTACAGCTCACCCAACCATCCCACATGCTAGAAAACGACCCCTCATTCTCAATTGTTCCCCCACAGCTCACCTTTTTGGCAAGCAGACAAAGACATGAAGACTTTTTTGATGGTCAGGATTTCATGGCGTGATGGCCACAACAAAGCAAGGGCTATGATCAAATTTCCTTCTGCAACATCACATGACTTCATAGATTGGACCAAAGACCATATTCAAATGGAGAATCAATTCTAGCATCTTCAGAGATTCGTACAAGGGTAGTTTAGGGTTTATGCTTGCTAGGGTTTATTTTCTAGTAATTTCTATTCATATGTATAAATAGCTTAGATCAGTTGTGCTTTTCCTTTGTTCCAATTTTTATTCAAAATTTTATAAGAGACGAAATTGTTGAATATAATTGAGTTCCATGTTTTATTTTTCATTGCACTTTAATTTTACTTGCACTATTTATTTTCTGTTTATCAAAGTAAATTTCAAATTTGGTGATACTTTGAGAACCATTGAACTATAAGCTGTCCTATAAGCTTGTGTGACATATAAGCTTATAGGAATAAGTTTATAGGTAAATGTTACTTTCCTGTCTTTTAAATTATTTGCAAAAGGTTTTTCAAGTTTCATTTTTAACAAGTCTTGGTTTAAAGATTTGACAAAAAGAGAAAAGAAAGTTTGTTCATGTTACTGTTCACTGTTACTATTCAAGGCTACTATTCATCAGCTTATCCAATAAGCTGAGTGACCAGTAGATCATTGAGAAGACTTTTTATTTGTTTGAGGAAGTGTTGGAGTTCTATAGTAGATGTTCGAAGGATTTGAAGAAGTTTAAAATTGGTGTTCTTTGGTTATGGGTATAATAAGCTGTTGTGATAAGCTAAGGTGGATTCTGGTTGATTAAGGGTAAAAAGGAGAGGTTGAGGCACTTGTTGGTTAGCGTGTTAGAGTCTCAAAGCTTGAACCCTCAGTAAGTTGTCTCTCCATTTTTTTCTTCTTTTTTGTCATCGTCGATACCTTGCTATAGCTTATCTTGTGAATGCTTTCATGTTCTTATTTGTTTATTTGTTTATTTTCTTGTTTTCTTTATTGATTAACTTAAGTATTGCACTTATATGTTTTTTCGTTTTGATTTTAATTTGATTGTCTTATTCTGGAATTTCTATTTTAGCTGTATTAGGAGTGCTTGGTTTAATTGGTTAAGGTGGTTAGGGTGACTACTAGTTAGGTCTCTTTGAGCTATTCACTTTTGGTTTAGTGTCTTTGTAAAGCTTTAAGTAGTATTTTAATTGGTTTAGTGAAACAAATGATTTGTATGTCCAAAATTTCTTTCAAAATTGCATAGTCATTACAGTAGGGTAACTTAGGTTAGATATTTATGTTTTGGCAAGTGAGTTTTGATGCATAACTAGTTTGTAGGTGTGGTTAAGGTTGCGTTATCTGGTACTCTAAGGTTAGTATACTTTAGGTGGTTCAATCTAGCTTGTAAAGTCACTGTGTGGACCACTGTGACCCAAAAACCTATTTGCTATAAGTAGTAGACTGACTTGGAAATTCTTGGGTCTTTTTGGTGTTCGACAGTTGGTTATTAGCTAGGATTAAGTTTTTGGTAAGTTTAGCCTAATTGGTGTTGGGGTTTGTGAGCTTTTGGGCGAATCAAACAACCAAGATAGCTCACTGATTGGGCCTTTATACCCAACAGAAACCCGTGCACCCCTTTTCTTGTCCAAACAAACACGCCAGCGAGCCATCGCCATTTTCTGTCAAATAAATTAGTAGGTATTAGGCCCGTTGATTATGTGTTTTGAAGGATGAAATTTGGTGACATGTTAGATTTAGGATTAGTCCAGGAATGTATGATGTTGGCTCATAGTTTGGTTAACTTAGGATAAATTAATTCTAGTTTAAAATCAATATTTTTAGTTTAAAATTTAAGAGTTGCTTGTCATTTAAATAGAAAACAATAGGTGTAGTTTTTCTTATGAGACTAATGTTATCTATCATAAGAGAGAATGTACAACTATTTGTTTTGAAACCCATTATAGCTTTTCATACCCAGTTTTATTGTTGCTATTGATTATCGCTCCCGTTTACTCAGCTAATTCTGTGGCATTTGTGTTTTATTTGCGTGTTTAACTTTCACTCCCCACAAGCACAAACGCTTGTGGGGGTGCCCACTGTCCAAAACAAGATACCAAAGCAAAAGTTAGAACACCAAGAAAACCAAAGTAACCAAACCAAAAAAATATAAAAGGGTGTTCACAAAAGGGTTGCAACGTTAACTGGGTTCAAATGCTGCTGTCAAAAGGCATAATGTCGTAATGTTTCTGTAAAAAACACGTTGGATTCCATATAGTTGCTTTCGGTAAATCAAGTTTTTGATTGCGGTTAGTTTGCTATCTGATTATCATTAACCTTTTAGTACCATTGTCTTTAAGTTGCTGCACTATTCTAGTAGTTGTTACTGTTAGTGTCATAATCTACTTTCAAAAAAAAGAAGGGGGATACACAAAGTAGCAGCAAGTTAGAATAGAACCCAAGACCACCTGCTGCCATCAAACGCAGCACTCACAGATACCACCATCTGATCTGTTAGAGCTTTTTGTTTTTACTCCTTTACATTTTCTTTTTATACTGTGCTATTTCGTGTATATAGTTCAAAGTTGATAATAAAAGAAAAAGAATAAAAATGACAAACAGAGGGGTTCGAACCCCTGACCACTGCATCCCCAACCAGACGTAACTACAGACATCACAACCATCTGCTCTCTGAGTCATTGTTGTTTACCATTTCTTTTATTTTCGTTTTATACCATCTTTATTTTCTTTTTTAGTTTTTTTCTTTCATATAATAACCGTAGCTTATTCAGCCTTTCAGGGCTTATTGGCTCGTTGTTTCTATTTCCTTTCTTTTTTCCTCCGTTTTAGTAACAATGTAGTATTTTTTCTAAATAGTTTTTATATTTTTCCCTTTTATAGTTTATTGTTTAAGTTTATGTTACTTTTAAATTGTTTTTAGGTATTAACAAATAGAAAGACGTTTAGAAAAAGTTTCAAAAAAATATTTTTTAGTTTTTAATTAATGTTTTTGAGATTGACAAATAAAAGAATGAATTTGGACTTTTTCTTAGTTACTTTTATTTTTAGGTTTTTTATTTAACTTTAAAAATTAATATAAATTAATTTAAACATTTTCAAATTTTTTTTAACGTATTTTTCTTAATTAGGATTTTTAGAACTTTTTAGTAATTTTAAATTATTTTTTAGGTGATATTTTTCGTTGGGTCGCGTTTTTACGTTCGTACGTTGAAGCGTTTCCGACCGTTTTTAGCGTAATTCGTCTCCATTTTCCTTTCTTTCTTTCTTCCCAAAAACGTAATCACTCGATTAAATAACGTATATAATTTTTGGCTAAACACCATACCTCCTCGAGAACGAACTCAACGACGAGTATTCGCTTTTTTCACAAAACGTGATACTTAATACTTACCCGTTTTTGTCGCTTTGTTTTTCCTAAAATAAAGTGTACAAAAATACCGCATCACATGTTTTTTTTGGAAAAAATGTTTTTTTTACTTATTTAGACAAACAGTTTAGGTAATAAATAAAACAAAATATCAAAGAATATACACTAACTATATATATCAAGATATACACTATATAAGACATGTTATGTACCACATAAATAAAAAGATATCACACAAAAAATAGAAAATCTTTTAAATCTAATTTTAATATTTTGGTTGTTTCGGTTTTGTAGCCTAAAACACGACAGGAACGAGTCTTCCTCAGCTTTTGGTAAACTAAAAAGTTGTGCAGAATTGTGTTTTAGTATCATATATGGAATTAAAGACTGAATCTATACATATTATTTTATAAAATTATTTCAGTTCGGGTGTCTTAAATTCAACCCTAAAACAATTTATAAAATAATCTAAAGCATGCATACACCAATCTAATTAGTCATTTCTAGATTCCATAGCAATTCTAAGCATGTTAAGCATAAAAAACATGGATCATAACATTTAGCATACATGACTTAATAATTTAAACAATTTAAATACAAATAACATACCGGAAAAACGTATATTGTACACGTAGTTATAATTAACGTTTAAAAACCAAGCAAACTCATTTTTCCAGGTTAGAATGTAAACTAATCATATATATATATATATATATATATATATATATATATATATATATATATATATATATATATATATATATATATATATATATATATATATATATATATATATATATATATATATATATATATATATATATATATATATATATATATATATATATATATATATATATATATATATATATATATATATATATATATATATATATATATATATATATATATATATATATATATATATATATATATATATATATATATATAGGGGATAGTTAAATTAAAAAGACTTTTTTTGGTGAGAAGGATAAGAAGGATTTTCAGCCATTGATTTAAAATTAATGGATGAGATCAATCCATACTTCTAACTAGCTAACTAACCATCTAAACACGATTTTAATAAAGTATTCAAAAAATTCTAGAAAAATACACAATGTCGGATATGTTGGTGCATAAAAAAATTGTGAAGAAAATTTTTTTTAATTTTGAATTTTTTACGTTTTTTTAATGCACAAAAACCGAAATTTGATGCACAAAAAGGTGAAATTTGGTGTACAAATTTTTTTTCATGCACAAAATTTTCAAGTTGTTTTAATTTGATGCGGCATCAAATTTTAAAGCAAAAAGTCAAAAGAAGTTGGGCATAAAAATGAATTCTTGATGCACAAAAAACGTAAAAAGCCTAAAAAATATCCTTTTTTAAATCAAAATTTCGTTTTTATGCATTAGAAAAATGTAAAAATCTTCGAATTAAAAAAACTTTTTTTTACAAAAGTTTTTTGCACCAACATACCCGATCTACTAGAATTTTTTCAGAATTTTTGAAGAACTTTTTAAAAATCATGTTTAGATGGTTAGTTAGTTAGGATTGTGGTTTAATCTCGTCCATTGATTTTAAATCAATGGCTGAAAATCCTTCTTATCCTTCTCACAAAAAAATCTTTTTATTTGATCTCTCTCCTATATATATATATATATATATATATATATATATATATATATATATATATATATATATATATATATATATATATATATATATATATATATATATATATATATATATATATATATATATATATATATATATATATATATATATATATATATATATATATATATATATATATATATATATATATATATATATATATATATATATATATATATATATATATATATATATATATATATATATATATATATATATATATATATATATATATATATATATATATATATATAGAGAGAGAGAGAGAGAGAGAGAGAGAGAGAGAGATGGGTTCGACAGAAAACTTCATCTTTATAGAAAACTTAGATAACCTCATTTTTAACCATTGGATCAAAACTCCTTCCCTTCTTTTTTCCCCTTCTAAAAATGCGGTTGTTTGTCAAATCTTCTTTCTTAGGGGTAGTTTCTGTAAATTTTCCTTCCCATCCATTTATTTCTTTGACTTTAATTACTTTTTTTTCTCAGTTTCTACGGTTGGGATTATCTTTTGCGTATTTCATTCTTTTCAGGACATCCATTATAACTAACATTAACAATTATCCGAATATTACTCGTTTACGTTTTATTTTTTTTCCAATCCAAACTATTACGTTATGATCTCTTTTTGTTTTAATCATTTATCACGTATAACAGTACAAGTTTAGTACATAGTTGAAGTTCATACAAAGAATAACACAAACAAATTTTGTTATCTCGATAACGAATGGATTCGACTTCAACAACCCTCGGGTCTGCAATGCTTTTCTTTATTCCTCCAGCAAACCTCGTCTTTGATTTCCGACTCTTAGCAGTAAACCTCATACCATAAGTAAAATCGACGTGAGTAATAGCCGACCATGACTCGAAAAAGCAAGAGCTAATTCAATGCAACCTAATCTTCCCATCGACATAACAAACAACAATGAACCTATCACTAGTAATCGCAAAACACTAAAAATCAGTCCAACTGATGCCATTGAGTAATGCATTTGAATGTTGAAATATAACATGACGCTCACGCATATCCTACATGCACAACCTATTATGATCCAACCCCAACAATATCAAACCTGAAAGATCCATGTAAGCACCCTTACTATCATTAGTTACGTCCCAGATTGGCTTGACACTCTTTTCGATCCGTAAGAATCTGCAGTATAAAGGTATTTGGCAGACACAATAGAGTTAAATTAGTAATTTCACCTAGCTATATAGATTAAACAAATAACAATAATAATACAATAATAGAATTAAAGTATGAATGTTAAACTGAGGGAGACGCTTTTTTGGTCGATGACCTGTTTTACTATATCATTTTTCCTCCTTGAGGTGAAATAAGAGACCTACTCGTGATGCAACAAAAAAAATGCTCCAACAGATTATCATTGGCTGGACAGGTGCATGTATAGTAAAGAATTACATACATATACTTGAATTAGACGGATGCCTTCTCTAGGGAGGAAGAGGATAGTTGTCACGACTGTGGGACAGTGATCTATAACAGTGAAAACAATAGTTAACATAAAAAAAGAGTCATTACAATAAGGAGATAACAATAAGAGAACTTGAATATCAACTTTCAATCTTACCTACTACTATTTTCATACCGATGTTTTCTTTTGATTGTCATTTGCAAAAAGATGATGAACCGTGCCAACCGCATACTCGGAATGGCAAACTGAAAACCTGAAAATCAAATACGATAAGACACTTTCCAATTAATGGCCGTGAGACACCAAACTGATCAAAAATAGTTATATGCCACTTTAAGTGTTAAACAATAACCATTTATGTAGAATCTTTTCATTTACAGCAAATCCGTTTTTATATACCACTGAGATATTATCAAGGTAACCACTAGTAACCAAAGTTTTCCTACCAATATATATATCATTTGGAAGTAGCTTAAAACAATTAACAACAAAAAATGCAGATGCCGTAACTTAAGCAAACTGATGCGCTAACTTATACAAGCAGATGCCCAAACTTAAACAAATAGATTCCCAATTTCACATACAACTAAATATACAACCAAGTAGACTTCAAGAAGTTGAAGTTATCCACGCATTATCAAACAATTCAGGGATTTTCTAGGTATCCATTTTGGAAATTAAGCCAATAAGATATATTCCTCGACATTAATATCATCTTTAATATATCACATTCTAAATCAACGTGGGATGAAATTCTTTGAAACATACATATTGATAGGTGTGAAAACACCCATCCTTTTACCACTTATTTCTTGCTAAAACAAGACCAAAACGCGTATTAAATGTCATTTGTTTGGAATTATGCGTGGTTTGTGTGTTTGGTGTGTTTTCAGAGCCAACCGGATGAATATTAAAGAAAACATAGGATTGTACGGGTTTTATCGAAGAAAAAGACTCAAGACGAAGTCTATTGTCCAAGAGATGCAAAAGATTTGAAGTCAATGGGCCTATTTGAAGATTTATCGAAGAAAAGGACCAAAGAAGGAAGATTTACACATGTCGAAGAACTCAAGTCTATTAATCGAAGAAATTAAAAAGACGAGTTGAATTTATTCGTCGACAAATCCCGAATCAGAATCGAAAACGTCGACTTTACTCAAAAGGCGAGAAGACGAAAAGGAAGAAGAAAGCCCACTCACCAACCAACCACTTGGCCTATATAAAGAAGCCCATTCACACATTTTGAGCTAGTTATTATTCCAGTTCTTTTCTTTTCTTTCGTAGGAAGCCAACACCACTAAGGTGTTGGTGATTTTTCATTACTATTGAATCTTTAATCTTGTAAGTTTTTTTTAATCTTTCCTTTTGTTTACTTTACCTTAATCAATCAATATAATCCTTCCATTAATCTTGTTCATCTTCATCTTTTTGATTTAAAGTTTAAAGTTCTTATTTGGTTGATTTTAATCCATAAAAGTAAGTGGGTTTTGTGTTTTTAGTGTTTTGATTTGTTGTTTATGGTTAATGAATGATTATTGGATAGTTGGTTTAAATCTTTTGGTTTATTTTGGTTTCATTTGGTGAAAATCGTATTGCCCAGCTTTCTCTGTTTCTTTACTGTTCTTCACATTCCCCAGATTCCGAATCAAACTCAACATTCCGGATCAACCGGATATTCCGGATCAACCGGATATTCCGGATCAACCGGATATTCCAGATCAGTTATTTATTCCGAATCAAGCACTGTTTACATTTATTCCGAATCAAGATTGTTCATCCGGAATATTTTATATTCCGGATCAAAACCTTTCATCCGGAATAATCAATTATTCCGGATCAACTCTTTTATTCCGAATCAATCACATTTTATTCCGGATAGCACATTATTCCGCATCAACCTTCATTATTCCGCATCAACCTTACATTCCGAATCAACCTTCATTATTCCGGATCAACCAATTTTATTCCGGATCACATTTTGATTCCGAATCAAGCTCTTTTCCATATTATTCCGGATAAACAACTACATTCCGGATCAGCTTTCTATTCCGAATCAAATTTATTCCGCATGAAGTATTTCCAACCTTGATTTCATTTTCTGTTTTCTCCTTTCCTCATCTTTTTTCTTAGTTACATTTTTTAAACTGTTTCCTTTTATTTACTTTCCATTTTAATTTCTTTTAATTTAATTTTAATGTTGCAATTATTTTTAGCTTGTTTTTACGACTTTGCTCTTTTATTCTTTTTTCGTAGAATAGAAAACCCAATACCCTTTTTGTAACCAAGAACAACTATTCCACTTTGAGTCGTGATCAATTCGAGAAGATTCCGAGAATATATTGAACCCAAAGCAAAATCCAAGTATCAAATGGCGTCGCTGCCGGCTCTTCTCGTAAGGATTAACAGTTTTTTGTGAGAAATTGGATTTTGGGATCCGTTCACCGTGAACGTTAGTTTTTCATAAAAATTTTCAAAAACCCTAAAAAATATAAAATTTTCAAAATATAAAAAAAATTAAAAAACCATAAAAACCAAAAATATTTCTGCTTTGTTTTTGCTTTGTTAGTTCTTTTGCAGGTGCATGCGTACACGATCAACGTCTTATCAAGAGCCCGAGACTCTCGATAACTTAGACATGGCCGTTGTACACAACAACAATAACAATCCACCTCAAAACAACATGAATAACAACAAAAATGAACCTCTACCGGACAATCGCCCGATGATTGAACTTTTGCAAGCACATGTAGAGGGCAACAACGATCCAATTGTCATACCCGCGATTGCAGCCAACAACTTTGAGCTCAAATCCGGCTTTATTCAGATGGTCTTAGCTCAACCATTCTAGGGGCGTACCATTGATGATCCTCAGGACCACATCAAAAGGTTCCTGCAACTCACAAATACGGTCAAATTCAATAGTGTTCCACAAGAGGTAATCCATATACAACTTTTTCCTTTCTCCTTAGAGGGAAAAGCCCGGCATTGGCTTGCAAAGGAACCGCCACAAAGTATTCTTACGTGGACGGACTTAGAGACCAAGTTCATAAACTACTTTTTCCCACCCTCTCGTACTACCGCTTTCCGGAATGAAATTCTTAATTTTGAACAAAAGTACGATGAGAGTTTTAGTGAATCTTGGGACCGTTTTAAAGACCTTTTAAGAAAGTGCCCACAACATGGTTTTACCAAAGTGCACCAAATTAATACCTTTTACAATGGTTTAAGCATGAACGACCAAGATTCACTAAATAGTGCCTCGGGGGGTAATATTTTGGTTAAGAGTTCTAATGACGCTTGGGATATTATTGAGAATAAGTCTAGAGTGCAAACCAAGAGTGTTCGGACCAATGCCGCTAGTGCTAGTACTAGTGACAACGACAAGAGACTTGACAAAATTACGTTGCTTCTTGAATCGCTTGCTACCCAAACCGCTAGCAACACCAACAACAACAACGCTAAAAACGCTCAAGTCAATGCTGTAAGCCAACCATGTGAAATATGCGGGGGTCCTCACTCTTACACTACTTGTACTTCCACCCAAGACTATCCTCCTGAGAATGTTAACGCATCATATGGTACCTATCCTCCGACCGCTTATCAAGCACGTCCTCAAGGAGACCGCAACTTGCTTAGCTACCGCTCTAACAACTTTCTTTCCCCGCCCAGTTTTCCCCCACCCAATCAAAACCAACAACAAAACCTTAATCGCCCTCCTCAACAACAACCTCGTGCACCATACCAACCACCTCAAAGACAAACATATCCACCTCAAAGAAACAACCAAGTTTACCAACAACCTGCTTATCAACCACCCGCCTACCATGCTCCTCCTCCCAACCAACCCACCGCATTACACCAAGATGTTGAAACCTACATGAGGACTAATGATGTGATCGTGGAAAATCTCCAGCGGGAAGTGCTCAACTTGAAAGCAGACATGGTGAAACAAGGGAACGATCTTAGAGCCGACATGCGAAATTCTTTGAGTAGTCAAACGAATGACCTAAGGAACATGATGGCTGGTTTCTTCCAAGGTAATCAATCCTCTTCTTCGGGTACTCTTCCGAGTAACACCGTGGCTAATCCAAGAGGGGAGATGAAAGCAATCACCACTCGCAGTGGCAAAGGTACCAAGGAACCCGAGCTTCCTATACCTCCACCGGTGATTGTGACTAAGGAAAACGAGTCCCCTATTCCTATTCCTCAATCTTCTACTTCCCCAATTCCTCCACCTCTTACTTCTACTCCTCCTCCACCTAAGGATGTGAGTGATCCTTCGATCCTAAAGCCTTCCTCTTCTTCCGATGTACCTTATCCCTAAAGGTTGAGGAAAGAGAAGCTCAAAAGCAAGGACGATATTCAGGTTTCGAACTTTCTCAAAATGTTTAAACAATTGAATTTCAACATCTCCTTCGTTGAGGCTCTCGCTCACATGCCTAAATACGCGAAGATGTTCAAAGATCTTCTTAGTGACAAGGAAAAGCTTCTTGATATCGCTAATACCCAACTTAATGAGAATTGCTCTGCGGTGCTCTTAAGGAAATTGCCAACCAAACTTGGTGATCCGGGTCGCTTCTTAATCCCTTGCAACTTCCCGGAAGTAGAGAATTGCATGGCCCTAGCCGATCTAGGTGCTAGTATTAACTTAATGCCATTAAGTGTTTGGAAGCAATTATCTCTCCCTGAGCTTGTCCCCACCAAAATGACTTTGGAATTAGCTAACCGTACGGTTGCTTATCCAGTGGGAATTGCCGAAGACGTTTTTGTAGGAGTCGACAAATTCACTTTTCCCACCGATTTCGTCGTAGTCGACTACGATATGGAACCTCGTGTGCCATTAATCGTTGGACGTCCATTCTTGAGGACCAGTCGCACTCTCATCGATGTAGAAGCGGGTGAGCTTATCATGAGAGTTGGTGACGATCAAATTGTCTTCAACATGGGTAAGATTTCTAAACAGTCTTAATTATATGAGAGTGTTAATTGTATCGACGTTCTTGCAAAAGTATTCCTACCTCTCCTCCCAATGTTGAGACCGTTTCCTCTATTGATTCATCACTAACTCTATTTAAAGAAAGTGATTTCCTTTGGAAAGATCTTGAAGCCACCATGGGAGATGTGAACTTAGAATATGACGATTCTCCCACCGATTGGGATGAAGACATTCGTCTCATTGAGAAACTTCTCAAAGAGGACCATATTTCTCCACCATATCCCAAGGCTATTGCTATCGATGCACCGAATTTGAATACGCCTCCCATCGAAAATCCTCTGGATTTAGAGCTCAAGGAGTTGCCGTCCCATCTCGAGTATGTGTTCCTTGAAGACAAGAAGAAGTCGCCCATCATCATCGCTAAGGACTTGAACGAAGAAGAAAAATCTCGCCTCATCGCCGTGCTTAAAGATCATAAGAAGGCAATTGCTTGGAAAATTTCCGATATCCGCGGAATTGATCCAAACTTTTGTACTCACAAAATTCTCATGAAAGATGACTTTAAACCCGCAATCCAGAGCCAAAGAAGGGTTAATCCTCACATTCTTGACGTCATCAAACAAGAGGTTATCAAACTTCTAGATGCCGGCTTGATTTACCCTATTTCGGATTCGCCATGGGTATGTCCCGTCCATTGTGTGCCCAAGAAGGGCGGAATAACCGTTGTTCCCAATGAACACAACGAGTTGATTCCCACCCGTCTCTGATAGGTGTGTAAACACCCATCCTTTTACCACTTAATTCTGGCTAAAACGAGACCAAAACACGTATTTAATATCATTTGTTTGGAATTATGCGTGGTTTTTGTGTTTATTGTGTTTTCAGAGCCAACCGGATGAATATTGAAGAAAACATGGGATTGCACGGGTTTTACTGAAGAAAAAGGACTCAAGATAAAGTCTATTGTCCAAGAGATGCAAAAGATTTGAAGTTACTGGGACTATTCGAAGATTTATCGAAGAAAAGGACCAAGGATGGAAGATTTACATAAGTCGAAGAAACTCAAGTCTATTGAACGAAGAAATTAAAAGACGAGTTAAATTTAATCGACGACAAATCCCGAATCAGAATCGAAAACGGAAACTTTTCTGAAAAGACGAAAAGACAAGAAGAACGGGAGAAAGCCCACTCACCAACCAAAAGACAAGCCTATAAAAGGAGTCCCCTCACACACATAGTTTTTTAGTTAGTTTTTAGTTTTCTTCTCCCCCACTTTTCTCTCCTTCTTGTTCGTATCATCACCATCACCACTAGGGTGATTGGTGATTTGATCTTTGTTTTTCCAATCTTGTTATTTTAATCCTTGTTTTATCTTGTTAAAACATTAATCATTTAATACAAGTTCTTGTTTAATCTTTCCATTTCATCTTGTTCATCATCATCTTTTATTTCAAGTTTTCAAGTGCTTATTTGATTGATTTGATCTTCAAAAGTTGTTGGGTTTTGTGTTTTTGTTGATGGGATTTGTAGTTTATGGTTAGTAGATGCTTTGTGATTAGTTTATTTAAGTTTTTAGTGGAAAACTTGGTGATTTTTGGATCAAAATCGTTTTTCCTTGTTCTTCGGGTATTGTTACTGTTCTTGAGTTCCCAGACTTCCGGATGAACACCAGACTTCCGAATGAACATTTAAGTTCCGGATGAACCAAGAACTTCCGAATGAGTATTAAGTTCCGAATGAAGTAAAAATCTTCCAAATGAGTTTTTGTTTAAAAAGTTCCGAACGAACTGAAAGTTCCGAATGAGTGCAAAGTTCCGAATGAATGTCTTTTAAAATCTTCCGAATGAATTAAAAAGTTCTGGATGAATGTTTATTTTCCAAAGTTCCGAATGAAGGTTTCCTTTCCAAAAAGTTCCGAATCAGCCCAAATTTCCGGATGAACCTAAATCTTCCGAATGAAGCAAAACTTCCGGATGAGCACCTAAATCTTCCGAATGAGTTTATGTTAAGAAAAGTTCCGGGTGAAACCAATCTTCCGAGTGAAAAGTTCCGGATGAGCAAAGTTCCGAATCAAGGTTAAAAAGTTCCGAATCAATTTTCTTTTAGTGTTACTGTTTTATTATTTTACTGTTTCTTTACTTTAATTTCACCATTCATATTTTAACTGTAATTGTAACTTTAATTTCAGTTTTAATTTTAATTTTAATTTTAATTCAAGTTCAAGTTTTTATAAAGTTACTTATCTTTGATTTAAGTTTTTATTTTAATACATTTTAAACATTTAGTAGATTAAAAAAAGAAACCAAACCTTTTATTTAGTAACCAAGAACAATCATTCCACTTAAGGCCGAGATCAATTCGAGAGGACTGAGAGATTAATCTGAACCCATACAAAATCATAGTTTCAAATGGCGCCGCTGCCGGCTCTTCTCGTTAAGATCAAAAGTTTTTTGTGAGAACTTGGATTTTGGGATCCGTTCCCCGTGAACGTTAATTTTTTCATAAAAATTTTCAAAAAATCCTAAAAAATATAAAATTTTCAAAAATACAAAAAAAAATTAAAAAAAAAACATAAAAACCAAAAAAAATTTTGCTTTGTTTTTCTTTGTTCGTTCTTTTGCAGGTGTATGCGCACTCGATCCACGTCTTATCAAGAGCCCGAGCCTCTCGATCACTTAGACATGGTCGGTGTACCACCTCCAAACAACAATAATAACAACAACAACCCGCCTTTCAACAACATGAACAATAACAACAACAATGAGCCCCTTCCGGATAATCGCCCGATGATTGAACTGCTGCAAGCTCATGTCTATGGCAACACAGATCCAATTGTCATACCTCCAATTGCCGCCAACAATTTTGAGCTAAAATCAGGCTTTATCCAGATGGTCTCCGCTCAACCATTCTTGGGACGTACCATTGATGATCCACACGACCACATCAAGAGATTCTTGCAACTCACCAACAAGGTCAAATTCAATGGTGTTCCACAAGAGGTTATTAGATTACAACTTTTTCCCTTTTCCTTAGAGGGACAAGCACGGCATTGGCTTGCTAAGGAACCGCCACAGAGTATTCTCTCGTGGACGGATTTGGAAACAAAGTTCATCAATTACTTTTTTCCACCCTCTCGTACTACAGCTTTGCGGAATGAAATCATAAATTTTGAACAAAAGTACGATGAGTCGTTCAGTGAATCTTGGGATCGTTTTAAAGATCTTTTAAGAAAATGCCCACAGCATGGTTTTACCAAAGTACATCAAATTAATACTTTTTACAATGGTTTAAGCATGAGTGACCAAGATTCACTGAACAGTGCCTCGGGGGGTAATCTATTGGCTAAGACTTCCAATGCTGCTTGGGACATCATTGAGAATAAATCTCGTGTGCAAACCAAGAGTGTTCGGACCAATGTCGCTAGTGCTAGCACTAGTGACAGCGACAAGCGACTTGACAAAATCACCACGCTTCTTGAATCGCTTGTCACCCACACCGTCAGCAACAACAACAGCAACAACGCTAAAAACGCTCAAGTTAACGCTGTCAGCCAACCTTGTGAGATATGCGGTGGTCCTCATTCTTACACCACTTGTACCGCCACCCAAGACTACCCTGCTGAGAATGTGAATGCAGCATATGGCACCTATCCTCAACCCGCCTATCAAGCTAGACCTCAAGGTGACCGTAATTTGCTTAGCTACCGTTCTAACAATTATCTTTCCCCACCTGGTTTTCCTCCTACCAACCCAAACCAACAACAAAACCTTAATCGCCCTCCTCAACAACAACAACAACCTCGACAACCATACATCCCTCCTCACAAGCAGCAACAACCACCTCAACGTAACAACCAAGTTTACCAACAACCTGCTTATCAACCGCCCGCATACAATGCTCCTCCCAACCAAACCACCACTGCATTACACCAAGAGGTTGCAACCTACATGAGGACCAATGATGTGATCGTGGAAAATCTCCAACAGGAAGTGCGAAACTTGAAAGCAGACTTGGTAAAGCAAGGAAATGATTTGAGAGCCGACATGAGAAACACGTTGGATAGCCAAACTAATGATCTGAGGAACATGATGGCTGGTTTCTTCCAAGGTAATCAACCCTCTTCTTCGGGTACTCTTCCGAGTAACACCGTTGCGAACCCAAGAGGGGAGATGAAAGCAATCACCACTCTAAGTGGCAAAGGTACCAAGGAACCCGAGCTTCCTATACCTCTACCGGTGGTTGTGACTAAGGAAAACGAGTCACCTGCTCCTATTCCTCATCCTTCTCCTTCCCCAATTTCTCCACCTCTTCCTTCTACTCCTCCTCCACCCAAGGATGTGAGTGATCCTATTCTTCCAAAGCCTTCCTCTTCATCCAATATACCTTATCCTTCAAGGTTGAGGAAAGAGAAGCTCAAAAGCAAGGACGATATTCAGGTTTCGAACTTTCTTAAGATGTTCAAACAATTGAATTTCAACATCTCCTTCGCTGAGGCTCTCGCTCACATGCCTAAATACGCAAAAATGTTTAAAGATCTTCTGAGCGATACGGAAAAGCTCCTCGATATTGCCAACACCCAACTTAATGAGAATTGCTCTGCAGTGCTCTTAAGGAAATTGCCAACTAAGCTTGGTGATCCGGGTCGTTTTCTTATCCCTTGCAATTTCTTGGGAGTAGAGAATTGCATGGCCCTAGCCGATCTAGGTGCCAGTATTAATCTCATGCCTCTAAGTGTTTGGAAGCAATTATCTCTCCCAGAGCTAGTCCCCACCAAAATGACTTTGGAGTTAGCTAACCGTACGGTTGCCTATCCAGTGGGGATAGCCGAAGACGTCATTGTAGGAGTCGACAAATTCACCTTCCCTGCTGATTTTGTTGTCGTCGACTACGAGATGGACCCCCGTGTGCCACTCATTGTTGGTCGTCCATTCTTGAGGACCGGTCGCACTCTCATTGATGTTGAAGCCGGTGAGCTTATCATGAGAGTGGGTGACGATAAAGTAGTCTTCAACATGGGAAAGTTGTCTAAACAACCTTATTCATATGAGAGCGTTAATTGTATTGACGTTCTTGATGAGGCTTGTGAAGAACACTTTAATGATGCTTGCAAAAGTATTCCTGCCTCTCTTCCCAATGTTGAGACCGTGTCCTCTATTGATTCATCATTGTCTCTATTTGGAGATAGTGATTTATTTTGGAACAATCTTGAAGATACCATGGGAGATGTGAATTTAGCTATTAATGATTCTCCCACCGATGGGGATGAAGACATGAATTTCTTTGACAATCTTCTCACCGATGACAATCCTTCTCCTCCATCTCCCACGGTCATTGCTATCGATACTCTGACTTTAAATACGCCTCCCGTCGAAAATCCTCCGGATTTAGAACTTAAGGAGTTGCCGCCTCATCTTGAGTACGTATTTCTTGAAGAAGAGAAGAAGTCGCCAGTCATCATTGCTAAGGACCTAAAGGAAGAAGAAAAAGCCCGACTTATCACCGTGCTGAAAGATCACAAGAAGGCTATTGCTTGGAAGATTTCTGATATTCGTGGAATTGATCCTCACTTCTGCACACACAAAATTCTCATGGAGGACGACTTTAAGCCCACAATTCAAAGGCAACGCAGGGTGAATCCAAAAATACATGAAGTCATCAAAACAGAGGTTATCAAACTTCTTGATGCGGGTATGATTTACCCTATTTCGGATTCACCATGGGTTAGTCCAATCCATTGTGTGCCCAAGAAGGGCGGAATAACCGTTGTTCCCAATGAACACAACGAGTTGATTCCCACTCGTCTCATTACTGGGTGGAGAGTTTGTATAGACTACCGCAAACTCAATGATGCCACGAGAAAGGATCATTTCCCTCTACCTTTTATGGACCAAATGCTTGAACGTTTAGCCGGTAATGAATATTACTGCTTTCTTGATGGTTTCTCGGGTTATTTCCAAATACCCATCGATCCCCAAGATCAAGAGAAGACGACATTCACTTGTCCCTATGGCACATTTGCTTACAAAAGAATGCCTTTTGGCTTATGTAATGCGCCCGGGACTTTCCAAAGGTGCATGTTAGCTATCTTCCATGACATGGTTGAACAAACCATGGAAGTCTTCATGGATGATTTCCCGGTCTTCGGGGATTCTTTCTCTTCTTGCCTTGCCAATTTGGAACGTATGCTCAAGCGGTGCGAAGACACTCGCCTAGTTCTGAATTGGGAAAAATGCCATTTTATGGTAAAAGAAGGCATCGTGCTGGGACATAAAATTTCCAAAGCCGGTCTTGAAGTAGACCGTGCTAAAGTTGATGTTATCGCAAAGTTGCCTCCACCTTCAACCGTGAAGGGTGTGAGAAGTTTCCTGGGTCATGCGGGCTTCTACCGTCGATTCATCAAAGATTTTTCTCAAATCGCTCGCCCGATGACCCACCTCTTGGAAAAAGATACTCCTATTATCTTTTCCAAAGAGTGTCTTGAAGCCTTTGACTCGCTTAAGGATAAGCTTACTAAGGCACCTGTCTTGGTTACCCCTAATTGGGAGCTGCCTTTTGAGTTGATGTGCGATGCTAGTGATTTTGCTATTGGAGCGGTTCTGGGACAAAGAGTGAACAAACACTTCCAACCGATCCATTACGCTAGCAAGACAATGACAGGGGCACAATTGCATTATACGACAACTGAAAAAGAGCTTTTAGCTGTTGTCTATGCCTTTGAAAAATTTCGCCCCTATCTTGTCCTTTCCACCACAATTGTGTATACCGATCATTCCGCGTTGAAGTACTTGTTGACAAAGCAAGATTCCAAACCAAGACTTCTTCGCTGGGTTTTGCTGCTCCAGGAATTTAAAATCGAAATTCGCGATAAAAAAGGAGCTGAAAACCTAGCCGCGGACCATCTCAGCAGACTTGAGGATCCTTACCAAGGGGATCATCCGACCAAAGAAATCAATGATTCTTTTCCCTTGGAGACCTTAATGTCTATAAATTCGAATTCTAATGAAACCCCGTGGTTTGCAGACTTTGCAAACTACTTGGCGGGTGGAATTCTCAAGGAAGGGTTGACGTCTCAACAAAAGAAAAAGTTTTTCACCGACATTAAGACTTACTTTTGGGACGACCCTTACCTATTCAAACAATGTGCCGACCTGATTATCCGCCGATGTGTTGACGGACCGACAGCGTCATAAATCCTTGATGCTTGCCACAAAGGACCCACCGGTGGTCACTTTGGTCCCAACTACACCGCCAAAAAAGTGTTTGATTCGGGATTTTATTGGCCCTCCATATATCGTGACGCTCACGATATGGTTAAACGATGTGATGTTTGCCAAAAACAAGGCACGATCACACATAAAGACGAGATGCCTCAGAATTTCATTCAAGAGTGTGAAATCTTTGATGTTTGGGGTATCGACTTTATGGGGCCATTCCCTTCTTCTAAAGGAAACAAATACATCCTTGTAGCCGTTGACTACGTTTCAAAGTGGGTTGAAGCCAAAGCTTTACCTACTAATGATGCAAGGGTGGTTTGTAACTTTTTGAAAGCTCTATTCGCTAGATTCGGTGTGCCTCGTGCCATTATTAGTGATCGTGGGACTCATTTCTGCAATGACCAATTTGCTAGAGTCATGGCTAAGTACGGTGTAAACCATCGTCTTTCCACAGCCTACCACCCACAAACTAATGGCCAGGCTGAAATATCCAACCGAGGACTTAAGCAAATTCTGGAAAGAACCGTGGGAGAGCATCGTGCCTCATGGGCTGATAAACTTGATGATGCTTTGTGGGCTTTCCGTACTGCTTACAAGACCCCAATCGGCTGTACGCCTTATCGTCTTGTGTACGGGAAAGCATGCCACCTCCCCATTGAGTTGGAGCACAAGGCTTACTGGGCCTTGAAGTGGGCTAATTTTGATATTAACAAAGCCGATGACCTACGCAAGATCCAACTCAATGAGCTAAATGAACTCCGTAATGAGGCTTATGAAAATTCTTTGATCTATAAGGAAAGGACTAAGCTCATTCACGACTCCAAGATCAGAAACCGAGAGTTCCATGTTGGAGACAAAGTTTTACTTTTTAACTCTCGGTTGAAAATCTTTTCGGGCAAGCTCAAATCTCGTTGGTCCGGCCCATTCACCATTGCCCAAATTTTTCCATATGGTACTCTCGAGCTCGCTCAACCTGATGAACCAAATTTTAAGGTGAATGGCCAACGAGTGAAGTTGTACTTTGGTGAGGACACCTCTCAGGAGGTGATTCCATCCCTCACCACGTTCCCCATGAACTAATTTTGGGTCGAGTCAGGCTCGTGACTCGGTTATCAAAAACAAGCGCTCCTCGGGAGGCAGCCCGAGTATATATCTTTTATGTTTTAACCTCCTAAGTGTAGGGGGACTTCTATACGTGTTTGTCTTTGTGTGGTGATGTGGTTACAGGGATAAGTGAACTATTGGAATCTTTAAAGAACCGTGCTCCTGTGTTATCTGAAATCCGGTTCTATCTCTCAACTATCGTGATTCAATTTTCTTTATACTCACATTTGAAATTGATCACTTTAGTCGTCTCTTCCTTAACTTGATTTAACCAACGTGCACAATGTCATAAGTGTAGGGGAAACTTTTCCCACATGCTTAAACATTGAGGATAATGTTTATCTTAAGTGTAGGGGGGACTTCTATCGAAGTTTTAAGTGGACTTTTCCATGAAAATGCCTTCATTTAACCAGAAAATCATCTTTTTCAACATTTTTCAAATTTTTTATTAACTTTGGCCATTTAGTCGTAATTTTTAAATTCTTATCGTTGCTTTCATATGTATATATTCCGCAATAAAGTCAAAAATATTAATAAAGTGGTGTAGCTAGTTTAGAAGTCTTTGACATATTAGGCCCGTTGCGTTTATTTTGACTCAACCCGAATAGACTTATCCAAGTTTATTCTAGCTAGTATCCTTAACCATGTAGACCTTAATTGGTTTATTAGGCTAAGTATCCACGAGTCTCATTACTTGAGATTTTAAATTATGGAGGACGAGAAATGATAGAGTCAATTATAAGTCGGTATTCTTGCACAAGCTCACTTGGTGTAATTATTTGCCTATTCTCCCATCACTTGCTAATAATTTATCTGCAATAAGTAAGGTCGTACGATTTGAAAAGTTACTTAGCTTCTAGCCCGAGATCGTTTAAAAGTTGCTCGGTAATGATAAGAGTTCATAGCCAAGGCATAACTTATGAAGCGGGGCGCGAAGATTGGCGAGTCCGAAAAGGCCCTAACAAGGCATGAGGATTCCATTTTATTGCTAAAGATCCAAGGTGATGTGAAAAGCATTATTCCCAAAATCGATATGAAGGATCAAGACTCACGACGAAAAGCAATCAACTCCCATAAAGATCATGGAGAAGTATATCCGAAAATACCCTAACAAGGTATGAGGATAAATAGATCCAAGTCCGAAAAGGAGGCGGATCGTTGTATCACAAAATCCCAAATAGAGATTGAAGAAATAATCATGAAGTCGTGGTCAACAAAGTTGGAGTACCTCTCAAAAGTCTCCAAGTGAAGAAACTCTATGAACGATGAGAAGACCATTATCTTAAGCACGTCTCTCAAGATATGAAGTATGAAGTACATGCCAAATATCGGCCCGAGAAAGGTCTCAAATCGTGAACCAAGTTATGCCAAGATATGAACTTTTTGATATCCCGAGAAGAAGTTTTAAGAGATTTTGTCCTTTATCTAACTATTGATCAAATCGTCCTACTTTGCTTTCAGCCTAAATAAACTATCGAAATAAGTCCAAAAATGTATCTTCATGATCATTCTAAGACAAAAATAAAATATAAGAGATACACCTAGGAATAAGGGAGTTTAAGCATTTAATTAAACCATGTGTGTAAGTGTTTGAATTGCTAACTTATAATAACAATGATCTCGTTTTTAAGCTTAGTTTGGGCAACGTGAAACTTGAGGGTGATAAATCTTCGCAGCACCAAAGCCCTAATGTAAGTCATTGGTTTCTTTGCAAGTTATTTCCATTCTTTTGTTTACTTTAAAATTTTAATTTCTCTTAGTATTTTAATTTTTGTTTTTGTTTAGTAGTATTTTAATAAGGCCAAGGTTGATTAATTATGAGAAAAGTGTAAAATTGCTTTATCACTAAGCATTGCATGAGGGCATGGCAATGGTTAAGTGTAGGGGATTTGGTAGGTGTGTAAACACCCATCCTTTTACCACTTAATTCTGGCTAAAACGAGACCAAAACATGTATTTAATATCATTTGTTTGGAATTATGCGTGGTTTTTGTGTTTATTGTGTTTTCAGAGCCAACCGGATGAATATTGAAGAAAACATGGGATTGCACGGGTTTTACTGAAGAAAAAGGACTCAAGATAAAGTCTACTGTCCAAGAGATGCAAAAGATTTGAAGTCACTGGGACTATTCGAAGATTTATCGAAGAAAAGGACCAAGGATGGAAGATTTACATAAGTCGAAGAAACTCAAGTCTATTGAACGAAGAAATTAAAAGACGCGTTAAATTTAATCGACGACAAATCCCGAATCGGAATCGAAAATGGAAACTTTTCTGAAAAGACGAAAAGACAAGAAGAACGGGAGAAAGCCCACTCACCAACCAAAAGACAAGCCTATAAAAGGAGTCCCCTCACACACATAGTTTTTTAGTTAGTTTTTAGTTTTCTTCTCCCCCACTTTTCTCTCCTTCTTGTTCGTATCATCACCATCACCACTAGGGTGATTGGTGATTTTGATCTTTTTTTTTCCAATCTTGTTATTTTAATCCTTGTTTTATCTTGTTAAAACATTAATCATTTAATACAAGTTCTTGTTTAATCTTTCCATTTCATCTTGTTCATCATCATCTTTTATTTCAAGTTTTCAAGTGCTTATTTGATTGATTTGATCTTCAAAAGTTGTTGGGTTTTGTGTTTTTGTTGATGGGATTTGTAGTTTATGGTTAGTAGATGCTTTGTGATTAGTTTATTTAAGTTTTTAGTGGAAAACTTGGTGATTTTTGGATCAAAATCGTTTTTCCTTGTTCTTCGGGTATTGTTACTGTTCTTGAGTTCCCAGACTTCCGGATGAACACCAGACTTCCGAATGAACATTTAAGTTCCGGATGAACCAAGAACTTCCGAATGAGTATTAAGTTCCGAATGAAGTAAAATCTTCCGAATGATTTTTGGTTTAAAAAGGTCCGAACGAATTGAAAGTTCCGAATGAGTGCAAAGTTCCGAATGAATGTCTTTTAAAATCTTCCGAATGAATTAAAAAGTTCCGGATGAATGTTTATTTTCCAAAGTTCCGAATGAAGGTTTCCTTTCCAAAAAGTTCCGAATCAGCCCAAAGTTCCGGATGAACCTAAATCTTCCGAATGAAGCAAAACTTCCGGATGAGCACCTAAATCTTCCGAATGAGTTTATGTTAAGAAAAGTTCCTGGTGAAACCAATCTTCCGAGTGAAAAGTTCCGGATGAGCAAAGTTCCGAATCAAGGTTAAAAAGTTCCGAATCAATTTTCTTTTAGTGTTACTGTTTTATTATTTTACTGTTTCTTTACTTTAATTTCACCATTCATATTTTAACTGTAATTGTAACTTTAATTTCAGTTTTAATTTTAATTTTAATTTTAATTCAAGTTCAAGTTTTTATAAAGTTACTTATCTTTGATTTAAGTTTTTATTTTAATACATTTTAAACATTTAGTAGATTAAAAAAAGAAACCAAACCTTTTATTTAGTAACCAAGAACAATCATTCCACTTAAGGCCGAGATCAATTCGAGAGGACTGAGAGATTAATCTGAACCCATACAAAATCATAGTATCAGTCTCGTTACTGGGTGGAGAGTTTGTATCGACTATCGCAAACTCAATGATGCCACGAGAAAAGATCACTTTCCTCTTCCTTTCATGGATCAAATGCTCGAGCGTCTAGCGGGTAATGACTATTACTGCTTCTTAGACGGTTTCTCCGGGTATTTTCAAATTCCCATCGATCCCAAAGACCAAGAAAAGACCACATTCACTTGTCCCTACGGAACATTTGCTTACAAACGTATGCCTTTCGGTTTATGCAATGCTCCTGGGACGTTCCAAAGGTGTATGATGGCTATCTTCCATGACATGGTTGAAGAAACTATGGAAGTCTTCATGGATGATTTCTCGGTTTATGGTGATTCTTTCTCTGCTTGCCTTGCTAATTTAGAACGTATGGTTAAGCGGTGTGAAGACACTCGCCTTGTTCTTAATTAGGAAAAATGCCATTTCATGGTAAAAGAGGGCATCGTGCTAGGACACAAAATCTCCAAAGCCGGTCTTGAAGTGGATCGTACTAAAGTCGATGTTATTGCTAAATTGCCTCCACCTTCAACCATGAAGGGTGTGAGAAGTTTCCTCGGTCATGCGGGCTTCTACCGTCGATTCATCAAAGATTTTTCTAAAATCGCTCGCCCGATGACCCACCTCTTGGAAAAAGATACTCCTTTTATCTTTTCCAAAGAGTGTATTGAAGCCTTCAACCTGCTTAAGGATAAGCTAACGGTCTTGGTTACCCCTAATTGGGAGCTGCCTTTCGAGTTGATGTGCGATGCTAGCGACTTTGCTATTGGAGCGGTTTTGGGCCAAAGAGTGAATAAACACTTCCAACCGATCCATTACGCTAGCAAGACAATGACAGGGGCTCAATTGCATTACACGACAACCGAAAAAGAGATTTTAGCTGTTGTCTATGCTTTTGAAAAGTTCCGCCCCTATCTTGTCCTTTCTACCACCATCGTGTATACCGATCATTCCGCGTTGAAGTACTTGTTAACTAAACAAGATTCCAAACCAAGACTTCTTCGCTGGATTTTGCTACTTCAAGAATTTAAAATCGAAATTCGTGATAAGAAGGGAGCTGAAAACCTAGCCGCGGATCATCTCAGTAGACTTGAGGATCCTTATCAAGGGGATCATCCGAACAAAGAGATCAATGACTCTTTTCCCCTTGAGACCCTAATGTCTATTAATTCGAATCAAGATGAGACCCCGTGGTTTGCGGACATTGCAAACTACTTGGCGGGTGGAATTCTCGTTGACGGGTTAACATCCCAACAAAAGAAGAAGTTCTTCAAAGACATTAAGACTTACTTTTGGGATGACCCGTATCTATTCAAACAATGTGCTGATTTGATTATTCGCCGATGTGTTGATGGACCGACAACTTTAGACATTCTCGAAGCTTGCCACAAAGGACCCACCGGTGGTCACTTTGGTCCCAACTGCACCGCCAAAAAAGTGTTTGACTCGGGATTTTATTGGACCACCATTTATCATGATGCTCACGAGATTGTTAAACATTGTGATGCTTGCCAAAAACAAGGCAAGATCACACATAAAGATGAGATGCCTCAAAATTTCATACAAGAATGTGAAATCTTTGATGTATGGGGTATCGACTTTATGGGGCCATTCCCTTCATCTAAAGGAAACAAATACATCCTTATAGCTGTTGACTACGTTTCTAAATGGGTTGTAGCCAAAGCTTTACCCACTAATGACGCAAGGGTGGTTTGTAACTTTTTGAAATCGCTATTCGCTAGATTCGGTGTGCCTCGTGCCATTATTAGTGATCGCGGGACTCATTTTTTCAATGATCAATTTGCAAGAGTCATGGCTAAGTATGGTGTAAATCATCGTCTTTCCACCGCATACCACCCACAAACTAATGGCCAGGCTGAACTCTCTAACCGAGGGTTAAAGCGAATTCTTGAACGAACCGTGGGAGAGCATCGTGCCTCATGGGCCAATAAACTTGATGATGCTCTGTGGGTTTTTCGTACCGCATACAAGACTCCGATTGGTTGTACACTATATCGTCTCGTGTACGGGAAAGCATGCCACCTCCCTATTGAGTTGGAGCACAAGGCTTACTGGGCCTTGAAGTGGGCTAATTTCGATATCAACAAAGCCGGTGACCTACGCAAAATCCAACTCAATGAGCTCAATGAACTCCGGAATGAGGCTTATGAAAATTCTCTGATCTAAAAAGAAAAGACTAAGCTCATTCACGACTCTAAGATTAAAAACCAAGAGTTCCAAGTTGGAGACAAAGTTTTACTCTTTAACTCTCGGTTGAAAATCTTTTCGGGCAAGCTGAAATCTCGTTGGTCCGGCCCATTCACCATTGCCAAAATTTTTCCATATGGTACTCTCGAGCTCGCTTAACCTAATGGAACTAATTTTAAGGTGAATGGCCAACGAGTGAAGTTGTACTTTGGTGAGGACATCTCTACTGAGATGATTCCATCCCTCACCACGTTTCCCATGAACTAATTTTGGGACGAGTCAGGCTCGTGACTCGGTTATAAAAAAAAAGCGCTCCTCGGGAGGCAACCCGAGTATCTATCCTTTTCCGTTTTACCTCCTAAGTGTAGGGGGCCTATATAGGTTCTTGTTTTTGTGTGGTGATGTGATTACAGGGATGAATGCACTTTTGGAACCTTTGAAGAACCGTGCTCCCGTGTTATCCGCAATCCGGTTCTATCTCTCAACTATCGTGATTCAATTTTCTTCATACTCACATTTGAAATTGATCACGTTAGTCGTCTCTTCCTTAGCTTGATTTAACCAACGTGCACAATGTCATAAGTGTAGGGGAGACTTTTCCCACATGCTTAAACATTGAGGACAATGTTTATCTTAAGTGTAGGGGGACTTCTATCGAAGTTTTAAGTGGACTTTTCCATTAAAATGCCTTCATTTAACCGGAAAATCATCTTTTTCAGCATTTTTCAAATTTTTAATTAACTTTGGTCATTTAGTCGTAATTTTTAAATTTTTATCGTTGCTTTCATATGTATATATCCCGCAATAAAGTCAAAAATATTAATAAAGTGGTGTAGCTAGTTTGGAAGTCTTTGACATATTAGGCCCGTTGCGATTATTTTGACTCAACCCGAATAGACTTGTCCAAGTTTATTCTAG
Source organism: Glebionis coronaria (assembly GCA_025667525.1). Lineage (NCBI taxonomy): Eukaryota > Viridiplantae > Streptophyta > Magnoliopsida > Asterales > Asteraceae > Glebionis > Glebionis coronaria. Next base: position 454,239,712 of record CM046879.1, read on the forward strand.
CTAGTATCCTTAACCATGTAGACCTTAATTGGTTTATTAGGCTAAGCATCCACGAGTCTCATTACTTGAGATTTTAAATTGTGGAGAACGAGAAATGATAGAGTCAATTATAAGTCGGTATTCTTGCACAAGCTCACTTGGTGTGATTATTTGCCTATTCTCCCATCACTTGCTAATAATTTATCTGCAATAAGTAAGGTCGTACGATTTGAAAAGTTACTTAGCTTCTAGCCCAAGATCGTTTAAAAGTTGCTCGATAATGATAAGAGTTCATAGCCAAGGCATAACTTATGAAGCGGGGCGCGAAGATTGGCGAGTCCGAAAAGGCCCTAACAAGGCATGAGGATTCAATCTTATTGCTAAAGATCCAAGGTGATGTGAAAAGCATTATTCCCAAAATCAATATGAAGGATCAAGACTCACGACGAAAAGCAATCAACTCCCATAAAGATCATGAAGAAGTCTATCCGAAAAGACCCTAACAAGGTATGAGGATAAATAGATCCAAGTCCGAAAAAGGAGGCGGATCGTTGTATCTCAAAATCCCAAGTAACGATTGAAGAAATAATGATGAAGTCGTGAACAAAGTGGAGTATCCCTAAAAAATACTCCAAGTGAAGAACTCTATTAACGAAGAGAAGACCATTATCTCAAGAACATCTCTCAAGATATGAAGTATGAAGCACATGCCAAATATCGGCCCGAGAAAGGTCTCAAATCGTGAATCGAGTTATGCCAAGATATGAACTTTTTGATATCCCGAGAAGCAGTTTTAAGAGATTTTGTCCTTTAGCTAACTATTAATCAAATCGTCCTACTTTGCTTTCAGCCTAAATAAACTATCGCAATAAGTCCAAAAATGCATCTTCATGATCATTCTAATACAAAAATAAAATATAAGAGATACACCTAGGAATAAGGGAGTTTAAGCATATAATTAAGCCATGTGTGTAAGTGTTTGATTTGCTAACTTATAATAACAATGATCTCGTTTTTAAGCTTAGTTTGGGGAACGTGAAACTTGAGGGTGATGAATCTTCGCAGCACCGAAGCTCTAATGTAAGTCTTAGATCTCTCTGCAAGTTATTTCCATGTAGCTATTTTTAATTGAAAATGGTTTTCTATCCTTTTGTTTCCTTTAAAGTTTTAATTTCTCTTAGTACTCTAAATTTTGTTTCATTAGTATATCAATAAGGCCAAGGTTGATTGATTATGAGAAAAGTGTAAACTTGCTTTATCACTAAGCATTGCATGAGGGCATGGCAATGGTTAAGTGTAGGGGATTTGATAGGTGTGAAAACACCCATCCTTTTACCACTTATTTCTTGCTAAAACAAGACCAAAACGCGTATTAAATGTCGTTTGTTTGGAATTATGCGTGGTTTGTGTGTTTGTTGTGTTTTCAGAGCCAACCGGATGAATATTAAAGAAAACATGGGATTGCACGGGTTTTATCGAAGAAAAAGACTCAAGACGAAGTCTATTGTCCAAGAGATGCAAAAGATTTGAAGTCAATGGGCCTATTTGAAGATTTATCGAAGAAAAGGACCAAAGACGGAAGATTTACACATGTCGAAGAACTCAAGTCTATTAATCGAAGAAATTAAAAAGACGAGTTGAATTTATTCGTCGACAAATCCCGAATCAGAATCGAAAACGTCGACTTTACTGAAAAGGCGAGAAGACGAAAAGGAAGAAGAAATCCCACTCACCAACCAACCACTTGGCCTATATAAAGAAGCCCCTTCACACATTTTGAGCTAGTTATTATTCCAGTTCTTTTCTTTTCTTTCGTAGGAATCCAACACCACTAAGGTGTTGGTGATTTTTCATTACTATTGAATCTTTAATCTTGTAAGTTTTTTTAATCTTTCCTTTTGTTTACTTTACCTTAATCAATCAATATAATCCTTCCATTAATCTTGTTCATCTTCATCTTTTTGATTTAAAGTTTAAAGTTCTTATTTGGTTGATTTTAATCCATAAAAGTAAGTGGGTTTGTGTTTTTAGTGTTTTGATTTGTTGTTTATGGTTAATGAATGATTATTGGATAGTTTGGTTTAAATCTTTTGGTTTATTTTGGTTTAATTTGGTGAAAATCGTATTGCCCAGCTTTCTCTGTTTCTTTACTGTTCTTCACATTCCCCAGATTCCGAATCAAACTCAACATTCCGGATCAACCGGATATTCCGGATCAACCGGATATTACGGATCAGTTACTTATTCCGAATCAAGCACTGTTTACATTTATTCCGAATCAAGATTGTTCATCCGGAATAATTTATATTCCGGATCAAAACCTTTCATCCGGAATAATCAATTATTCCGGATCAACTCTTTTATTCCGAATCAATCACATTTTATTCCGGATAGCACATTATTCCGCATCAACCTTCATTATTCCGCATCAAACTTTTCTTATTTTTTATTCCGGATCAAGCCTTATTCCGGATCAACTGGTTTATTCCGGATAAGTGACATATTCCGGATGAGCTTTGTTATTCCGGATGAGGGTGATATTCCGAATGAGTTTTTCAGTTTTTTTTGTAGTTTTATATTTTTAATTCTTAAGTTTTACTTTTCCCGCCTTTTTCCTTATTTGCATTTTTACTTGGTTTCCTTTTAGTTTAAGTTTAAGTTTGCATTATTTACCATTATTGCTTTTAATTTCTCGTCATTTACTTTTCGCCAAGTTTTTATCTTTCATTGTTTCTTCTTTTACCTTCTTTATTTCATCGTTTCTAGTCTTTATTTTCCACTAGTTTAAGACATCGACCATTCCCTTTTTTATTCCACCAAGAACAACTGAGTCGCACTTTGAACCGGAAATCAATTCGAGAAGATACCGAGAAACGAACTTTTCAACCTAGCAAAATCTCTTTATTACATATGCACCTGAACATATAAGGGGATTAGGATCAATGGCGGAAGAGATTATCACACACGGTTTTTAATGTCAATTACTTCTAGATCAGATATTCATTGTTTCACAAACGTATGAGGGACTTCAAAACCTCAATCATCACAGCAACTTAAGCAATTTAACAGATGGTTTAAGACTACAATGAACAAAAAAAACATGCAAAGAAAAGAAGATTCAACTGGGCACACGAGCTAACGTTGTAATCAACAGCCTAAAGGACCTCAACACGGACATCACTAAACTTAAATTAATAACATATTCTTGATATATTACAAATCAATGTCGTAAATAAACAAATAGGTGCCTTAAATTTAATAAATAACGCCCTAAATTTTTAAATGTTCACTGATGTCCACCACATGCTTCATTTTGTGTTGCTGCATACACATGATAGTGGAAAACCAGTTGATCACGCTAAATAAAGTGTATATCTATCATATAGTTGTTAACTGATTCTCTAAAACGCCTATGATTCTCTAATATAGTTGTTAACTGATGCCCTAACCCTAACATATTATCGGCAACAAATTCCTTAAACAAACTGATTTCATAATACAAGACAATGATGCCTTAATAGGTATTATAAAATCAAGTTAGTCGAAAAAACATTAGATTCTATATTACAAAAAGTGATTTCATGTTAATCCAATACGCCCTTACAAAAAAAGTACTCCTTTTAACTTGATATTGTTTACCCGTGGATAAGAGGAAAAGAAGGTTGTAATACCGTTAAGAGCGTCAAACATGAACAGATATCTAGCTCCTTGCGCAAAACTTTCCCCTATAGCCGGCTCGTAGATTCGCTTCCAAAACTCTATCGACTGGTCCCGCCGCAGCACTGCAACCAGCTCCAAGAGAAACGTGCATCCGACTATAGAATGTTTAACAATTTTGTAGTCATGAAGCACGATTATTAAGTCCATAAGTTTACCTCCATCCTACAAAAGAAAATTTAGTATAAGTTGTTTCACTTTGGACATAAAACTTACAACGAGGCAGATTGTGGAAATATAATTTGAAAGAGAAGGTGTGTTAGTAAACTGTTTATGCGAGCTTCGACGTTATGCTTGGGCAATTCTATCTCATCATTAAAACAGGAAACAATATGTGCATCAATAAGTATTTGCTAAAAAACAGCTATAGCGCTTAACTAAATACAAAAGGACATATTAGCTAGTAAAAGTACCCCTAAAAGAAGCGAAACGAAATAAAAAAGAAAAGGTAGTTAATATGTACCTGAGCACCCCATTCTAGACTAGCTAAAATTATAGCAGAAGGCGCAGACCACAAACCATATGTCCTTCGAGCCATGACCAAACCAGTCCCAAGCTTGTACGAAAGTAAGAAGTGTGAAAACACTTATCCTGTTACCACTTATTTCCAATAATAACAAGACCAAAACGTGTATTTATGTCGTAAAAGTCGGAATTATGCGTGGTTTGTGTTTTTATTGTGTTTCAGGATAAAAATATGAAAAAGGGAGAAAACACGGGCTATCACGGGCTTTTATCGAAGAAAAAGACAAAAGACGAAGTCAAAAGGGTCAAAGTGCAAGAAGAACGGAAGTCGAAGGCCTAGTCTGAAGATTTATCGAAGAAAAAGTCTAAAGACGGAAGTTTAACGAAGTCGAAGAACCAAGTCTATTAAAAGAAGAAAAATAGAAGACGAGTTCAAGTTATCATTCGACTAATCCCGAGCCTAAGTCGAGAAATACGAGAATAAAAGAGAAGAAACAAGCTTACCACCTCCCCTATATATAGTCTTCTAATGAGTCATTAGAGGAGTAGTTAATTTTAGCCTTTAATTTTCTAGTTTTATTTTTAAGTGTGTTTTATTTTTCTTCTTTCTAGTTTTCTCTCAAGCTTATCAAACCTTCATCTTAATCTTGTATTAGATCTTAATCTTAATCCTAATCAAGATTTTCAATTAATCATTCTCATTCTTCCTTTCTTTATTATTAATCTTGTGTTGATTTAGATGATCATGTAGTTGCTTAATCTTGATGCTTATTGATTTATTGATGTGTTTGGTTGATTATGTTTATGAGTTTTTATGTGTTTGATTTTGATAGTTTATTGTGTTTGGTGCTTATTGTTTGAATTGGCTTATTTTTAATTAAGTGTTTTAATTAGTTTATTTTATAAAAAGATGATTTTTAATTTTTAGATTTATTAGTGTTTTTCAAGTTTTTGATTTTTGGTTTAATTAGTTTTTCTTAAAATGTTTTAGATTAAGTTTTGGTTAATTGCTTATTTGATGTGTGCTTATTCGTGGCTTATTTCATTGTTTTTTGATGTTTCTGTTACTGTTATCTGCTTTCTACATCTTCGCAAAAGGGTTTTAAACTCCGAAGATTAATGTTTATTCCGAACTAGCCTTTTATCCGAGATTATATGTTTTTCCGAAGTTATCCTTCTTTCCGAAAATCTGCCTTTTATCCGAAATACATTTATTCCGAAGAATTGAGCTTTTCCCGAAATACTTGCTTTTTCCGAAAATATGGATTTTTCCGAAACAAAGTCTTTTATCCGAAAATTTTACTTGTTCCGAAAATAGGTACTTATTCCGAAAATCTGCTCTTTATCCGAATATAGTATTATTCCGAATATAACCTTTTTCCCGAAAAACCTGTTATTCCGAAGAAGTTGTTTATTCCGAAAATCACCCCTTTTCCCAAATATCCCCAGTTATCCGAAGATACATCTTCGATATTATTCCGAAGATTGTCATTCTTCTTTTCCGAAAATTTCTTTTTATTGCAAATTATTCCGAAGATACAACAACATTCCGAAAAAATGACATGCGTGCCTGCCTACTAGCTTACCATTTCCCGCTAATTTCAGCAGCCTGCTTGGTTGCTTGCTTATTAGTTAGTATTTGTTCCGCAATTGTTTGGTTTAATCTGAAAGTTGTTCCGATTTTAATTTTGAAAGTCACGTATTTTTAGTTGTATTTTTCGTCAATTTTTAGTATTAGTATTTTTTTTCGAAAAGTTTAAGTTTTATCTTTTATTTAGCGCCCGCTTTAGCTTTTGTCTCATTTAGTTTTAAAGTACCCTCATAGTTTTATTTTCTCCTTTCTCATTAAGTAAATTTTATTTTCAAGTCGAAAGTTAATTTCCTCTTTTAGTTTTATTTTTTTTAATTGTTTCATTTTCATATTTGTTTTTAATATCGTTTCTTTATTATTTGTCAATCGTTTTAATTTTTAGTTTATTCCTTTTATATTTTATCATTTCATTTTAAAACTTTATTTTTATCTTTAATTAGTTTTAGACAACGACACCTGTTCTTTTATTCACCAAAGACGACTGAGTCGCACTTTCAACTGGTAATCAATTCGAATAGACTGGTTCAACGAACTTTATTTTCATACTAGGTAAAAACCTTGTATTAAATGGCGCCGCTGCCGGCTCTTTTCGTAAATATTAACGGTTTTTAGTGAGAGACGCGTTGGATTTTGGGATCCGTTCATTTTTTAACGTTATTTTTCTTGCTTAAAAATTTCCAAAAATCCTTTAAAAAAATATAAAATTTTAAAAATCCAAAAAAAAAATAGAAAAACATAAAAAAAAACCAAAAATATTTCTTGTCTATCTTTCTTTTCCTTTTGTAGGTGTGTATGCGTACCCGTGCTCGTGAGAAGAAAGCAACTCAAGCCGAAGTCGAAATTCAACCTATTGTCGCCATGGACAATCGACCAATGATCGAGCTTTTACAATCGCACGTAGAGGGCAACACCGATGCTATTGTCATACCCGAGATTGGAGCCAACAATTTTGAGCTTAAATTCGGCTTCATTCAAATGGTCTCTGCTCAACCACTCTTGGGGCGTACACTTGATGATCCTCATGACCATATCAAAAGGTTCCTTCAACTCACTAATACGGTCAAGTATAATGGGGTTTCACAAGAGGTAATTCGCTTGCAACTTTTTCCTTTCTCCTTAGAGGGACAAGCCCGACATTGGCTTGTAAAGGAACCGCCACAAAGTATTCTTACGTGGTCGGATTTAGAGACCAAATTCATCAATTACTTTTTCCCACCCTCACGTACTACCGCTTTGCGGAATGAAATAATTAACTTTGAACAAAAGTACGGTGAGACATTTAGTGAATCTTGAGACCGTTTTAAGGAACTTTTAAGAAAGTGTCCACAACATGGTTTTACAAAACTGCATCAAATTAATACTTTTTACAATGGTTTAAGCATGAATGACCAAGATTCGCTAAATAGTGCCTCGGGGGGGGGGGGGGGGGGGGGGTAACATTTTGGTTAAGTCTTCTAATGCCGCGTGGGATATTATTGAGAATAAGTCTAGAGTGCAAACTAGGAGTGTTCGGGCTAATGTGGCTAATGCTAGTACTAGTGAGACCGACAAGAGAATTGATAAGCTTACTTCGGTTGTTGAAGCACTTGCTTTACAAGCCGCTAACAATGCCAAAAACATCAATGCGCAAGTTAATGCTTTGAGTCAGTCATGTGAATTATGCGTGGTTTATCATTCATACACCGATTGTCCTTCGACTCATGACAATCCGGAAAATGTGTATGCCGCTAACGGTAACTTTTCTACGGGAGGCTATCAAGCACGTCCTCAAGGTGACCGCAATTTGCTCAGTTATCGTTCAAACAACTTCCTTTCACCACCCGGTTTTCCTCCTCAAAACTAAAACAACCTCAATCGCAACAATCAAAACCAAACTCGAGCTCCAAATCAATATCAAACCCAAAGAAATCCATATCCACCTCAAGGAAATAACCAAGTTTACCAACAACCCGCTTATCAACCACCTGCCTACCATGCTCCTCCTTCCAACCAACCCACAACATTTAATCAAGAGGTTGAAACTTACATGAGGACTAATGACGCGCTGGTGAAGAATCTTCAAAGTCAAATAATCAACTTGAAAGGAGATATGGCGAAACAAGGGAATGATCTTCGAGCCGATATGCGAAACTCTTTGAGCAGTCAAAGAATGACTTAAGGGATATGATGGCTAGTTTCTTCCCAAGTAATCAAGCCTCTGGTTCGGGTTCTCTTCTGAGTAACACCGTTGCTAACCCAAGAGGGGAGATGAAAGCAATCACCACCCGAAGTGGCAAAGGTTTAAAGGAACCCGAGATTCCTACACCTACACCGATGATTGTGACACAGGAAAACGAGTCCCCTTCTCCAATTCCTCCACCTTCTACTTCTACCCCTTCACCACCCAAGGATGTGAGTGAGAATTCCATTTCTAAGCCTTCATCTCAACCCGATATACCTTATCCCTCAAGGTTGAGGAAAGAGAAGTTGAAGAACAAGGATGATATTCAGGTTTCTAACTTTCTTAAAATGTTTAAACAATTGAATTTCAACATCTCCTTTGCTAAGGCTCTCTCTCACATGCCGAAATATGCTAAAATGTTTAAAGATCTTCTTAGTGACAAAGAAAAGCTTCTTGATATCGCTCAGACCCAACTTAATGAGAATTGCTCCGCAGTGCTCTTAAGGAAATTACCAACCAAACTTGGTGATCCGGGTCGTTTTCTCATTCCTTGCAACTTCCCCGGGGTAGAGAATTGTATGGCCCTAGCCGACCTACGTGCTAGTATAAACTTAATGCCGTTAAGTGTTTGGAAACAATTATCTCTACCCGAGCTAGCCCCACACGAATGACATTGGAATTAGCTAACCGTACGGTTGCTTATCCAGTGGGGATAGCCGAAGATGTCTTCGTCGGTGTCGAAAAATTCACTTTTCCGGCGGATTTTGTTGTCGTTGACTACGAGATGGATCCCCGTGTTCCATTAATCATTGGACGTCCATTCTTGAGGACCGGTCGCACTCTCATTGATGTAGCCGCGGGCGAATTAATCATGAGAGTTGGTGACGATAAAATCGTCTTCAACATGGGTAAACTTTCTAAGAAAACTTATGAAAACGAGAGCGTTAATTTCATTGACGTACTTGCTGAGGCTTGTGAAGAGCATTTCAAAGATGCTTGCAAAAGTGGTTCTTCTTCTCTACCCATTGTTGAGACCGTTGCCTCTATTGCTTCATCATTGACTCCATTTGGAGAAAGTGATTTCCTTTTGAAAGAATTTGAAGCAACTTTAGGGGATGTAGACTTACAATATGACGATTCTCCAACCAATTGGGAAGAAGACATTCGTACCATTGAGAAACTTCTCAATGAGGACCATATTTTTCCACCTTCTCCTAAGGAAATCTCTATCGATGATCCGAATTTGACTACGCCTTCCATCGACAATCCTCCGGATTTAGAGCTTAAGGATTTACCGTCTCATCTCGAATACGTTTTCCTTGAAGACAATAAGAAGTTACCCGTCATCATCGCAAAGGACTTGAAAGAAGACGAAAAATCTCGACTTATCGACGTGCTAAAGAATCATAAGAAAGCAATTGCTTGGAAAATTTCTGACATTCGCGGAATTGATCCGAACTTTTGTACTTATAAAATTCACATGGAGGATGACTTTAAACCCGCAATCCAAAGCCAAAGAAGGGTTAATCCTAAAATTCATGACGTCATCAAGAAAGAGGTTATCAAACTTCTAGATGCCAGAATGATTTACCCTATTTCGGATTCGCCATGGGTTAGTCCCGTCCATTGTGTGCCTAAGAAAGGCGCAATAACCGTTGTTCCCAATGAAAACAACGAGTTGATTCCTACTCGCCTTGTTACGGGTTGGCGAGTTTGCATAGACTATCGCAAGCTCAATGATGTCACTCGCAAGGTTCATTTTCTTCTTCCGTTCATGGATCAAATGCTCGAGTGTTTAGCGGGTAATGACTATTATTGCTTCTTAGAAGGTTTTTCCGGGTATTTTCAAATTCCCATCGACCCTAAAGACCAAGAGAAAACCACATTCACTTGTCCTTATGGAACATTTGCTTACAAAAGAATGTCTTTCGGCTTATGCAATGCTCCTGGGACTTTCCAAAGGTGTATGATGGCTATCTTCCATGACATGGTTGAAGAAACTATGGAAGTCTTCATGGATGATTTCTCGGTCTATGGTGATTCTTTCTCTACTTGCCTTGCCAATTTAGAACGTATGCTCAAACGGTGTGAAGACACTCGTCTCGTTCTTAATTGGGAAAAATGCCATTTCATGGTAAAAGAAGGTATTGTTCTTGGTCATAAAATCTCCAAAGCCGGTCTTGAAGTCGACCGTGCTAAAGCTGAAGTGATTGCTAAATTACCTCCTCCTTCAACCGTGAAGGGTGTGAGAAGTTTCGTTTGTCATGCGGGCTTCTATCGTCGTTTCATTCAAGATTTTTCTAAGATTGCTCGCCCGATGACCCACCTCTTGGAAAAAGATACTCCTTTTATCTTTTCTAAAGAGTGTATTGGCTCTTTCAATTTTTCTTAAGGATAAACTAACTAAGGCACCGGTCTTGGTTACCCCTAATTGGGAGTTACCTTTTGAATTGATGTATGATGCTAGCGACTTTGCTATTGGAGCGGTTTTAGGACAAATAGTGAACAAACACTTCCAACCAATCCATTATGATAGCAAGACAATGACAGGGGCTCAATTGCAGTATACCACTACCGAAAAAGAGCTTTTAGCTATAGTGTATGCTTTTGAGAAGTTCCGCCCTATCTTGTTCTTTCCACCACCATTGTCTATACCGACCATTCCGCGTTGAAGTACTTGTTAACCAAACAAGATTCCAAGCCAAGACTTCTTCGTTGGGTTTTGCTCCTACAAGAATTTAAAATTGAAATTTGTGATAAAAAGGGAGCGGAAAACCTAGCCGCGGATCATCTTAGTAGACTTGTGGATCCTTATCAAGGGGAGCTCCCAAATCAAGAGAATAATGACTCTTTTCCCCTTGAGGCCTTGATGTCTATTAACTCCAATCTTGATGAAACCCCATGGTTTGCGGACATTGCAAACTATTTGGCGGGTGGAATTCTCATGGAAGGGTTAACGTCCCAACAAAAGAAAAAGTTCTTTAAAGACATTAAGCACTATTTTTGGGACGACCATTACCTTTTCATGAAATGTGCGGATCTTGTCATTCATCGATGTGTTGATGGGCCAGCAGCTTTATTAATTCTTTAAGCTTGCCATAAAGGACCTACCGGTGGTCACTTTGGTCCTAACTATACCGCGAAGAAAGTTTTCGACTCTGGATTTTATTGGCCCACCATTTATCGTGATGTGCACGAAATGGTTAAGCATTGTGATGCTTGCCAACGCCAAGATCACACATAAAGATGAGATGCCTCAAAATTTCATACAAGAGTGTGAAATCTTTGACGTATGGGGTATCGAATTTATGGGGCCATTTCCATCATCCAAAGGGAACAAGTACATCCTCGTAGCCGTTGACTACATATCTAAATGGGTTGAAGCAAATGCTCTCCATACGAACGATGCGAGGGTGGTTGTGAACTTTTTGAAACAACTTTTTGCTCGATTCGGTGTTCCTCGTGCTATCATCAGTGACCACGGGACTCATTTTTGCAATGATCAATTTGCTCGATTCATGGCTAAGTACGGTGTCAATCACCGTCTTTCCACCGCTTATCATCCCCAAAAAAATGGTCAAGCCTAGATTTCTAACCGTGGACTGAAGAGAATTTTAGAGCGAACTATGGGAGAGCATCGTGCCTCATGGGCCGATAAGTTAGATGATGCTTTGTGGGCTTTCCGTACCGCATATAAGACACCTATTGGTTGCACTCCATATCGTCTTGTGTACGGGAAGGCATGCCACCTCCCCATTGAGTTGGAACATAAGGCGTATTGGGCCTTGAAGTGGGACAATTTTGATATCAACAAAGCCGGTGATCTTCGGAAGATTCAACTCAACGAGCTAAATGAACTGAGGAATGAAGCTTATAAGAGTTCATTGATCTACAAGGTGAAAACCAAGATCATTCATGATGCAAGGATTAAGAACCGAGAGTTCAACATCGGTGATCAAGTTTTACTCTTTAACTCTCGGTTGAAGATCTTCTCGGGCAAGCTTAAGAGCCGTTGGTCTGGTCCATTCACCGTCGCCAAAGTTTTCCCTTACGGCACCATTGAACTTTCTCAACCAAATGGGCCTAATTTTAAAGTGAATGGCCAGCGTGTGAAGCTGTACTTTGGTGAGGACATATCTCATGAGATGATTCCATCCCTCACCACGTTTCCCTTGAATTAGTTCTGGGTCGAGTCAGGCTCGTGACTCGGTTATCAAAAACAAGCGCTTCTCAGGAGGCAACCCGTTGATCTATCCCTTACCGTTTTCATAATAAGTGTAGGGGGAGCCCCGTAGGTGTTTGTTGTCTTGTTTCTTATGATGTGCGGGGATTCAAAGCTTCAAAGAGCACTTTTGATGACATTTGACGACCGTGATCCCATGTACCCGTCTCCCCGGTTCTATCTTAAACTGTCGTGATTCAATATTTCATATCTTATATGTTCACATTGCAATCACTATAGTCGTCTCTTCCTTAGCAAGATTTAAACAACGTGCACAATGTCCTAAGTGCAGGGGAGTTTACTTCCACATACTTAAACATTAAGGACAATGTTTATATCAAGTGTAGGGGGGACTTCTATCGAAGTAAGTGGGCTTTTCCATTAATTTGTCCTCATTTTAACCGAAAATTTTGATTTTTCGACATTTTTCAAAAAATTTAATCTATTTGGCCTAGTGGTATAGTCGTATTCTCCTTTGTTATCGTTATTTACTTTCTTTGCTAGAATAAAATTTTTAATAAATTGGTTTTAATTTTTAAAACGTTGTGAATCTTTTGACTCAACCTGAGTTTACTTATCCAAGTTTACTCTAGCTAGTATCCTTAACGTGTTTAAGTCAAGTTTTGCTAGGCTTTTATATAGGGAACTTTAAAACGCGAGAGTCTTAACTCTTACGGGTTAAGAACAAGAACTTTTGGCAAGTTCCTATAATTGATCCTAGAAAGTCGTTTATCAAGGGAACTTTAAAATGCAAATTCTAAACTTGACAAAGTCTAAGAAGATGCAAGTTCCTATAGATGACTTGAAAACCCAAAACTTTGATTTAATTGGCTAAGCATCCACGAGTCTCATTCCTTGAGATTTTAAATTGTGCAGAACGAGAGATGGTAGAGTCAATTATAAGTTTGGTATTCTTTCATGAATTTATGTGAGTTAATTTATTAGCTTTTTCTCCCATCGCTTGCTAATAAATTTAATTGCAATAAATAAGGTTGTACGATTTGAATAGTTACTTAGCTTCTAGCCCAAGATCGTTTAAAAGTTGCTCGATATTAATTAGAGTTCATAGCCAAGGCATAACTTATTGAAGCGGGATGCGAAGATTGGCGAGTCCGAAAAGGCGCAACAAGGCATGAGGGATACATTTTGTTGCTAAAGATCCCAAGTGATGTGAAGAATCATTTATCAAAAATAAATATGAAAGATCAAGACACACGACGAAAAACAAATACTCCCCTAAAGATCATAGAGAAGTCTATCCGAAAAGACCCTAGCAATGTATGAGGATAAATAGATCCAAGTCCTAAAAAGAGGCGGATGGTTGTATATCAAAGTCCAAAATTAAGATTGGAGAAAAATGAAGAAGTCGTGGTCTAAATATGATGAATCTCTCAAAAAATTCAAGTGAAGAAATTCCTATTATGAAGAGAAGACCATAATTTCAAGAACGTCTCTCAAGATTCGAAGTATGAAGTCGCTGCCAAATATCGGTCCGAGAAAGGTCTCAAATCGTGAAGCGAGTTACGCCAAGATATGAACTTTAAGAGGTCCCAAGAAGCAGTTTTAAAAGATTTTGTCCTTTAGCTAACTATTGCTTAAATCGTCCCACTTTATTTTCAGCCTAAATTAACTATCGAAATAAGTCAACCAATGCACCCTCGTGATCATTCAAGACAATCATAAAATATAAGAGATACACCTAGGAATAAGGGAGTCTTAGTGAATAATTGGGCCACATGAGTTTGTGTTAGTTTGCCAACTTATAATAACAATAATCTCGTTTATAAGCTTGGTGTGGAGAACGTGAAACTTGAGGATGATAAACATTCATGACAACCAAAACCCCAATGTAAGTCTTTGATTTCTTTACTTGTTTTGTATATATTTCTATCTTTTAGTTTCCTTAGTGTTTAGTATTTAATAAAGGCCAAGGTGGGTCATTTATGATGAAAAATGTAAATCGTGCTTTGAAATTAATGCATTGCATGAGGGCATTGCAATGGTCAAGTGTAGGGATTTAATAAGTGTGAAAACACTTATCCTTTTACCACTTATTTTCAATAATAACAAGACCAAAACGTGTATTTTATGTCGTAAAAGTCGGAATTATGCGTGGTTTGTGTTTTTATTGTGTTTCAGGATAAAAATATAAAAAAGGGAGAAAACACGGGCTATCACGGGCTTTTATCGAAGAAAAAGACAAAAGACGAAGTCAAAAGGGTCAAAAGTGCAAGAAGAACGGAAGTCGAAGGCCTGTTCTGAATATTTATCGAAGAAAAAGTATAAAAACGGAAGTTTAACGAAGTCGAAGAACCAAGTCTATTAAAAGAAGAAAAATAGAAGACGAGTTCAAGTTATCATTCAACTAATCCCGAGCCTAAGTCGAGAAAGACGAGAAGAAAAGAGAAGAAACAAGCTTACCACCTCCTCTATATATAGTCTTCTAATGAGTCATTAGAAGAGTAGTTAATTTTAGCCTTTAATTTTCTAGTTTTATTTTTAAGTGTGTTTTATTTTTCTTCTCTCTAGTTTTCTCTCAAGCTTATCAAACCTTCATCTTAATCTTGTATTAGATCTTAATCTTAATCTTAATCTTAATCTTAATCAAGCTTTTCAATTAATCATTCTTATTCTTCCTTTCTTTATTATTAATCTTGTGTTGATTTAGATGATCATGTAGTTGCTTAATATTGATGCTTATTGATTTATTGATGTGTTTGGTTGATTATGTTTATGAGTTTTTTATATGTTTGATTTTGATAGTTTATTGTGTTTGGTGCTTATTGTTTGAATTGGTTTATTTTTAATTAAGTGTTTTAATTAGTTTATTTTATAAAAAGTTGATTTTTAATTTTTAGATTTATTAGTGTTTTTCAAGTTTTTGATTTTTGGTTTAATTAGTTTTTCTTAAGAGTGTTTTTTATTAAGTTTTGTTTAATTGCTTATTTGATGTGTGCTTATTCGTGGCTTATTTCATTGTTTTTAGATGCTTCTGTTACTGTTATCTGCTTTCTGAACATCTTCACAAAAGGGTTATAACTCCGAAGATTAATGTTTATTCCGAACTAGCCTTTTATCCGAGATTATATGTTTTTCCGAAATTATCCTTCTTTCCGAAAATCTGCCATTTATCCGAAATACATTTATTCCGAAGAATTGAGCTTTTTATGAAATAATTGCTTTTTCCGAAAATATTGATTTTTCCGAAATAAAGTCCTTTATCCGAAAATTTTACTTGTTCCGAAAATTTTACTTGTTCCGAAAATAGGTACTTATTCCGAAAATCTGCTCTTTATCCGAATATAGTATTATTCCGAATATAACCTTTTTCCCGAAAAACCTGTTATTCCGAAGAAGTTGTTTATTCCGAAAATCACCCCTTTTCCCGAATATCCCCAATTATCCGAAGATACATCTTCGGATATTGTTCCGAAGATTGTCATTCTTCTTTTCCAAAAATTTCTTTTTATTGCAAATTATTCCGAAGATACAACAACATTCCGGAAAAAATGACATGAGTGCCTGCCTACTAGCTTACCATTTCACACTAATTTCAGCAGCCTGCTTGCTAGCTTGAGCTACCTGCTTGGTTGCTTGCATATTAGTTAGTATTTGTTCCGCAATCGTTTGGTTTAATCTGAAAGTTGTTCCGATTTTAATTTTGAAAGTCACGTATTTTTAGTTGTATTTTGTCAATTTTTAGTATTAGTATTTTTTCGAAAAGTTTAAGTTTTATCTTTTATTTAGCGCCTGCTTTAACTTTTGTCTCATTTAGTTTTAAAGTACCCTCATAGTTTTATTTTCTCCTTTTTCATTAAGTAAATTTTATTTTCAAGTCGAAAGTTAATTTCCTCTTTTAGTTTTATTTTTTTAATTGTTTCGTTTTCATATTTGTTTTAATATCGTTTCTTTATTATTTGTCAATCGTTTTAATTTTTAGTTTATTCCTTTTATATTTTGTCATTTCCTTTTAAAGCTTTACTTTTATCTTTAATTAGTTTTAGACAACGACACCTTTTCTTTTGTTCACCAAAGACGACTGAGTCGTACTTTCAACTGGTAATCAATTCGAATAGACTGGTTCAACGAACTTTATTTTCATACTAGGTAAAAACCTTGTATTAGAAAGCATCATCCCTGCTTTCGCAACGGTTAAAATATCAAGACCTTTAGCTCCTTTAATAACGGATCAAGCGTATCATAGCAAGTATCACAAACTCACTGCAGTTGAGATGATGCCGGAGATGGTGGTTACATCGGTGGAGATGGTGGCCGATATGATGGTTACACCGATGGAGATGGTGGCAGCAGTGTTAAATAGTGGTTTGACCGCTGGTTATCAGAACCGAGTGATGGTGGATTGGGCGTTTGGTAACCGGAACCGAGTGATGGTGATGGTTGTTTTGTCTCTGGTAACTGTAACCGAGTGATGGTGATGGTGGTTTGGTCTCTAGTGACCGGAACCTATTGATGGTGACGATGGCTTGGTCGTTGTTGACCGAAACTGTGTAGTGGTGATGGTGGCTTAGCCACTAGTGATTGCGAGATCTGAGAAGATGAAGAAAGCACGGTGTTTTATGATTATGTATGTGGTTTTCATTTTTACCCCTGATGTTTGAGACATTTGTAAAATCCAACCAGTATTTTTTTTCTAGGTTTTCTATGAAAAATAGGGTTTCTCTAGATCCCACCCCTTGTATGGCGTCTTTATATACTAATAAATTATTTTAAACAAACAGATGCCTTAGATTAGACATACAGATGCCTTAATCTAAGAACTAGGCTATCACATGAAAAAACAATGAATTTACCTGGATTTTTTCATTTCCTGAAATAGCATTCATATTGACAACTTCTTTTCGACAGAAAGCATAGCTGCTACAACCAACATGATAGTACTCAAACAAACACCAAATATACTAAGATAAAGTGCTAGACCTATGCTTCTTAACTTAGTTGAAACTAGGTCATAGAAAAAACTATTGCATACCAACCATAGTAACACATCAACAACTCATGTTAGCTGATATTGAGGCAATAACCACCGTACTTTCATTCGAGTAGTTTTATTTAGATCAACTACTAAGCCATATTTCGTAGCGGTTTGAAGTCGTTTGATCTCAACAAGTTCTGAAATTGTCACTGAAAGAATAGATATGAAGATATGAGCTTTGGTTCTTTGAAGTTAATCAAATGAGATCTTCTAAGTTCAGATTCTAACTCCGCTAAAAAAAATTTAATCCAATATTTTTATTTGTAAGAAAAGGTACCTGCAGCAAGACCATTATGGGTTTCAGATATAACTTCCTGCATAAAAAAACTTTGTGTCTTCTTAGCGAGACCATAAACATCACCAATTAGTGCACAAGCGTCAACCGCCAGTAAATATCACAAGATTATAACAGATGTAGGTGTTAGTATTTAGTTCCTAACACATTTGAAGTCAATCGAAAGTGCATTAAGTAACAGATGCAAGATAAAGGAATAATGGAAATATGTTTAAAAGCTCGGCTCAAGGGAACAAAGTACCTACATATATGCCACTGCTTCTAAAATAGAAAATAACGTATTTTGAAACTCCCATCGACTTTCATTCCGCATATCCATCGGTTCCCTTCTGTACATCTCACTTTCATACAGAAAGGATAAAGCAAAACTAAATTTACATCCAATCTATGAAAACAAGATGATTTGATATAAATTAAATTACAGATAGCCCTTATTTTACTAATTTAGTTTGAGATAACTGAGTGGAAGGCAATAATATACATGTTCCTGATACTTAAACGGTGTATGTTTACTTGAATAAGCATAGCATGAGCAAAAGAGAAAGAGGGTGGTAGTCCTAATTTACGAGCAAATATTAGACATAAGGAATGCAAAAAAAATTACAAACGGATGCATTTATCAGATGTAGTGCCAGAAGTATGTTGATGGATTTCAGATATTAGAAGTATAAGATGTACTCGACCAAATAGATAAAAACATATCCATATCTGGTATAGCGTACATGATCAACGCACCCTCTTAACAGTAGTAGTTGCAGGTATAAAGGATATTGTATTATGAAAAGACCAAAGAAATATTACTTATCTTTAAAAAAACAATAGATTGGACGACATACCAAGCTGCTCGACAGAGGCCTCTTCAACGAGCATACCACGTCATCGGCACGACGCTCGACTCATGTCATAGCTGCAAAAGGTGGAAAATAAATGAGTAATCTAAGTTAGATGCGACAATTCCGACCCATTTACATGTTAGCGAGTTGATTCAGGTTGTGTTGAACCAAACATGTTGGAAAGTTCACTAGCCTGTATATAACGTGCAACCTGTGGATTTAGATTTACATGCATATTCTCGAAAACGTCAATCATTAAATAATAATCATATAGGCTGCCAAAAACTGCATCGTAGTTATAAAATCTCATTCGGACATTTCATCGAACATGTGGCGTGCAACTTTAATAAACATTTTTTTCATACATTTTTTTGTCAAATTTTTCCAGTATCTTGTAGAAAATATGATGTTACGATTATACACTTGTAACAAGACTTCAAAAATCATTTAAATCTTTGATTCAAATTTAAAAAATAATAATAATAAAAGCTTTATAAAAATTACATTATACCTGATGAAGTATGTAAGAGTGATTGGGGGATAACGGTAGGCTGTGTGTAATGGTACAAGTCGGATTTTCGATGGTGGTGGTTTCCACAGTGGTTGTAACGATGGTGTGAGATGAGTGATCGGGGAATTAAGTGGTGGTCGGCGTTTCGATGGTGGTGGTGTCCGTAGTGTGGTGATGGTCCGAGGTGCATTGTTTTGGTAGGAGAAGTAGTTAATGAAGAAGACGGTGCTAGTAGTGTGTGATATGAGTGACTATGGGTGTATACTAGTTCACCCCCCTTGAGTTTTTGTTAGTTTCATTTTATACCCCTGAGGTTTGTATGTTTATAAGATATACCTTTTAATTTGTTTTCTAGATTTTCTACAAATGTGAGGTTTTCTCTAGAACTCATCTATATATATATATATATATATATATATATATATATATATATATATATATATATATATATATATATATATATATATATATATATATATATATATATATATAGGGGGCGTTAACGTGGTGTACAGGCTTAAAATGGTTACGGTAGGCACACTTCTAGACCGTTAGATTAAAGTAAGGTAGGAAGATCAAAAATTATATTGGAAAATGGCATAATTGTAATTAGAAAAACAGTTTGGGGTATTATATACATATTAAAAAATAATTGTAAACACATTTAAAAAATAAAACGGGGATATCTCCTTTTAACTTTGACTAATAAATGACACTACCTACCAAACATAAACAGTAAAACCACTTGTGTGTATCAGTCAACGAATTTTGTGCATGTCACAAATCAAAACACACAAATCTACAAAATCTACAATAAAAGACACCACCTATTAAGCATAACCAGTAAAACCACTGGTGTATCACTCGCCGGATTTTGTGCTTTTCACAAATCAAAACCCACAATCTATAATAATTAGGGGAAATCGGTTAATCAAAACCTACATATTGTATATAAATATAGGGTGTACATTGATCATTTGCTAGGTCATATTTTTTGGATTATCTAGTGCTTAAAGTAGGTTTCAATGGATACATTGTATTGTAAGTGACTCATTGTTACTAATTTTTATGATTAATTGATGAATAAAATTGGTTGTTACTAATCACATTGTTGTTCTTTTTTATGTAGTAAGAAGAAGTTGGCATTTGTCTGCCCAGAAACAACAAAATCAAGGACATGACAAGTATGAGGTGATTGATATAACAGATGACGAGTCGGATGGAGGAGGCGATGGTAGGTATAAGTTGTTATGTTATTGATATTAGATTATTATGTGTTTATATAAGTTAGATATGCATCAATAATGATTGATGAAATATGTATGGATATATCTGTCTCTGAGTCTGAAACATATTTTTTTTTTGTTTTTGAACATTTTTTACCCGTATTAGAAACTGTTAAAACCTGTAAATCCAGTATTATCTGATACATGTTAACAACCAACCAAAAACATGAAAGTCCAATATGACCTGATACATGTTAGAAGTCGTGGGAAAATTAAAGGCAATATGAACACTTTTTACCCGTGTGCATATATATTTTGACCCATTTGCAGAAACAAATCTGGGTATAGCTGCTGACTAAACACCCATAAATTTGGGTATAGCTGCTGTCCAAACACCAATTTGTATAAAAAAATTTAGGGGGGGGGGGGGACCGGATGTATCAGTGTTTTGGGAATTGTGAGTCGGACTAAACTGGGTATGTATTAGTGTTTCATTAACCAATTAGTTAGCTATTGTTGTTATAATATATTAGGATTTTTGTAAGGAAATCAGTATTTTTAGCTGTTGATTAGAAGATGTAAATAGTGATAATTTTACATTTTTCGTATGTTGTTCGTTAGCAGAACCTATGATTGTTGAACATGTATATGCATTGGTAGAAAAAAAAAAGGACAACAAACGGGTGTCAAAAGTATGGCAAAAGGCAAGGCTGAAAATAGTGGTACTTTCCAAGAATCAGTGAAAGGTAAAAACGATACAGATGAAATGGAAGAGCGTAAAGGTATTCTAAGTTTTGTTTTTCATATTTAATAATTACAACACAATCCAGCTGGTACATGTGTTATAAATAATATATGTAGTGGATGGTAACATATTGGCTTCTTGTGTGTCAGTCGCCCGTGTATTGAGGAAGAAGAAATTGGCGGATCTCGTGGTAAAATTAAAGGCAAAAAAAGCAGAACAAAGTAAGATATACTTTTTTTGGTTGTTTTAATCAAATTAATGTGCTTCGTAGATATGACTAGTAATTGGTACGCGTGTTTACAAATAAGAGTAAAACTAGTTGTTGATAAGACAATTGGATAAAACCATTGAAAATAATGTTCAGGACATGATTCACTATGTTTATGAAATGTGCATTTAGTTTCCATGTACCAAAAGAAGTGGCACAACATGTAAGTATCTAGTAATTTGATTAAAATGGAATTTAGTGGAACCGAATGAACATAGTTTACAGTAGTAATATGGGTCTATTTATTCGTCACTAAAAACACTCAATAAGTCCGTTTCTACTAGGGCGTATTTGTCGTTATAAAACAGGGCCACATCAATCAACGCAACAGCCTACATCATTTGATACATATCAACATGAGTTCTAGGCTATAATTGATACATATCGACATAGTGTTAGTATTACGTCAAGCATACATCATTTGATACCAACTACATTGAAATACGACATAAAAGTAAGAAAAACGACAAGTATAAATAAGAATGATCAGTACAAAAAGACGAAAAACATAACCAGAATTAGAAGTACACTGCTAATTCAACTTTATTGATGCGTTAATAACATTATATGAAGCAGTCACATTTTATTTGTAGCACTGACTTCAATAAATTCATAGATTTTGTGTCGGATTAAATATGTTGAGGTTGATTTGTTAAGATGTAGAAACACATAGTTCTTATGTCAGGATACGAGTTTCGTTTGTTTAATATGGTGGGTTTATGAATCTGGTGATGTATTTGCAGATGCTAAGAAAGTGACACGTAAAGGCAAATTAGCTGAAATGGTTAACGTTTCAAAGAAACTCGCTGATAAAGTTAATTCTAATGTCACTTGTAAATAGAATTATGTTTATGTTATAAACCAATACCTAATCATAATTTTTTAGATGGAAAACTACCCAAAGGCAAAGCGGTTGGACAAGATAAAAACCCGAGAAACCAAACTGGGAAAGGTAATTTGCTATAATCTTTTAGTGTTAATTTGATATTTGATGTAGTCATAGGTTGTTATTTTCAAATATGAGATTGTTTTTATAATTTAGTATCCTCTGAAAAGTATGAGTATGGTTTTCAAAGTGAGTGGTTTTAAACTGCAGTTCTGTACGCAGGTAAAGATGTAGCAGTAAAACGAGCAATGACGAGAAAAACAAGAGAAGGCAAGATGAAAGGTTTGGATGTGGGGGCTAATGAACACAAAGGTATAATTACTAAGCATTTTAATTCCCGGAAATCATGTATGTATTTTTATTATAGTAAGCCAAAACAGTTACGTCAATTGATAGTATGAATTTTAAATACTTTAATGTCTATGTGTGTCATCAGATAAGAATGTACAAGCGGAAGACGGGGAGTCAACGTACGACGATTTTGTTTCACCGAAGAAAATAAAAGTGGCCAAACTAGTAGACATAAAGAAAAAAACTAGTGATGCGACACCGGCGAACGGTCAATTTGCTGCAGATACGGGAGATGTTAACGGTACAAATAATTTGGACAAAACTAAGGTTGATCTTGTGAATGTGTTAAGAACACGAATTCCACCCACCAATTTGTTTAAGGTAATGACATAAATGTCAGATAGGCAAAAACAAGCTGTTAGAGAGATTGGTTTTGGAAAGCTTCTTGACTTTAAGATAAAGGATATCCCTACACATCTAAGTTATTGGTTGGTGGATCAGTTTAATGAGGAGGCGTGTTGTATAAACATTAATGGTAAGGAAATATAAATCAACAGGGAGTTAGTAAGGGATGTACTAGGTGTACCAATTGGCGAATTACACTCAGATGCTCTGGAAGACGCAGACCACAGTAACCCTCTAACAAAAAGGTGGAAAGCACAGTTTCCTAAAACTGTAAAAAGGCACTCTGTATCAGGTCTTGCCAAACAAATGCTGAGCAATAGACAATGTGGTTGGATGTTTAAACTCAACTTCCTTGTGTTGTTCCTTTCGACGATTGGGGAACCGAATAAAAACAATACTAAGAATCTGAAATTCCTTGCATGCATCAACAACGAAGATGACATACTGAAGATGGATTGGTGCACTTACATCATCAAGTGCCTGATTAAAACAAAAGTGCAATGTATCGCAAGTACCATTTCAATAGACCTGTTATTTTGTTAATGGTATGATACTTGCTATGCAAATACTTTTTTATAAATATATAATATGTGCTTATAATTAACATGTATTATGTATCGCAGGTTTTATATGCCAATTCATATTGCCCTATCAAATGGTGTGATTCTGGTGTATTGAAAATGGTACAAAAAGAAAGATTCCCTAATGATGACGGTGATGATCCAGATATGGTCATTGAATCAGATGACGAGGGTAACTAATTTTTTGTTTACTATTCTATCTAACTAAAACAATCTTTCATAACTATTTAAATCTTAAAAAGGTAATTTTAATCATGTAGGAATTGAGGAAGAACAAGAATTTGAAGATAATGAGTTTGTATGGCATGGGCGTGATCATGTGCCAAAAGACGCGAAGGTACATCCATATGCTTGGTTCTTAATATAAGTAGTTATGATTGCTGGATACTTATGCATTATTTTGTTGTGTGTTTAGGGTATGAAGAAGTATGTATCAGGAGTTCTAACAAAGGCGACTGAAATGCTTGAAATGGCCGAGGATGTATTATATGAAGAGCTTTTAAATTTCCCGAATGATGATGGGTTTGTGGGGTTGAAGGATATTAGAGATCAGATGTTTGCACAACATACGTTCACACAGAATCCAGGAAGCTACAAACCAGCGAATGATCAACCATATCATAACTTCCATACACACGTGATAGTGAACAGCGGCAGCAAAATTCTGACTTTGATCTAAATGACACACTACCATTCACACAGGTAGCTATTCAGTTAACAGACAAAGTGTGCGAATCATTTTATAGAACACATCAGACTACTCCTACACGGTTGGATTTTGATGACGCTTCAGATTTTGATTTGAATGTTACACAACCACCAGCAACACAAGGAAAAGAAGTTGGATCGAATAACATTGGTGTGCCTGATTATGTAACAAAAGAAAGTAATGATGGACCTGAGATGAAAACGCTGAACCAGCCAAAATTTCAAACACCAAATAATTGTAGCACACCACGCGAACTTTCTAGGTTTGGGAGAGAACACTTGACAAATGTGAACATGTCAGTTATACCTATATTCTCGGCTCCCGAACCGTTAAATATGGTCAAACCACGTATCCATCCACGCACGGTCAGACGTTATCCCAAGCAGCCTGAAGTGTTAAGGTCGACGTATGTGGTAAAAGAAGTCTCTTTGGTGATTCCTATCATTTTGCACGAGAAACGAGCTGTTGATTGCCTGTTCAGTGCGAGACTCGGTGAAACGTATGTATATTAATCTGTATTTTTTACCATTTATTAAACAACATCATAATATACGACATCTGACTGTTTAATGTATCGCAGAGACATTACTTTCAAGACTGACTATTGCGAGGTTCAAAGGGGTGTGTTGGAAACTTTGTACCCTGGTGTTCTGATAGCAAGTGGGGCAATCGACATCTTCACACATGTTTTAAATGAGGCAGAGAGATTCAGGAAAGAAAATACGCCGACTAAGGTTTTCTACCACACAACTATGTTGGTACGTTAAATTGACACTATACTAATGTTAATTAAATCTGAATGTTTTTTTAGTACCATGTATAACTCATTATCTGAACCATGTAACAGACCAACGATATGTTAGCTTGGGATTACAGTTTATCATTGGAGAAGTTCAAAGAGAACATGGACCTGGTATTGAATAAAAGCCAATATGGCAGCCTTCATGGTGTTCAGTTGGTAAGTATCGGCAAATTATGTTATGTTTAATTATTTTTTTAAATGATACAAAAAACGTTAAAGTGGTGATCATCCTTTTGGCTCTATTTTAATGGCAGGTCTTTTTCTCGATGATAATACGCTCTCATTTCATTGTCATTTGCTTGAATATGATCGATAATACGATCAAATTTTTGGATAACCTATTCACAGAGGAGACTGAGACATTAAAAAGATACGGCGAAAAACCTGTAATGCTGGTACGTTAACAATCAAAAAGTGTTTAAATTTAAACTACATATATGATGCACCAGCTAATATGTATTACTATTATGTTACATAGCTTGCTTTGTTTGAAGACTATTTGTTGCATACAAACAATCCGAACTATTGAGATATGGCTACCGCTGGAAGTAGGATACTGCAATTGGGTTTCAGAACACGGAACAACGGTACAGATTGTGGTGTCTTTGTTATGCGACATATGGAAACCTATAAAGGTTATGATCGTTATGGTGATCCATGTTGCTTGCGTAATGAGGGTGATGAACAGCGTAAACAGTTGATTGATTTGCGATACAAATATGCAGCAAAGATTCTTTTGGCGGACTACAACCAGCGCAAAGTCAAGTTTGAAGATGAAGTGCATGCATATAAGCACTTAGTAGATACAGAAAAGATGAAGTGGCATAAAACATCATTGGAAAGAATTTATTTGCGTGTCGTGGGTATGATGAAATGAGTTATGCGTCAGCAAATGTGGCCTTAGCACGTGTCGTAAACATCTCATTAGTGTGTGTTTCCCTTTGTTTGCATTAGTAGTTATAAATAATGCTCGTGTGTGATTGCCGAGTAACGTTGACTTTTTATGTTGAATGTTTTTATCTAAGACTTTGTATCTAAGACTTTTTACGTTGACTTTTTATAAATAATGCTCGTGTGTGATTGCCGAATAACGTTGGCTTGAATATGATGAAGTGATAATGCATCAGCAAATGTGGACTTAGCCCGTAGCGTAAACATCGCATTAGTGTGTGTTTCCCTTTGTTTTCATTAGTAATAAATAATGCTCGTGTATGATTACCGACTTTTTATGTTGAATGTTTTTATCTAAGACTTTTTTGGATCTTATCATGTTGTTTTACCCTGTAATGTACATCTCCTTTAACTATAAAATGCTGGTGTCATTACAGTTTGTAAAATGTATCAGTTTGCATTAATAATGTTTTTTACAAGTTTCTAAATTAAATGGTTAATATCCTAACATTAAAACTGTACTAATCTACATAATATTTTCCTGATTGTTTGATATTTTTTCCAACATATGGCCACTAATTTTTGCAATCTTTATTTAATATGTGTTGATTTTGGTTTTAAAGAAAATCCCTTGTTTAAATACATGATACTCTGTTATCACTTATAAAAATGTGTCAATTAAACTCACATAGTACATCTTAAACAATCACTAACACCTACTATTTCACTTTGACCCAGAAGCATGAAGATAACAGCAAAGAATGTTTGTGTCACCAGAAATCTTCTTATGTTTCAAGTATGTTACTATTTGTTGATTCTCAAAAACGACTTACTCGTGCCGTGTATCACAGATCTTGAAGAGGTCAATTCGCTGACTCCAAACACCACAGCTTATGGGGACGTACCCAAAAAACCAAAAAGGAAGTGCAAATATTATGGCAGATACGCATATCATGACGCAAGGCATTGCCCAGAATGCAAAGGAAAGGAGTAAATCAGTTTGCACGTTACGCGTTAGTGTTTCACTTGAGTATGTATATCGTATTCAGTGATAACCTTTCAATTCTTCTTTGTCTTGATCTAGTTAAAGTCTTCAAGACTAAGTCTATCTAATCTTATAATTATTGAATATCATGTTTCAAGTTGGAAATTGCTTTATAATGATGTTTCAATATTTCCAAGTTCCTTGATTAATGCAAAGATTACAACATACCACTACAAAAGGTCTGAACATTTTTTTTGACACATAACCAATTTGCAGAACCACCTAGAAAGCTCACAAATGAACGATACATATTTTTTTAGCTACAAAAAACAACCATAAACATGGTAATCCAGACTAAGTATAACTAAAAGGCTACTACTTTATTAAAATCTAATAGACCTGGAAATCCAAACAGCCATAAACCTGGAAGTACAATATAACATGTTACATGTTACAAGCTTACATCATATAATCCTATATGTTCATTTTTAACCCGTTTAAAATCTAATAGACCTGGAAATCCAAACAGCCATAAACCTGGAAGTATAATATAACCTGCTACATGTTACAAGCTTACATCATACAATAATGCAAAGATTACAACAACCATAAATCTGGAAGTATATCTACTGACCAAACACCCGTATAAAGTAAATAAAATAACATGTAAGAGATAAATGTATCAAACAAAATATCAAAAATGAATTCCATTATTAATAAAGATCGTGCAAGTTTCAACAAGCGTTTGTAACGGAAATCATAAAACCATTAAATAAAATTAAGAAAATAAGAGAATTAACGAAGAACTAGTCACTAGGGTACATATCACAGTCTCCACCCTCGTCCTGCTCCACGTAATTCACGTCCTCGTCTTGCAATCCTTTTTTCTTGTCGGGGCAATTCCTTGAATCGTTATTATCATATTTCTTACAGTAACTGCACAACCTCTTTGGCTTTTCAGAAAGATGCATTGCAATTTCACTCTTTTATTTAAGCCTTGTATGAATCCTACTACCTTTGGTATTAATACCATGAGGGGCGTGAATATCGACCTTCACGGGTTCGGTTACACCAAGCATTGATGTAAAAACTGCATTTGTGTCCATCTTAGGAGGGTTCGGAACATCAGTCTTAGCTTTAGCCATCAAAATTTCTTGAGCATCCTTATATAAGTTAAGCTTCTCAAGGTCACCAACTAAATGCGATACAGATTGTTCAACACTGCTGTAAATCTCCCTAATGACAAGATCAAAACCACATCCGGGCTTGGCACCACTGGCAACTTGACGACTCTTATCGACAGATTTAAATAGCATAGGGTTCTTTGTCCATCTCTTTTTCAAGTAGTGTTTGGGGAAGTGGTGCACACCTGACATACGTAGGACATAAAAAATATGGCTACATAATAGACCATAAAACTCATACCTTAAGCAACTACATTTGACTGAACATGACGAAGGTACATACTTGATCTGTTCAAAAAAACAAACAGGACAAATCTAACAGTTATAAAACCGAATGAAAAATGTGTAGTACTTACAAACATGATAAAAACAATTATTAAGATTACCTCATATTGGACTAGAGGAGGCTTAATTTTTTTGTTGGCATTCCCTTCTGTATCACGAATAACAAATGTGGAGAAAGTTTCTGATTCTTGCACACTTTGTAACACCCCATTTTGATAATGGAATGTCACGCGTAATTATGGCGTGTCATCAAAGCATACAAGGATAAATGTCTAAACATTACATGACCATAAAAGGAAAATACCGGAATCAAACATTGGTAGTCCAAAAGTAAAGCTCATCACACACAAACATAAGTACTGTAAATGAAAGGACTAAGCAATGTCATGACAAGAGTATCAAAGTAAAGATAATGCATAAAGTAAAGAAAGGCTAGAAAGCTTCCAGTCCATATGCACGTACGCTTAAAGTCTACGAGCATCCCTGAGTACCTGCCATTTTGGGAATATAGAAAAGGAAAGTGGTTGAGCAATACGCTCAGTGCACGGATGTACAATAAGCATGAATAATATAAGCATATAAGCATATAACAGCGGAAGAAACTAAGTCCCGAATAACCTGGTTAAGTCTTGGTAAAACTGGTTTTATAGTTTGAAAAGCCTTATGTTTATCTTATAAAAACTATTTAACATATTCTACCATCAGCCAATATAGGTCATGAAAATCCACCGTGCATGAATACTTGGAGGGGTGACCTCATCATGTAAATTAGAGGGTCTGCCTCTAATTTAATATACTGGTTTGGGTAGGAGGGATCAGCTCCTTGTGAAGGATGCAAGGCACACACCACATTCACACTGAGTAATATGCTGAAAACATGTAACTAGGATGCACCCATACGCCCCACATGATAAATATAATAATATGGCCAAAAGCTGAAGGGACGCCACGAGCAATCACTCCGCCGTGGGGAAGTCATAACATCAGTGCCTCTAATGTTATGGTTATGGTACCTCCATAACTAGGTGAAACTGGTCATGCATGTATATGGCTATACGTATTCTAAATTAAACATAAGCAAATCAAACATATAAACTTATACTACGGGAAAACAGTTAGCTGCATACGGGGAATCCTAATAAGGAAAGAATGCCCATACTAAAAGGACCGGAGTCCGTACCTTATGTCCAGTGAACGAAGAAGACGAACTGAGGAGAGTCCTACTTCGGTATCACTAATGCTACATAAATACATACGTGTATAAGTATTTGATTACTAAATACCTAATTGGTTTTATGTCATGTCTTAGCTTATTTTATACGTTCATGTCATGTTTTACTGTTTTAAGCGTTAAACTGTGTTTATCTTATATTCTGTCTATCCTGATTAAGTATTACTTGTATTTCATGTATTATTATACTTACTGTGTAATAATAAGTAACTTTCTAAAAATAGCAGGTTTCCTAAAATAGAAAGTTTCCAAAAATAGAAAGTTACCAAAAATAGAAAGTTTCCAAAAATAGAAAGTTTCCAAAAATAGAATTACTGCTTAAAATAGATAAGTTTCTAAAAATAGAAAGTTTCCATAAATAGATTAGCTACCTTAATTAAATAAGTTTCTAAAAATAGAAAGTTTCCATAATTAGATATAAGCTGGTTAAATAAGCTAAGTATATAAGCTTAAGTGTTTTCTGATTATTTTTCTAAGTCATAATGATATAAGGTATAGTTTATTAATTATTACATGTAATTTAAATAAACTATAGGTTAAAAGTATTTAACTAAATATATCATGTTTTTAATTAAATAAGGTTAAATACTTAGGTTAAAATATGTATTATTAATTATTAATAATATAGCCTAAGTCATGTTAATTAATTAATTATAGCCATGGTTTTTAATAATTAATTAATTATAAAGTCTAGAAAATATAAATACTTAGGTTAAAAATCCATGATCTAATAATTAAGTTATAACCTAAGTCATGTTTATTAAATTAATCATGTCATATTTTATTAATTTAATTTTTAACATATAACTATTAAAATCATAATCTTAACATAATCAATGAACCGGATCGTGACTAGAAACCATGAACCGGACCCGTAATCGACACCATAACCCGAACCACTTCGGGGTTTCCCCCTGTTTGCTGCTGCCGTGGGACCCACACCACCAAACTGAGACCATGAGGTCTCGGTGGTGGTCCATAAGCCAAGCCGAGACCCCTTGGGGGTTCGGTTTTGGCGTCAGCCACATCAAACACCCCTAAATCCCATGTTTTGATTTACCCCATAACCATTTACATGTTTAATTTATGTTTTTAATAAGCTTTTTAAAAACATCATGATCTTATTTAATTTATTAAATAAAACATAAAAGAAAAGGATTAAAAAGGTATACCGAATGCGTGGATCAAACGAGGATGAACACGCACGAATACTTGCACCAAATTCAAGATCAAAATAAAACGAACACCCCCTTTCTTGTGTTTATATGCGGCGGCCAAAGAGAGCAAGAAGGAAGGAGAAATATTTTTAGAGTTTTGATTAATTTACTGTAAAGTGAAAAATGACCAAAAGATTTACCTTAACCCCTTTCTTAGTAAAATTTAAATGGGCTTGGCCCACCCCTTTTGGTGTAGCCGCGGGTAAGGGGGGCCCACATGGGGTACCCGTACCTTTTTTCGAGTCTATTTATTTTAGTGTTCGTTCGTGTTTAGTCGTGTTCGTGTTTTATGTGTTCTCGTTAAATATTAACCGTGACTTAATATATTTATTCATGTTCGTAATAAATATATATATATATATATATATATATATATATATATATATATATATATATATATATATATATATATATATATATATATATATATATATATATATATATATATATATATATATATATATATATATATATATATATATATATATATATATATATATATATATATATATATATATATATATATACGTAATTAATATTAGCTCGTGATTAAATTACGTTCATGATTTCATGATCGCATGTTCGTGATTAATTATTGTTTAAATAATTATTGTGTGTTCGTACGTATTAAATACTTATCGTGTTCTAACACGTACGTAATACGTAAAATTCTAACACGTGAACGTAATCATACTATAAAAGGAAAGTTTTAATCTAGTACGTACGATCTTAAGGGTACTATTTATGGTAAAAGCATGCGGGTTTTACAACTTTTCCCCCCTAAAAAGAATAATTCGTCCCCGAATTATAGATAAAGTAATCTGGAAAAGAAGAACATACCCGAATTCAAAATATGAAATGAGGGTAAGAAGCTCGGATAGACTCCTCTGTTTCCCAAGTGGCTTCCCGCTCGGTATGATCCCTCCAAAGGATTTTGACGAATGGAAGCGTCTTCCTTCTCATGACTCGTTCTTGTCTGTCAAGAACTCGTTCGGGTTCTTCTATGAAAGTGAGATCTTCACGTATCTGTTCCAGTGGATACTGAACCATGTGAAGGGGATGATACTGGTACCCTCTGAGTAAATACACATGAAACACATTATGCACATGCGAAAGCTGCGGAGGTAACGCTAACCGGTAAGATACTTCCCCGACTCGTTCAATGATATCAAACGGTCCGATGAAACGAGGACTGAGCTTCCCTTTAATCCCGAAGTGTCTAACACCACGTGCCGGTGAAACCTTAAGGAAGACGTGATCTCCTACGTTAAAATGTATGTCCCTACGATGCTTATCGGTGTAACTCTTCTGACGTGACCGTGCTTCCTGAAGTTTCTGCTTAGCTATTGCGATCCTTTCATTGGTCATCTCTATGATTTCTGGTCCTTCAAGTTCTCGCTCGCCAACCTGATCCCAGCAGATTGAGGCGCGACACTTTCTGCCATACAACATTTCGAAAGGAGCACATTTGATACTTGCGTGCCAACTGTTGTTGTATGCAAACTCCACCAAACAGATGTAATCGTCCCTATCACCCGTCTATTCCAACTCACATGACCTCAGCATGTCTTCCAATGTTTGAATCGTTCGCTCCGACTGTCCGTCTGTTTGAGGATGAAAAGCCGTGCTAAGCTTAAGTTGCGTACCCCAAGCTTTCTACAGACTCTTCCAAAATCGCGAAGTGAAACGAGGATCTCTATCTGAGACGATGCTGGATGGAGCACCGTGGAGTCTCATGATCTCTCTTCTATACGTATCGGCGAGTTTACTTACCGGATCTTCCTTGCGGATCGGTAAGAAATGAGCTGATTTGGTAAGTCGATCTACGATAACCCAAATTGCATCGTGCTTCCTCTTGGTAGGCGGAAGACCAGTAACAAAATCCATAGTGATTTTGTCCCACTTCCACTCTTGAATATCTAACGGTTGAAGGAGACCGCCAGATCGCTGATGCTCGATCTTAACCTGCTGGCAGGTAAGACATTTGGAGACGTGAGTGGCCACATCCTGTTTCATACCACTCCACCAAAAGTATTGCTTGATGTCATGGTACATCTTAGTCGAACCAGGATGTATAGAGAATGGGGAGCTATGAGCTTTAGCTAACAAGGCTTCCCGGAGTGCTTGGTCATCAGGAACACAAAGTCTCGTGCCCTGCCATACGATACCATCTGCATCTACGCTGAATTCCGTATGTTTCTCCAAATTCTGTACTATCGCCCAGATTTCTCCATCATCTTTCTGAGCTTCCTTGATCTTAGAGAGTAACTGGGGTTCTACTCTAAGATTAGCCCAGTAACCGTGCTGTCCACGTACCATGATCTTGATGTCTAGTCGCTCCAAGTCTCTTATGATTTCCTCCTCAATTTTAATGCCGTTGATCATTCCGGACTTCCTGCTAAGAGCATCTGCTACTACATTTGCCTTTCCGGGATGATACTGTAGATTAATGTCATAATCCTTCAACAGTTCTGACCATCTTCTCTGCCTCATGTTTAATTCACGTTGAGTGAAGATATACTTCAAGCTTTTGTGGTCCGTGAAAATGTCACATGATTCTCCATATAAGTAGTGCCTCCATATCTTCAATGCAAACACGACTGCAGCAAGTTCCAAGTCATGCGTAGGGTAATTTTCTTCATAAGGCTTAAGCTGCCGTGAAGCATACGCGATCACTTTCCCATGTTGCATGAGAACACAGCCAAGTCCCTTCTCCGATGCATCACTGTAGATTTGAAATCCACCCGTACCAAATGGGAGAGTAAGAATAGGTGCAGATACTAACTTCTGCTTCAGGTCTTCAAAGCTCTTCTCTCGTTCTTCAGTCAAGACGAATTTCTCCCCTTTCCGCATCAGTTTGATAAATGGTAGTGCTAAGCGGGAAAAGTTCTCCACGAACCTACGGTAATAGCCAGCTAAGCCTAAGAAACTGCGGACTTCCGTTGCTGATGTCGGCCTCGGCCACTTAGTAATGGCCTCAACCTTCGCTGGATCCATAGTGATTCCTTCTGCTGATACAATGTAACCTAGGAATGCCACCTTGTCTAACCAGAACTCACATTTGGAGAATTTAGCATACAACTGCTTCTGGCGAAGAATCTGTAGTACAGTACGAACATGGTCTTCGTGTTCCTCCTTGGACTTTGAGAAAATCAGGATGTCATCGATGAAGACAATGACGAACTTGTCCAGAAATTCATGGAAGATTCTGTTCATCAAGTCCATGAACACTGTTGGAGCATTTGTCAGGCCAAATGGCATAACTACAAATTCGTAGCGGCCATAGCGGGTACGAAAAGTAGTCTTGGCGATGTCCTGCTCCTTAACCCATAGCTGATGATAGCCTGACCTAAGATCAATCTTGGAGAAGTTTTTGGCCCCTTGGAGTTGGTCAAACATATCGTCTATATGCGGCAGTGGATACCTATTCCTGATAGTAATCTTGTTGAGCTCGCGATAGTCTATGCAAAGACGCATACTGTCGTCCTTCTTCTTAACAAATAAGACCGGTGCGCCCCATGGAGATGCGCTCGGTCGAATGAAACCTCGTTCTAGAAGTTCTTGCAGTTGATCCTTCAGCTCCTTCAACTCTATGGGAGCAATGCGATAAGGAGCCTTGGAGATTGGTTCAGCTCCTGGAATAAGCTCGATATTGAATTCCACTTCTCGTGCAGGTGGTATGCCCGGAAGTTCTATTGGAAATACATCTTGGAATTCCGACACTATTGGTTGATCCTGGATTGATGGAGATTCAGCATCCATGTCGTGAACCGTAGCTAGATAACCCTCGCAGCCATGTGACAGTAGTGCACGCGCTTGCAGGGTAGACATGATTTGTAAAGACCGTCCGGGTACGAACCCGTTATGAATGTACTCTGGTGTATTAACATCACCAAAGATAACTCGATATGAATGGCAGTCTATGGTAGCATGATGCTTGGATAGCCAATCCATGCCCAAAATCATGTCGAAGTCATTCATGTCCAGCGGAAGTGCGTCAACAAGACGAACCTTATCATCAAATTCTAGGGGAAGACTCTTGTACACATGGGTGATTAATACAGAGTCCCTAAAATGCGTGGAAATAGTAAGTCTATTCTCTAGTGGCATGGAGAGCATCCTAATGTTCTTAGCATAAGCAGTGGAAATGACCGAGTGAGTAGCACCCGTATCAAAAAGAACACACGCAGCTTGACCATACATATACAAGATTCCAATGATGGTACCTTGTTAGCCCTATATTTTATATAGTCGAACAAGAATGTAATAGGTCATCTTAGTCGTTAATGGTCTTGTATTGTAATAGGTTAGTCGGGAAAACCGGGCTTGGACTTTAAGCTAATATTGTATAAGTTAGGGGCGTAAGCCCAAAACAAAGCCACGCTCGGCCCAAGGATTCTAAACCTACGGCCCATATGCCAAGGGTATATATACCCTCTTCCATGTGTGGAAGAGGGTGTTTGTTCATTTTACTTTCTCTCTCTAGTAAACATAAACCTTCCAAAATCTCTCTTGTTTCTCTCTCTACTTTTCTACTCTTTCTCTCTCTAAATATCTCTTCTAATCTTCTGTTATGGATTGAATGGGATTAACATTTCGTATCAAGAGCCTATAGTGGATAGGTGATTGAAGATTCGTGTGTTGTGTTCTTGATTTTTCGTGGCTATTTTGATCTAAATCTCACGTCCCAAAATTTCTTTTTGTGTTTTTTATGGTCTTTTCTTGATACAAATCATTACATTTGGGTATCTTGATTTTGGCTAAAACACAAATCTTTTGGATTAAAAGTTGCGAAATTTCTTGTTTTTCTTCATTCTGAAATTCAAGCTAGTTTCACCATCGGAAAGTACAAGTGAGAGGGATTTGATCGCAATAACCAACTGGTTCTACTTTGCGATCACTGTATTGCGATACCTTATTCCGATCTGGATATTCCGATCGTGCATTGCGATCTGGTATTCCGACGGGTTTAAGGGATTTTTGAGTCGTTACTCTGTCCAATTTGTTTTAGCTATATTCTGATCTAAACATTCCGACAGGTAACATTGCGACAGTGCATTGCGATAGAATATTCCGATCTAAACATTCGGACAGTGCATTACGATAGAACATTCCGACAGGTATTCCGATAGTACATTCCGACGGGTATTCCGATAGAACATTCCGATAGATATTCCGATAGGTATTCCGATGGACATTCCGACAGGTATTCCGATGGACATTCCGACATGTATTCCGATGGACATTCCGATGGATATTTTGTTTGAGTAATTTTTAGACTTAGCCATTATCTAGACTAGTTTCGGAACATAGTTTACACGAAGATTAAAAAAAAAAATAATAAGAGTTAAAATTTTTAGGTCAAGTAAAATCAAATTTTTTCCCTACTAGTTTTTGGCTATTTCTAACTCAAATACAAAAATTTGGCGATACAAAATTTTTCGGCTTACCGTTTTGTCAGACCGAGGAATTTATTGTCGGACTGAGAATTTTTTTTTTGAATTTTCGGAATTTCAATTTTAACCACACATCATCACAACAAATCCACTAAGATCTGCAATTCATCCACAAGTATTCACCATGTCTAACAAGAACATCAACATTGCAACTGCTAATCAAATTCGTTTGGAACAAGGTGGCAACGGTAATCCACCTGTGCTCACTGCCGGTTGCTACGTTCAATGGAGATCTCGTTTTCTCAGATTTCTCGACAGAAAAGAAAACCAAACTGCTCTTCATCACTGCCTTGAGAATCCACCACCAGTTTTAGAATTCAGACCAATTACAACACAGGCAGAGGATGGTACTTCATCAACTATACGAGCTATGGAGGATTTTGACACATGTTCTGCTGAGAAAAAGAAACTCCTCCAAGCTGAAGCTGATGCTGTAAACTTCATACTTACTGGAATTGATAACGATATCTATTCCACAGTTGATGCATGTCCTAATGCTATGGAAATGTGGAATGCAATTCATCGATTGAAGCAAGGGGAGTCGATCAATGTTCAAGATCTCGAGACTAATCTACTTTGGGAGTTTGGAAAATTCACATCTGAAGATGGTGAATCCATTGACTCATATTACTCGAGATTCTACAAAATGATGAATGAGCTTGTCAGAAATCAGTGCACCATCTCCAATCATCATGCCAATGTTCAGTTTCTACTTCAACTCAAACCGGAATGGCAAAGGTTTGTGACCTTGGTTAAACAAAGGGAAGATATCAAGACCATCTCCTATCACAAACTTTATGATATCTACATCAGAATGAAGTGAATGAACTAAGGGCTGAAAAGGCAGAACGGTCTGCAAATTCTATTGCTTTTGTGGCTGCTACTTCAACAAAACCCGTTCCCCATCAACAACCACCTACTCATTCCTCAAAGTCATCAAGCTCATCCACCAAACCTCTAGCTACTGCTAAACACAAAGAAAAATCAATTGTCCCCACTCCACCTACAAAGTATGACACCGAGTCAGATGGAGACAGTGATGATGAACAAACTTCAAGGGACAAGAAGATTGAGGAACTCATGTCTTTACTCACCACAACTTATAAGAAGATCTACAAACCTACCAACAACAACCTCAGATCATCATCCAATGCTAGATATAAGGAAGTTGATCATGCACCTAGGTATGATCGTGATGCTAGGTATGATAATCAGAGGTTGTTGAATCAAGTTGGGGCTAGAGATACAATAGGCACTCCGGTTGTGCAGAAGACTGGGATTCAATGCTTCAACTGCAAGGGATTTGGGCACATGGCTAGGGAATGCAAGAAGCCAAAACGGGTTAAGGATTTAGGATATCACAAGGAAAAGATGCTGCTGTGCAAGAAAGAAGAAGCAGGGATTCCACTCACAGCAGATGAAGTTGACTGGCGTGATGACACTGATGATGAAGCCGATGATCAAGAGTTGGAGGCACATTATGTGTACATGGCAAAGATTCAAGAAGTGATCCCAGAGACTGATGATACTTTTGGACCCATCTATGATTCTGAGCCACTTGAAAAGGTACCATCACATGATAACTATAATGTGTTTGCTAATGAACGACGGCATCCTGAGCAACCCGAAAGCATCAATGACACATATGTAATGGACACGGAGGATAGCAATATCTCTACGGATTCACAGCATATGTGTAATGATGACGGAAAAGCTGTTCAGGATACTGACTCGGATGAGGACCGTGATTTGCTTGCGTCTATTATTGACTCTTTAAAACGTGAAATTGATGAAAATAAAGAAGCTAATAAACGTTTGAAGCAAGCAAACGCATCCTTAGCCGAGAAGATAGTCAGGCTTAAAGAGTGTGATTATGTAAAAGAAGCTGATCGACGGGTTGAAATAGCTAATGGTTTGGTATATGAACGTAAGGTTCTCAACGAACAATATTTTTCTGAAGTAACACACGAAATTCATATGTCAAAACAAAAGATATTGGACCTTGAAGAACAACTGCTGCCACATAAACTCCAAATTACTGAATTAGAGTCGGTTAACAAAGAAAAAACTGAGCTTTATAAAACTCGTGAAGAAAAGGATATTGAAAAAATTCTTGCTTTGGAAAAGAGAGTCGACACGTTAAACAACATTGTTTACAAATCAGGTCAATCTATTCAAACTATGAATATGCTCAATAGAAATATGAAAACGAGTTTTGTCGAGCCTGAATATCTCAAGAAAGTTCAAAGTACCAAGCCTGCTCTTTATGATATCGGTTGCTATGTTGATAATCTTGCTCTTATGCTTTCCCCTGACTGCGACGAAATCATTCTTCAACAAGAAGAAAGTCGATCGAACTTAAGTGACCTAATAAACCTTTCTGATTCTGATCATTATATTAAGTTTGTTCCTCAAAAAGAACTTTCCAAAGAACAAAAGATGTATAATAGTGTTCCACCACCAAGTGATGAACCCCAAAAGAAAGTTTCTTTAAAAAGGAGTTTTAAAAAGCAATCAATTTTGTTAGAAAAACAAATTTCGGATGAAAAACGTAAATGGGATGAGAAAAGCAAAAGTGTTCAGCAATTTGAGTTTATAAACAAGGGGTTTTAAATTTGTACAAAGGTGTCGTCGACTATGAAAAAGTTTATAGGGATACCATTTGGAATATTAAACCTAACCCACAAGTAGAAGTCGTCATTCAACAATGCATTGTTCCAACCATTGATGATCTTTCAAAAAATGTGGAAATGTTTTATAATGCTCTCACTGAGGAAATGTTAACTGATTTAAGCTATGTCAAATCTCTTGAAGATGAAGTTGATTTTCTTCAAATTAAATTAAAGACACAAGAACACCAACTTTCTAACGAAATTGATCGACTCTCTAAGGAATATTTTTATGCTGACCATATGAATGCTATACTTGGTGTGTATACCGATCTTGATCAATATTGTCATGTAGCATGTCTAGTGCCAGAATCGGACGAGAAATGTCGCAATCTTGAAGTAGAGCTTTCGAAACAAATTCAGTCATATAACAAACTTTCAAAAGTTTTTCTCAACTTGAGAAACACTCCATTTCTCTTGAACTTGCTTTACAAAAAGGTGAAAAATCTCATAATCATAAAAAGTGTCAAGAAATGTCAGCTTCTTCGTTTCGTCTACTAAATGAAAAAGATTTCAAAATAAATGATTTGAAAGCTCAGCTAAAAGAAAGGGACATAGCCATAAGTGAGTTACAGAAACTCATTGAGAAAATCAAAGGAAAGTCTGTTTTGGGTAAACCATCCACCGTTCGTCAACTGAATGCGGTTAAATGCCCTAAATCATCTATTTTGGGACAATCCCCACAGACTTTGCCTAAGATAGGAAATGATAAGAGTACCAATGTGATAGCACCTGGAATGTATAAGATGAGCACTAAGCCCACTCAAACTGGAACATCGCGGTTACCTCAGAATATTAAGAAAACTAATCAACGCGTGTCTTCTTCTATAGGATTAATCCCCACTACTAGCGTTAGCGGACCACAGCTTAAGAGCAATAGAATGCAAGATAAGGTCATGCCTAACAATAGTCAAGGAAAGAAGTTGGAAGTAGAAGACCACCGTAGGAATTTTAAGTTTTCTAAGAATAAAACGTTTGTAACTGCATTGTTGGAGCATAAAGTGGCTAGGCCGGTCTGACGACTCTCCTGGGCCGTTCGTCGTCTTCCCGGGTCCTGAGTAATGCTGCAAACAAAGGTAAACCGGTTAGACGTGGACCCGAGGTCGGAGCCCCGGGGTCCACCTCCGACGGTCAAGTTAGTATCGGATGAATATGTGGTATAAGAGGTGTAGTTATGAGAGAGAACCTGATGTAGAATGAGACC
Source organism: Glebionis coronaria (assembly GCA_025667525.1). Taxonomy (NCBI): domain Eukaryota; kingdom Viridiplantae; phylum Streptophyta; class Magnoliopsida; order Asterales; family Asteraceae; genus Glebionis; species Glebionis coronaria. The sequence continues at coordinate 454,279,514 of CM046879.1, forward strand.
CCTAGCCGTGTTTATATAGTGCTAGGGTTTCTTGAAGGGTAAGTTAGGTGTGTGTGGGCCGCGGGCCTGTTGGGCCGGGCCGGATACTGACTGTACGTCGACATGTCCCCCAGTCTAGTATGATATGGTCCATGATCATGTTATGCTAGACTCATTCGTGTATCATGCTCACTAAACAACCGCGTGCGACTTGCTGCTTGAACATCCTCGTGGGTTGTCCGTAACATATGGCTCCACTCGTAATGGGCTACTTTTAGCGATAAGATGATGGTTTGGGATTACGAATAGTGAGCATAGCCACTATACGTCATCATGTCCCCCCAGTCTAGTATGTGAGGTTGTCACCGAGGTTACTAGAATTTACACCATATCCGCTACCTGTAAGCATATCCACGTCGAAAGAAATGGGAAAACACGTATACGTAAGACGGGCGGTTGTGCTCGAATGCTTGGTTTCCCGTGATTAGACGGTAAGTACCCCGTAAGAAGAAAGCGTGTTCTATAGCCGGGGTAACACTGGCATTGGCAAGGCATCATTCTTATTCATCTCTAACGTGAGGATGATAAGAAGGTTTTATGAAGGTGAAGGTGGAACCCGTATGCTGCATCGTGAACATTTGAACACGTACTTCTAATACCCACTAATGATGCAACATAGTGCGAATATTGCATTCGTCTTAAGGCCAACAGAATTCGTACTTCTGTGGCAAAGAGATGCGGATATTACATCCGTCTTATGGCCCCGACATCCGATAATGACTCCCAAAATTTGTCACAGTTTTTCCTAGATTAAACATAGTTGATCAGGATCCATCTAATTAAGTATAAATGATATAAATTTTGGACATTCACTCTTAGCCGGGCCAAGTAATTCATCACGGAAGACGTACTTCTGTAACAAAGATATGAACCACCAGAAGACGTACTTCTGTGGCATAATGAGCCAGTGGAAGGCGTACTTCCACGACAAAAGATAACGATGCGCCGTGGAAGAATACTTCCACGGCGAAAAATAACGATGCGCTGTGGAAGAATACTTCCGCGGCGAAAATAATAAGCACGTGGAACAGATACTTCCACGGCGAAGATAAGAAGCACGTGGAAGAGACACTTCCACGGCGAAGATAATAAGCACGTGGAAGAGTACTTCCACGGCAAAGATAATAAGCACGTGGAAGAGATACTTCCACGACACACGAATGAGCACGTGGAAGAAATACTTCCACGACAAAGATAACGAGCACGTGGAAGAGATACTTCCACGGCAAAGATAATAAGCACGTGGAAGAGTACTTCCACGGCGAAGATAATAAGCACGTGGAAGAGATATTTCCACGACACACGAATGAGCACGTGGAAGAAATACTTCCACGGCAAAGATAACGAGCACGTGGAAGAGATACTTCCACGGCAAAGATAATAAGCACGTGGAAGAGTACTTCCACGGCGAAGATAATAAGCACGTGGAAGAGATACATCCACGACACACGAATGAGCACGTGGAAGAAATACTTCCACGGCAAAGATAACGAGCACGTGGAAGAGATACTTCCACGGCAAAGATAAGAAGCACGTGGAAGAGATACTTCCACGGTGAAAATAATGAGCACGTGGAAGAGATACTTCCACGGCGAAAATAATGAGCACGTGGAAGAGATACTTCCACGGCTAAAATAACGATGCGCCGTGGAAGAATACTTCCACGGCTAAAACAACGATGCACCGTGGAAGAATACTTCCACGGCTAAAATAATGAGCACGTGGAAGGGATACTTCCACGGCGAAGATAAGAAGCACGTGGAAGAGTACTTCCACGGCGAAGATAAGAAGCACGTGGAAGAGTACTTCCACCGCGAAAATAATGAGCACGTGGAAGAGATACTTCCACGGCGAAGATAACAAGCACGTGGAAGAGATACTTCCACGGCGAAGATAAGAAGCACGTGGAAGAGATACTTCCACGGCGAAGATAACAAGCACGTGGAAGAGATACTTCCACGGCGAAGATAAGAAGCACGTGGAAGAGTACTTCCACGGCGAAAATAATGAGCACGTGGAAGAGATACTTCCACGGCTAAAATAACGATGCGCCGTGGAAGAATACTTCCACGGCTAAAACAACGATGCGCCGTGGAAGAATACTTCCACGGCTAAAACAACGATGCGCCGTGGAAGAATACTTCCACGGCTAAAATAATGAGCACGTGGAAGGGATACTTCCACGGCGAAGATAAGAAGCACGTGGAAGAGTACTTCCACGGCGAAGATAAGAAGCACGTGGAAGAGTACTTCCACGGCGAAGATAAGAAGCACGTGGAAGAGTACTTCCACGGCGAAAATAATGAGCACGTGGAAGAGATACTTCTACTGCGAAGATAAGAAGCACGTGGAAGAGATACTTCCACGGCGAAGATAACAAGCACGTAGAAGAGATACTTACACGGCGAAGATAAGAAGCACGTGGAAGAGTACTTCCACGGCGAAAATAATGAGCACGTGGAAGAGATACTTCCACGGCTAAAATAACGATACGCCGTGGAAGAATACTTCCACGGCTAAAACAACGATGCGCCGTGGAAGAATACTTCCACGGCTATTATAATGAGCACGTGGAAGGGATACTTCCACGGCGAAGATAAGAAGCACGTGGAAGAGTACTTCCACGGCGAAGATAAGAAGCACGTGGAAGAGTACTTCCACGGCGAAGATAAGAAGCACGTGGAAGAGTTACTTCTACGGCGAAGATAAGAAGCACGTGGAAGAGATACTTCCACGGCGAAGATAAATAGCACGTGGAAGAGATACTTCCACGGCGAAGATAAGAAGCACATGGAAGAGTACTTCCACGGCGAAAATAATGAGCACGTGGAAGAGATACTTCCACGGATAAAATAACGATGCGCCGTGGAAGAATACTTCCACGGCTAAAACAATGATGCGCCGTGGAAGAATACTTCCACGGCTAAAATAATGAGCACGTGGATGGGATACTTCCACGGCGAAGATAAGAAGCACGTGGAAGAGTACTTCCACGGCGAAGATAAGAAGCACGTGGAAGAGTACTTCCACGGCGAAGATAAGAAGCACGTGGAAGAGTACTTCCACGACGAAAATAATGAGCACGTGGAAGAGATACTTCCACGGCGAAGATAAGAAGCACGTGGAAGAGATACTTCCACGGCGAAGATAACAAGCACGTGGAAGAGATACTTCCACGGCGAAGATAAGAAGCACGTGGAAGAGTACTTCCACGGCGAAAATAATGAGCACGTGGAAGAGATACTTCCACGGCTAAAATAACGATGCGCCGTGGAAGAATACTTCCACGGCTAAAAAAACGATGCGCCGTGGAAGAATACTTCCACGGCTAAAATAATGAGCACGTGGAAGGGATACTTCCACGGCGAAGATAAGAAGCACGTGGAAGAGTACTTCCACGGCGAAGATAAGAAGCACGTGGAAGAGTACTTCCACGGCGAAGATAAGAAGCACGTGGAAGAGTACTTCCACGGCGAAAATAATGAGCACGTGGAAGAGATACTTCTACGGCGAAGATAAGAAGCACGTGGAAGAGATACTTCCACGGCGAAGATAACAAGCACGTGGAAGAGATACTTCCACGGCGAAGATAAGAAGCACGTGGAAGAGTACTTCCACGGCGAAAATAATGAGCACGTGGAAGAGATACTTCCACGGCTAAAATAACGATGCGCCGTGGAAGAATACTTCCACGGCTAAAACAACGATGCACCGTGGAAGAATACTTCCACGGCTAAAATAATGAGCACGTGGAAGGGATACTTCTACGGCGAAGATAAGAAGCACGTGGAAGAGTACTTCCATGGCGAAGATAAGAAGCACGTGGAAGAGTACTTCCACGGCGAAGATAAGAAGCACGTGGAAGAGTACTTCCACGGCGAAAATAATGAGCACGTGGAAGAGATACTTCCACGGAGAAGATAATAAGCACGTGGAAGAGATACTTCCACGGCGAAGATAAGAAGCACGTGGAAGAGTACTTCCACGGCGAATGAATAAGCACGTGGAAGAGATACTCCCACGGCGAATGAATAAGCCAACGGAAGAGATACTTCCGTGGAAAAGGCATAAGCCAATGGAAGAGATACTTCCTTGGCGAAAAAACAATCGCGCGGAAGGAATACTTCCGCGGCGAAGGAATAAGCCAATGGAAGAGATACTTCCATGGCAAAGGAAGAAGCGCGCGGAAGGAGTACTTCCGCGGCGAAAGAATAAGCCAATGGAAGAGATACTTCCATGGCAAAGGAATAACCCGGCAGAAGGCGGACTTCTGCGGCAAAGAAACATATCCAAAGATATTTGCGTGTCATGCACGGAAATAGTGGTATTATTATACCCTGGTAGCCCCCCAAGTTTAATGGTGCTAAACTCGATTAGTAATATTAAACTTAATCAAGTATTCGAAAAATTACGGTCGCGTAGACCAACGCGAATGGACGTACCATAGCTGCGTACGAAAAATAGAAATTGGGTTCGAACGTGCGAACCAACACGGATGGGTCTTGCCATAACCGCGAATTGTCACATAGTATAAGACGTATCTTAACTAATTTATGGGATACGCTATGCCGTTATGTGCGGCTTACCGCTACTACCATAAGGACGGTCAAAGTTTTGACAAAATTTTGTTAGACGTGCACAGTGTGTCTTTTAACAAGTCCGGCTTGGGAGGCACGGTATGTTTTCGAAACTTACTACAACGTCTTGTGAGCAAGGTGTCTAGCAAGGATACATGATCCGTGGTCGTTGGGGTTGCATCCCTCTTACACGACGAGTTGAATTATTAGGTTCACTCAATCCTCTTATTCCGCATGGGAACGATGTGTACATGTACGCCCGTAGGCAGAAGATATCCGAGTGTACGGACTAGCATATATATATATATATATATATATATATATATATATATATATATATATATATATATATATATATATATATATATATATATATATATATATATATATATATATATATATATATATATATATATATATATATATATATATATATATATATATATATATATATATATATATATATATGTATAACAAGTAATAACTTAATAAAATATTAGAAATAAATACGCGTAATATTTTACAACTTAATAACATATTAGAATATATCCTTATCTTTTAGTATATTAAATGATATGTGTGATATCTTATAATAAAATAAGCAATATTATCCGAACGGATTAATATGGAGGACGCGGCTCATGACCGCAATGAAAAGATAAAATATGACAGAACATAAAGATGAGCACGGCTGGACATACCATGACCGCGGATGAAAGTATATATGTCTTTATTTACAATGATAACGAAAACATATATAGATATATGATATACACAAGATATATGATAAATGCAAAACATTGGGAAGATATCTAAAATGTTGATTAATATTTTCATAACATGCGAAAATCTACGTAATTGCATATGGTTATAATATCGTACTTAGACATTTGTCCGTAATTAGATTATTGAAAATCAATATATTCATGGTTATGATACGCAAGACTTTTATCAATATATTCTATTAAAATTACTTCTAACTCATTGAAGCTAATCTTGAGAGATGCCACATAATAAGTCTACTAGTTTATTCGAAATATACAATAAATCTAGTTGTTGCACCGTACACTGTATATAACAACCTTTTTTTTAACTTTTGTTTGTGTGAACATGCGATCCCAAGATTAGCAAGATTTGTAGACATGACACTAATAGTTTAATGCAGTAATCAATGTATTCCAAAGGACGCAAGCTAAAAAAAACAAAAAAATTATAAGGGTATTAGAGTTACCGATCTTTGATACAGATCTTTCTGTTCGGTAATACGAGACACGAAACATATCATGTTCAAGGTCCCACGGATGGCGCCAACTTGTAGCAGCATAAAGTGGCTAGGCCGGTCTGACGACTCTCCTGGGTCGTTCGTCGTCTTCCCGGGTCCTGAGTAATGCTGCAAACAAAGGTAAACCGGTTAGACGTGGACCCAAGGCCGGAGCCCCGGGGTCCACCTCCGACGGTCAAGTTAGTATCGGATGAATATGTGGTATAAAAGGTGTAGTTATGAGAGAGAACCTGATGTAGAATGAGACCCCTAGCCTTGTTTATATAGTGCTAGGGTTTCTTGAAGGGTAAGTTAGGTGTGTGTGGGTCGCGGGCCTGTTGGGCCGGGCCGGATACCGACTGTACGTCGACATGCATGTAATGACAGTTTAAATGCTAAGACCTCGAATGTTGAATTTGTTTGTGTTGAATGTGGCAAATGTGTTCGTACTTTCAATCATGATTCTTGTGCTCTTAATCATAATGGCGTGAATACTAGAACTAGGAAGCCTATTCGTGTGCCCACTAGTACTAGTGAACCCACAAGAACTTTGAACCAATCCACTGATCAACCACTTAAGAAACTAAGTGCGTTAGAATCCACTACTCTACGTAAACAAAGCAGGTTAAAGAAGCTTTATGAGAACATGATTAGGACATGTACACGGGGGTATTCGAGATTTACACCACCCGGATACAAATGGGTACCTAAGTTAACCACTTTAGTGATTGGGTCTAGGAATATCAGCTTGCCTGTAGACTTTGCATCTAGGCCCACTACTATTTTGGAACCCGTTTCTATCAAGTGATCCCATTTTTCAAATGCTACATTGTCTTCTAATTCTTCTGCAGCTCGTCGAAATCATCCTATTCATAATGGACTCCGGGTGCACAAAGCACATGACGGGCAATCTCAAGCTTCTCATTAACTTCGTGGAGAAGTTTCTGGGTACGGTGCGGTTTGGAAATGATCAGTTTGCACTGATACTTGGATATGGCGATTTGGTTCAAGGAAATCTCACTATCAAACGGGTTTATTACGTCGAGGGACTGAATCAGAATTTATTCTCGGTTGGTCAAATTTGTGATGCGGATTTGGAAGTGGCTTTTCGGAAATCTACTTGCTATGTTAGAGACTACGATGGGAATGACCTTCTTACAGGTTCTCGTGGTTCTGATCTCTACACAGTAACTCTTCAAGTCACATCTTCAACAAATCCAATTTGCTTAATGGCTAAAGCTTCATCATCTCAAGCATGGTTATGGCATCAACGATTGTCACATCTCAACTTTGACACCATCAACTTGCTTTCGAAAAATGATATTGTGACCGGTCTCCCAAAGTTAAAATTCGTCAAATACCGTCTTTGTCCTTCTTGTGAGTTGGGGAAAGCAAAACGGAAGTCTTTCAAATCAAAGACTACCCCAAGCTCAAAAGGACGATTGGAACTTCTACACATGGATTTATGTGGTCCCATGCGTGTAGAGAATATTAACGGGAAAAAGTATATTCTCGTGATTGTTGATGATTACTCTAGATACACATGGACTTTCTTCTTAAGGTCCAAAGATGAAACACCAGAGGTTCTCAAAAACTTTCTCAAGATGATACAACACAATCTTCAAGCTCAAGTCTTAACCGTAAGAACGGATAGGGGTACTGAATTTTTGAACAAGAACTTGCAATCTTACTTTCAAGAAGAAGGCATCGAACATCAAACGTCTATTGCTCAAACTCCTGAACAAAACGGCGTTGTAGAAAGGCGGAACCGTACTTTGGTTGAGGCAGCTCGAACAATGCTTTCTGCTTCAAAATTACCGCTATTCTTCTGGGCTGAAGCAATTACAACTGCCTGTTATACTCAGAATCGTTCTCTCATTATCCCTAGACATGAAAAGACACCTTACCACATCATCAATGGCAGGAAACCTACTGTCAAATTCTTTCACGTATTTGGATCTTTATGCTACATTCTTAAAGACGGTGAGAATCTCGACAAGATGAAAGAAAAAGGTGATGCATGTATTTTTGTGGGGTATGCGACATTGTCGAAAGGATATCGGGTCTATAACAAGGGAACAAAGACTATTGTCGAAACAATTCATGTGAACTTTGACGAATTGCCACACATGGTACTTGATCACAACGGCTCAAGTCCCGCACCTCAATGTCCTGCAATGGCACCTACACAAAACAGTGTACGTCCCGTGCAAGAATGTCAACAAAGTACTCCTACAACAGACTCGACGGATACAACACAAATGAATGAGTTGGTTGATTTATATGATCCAATGTTTGAAGAATATTACTATGGAAACAATCAAGTTGTGTCAAAGCCTTCCGCTGTCAATACTGCTGATGAACCCGAACCAAGTTCACAAGACACAACTGCCTCTACTTCAGCAACCGTTGCTTAAGAGACTATTCTACTGCATACTCAACAAACTCAAGAAACAGTCATACAACCAACATCACCAACCGTCAATGCTGAAGGAGGAAACAACAATCAAGTAGTTGATGCACAACCTGACGAAGAAGAATTTATCAATCCGTTCGGTACACCGGTACACGAAGTCGGAGAGTCTTCTACTCAACATGTTGATCCGTCAAACATGCATACATTCTACCAACCATATCCATCCACTCACCATTGGACACGTGATCATCCATTGGAGCAAGTCATTGGAAATCCTTCACAACCGGTTCGAACACGCAGACAACTCGAAACCGATGGCGATGTGTGTATGTATGCACTTACCGTGAGTTCAACTGTACCTACAAACATCAAACAAGCCATGACTGATCATGCGTGGATTGAATCAATGCAAGACGAAATTCATCAGTTTGAACGCCTAAATGTTTGGGAACTTGTTGACCGACCCTATGGAATGTCAATTTTAGATTTCAAATGGATCTGGAAAAACAAACTGGATGAAGAACAAACCATCATAAAAAACAAATCTCGTCTTGTGGTTAAGGGATACCGTCAACAAGAAGGCATAGACTATGATGAATCATTCGCTCCATTCGCTCGTTTGGAAGCAATCAGGATATTCCTTGCTTATGTTGCACATAAGGGCTTCACGGTTTTTCAGATGGACGTTAAAACTGTTTTTCTCAACGGTCATTTTAAGGAAGAAGTGTATGTGAATCAACCGGAAGGATTCATCGATCCTCATCATCCTGACAAAGTCTATCGTCTCAAGAAGGCTGTATATGGACTTAAACAAGCTCCAAGGGCATGGTACGAAGAACTTTCAAACTTCTTGGTGTCCAAAGGATTCTCCAAAGGTTCTATTGATCATACTCTCTTTACTAATAAATATGGGGATGACATAATGCTGGTGCAAGTTTATGTTGATGACATTATTTTTGGTTCTACGAACCCAAAACTTTCAAAACGTTTTGAAAAATTAATGCACAGCAGATTTGAAATGTCAATGATGGGGGAGCTAAAATTCTTTTTAGGCCTCCAGATTCATCAATCCCCACATGGTATCTTCATTAACCAAGCTAAGTATGCTCAAGAGATACTTAACAAGCATGTTATGACCTCATGTGCTCGCATTGGTACACCATTGTCGACCACATCCCTAGACGCTGACTTGTACTCGTATCCCGTAGACCAAACGCGATATCGAAGTATGATCGGGCCACTTATGTACCTTACAGCCAGCAGGCCTGATATTTATCATGCCACATGCTATTGTGCACGATATCAAGCCAGACCTACTCAAAATCACCTCAAAGAGGTTAAACGGATCTTTCGGTACCTTAATAATACCATTCACATAGGACTCTGGCATCCGAGGGAAACCGGTTTTCATCTAACAGCTTTTTTAGATTCTGATCACGCAGGATGTCTTGATAGTCTAAAAAGCACTTCTGGTAGCATACAATTTCTAGGGGAAGACAAGCTTGTCAGCTGGTTATCAAAGAAGCAGGATTGCACTTCGCTCTCATCAGCTGAAGCAGAATATGTGGCTCTATCCGCGTGCTGTGCTCAAGTCCTCTGGATGAGAACTTAACTCACGGATTATGGCTTCCACTTTGATAAAATACCTATGTATTGTGACTCAAAGTCGGCCATACCCATATCTTGCAATCCGGTTCAGCACTCCCGCACCAAGCACATCGGTGTCAGATATCACTTCATCAAGGAACAAGTGGAACGCGACATCGTGGAATTATACTTTGTCAGAACTGAGTACCAGCTGGCTGACTTGTTTACAAAAGCTCTCTCGAAAGATAGGTTTGCGTATCTCGTTGGCCGTCTTGGTATGAAGTATATGACTCTAGAAGACTTGGAGGTTTTGGCAAATGAAGCTGCTTGATATTCTCTCACGATGACTTCTAAGCACATCACAGCTTAGGACTCCGACCTCCACTAAGGAATGTTTATCTCAGATGATAACTTATCCTTTTCAACGAGAAATTCATATTTCTCGGTCATGAGCTTCTCATAAAAACATTCAAAGTTTTTAAGCCCATGAAAAACGATTTCTAAGTAAATGTCAGCTTAGACCTCGAACTTCAACTTAAGGAAAGTTTATCACAGATGATAACTTATTCTTCACAACGGGAAATTTATTTTTCTCGGTCATGAGCTAGTCACAAAACAATCCAAGTTTTGAGCTCATGAAACAACGGACCCGACAGGGAAGTGTACGTTTCAGTGCGCTTTTCCTAAGCAATAGAAGAGAAGTCTTCTATCCTGATTATTTTAAAACCGTTGAACACAATTTTTCAAGAATTTTTCAAAAGGTTTTTCTAAATCTTTCAAAATTGTGTGTTCAACACTCCCTTCCTCATATGTGATTCTATATCTCAAAATTGTCATATGTTATTTTGATCAATTTTTGAGGGGGAGCGTTTTAAAATCAAGCCTTTTAATGTTGTTGGGTACATCTCTAAAATTGTCATATTTTATGTATCCAACACATTCCGAAAATGATATTAAATATGTCATATATATTATCGGTAAAGGCATCTCAACTCCGTACCTCAACATATATTGTGGTGTCGTTTTTCTAAAATTTTGTCAAATTTTGTCTCAAGACACACATATATTGTTGAGGGGGAGCGACCCGACTGAAAATGTTCCATGATTCATGTGTGCACACATGTTTCTCTACCGTCGATTTTTCGGAAATTGTTATATTTTAATCAATTGGTATCTCTAATATTATATTTTTATATTAGAGATAGGGGGAGAAATGTGATTAAAATGTAATATATCGCAACATGTGATCTTAAAGACTCTAGTGCAACTCTTTTCTTCACATGCCAAACTATTTCGTATATCGATGCATGTGTGTAGGGGGAGCTTTTCGGAAATGTAAAACTTTCAAGTGTTAAAAGTTTTGATTTTTATCAAACACTTTGAATGGTTTTCAATGGTTTATGGTTACGATCTATACCCAAAACAACCTACTATCCACGACGGAACAATGGAGTCAAAAGGTGGTTTAGGATAGGAAACTAAGTCCTATGATCCAACCAGAACCGGAGGGATCTACCCAAGGACATTCTACAGCTAGAAATAGTTGTCCTTAGGAAAGATGGAGTTGAATGAAGCTGAATGCGGACCAATAACTTAAGTTAGCACTGGAACAATCAACACAAGGTGCTAATGATGACGTATTGGTAAGCACTGAAGGAGTTGAATATTCTATGCAACTTAGACAGAAACCGGGTTAACACATCTATCGAAGACAAGTGTCATGGACCCAGTGATGCGATGCACAACCCTTCCCCAGCCATTCGAGTTTCTCTCAAAAGAAACTTGTCTCTTTGTCACGGAGATCAACACGTATCTATTGACTTTCTCACTCCGAGTCAGTCAATATTGAAAAGGTGGCAGTCTGCTCCAGCCTCCGATTACCAAAATGCACTTATTGAGTCTAGAGCCAAAATGAGATCTATCTATCATCTTATTAGGACACAATCGAGTCCTACGCATTATCCTTGCGATACTGCCAGAACATCTGAGTGATACGATTCACAATGAAGATGGAACTCCTGCTTGAGCCAGCATCAAGCAAGCTCATGGTAGGTAACTTGTGCGATTCTACACGAATCAAACTTGTGATAACTGGAAAGCAACTAAGTTTGGATTCTTAATTAATTCAAACTTGATTCCAGGTTTCTTCGCAAAATCCGTGTGATCTTGCCAGAACATTCAGAGTGACACTCTTTAGTGTTCATAGTGACGAATGGAAATCCTTCCAGTGTAAACATCAAACAGCACTGCGGTAGGTAACATGCAAGATTCTTATGAATCGAGCTTGTGGCAATCTGGAAAGCAAGAATGGTGCGATTCTTATAGAATCAAACTTATTCCAGGAATTCTGAATTGGCGACTCTAATCAAACGGATAACCGTATCCTTTTTGATTCACTCTTTACGTTCGCAGTCTGCTTTGAGACGGTCAAGTAAAGAGAACTGGCTACTACCGCCGGGAAACCCCGTCAAGGAGATTCTTAATCGAATCTACCCGATCATAGGTACGGTATCTAATACCGTCTAAACGGTCTTCACCGACCGGAGGTAAAACGCTACCGAGTTAGGATGAAATGTTCAAAGCCATTTTATCCGTGTCTATATATGTTGCTGCATATCAAGAAGGTGGCGTAGCTGTGCTACCGATGTCGATTCAGAAGTCACAAGAGCACAAGATGGCGATAATCAAGATACCTAAGAATGTAAGAATGTAATAGGTCATCTTAGTCACAAGGAGCACATATGAAGATCTCAAGCACTCAAAGTCAAATGACAAAGGCTCAAGATAAAGATCACGAAAGCATGAAGGAACAAAGTTGTTACAAACAAGATCAAGACTAAGATACAAGACCAAAGCAGGAAGATCTCCTCTACAAGAATGTATTCACTCAACCATCTTATGCTTTTTAAGCTTTTTAAGATGACCGATACATTGGGGGGAGATTGTTAGCCCTATATTTTATATACTCGAACAAGAATGTAATATGTAACACCCCATTTTGGAAATGGAAATATCACAGTAATTATGGCATGTCATCAAAGCATACAAGGAAAAATGTCTAAACATTACTTGACCATAAAAGGAAAATACCGGAATCAAACATCGGTAGTCCAAAAGTAAAGCTCATCACACACAAACATAGTATAATAAAGGAAAAGGACTAAACAATGTCCAAAGCATAAGTATCATAAGAAAGGAAATGCATAATGTAAAGAAGGCTAGACAGCTTCCAGTCCATATGCACGTACTCTTAGTGTCTACGAGCGTCCCTGAGTACCTGCCGTTTTGGGAACATAGAAAAGGAAAACGGCTGAGCAAATACGCTCAGTGCACGGATGTACAATAAAGCATGAATAGAATAAGCATATAACATAATAACAGCGGAAGAAACTAAGTCCCGAGTAACCTGGTTAAGTCTTAATAAAACTGGTTTAATAGTTTGAAAGTCTTATGTTTATCTTATAAAAACTGTTTGTCATATTTTACCATTAGCCAATATAGGTCATGAAAATCCACCGTGCATGAATAATTGGAGGGGTGACCTCATCATGCAAATTAGAGGGGCTGCCTTTAATTTAATATACTGGTTTTTGGTTAGGAGGGATCAGCTCCTTGTGAAGGATGCAAGGCACACACCACATTCACCATGTAATCCTGAATAAAACATGTAACTAGGATGCACCTATACGCCCCACATGATAAGTATAAATAAATGGCCAAAAGCTGAAGGGACGCCACGAGCAATCACTCCGCCGTGGTGAAGTCATAACATTAGTGCCTCTAATGTTATGGTTATGGTACCTCCATAACTAGGTGAAACTGGTCATGCATGTATATGGCTATAGGTAATCTTAATTAAACATAAGCAATCAAACACATAACTTATACTACGGGAAAACAGTTGGCTGCATACGAGGAATCCTAATAAGGCAAGAATGTCCATACTGAAAGGACGGGAATCCGTACCTTATGTCCAGTGAACGAGAAAGACGAACTGCGAGAATCCTACTTCCGAATCACTAGTGTTACATAAATACGTACATGAATAAGTATCTGCTTACTAAATACATAGCTGGTTTTATGTCATGTCTTAGCTTATTTTATGTGTTCTTACCATGTTTTACTGTTTTAAAGCCTTAAACTGTGTTAAATCTTATATTCTGTTTAATCTGATTAAGTATTTCTGGTGTTTCCTGTGTTATTATACTCACTGTGTAATAATAAGTAACTTTCCAAAAATAGCAAGTTTCCAAAAATAGAAAGTTTCCAAAAATAGAAAGTTTCCAAAAATAGAAAGTTTCCAAAAATAGAAAGTTTCCAAAAATAGAAAGTTACCAAAAATAGAAAGTTTCCAAAAATAGAAAGTTTCCAAAAATAGAAAGTTTCCAAAAATAGAAAGTTTCCAAAAATAGAATTACTGCTTAAATTAGATAAGTTTCTAAAAATAGAAAGTTTCCATAATAAGATTAGCTGCCTTAATTAAATAAGTTTCTATAATTAGATTTGCTGCCTGAAATAAATAAGTTTCTAAAAATAGCTGGTTTCCATAAATAGATTAGCTGCCTTATTTAATTAAGTTTCTAAAAATAGGAAGTTTCCATAATTAGAAATAAGCTGGTTAAATAAGCTAAGTATATAAGCCTAAGTGTTTTTCATGATTATTTCTAAGTCATATGATATAATGTATAGTTTAATAATTATTTCATGTAATTTAGTTAAACTATAGGTTATAATTTTTAATTAAAGTATAACATGTTTTTAATTAAATAAGTTAAATACTTAGGTTAAACTATGTATTATTATATATTAATAATATAACCTAAGTCATGTTAATTAATTAATTATATCCATAGTTTTAAAATAATTAATTAATTATAAGTCTTAAATATATAAATACTTAGGTTAAAATAATTTCATGATCATTAATAATTAAATAACCTAAGTCATGTTATTAAATTAATCACATCATTTTATTAATTTAATTTTTAACCTAAGATCATAAACATAAAAAAAACTAACATACACCATGAACCGGATCTAGACTAAAAAGCATGAACCGGACATGAAATCGACACCGTACCCCGAACCAACTCGGGGTACCCCGTGTTTCCTTGCTGCCGTGGGACCCACACGCACCAACCAAGACCATCTGGTCTTGGTGGTGGTCGGCTTGGCAAACCGACACCCATTCGGGTTCGGTTGCAGCCTGCGGCCAAAACAAACACCCCTTAAAAACGCTCTTTTGATTTTATTTAACACCAAAACATGTTAGATCCATGATTAATTATTATGTTTTTGTAAAAACATCACATGTTCATAATTTATAAAAAGATTAAATCAAAAGAAAATGTTTAAAAAGGTTTTACCGAATTCGTAGATCAAGAGGACGAAGAACCAACACGATCAATCGCCAAAACTTCAAGATCAAAGATCAAAATCACCTTGTATGGTGTTTGTAGGGTGGCGACACAAAGAGACAAAGGGAAGGAGGAGGTTTTAGGTTTTCTTAAAATCTTCTGTAAAGTTTATTTGAGTAGTGTAAAAATAATAAACCCCCTTTTAGTAAATTTGACAAATGGGCTTGGCCCATTTGTCCTTGTTGGCCGCGGGTAGGGACCCCACTTGGGGTACCCGTACCTTTTTCCGTGTCTCGTTAATTACTTAAACGTTTGTGATTATTTATGTTCGTGTTTTAAATGTTCTCGTTACGTAAATACCGTGATCTAATATATTTAATTACGCTCGTAATAAATATATATACGTAATTAATAATAGTTCGTGTTTTAATTACGTTCATGATTTCATGATCGCATGTTCGTGATTAATTATCGTTAAATAATTATTACGTGATCGTGCATAGTAAATACTTATCGTGTTCTAACACGTACGTAATACGTAAACTCCTAACACGTAATCGTAATCATGCTATATTAGGAAAGTTTTAATCTAGTACGTAGGATCCTAAGGGTACTATGCATGGTAAAAGCATGCGGGTTTTACATAATAGGTCATCTTAGTCGTTAATGGTCTTGTATTGTAATAGGTTAGTCGGGAAAACCGGGCTTGGACTTTAAGCTAACATTGTATAAGTTAGGAGCGTAAGCCCAAAACAAAGCCAAGCCCGACCCAAGGATTCTAAACCCACGGCCGATATGCCAAGGGTATATATACCATCTTCCATGTGTGGAAGAGGGTGTTGGTTCATTTTACTTTCTCTCTCTAGTAAACATAAACCTTCCAAAATCTCTCTTGTTTCTCTCTCTACTTTTCTTCTCTTTCTCTCTCTAAATATCTCTTCTAAATCTTGTGTTATGGATTGAATGGGATTAACATACCTGTAGACTTGTTGGCCTGGTCTCGAGATGTCGTGTAGACACGCCCAGTGGTAGGAGAAGGCTTGGTATCAGCATGTCCCGATGTGCCCTCCATCTCGCCCTTACGGCAATCCTTTATGATATGGCCAGGAAGACCATACTTGAAGCATGCGTCAGTGTTACGCTCCAAGTCTCTGATGATTTCCTCTTCGATTTAAATGCCGTTGATCATTCCGGACTTCCTGCTAAGAGCATCTGCTACTACATTTGCTTTTCCGGGATGATACTGTAGATTAATGTCATAATCTTTCAACAGCTCTAACTATCTCCTCTGCCTCATGTTTAATTCACGCTGAGTGAAGATATACTTCAAGCTCTTGTGGTCCGTGAAAATGTCACATGATTCTCCATATAAGTAGTGCCTCCATATCTTCAATGCAAACACGACTGTAGCAAGTTCCAGGTCGTGCGTGGGGTAATTTTCTTCATAAGGCTTAAGCTGCCGTGAAGCGTACGCGATCACTTTCCCATGTTGCATGAGAATACAGCCAAGTCCCTTCCCCGATGCATCAGTGTAGATTTGAAATCCACCCGTACCATATGGTAGAGTAAGAATAGGTGCAGATACTAGCTTCTGCTTCAGGTCTTCAAAGCTCTTCTCTCGATCTTCTGTCCAGACGAATTTATCCCCTTTCTGCATCAGTTTGGTCAATGGTAGTGCTAGGCGGGAAAAGTTCTCCACGAACCTACGGTAATAGCCAGCTAAGCCTAAGAAACTGCGGACTTCCGTCGCTGATGTCGGCCTTGGCCACTTAGTAATGGCCTCAACCTTCGCTGGATCCATAGTGATTCCTTATGCTGATACAATGTGACCTAAGAATGCCACCTTGTCTAACCAGAACTCACACTTGGAGAATTTAGCATACAACTGCTTCTGGCGAAGAATCTGTAGTACTGTACGAAGATGGTCTTCGTGTTCCTCCTTGGACTTTGAGAAAATCAGGATGTCATCGATGAAGACAATGACGAACTTGTCCAGAAATTCATGGAAGATTCTGTTCATCAGATCCATGAACACTGCTGGAGCATTTGTCAGGCCAAATGGCATAACTACAAACTCGTAGTGGCCATAACGGGTATGAAAGGCAGTCTTAGCGATGTCCTGCTCCTTGACCCGTAGCTGATGATAGCCTGACCTAAGATCAATCTTGGAGAAGTGTTTGGCCCCTTAGAGTTGGTCAAATAGATCGTCAATGCGTGGCAGTGGATACCTATTCCGAATGGTAATCTTGTTGAGCTCGCGATAGTCTATGCAAAGACGCATACTGCCGTCCTTCTTCTTAACAAACAAGACCGGCGCGCCCCTTGGAGATGTGCTCGGTCGAATGAAACCTCGTTCAAGAAGTTCTTGCAGTTGATCCTTCAGCTCCTTCAGCTCTATGGGAGCCATGCGATAAGGAGCCTTGGAGATTGGTTCAGCTCCTGGAACCAGTTCGATACTGAATTCCACTTCTCGTGCATGTGGTATGCCCGGAAGTTCTGCTGGAAACACATCTTGGAATTCCGACACTATTGGTTGATCCTGAATCGATGGAGATTCAGCATCCATGTCGTGAACCGTAGCTAGATAACCCTCGCAGCCATGTGACAGTAGTGCACGCGCTTGCAGGGTGGATATGACTTGTACAGACCGTCCGGGTATGAACCCATTATGAATGTACTCTGGTGCATTGACATCACCGAAGATAACTCGATATGAATGGCAGTCTATGGTAGCATGATATTTGGATAGCCAATCCATGCCCAAAATCATGTCGAAGTCATTCATGTCCAGCGGAAGTGCGTCGACAGGTCGAACCTTATCATCAAATTCTAAGGGAAGACTCTTGTATACATGGATGATTAATACAGAGTCCCTTAACGGCGTGGAAATAGTAAGCCTATTTTCTAGTGGCAAGGGAGGCATCCTAATGTTCTTAGCATAAGCAGTAGAAATAACCGAATGAGTAGCACCCGTATCGAAAAGAACACATGCAGCTTGACCATACATATACAAGATTCCAGTGATGGTACCTGTAGACTTGTTGGCCTGGTCTCGAGATGTCGTGTAGACACGCCCGGCAGTACGAGGCGGCTTGGTATCAGCATGTCCCGATGTACCCTCCATCTCGCCCTTACGGCAATCCTTCATAATATGGCCAGGAAGACCACACTTGAAGCACGTATCAGTATTACGGCGACATGGTCCTGGGTGCCTACGGTGGCAAGTAGAGCAAAGAGGATGAGTGTATCCTCCAGCGGTGCTCTGGCTGGCTGAGGACCTGATAAAACATTTTACATAAGACATGATAGTTGGGTACAAAGGACAAGCAGATAATCGTAAGATTGTATACCAGTGATAGCTGGACGGCTAGGCTGCGAACCTCTCTGGTTCTGGTCCCTACCGTTTCCATGGTTTCTAGTAGAAGTTTGCTAAAATGTCAGAATATGAGTTATAACATAAAACATAAGGAATTTCGTAAGTATTAGGACATGCTGTTGTTGGAGTGCCCGGCGTTGTTACGGTAATTGTCATTACCGCCACGCCTATCCGTAGCAGAACGGTCGTTAGTCTGACCGTTTCCCTTGGGCTGATGAGGCTGCTGCTGAGTAGCCGGCTGAGACCGGTCCCCGGTTTTCTGCCTGGAAGATACATTTAGGAGATGAATAATTGACATATGGAAAGTATACGGATTGGTCACCGCTTGAATACTAATGTTTACCTCTTGTCGGGTCTTTCAGCTTCCCCGAACTCATCTCTCTCCTGCAGCATCTCCAGTTTTCGTGCTGCATCGGCCACTTGTGCAACAGTGTTGAACGTAGCATACACCAGATTGTTTGCGACCGATGTGCGAAGAGCCCATCTAAAGTGATGTGCACGCTCTTTAGGAGTACCTGCAGCCGCACCAAGCAAACCAGCCAAGCGAAGAAAGCGCTGCATAAACTCGTTGCTATTCTCCCCAGCTCTCTGTCGGATCCCATGGTACTCTCTCTTGAGCTTGTCCTGCTCCGCCTTGGGAAAGAACTGCTCCATCACCCTGTCCTTGAACTGAGCCCAACTCAAACCAGCAACCCACTCATCACCACCTTCAGATTGCATCAATGCTAACCACCAGCTGAGTACATCGCCTTCGAACCGATAGCATGCCAGCCTCGCCTTGTATGCGGGGTCACAGCCCATGGCGTTGAAAATCTTCTCGATGTGAGCCAACCAGCTTTTAGCATCGCTGGGGCTATCTGTCTTCTCAAAAGCTCAAGGGCGGAGCTTGTTGAATCTCTCCAGCCATACTGCTAATGTCACTGGAGGAGGAGGAGGAGGTGGCTGATTGTGCTGTTGATTGTTGGCAGCTTGAACTTCATCCCTGATGTCATTCCTCAGTTGAGGAAGCAAGGCTTGCATGGCAGCCTGAATTGCAGCATTGAGCTGCTCCTGTTCGTGTGTGAGAACCATCTGACAGTATAACATAAAACATATGATTAAACAGATCAACACATAAAATATAAATATATATACATAAAAAAAAGTTATACTAAAATTTCACGAGAAAAATTTTATGCAAGAAAATTTTTGTATGAATGCATGATGCAGTTTTATGAAAACTTTTGTATGCTCGAGAGTGAACGCCTCTGGTCAGTTCACCCAAAACAAAAGACATAGCGAGGGGACGCCTATGGGTCGGTCCCAAATCTAAAAGTTTTGATAAAACACATGCGACTAAATAGGGCCAGTCCTGTACTAACCATTACTTAGTCAAAAACCCTGCAACAATGACATGTATATGTATGCTTAAAAATGATGAATGCATGAAAACAACTGTCAGTTCTAGGAAGACCGTAGTGACTACCCACTAATCACAGGTCATATTTGAGAGCCTACAGGTCGAAGCCTTGGCTCTGATACCATAATTGTAACACCCCATTTTGGAAATGGAAATATCACAGTAATTATGGCATGTTGATAGGTGTGTAAACACCCATCCTTTTTACCACTTAATTACAATAATAACCAAGCCAAAACGTGTATTTTATGTCATTTATGTCGGAATTATGCGTGGTTTGTGTTTTTGTTGTGATTTAGGACGAAATTGTGAAAAGTGGAGAAAACACGAGCATTTACGGGCTTTTATTGAAGAAAAAGATGAAAGATGAAGTCGAGAAGTCAAGAGTGCAAAAAGAACGGAAGTCCAAGACCAATTCTGAAGATTTATCGAAGAAAAAAAGTCAAAAGAGGGAAGTTTACCAAAAGCCGAAGAACTCGAGTCTTATTTATTAAAGAATTAAAAGACGAGTTTAAAGAATTCCCGAGCCATAAGTCATTAAAGTCCAAGATTAACAAAAAGATTAAGAAGGGAAGGACTTAATGGTGCAATTAAGAAGAAAGGAAGGAGGGGAGGAAGCTTCCTAAGCACCTCCCTAATCTCTCCTATAAATAGGCCATTAGCATTTCATTTTTACTCTTGTTGGCTAAGGTGACAATTAGCCTTCCACCCTTTTAATTTCTTGCTCTTTAAATATATGTCAATTTAAATACTTGTCTTGCACTTTTAATACCTTTTAATTCCAAGTAAGTGTTCTTTAATTTTCTTGTTTTTAATCTCTCATTCTACCTTTCTTTCTTTGCTTGATCTTGTTGATTACATGCTTATTGTCTTGCTTATTTAACTAAAGGTTACGTTTTTATGCTTTTAATTGTTGTAGATCATTGATTTTTATAGCTTATTTGTGTTTATCTTAAAGTTTATAAAGTTTTTATAAAAGTTATTTTTATATAAAAGTTAGTTTTTTGTAAACCTTTTCCTTTTCGTGTTTCAAAAGTCTGTAAATTTCAGCTTATTAGTTTTTCTTATACTTGTTCTGCTTAGGATTTTAGGTGTGAGCTTATTTGAGTTATAGCTTATTTCTTTAGCTTATTTTTCATCCCTTTCCCCGTATTCCGATCTGCACAATCGGAAAGGGGTTTTGTATTCCGACCATAGCTCCTTGGCTTGGTCGGAAAAGGGTTTACAATATTCCAATCAAAGGTAAGTTATTCCGATCAGGGTTGGTTCTACACATTCCGATCTGGGGTTTAGCTTGGTTATTCCGATCAGAGAAAAGGTGACAGCATTCCGATTGGGTTTTCCGAACGACATTCCGACCAGAACGGTAAGTGTATTCCGATTGGACCTTATTCCGATCTGGGGTTTGTTTGGTTATTCCGATCTGAAAAGGTGACATATTCCGATCTGGTGTTCTCAATCAACATTCCGACAGGTTAGGTAAGCATTCCGACGAGGCATATTCCGATCAGGAAGGCAGTCTCCATTCCGATCATAGTCTATTCCGATTGGGTTATTTTTCACTTATTTCGTCTTGTTTAATTTTTACGTTCTCATTTTAATACTTGTCTAATTTTAATTTTCGTCACGCTTTATTTTCAGTTATTTAATTAATTTACTTTTCAAAGTTTTAATATTGCACCCTTTCTTTTAATTAGACTTAGATTTAATTTTAACGCCTTTACTTTAACGCAGTTTTATTTTAACGCCATTTTACTTTAACATCATTTACTTTTACGTCTTTGCACTTTTAATTTAAAATCAACCAAAGATATTTGTTTTACCAAAATCAACTGAGTCGTACTTTAAGCCGGAAATCAATTCGTTAAGATATCGAGAATAAGAACTTTAATTTTTATACGGGGTGTCAAAAGCCGTGTATCAAATGGCGCCGCTGCCGGCTCTTTTCGTAAAGATTAACGGTTTTCTGTGAGAGACGCGTTGTTTTTGGGATCCGTTCACTTGTGAGCGTTATTTTCTTGCTTAAAAAATTCAAAAAAAAAAAAACATAAAAATTAAAAATTGTCAAAAATCCATAAAAATTAAAAATTTCAAAAATCCAAAAAGATTTTATTTTTATTGTGTGTATGTATATTGTCTTTGTGTTTGTTATTGTTTTCTTTTGTCTTTGTAGGTGTATGCGTACTAGATCTTCTAATTATCAAGAGCCCGATACTCGAGAAGATTTACGTATGTCAGGTGTTAACAACAACAATAATCCACCGCACCTCAACAATAACAACAATGTTCTTCCACAGCCCGATCTTCGGACAATGGAGGAGCTTTGTCAACCTACCATGTTTGGACGAGGAGGACCGATTGCGCCGATGCAAATCACGGCTCCGGAGTTTTCATTGAAGCACCACATGATTCAGCAAGTGCAAACTAATCCATTCGCCGGAATGCCTGATGATGATGCCAACAAACACCTCGACAAGTTCATTACAATCACTCAAAGCATGAAGTTGCCTGGTGCCACAATGGATGTTCTTCGCCTACAACTCTTCCCACATACTCTATCACATCATGCCGAGAAATGGTTTGATCGTCTCCCGAAGAATTCAATTCATACTTGGGATGACATGACTCAACGCCTTTTGTCGCGCTACTTTCCACCATCCATGGTCACGAGCCTTCGCAATCAAATCATCGGTTTCATGCAAGATCCCGATGAATCACTTTTTGATGCTTGGGAAAGATATAATGTCTTGATCGATCGTTGTCCAAACCACAACATGCTTCCTGTGACCCTAATAGATACTTTCTACAACGGTTTGACTTTTCGAGATCGTGATACGATTAATGCAGCCGCCGGTGGCACATTTATGAAAAGGAGACCCGAGGAGTGTAGAGAGCTAATTGAGAACATGACTACTCACCACAAAAACTGGGATTCCTCCGCTTCTTCAAGGAACAACCCGAGAGTCAATGTCTCTTCTACTTCAGCAAACCCTGATATGACCGAACTCACCCGCATGATGACTGAAATGAGAAAAAGTATCTTGCTTCTCGCTTCAAACCAACAACAACAAGTTAAAGCGGTTGCACCTTCTTGTGAAACATGCGGCGGTCCTCACTCATACACCGATTTTCCTTCTACACAAGGAAATCCGGAAAATGTGTATGCAGCTTATGGTAATTATTCACCGGAAAATTACCAAGCTCGACAACAAGGGGATAGAAATCTGCTGAGTTATCGATCTAACAACTACCTTTCACCCGGTTTTTCTCCTCAAAACCAAAACCCCGCCAACAACTACACTAGAAGCAACCAAATCCCACCAAGAGCTTCTAATCCTTATCACCCACCCGCTCAACAAGCCCACCCATTAATCCCGATGTTGAAGCCATCATGAGAAACCAAGGTGAGCAAATCAAGAATCTACAAAGCCAAATTATAAATTTGAAAGGAGATATTACCAAGCAAGGGAATGAGATAAGATCCGAGCTTCGAGATAATATCCAATCCTCCTTCAGCAATCAAACAAATGATTTAAAGAATATGCTTGCTAGTTTCTTGCCCGCCGCTCAACCTTCTTCTTCGAGTTCTCTACCTTCAAACACCGTCACCAATCCGCGAGCAAATGTGAGTGCTATTACTACCCGTAGTGGAGTCACCATCGTAGGGCCACCGATCCCACCCCCATCATCTACACCTCCTCCACCACCATTTATCCCTACTCCTCCTACACCTAGTATTAGTGCACCATTATCGTCTCCGCCTCGTCATGACAATGTACCTAGGAAGGACCCTTCAACATCTCAACCTTTACCTACTACACCTGCACCTTCACCACCCAAACCCAATATCCCTTATCCCTCTCGTTTAGGCAAGACCAAAATGCTAACCAAGGATGACTCTGAAGTGTCGAGCTATGTAAAGATAATCTCTCAAATGAACTTTAACATTAGCTTTCTCGAAGCACTTGTCCACATGCCGAAATTTGTCAAAGCATTCAAGGAATTGCTTAACAAGAAGGAAAAGTTGCTTGAGCTCGCCAACACACGCTTAAATGAAAACTGCTCTGCAGTTATTCTTAAAGAACTTCCGGAAAAGCTTGGAGATCCCGGTCGTTTTGTGTTGCCTTGCGTTTTCAACAAAACTGAAGAATGTACTGCCCTTGTTGATCTCGGGGCCAGTATTAATCTTATGCCTTTAAGTGTTTGGAAAACACTATCATTACCCGACCTCACTCCAACGAAGATGACTCTTGAACTTGCAAATCGCACTCTCGCTTACCCCGTTGGTATTACCGAAGATGTGTTCATTAAAGTTGGCACATTTACTTTCCCGGTCGACTTTGTCGTTGTTGACTATGAAATGGACCCTCGTATTCCTTTAATACTTGGTCGGCCATTCTTGAGAACCGGACGAGCTTTAGTTGATGTGGCCGAAGGTGAGTTAATCTTAAGAGTCGGGAATGATTCACAAGTTTTCAAAATGGGGAAGCTTACAAGCAAATCCTTTGGACGAGAATCAGTGAATATGATTAATGTGCTCGATGATTTTGTCATCTACAACAATCCTCTATTCGACTCTTGCATTGATAATCCACTTTTTCATGATGATGTGGATGATTCTTTCTCCAATATGGAACCTTCTCCTATTTATGATTCTCCACCGATCTTTGATGCTTATGATGATGATTCTAGCTCAGATTCGGATGATTATGATGACCTTACTTCCGAGTATCCCGACCTGCCCACATATGATGATTTTGATGCGGCCGATACTCTTTCGAGCGATTCTTCCCATAATGAAGATCCCCCGCCATCACTCGATCCTACTTTGGACGATTACTCATTTGAGGAAGACTTCTCTACGTTTCTTAACACTTACTTCCCTCATGAGAGTGATGCTCCTCCTTATGATTTTGAAGATTATCGTCTTGATCCTACTTTGGATTTGGAGAACATTCTTTCAAAGGAGAAGAAACCGGTCGACACCAATATCCGCAGCACATATGATTTAACACCTCTTTGTCCCCCTTCTGGGGACGAGGTTGTGCTTCTTCGCGGGTCTTCTTCACACTCTACTGAGCCTGAGTGCTATTTTCCCTTAAAGGAAAAGGTGTTCGACCCCGGTATCGATATTCTTGAGCCATCTCAGTATCCACCTGATGAAATAAAAGGAAATATCTTTGGAACTTATGGAAATCTGCTTGCACCACTTCACCCTTGCTTCCACCGTGCTCCATCTTTGCTTAAGGGAACCTTGCCTATTCTTCTTTGGCTTGCCTTGTTCGCCTTAAGCCTGTGCTATTTGATGGACGAAAACTATGTCTTTGATCCTGGTGGATATATTTCATGCTTCTTCCTATGATGATCAAGGTCGATTCAGGCTCACGACTCGGTTAACAAAAATCAAGCGCTTCTTGGGAGGCAACCCATGCATCTATCTTTTAGCTTTCTTTATCCTAAGTGTAGGGGAGACCCGTTGGTTTGCTATTTCCTCTCCTCTCTTAATCAGGGATTCAAGCTCAATGATCCACTCTTGATGATTCTTGACGACCCGTGATTCCGTGTTCACTTCTTCCCGGTTCTATCCTAAACTCTTTTCGATTCACTATTTTATATTTTCTCAATATTAAAATAGGAATCTCTTTAGTTGTCTCTTCCTTAGCGAGATTTAAACAAAGTACACAATGTCCTAAGTGTAGGGGAGTTTACTCCCACATGCTTAAACATTGAGGACAATGTTTATGCTAAGTGTAGGGGGGACTTCTATCGAAGTTAAGTGGTCTTTTCCTTGTATTTGTCCTCATTTTAACCGGAAAATCAATTTTTTGGACATTTTTCAAAATTTTTGATCTATTTTGGCCTATTAGTTTTTCCCTTTGTATAGTTATTTTCTTTCTTTGCTAGAATAAAATTTTAATAAAGTGGATTTAATTTTCAAACGTTGTGAATCTTTTGACTCAACCCGAGTTTACTTATCGAAGTTACTCTAGCTAGTATCCTTAACGTGTTTAAGTCAAGTTTTGCTAGGCTTTTATATAGGGAGCTATAAAACACGAAAGTCTTAACTCTCACGGGTTAAGAACAAGAACTTTTCGCAAGTTCCTATAATTGATCCTAGAGAGTCGTTTATCAAGGGAACTTTAAAATGCGATTTCTAAACTTGAAAAAGTCTAAGAGTTTGCAAGATCCTATAGGCGACTCGAAAACCCAAAACTTTGATTTAATAGGCTAAGCATCCATGAGTCTCATTCCTTGAGATTTTAAACTGTGGAGAACGAGAGATGATAGAGCCAATTATAAGTTTGGTATTCTTTCGTGAATTTATGTGAGTTAATTATAAGCCTATTCTCCCATCGCTTGTTAATAAATTTATCTGCAATAAATAAGGTTGTACGATTTGAAAAGTTACTTAGCTTCTAGCCCAAGATCGTTTAAAAGTTGCTCGGTATGGATTAGAGTTCATAGCCAAGGCATAACTTATTGAAGCGGGATGCGAAGATTGGCGAGTCCGAAAAGGCCCTAACAAGGCATGAGGGCTATATTTTGTTGCTAAAGATCCAAAGTGATGTGAAGAATCATTTATCGAAAATCAATATGAAGGATCGAGACACACGACGAAAAGCAAAAACTCCCCAAAAGTCATGGAGAAGTGTATCCGAAAAGACCCTAGCAAGGTATGAGGATAAATAGATCCAAGTCATAAAAGGAGGCGGATTGTTGTATATCAAAGTCCAAAATAAAGATTGGAGAAAAATGAAGAAGTCGTGGTCCAAGTATGAATATCTCAAAACTTAAAGTGAAGAAATTCCATTATGAAGAGAAGACCATAATTTCATGAACGTCTTTCAAGGTTTGAAGTATGAAGTCGCTGTCAAATATCGGTCCGAGAAAGGTCTCAAATCGCGAAGCGAGTTATGCCAAGATATGAACTTTATGAGGTCCCGAGAAGCAGTTTTAAAAGATTTTGTCCTTTAGCTAACTATTGATTAAATCGTTCACTTTATTTTCGGCCTAAATAACTATCAAAATAAGTCAACAATGCATCCTCGTGATCATTCAAGATAACAATAAAATATAAGAGATACCCCTAGGAATAAGGGAGTCTAAGTGAGTAATTGGCCCACATGAGTTCGTGTTAGTTTGCTAACTTATAATAACAATGATCTCGTTTTTAAGCTTGGTTTGGAGAAAGTGAAAACTTGAGGATGATGATCATTCATGACATTTCCCAAAACCCAAGGTATGCTTTTGTTTTCTTCCTTTGAATGTTTATAGTTTTTTATCTCTTTAATAAAGGCCAGATTATGATGAAAAATTGTAAACGTGCTTTGTAACTAATGCATTGCATGAGGACATTGCAATGGTCAAGTATAGGGGATTTGATAGGTGTATAAACACTGTTGGGAATAAATCTATGCTTATTTGTTTCCCCTGTTAGTTGATTATTCGTACCCCTGCTAGAGTAAGTTCCCCCTGCTAAATAACAAAGGCAGGGGGATTGGTTCCCCTGCTGAAGTCAAAGGCCCTGCTGACAAAGATAAACATGGAATAGATTTTTACGCGTTTCAATTATTATTCCTTAATACTTTCCAAGTTTGTTAGTAGTGATCTTGTACGTGAGTCCTTATGGCTATAAAAGGACTCACTAGGTTAGCATGCAATGTGTGTCTTTTCTCATTTGTCTTTCATTTTCATACTTTAAGGTTTTGTAAACCCTAATACCATTTTATGGTATTCGTATATCTTTGATATATTAAAGTTCAACGTTTCAATTATATTTGTTCTTGTGCTAAACATTATATTCCGCATCTTGTTTAGTTACTTTGCTTTGCAAAGTTTCTCTAGTGTTAGATTGAATTCTTTCTCTCTATCACAACCCTTAAATAAGCTATTAAGGTTTAAGATCTGACTTTGGGATCAACAAGTGGTATCAGAGCTTGTTGAGAAACTTTGTCTAAATCAAGAACAAAATCCTCATAGCAAACATGTCTTCAGACTCATCCTCAAACAACAACAACCACAATAACCTCAAGTTACCCATGTTGGATCCTGAAAACTTTGAATTATGGGAATTCAGAATCCAACAATACCTGAAAATGGAACACTATGTTCTTTGGGAGATCATAGAATTTGGTGATCAATTCACCAAAACTATGGCGGTTGAAGATGGCAAGGAAGAAGAAAAAGGTGAAAGTTCCAAAGGTAAGGACAAGAAGAAATCTACTGCTCTGTGTGATAAGGAAATACTAGCTAGAAGGCATGATGTCAGGGCTCACAGCTCATTGCTATTGGCTCTACCTGATAGACATCAACTCAGATTCAGGAAATACAAAACAGCTAAGGATCTATGGGAAGCCATAGGCACAACCTTTGGAGGAAATGAAGCCACAAAGAAGAAGAAGAAAAATCAAATGATGGATGATTTTGCTTCTTTCAAAGCAATTGGTGATGAATCAATTGGAGCTATTACAATAGGCTTCAAGATATGGTGGCCCAGTTGGAATTCTTTGATATTGAGGTATCAAAAGAGCAGGTGAATACCAGGTTTCTTAACAGCCTCCAGAAAGAATGGTTTGTCTATAAGGCAATTTGGTAGAACAAGGATGACTTGGACGACAAGAACATTGATGACATATACAATAACTTAAAAGTTTTTGAACCTGTTGTCAATGAGATGAAGTCAAAAGGAACGATTCCCACCAACTCAAGTGGATCCACTGATTCCCCTGCTAACATGGCATTCATATCACAAAGCAGTGGAATCTCCAAGAACAGTGGAATTGAAGTAGCCCCTGCTACTTATTCCCCTGCTACCAGGTCTGGACCTTCCTATGATGAAGAAAGACCAGCTACATTCAGCCTTGATACTGCTTGTGCTTTTATAGCATCTCAAGGGCCACAAGGATCTACTATGTTACATGAAGATCTAAGTCAAATCAGTATGCAAGGGCTAGAAGAGATGGATATCAAGTGGAATATGGCTCTGCTCAGCATGAGAGCCAATAGGTTCTACAAGAAAAATGGGAAGAAGATCTCAATTAATCCATCTGATGTGGCTGGGTTTGATAAAACAAAAGTTGAATGCTACAACTGTGGTAAGAAGGGTCATTTTGCCAGGGAATGCAGAGGACCTAAGACTGGAAATAGCTACAGAAAGGAAACAAGAGATGATGATTTTGGTGCTAAAGCCATGGTAGCAATGCAGGGGATAGATGGAGCAAGTGGATGGGACTGGAGTGCTATGACAGAGAATGTGGAAAGAAATCAAGCTTTGATTGCTGAGGAAAAAGAAGAAGACTTTGCACTTATGGCCATGTCAAGTTCCAGCTCTGACAATGAGGTATATGATGACTCATATTGTACTAAAGCTTGTAGGAAAAATACTGAAATCAGAAAGGTAAAAGCTGACTACATCAATTGTGATAATGATCTTGATAATTATAAACGTGCTTTAGAACAGTTAGAGTCCACCATAAGAGAGTTTAAGCAAAGAGAAAGTGATTATAGGGATCACATTGTGATTCTAGAAAGAGATGCCAAGCAGAATAACCAATCTATAAAAGAATTGACTGCTGAACTTGAAATTTTCAAAGCTAACCAAAAGATAGATGAGGAAACTGTTGAAAAATTTGGAAAAGCTTCAAAAGATTTAACCAAAGCAGTTGAAATTGGTCAATCTCCTAGGGACAAAACAGGGTTTAGGATTAAAAATGAGCATGCCACCATACCACCACCCCCTACCAACATCCATGCACCTTTTCCTAGAAAAGACCTGTCTTGGACTGGTCTCCCTTGTTTTCAAAAACAGGATGATATTGAGTTTGACCTAAGTGCTTATATACCTAATAATCTTGATACTGAAGAGTCCCTAGTAAAAACTAGTGCTATTAGGGATTTTTAAAAGGAACAGGTTGCTTTAAAACAATGGAAAATTGATAACCCTGTTCTATTTTCAAGAGAAGGAATTTTTGGTAGTGACTCTAGTTCTAAGAGTAGCTCTCCCAAATCTAGGTCCAGATCACAGTCTCCTAAGTCCACCATTAAATATGCTGGTATGTACAGGACTGTAAGAGGTAATCAAAGAAATTGGAATGACCAAAAGTCTCACCAATTAGGAGAAGACTTTGTGATTAACACCAAACCCTACTTTACATGTGGCAGTTTTGAGCACACTTATCAAGAGTGTAAAGCACCAATGGAGATGGTGGCTGCAAATTCCTTAAAGGATATGCAACCTAAAACCATTCTCCTAAATGCAGGGGCAAAATCCTTTTCCCTTGCCAAGTATGTTGCCCCTGCCTTGAGAAACAGGGTGACTGACAAATATGTTGTTCCTGCACTTAGAAAGGAGAATGATGTTCACACCAAGCCCAGCACTTCTGTGACCATTCCAACACCTCAGAATGCATATAGATCTGGCTCTAGACCTTACCAACACATGAATAGAGGCCAAAACAAAAGGTGGGTTTCCTCTGCTAAGCATAAGGATTCCCCTGCTAAAACTGGGGTATCCCCTGCTAGCAAAATTTTGTCTTCTAGGAACATGGGAAGATGGGGAAAAGCTGTGAAAGCCTCAGCTCGTTGGGTCTGGGTACCCAAAAGGGGTACTCAATCTAATGGTGTATCTTTAGTTTTTGATAAGCTATCCTACATTGATACACGAGGTAGATCCAAGTCTGTAATGGCTTGGGTCCCCAAGAAAAACTAATTTGTTTTTCTTTTTGCAGGTGACAAAGAAGACAAGGGATGATAGAGCATATTGGATAGCGGATGCTCAAGAAGTATGACTGGACAAAAAGCTTACATGTCTAACTTTGTGCCCCTGCATGACAATGATGGTGTTTCTTTTGGAGATGGGCATGGAACTATAACAGGAAAAGGAACTATTGTCACTAATGGGATGACCTTTGACAATGTCTACTTGGTGAAAGAACTCAAGTACAATCTCTTTAGTGTGTCACAGATGACTGATAACAAGAATTTTGTCTTGTTTACTAACACTGAATGCTTGGTGTTAGGAAAGGAGTTTGTCTTGCCACCAGACACTCCTATTGTACTCAGAACACCAAGACAGAAGAATATGTACACAGTTTATCTCAAGGACATATCTCTCCAAGACAATGAAACATGTTTCATTGCCAAAGCTTCAGTAGATGAATGTAAGAAATGGCATAGAAGACTTGGTCATCTTAATGTCAAGAACATGAACAAACTAGTAAAGTATAATCTGGTTCATGGTCTTCCTTCCAAGTCTTTTGCCAATGAACATACTTGTGCTGCCTGTCTGGAAGGGAAGCAACACAGAGCATCTTGCAAATCAAAAACAAGTATGTCCACCACCAAGCCATTGGAACTACTGCATATGGATCTCTTTGGTCCTACTTCTGTGGCAAGCATAATGAAGAAATGGTATTGCCTTGTGATTACTGATGATTTTTCAAGGTTCACATGGACATTCTTTCTATTTGAGAAGAGTGACACAACTGATGTACTCATTGGGTTCATCAATCAAATTGAACTATCAAAAAGCATGAAGGTAGTCACCATGAGATCAGACAATGGTGGTGAGTTCAGAAATCAGAAACTGGACTCTTTCTGTACAAACAAAGGCATCAAGAGGCAATTCAGCATTGCAAGAACACCTCAACAGAATGGAGTGGCAGAAAGAAGGAATAGGACACTCATTGAAGCTGCCAGGACTATGCTGTCTGATTCCAAACTTCCAGTTATCTTTTGGGCTGAAGCTGTATCCACTGCTTGTTATGTACAAAACAGGGCCTTGGTGGTTAAGGCACACTACAAGACCCCTTATCAGCTGTTCAATGGAAGACCTCCTTTAATTGACTTTTTCAGACCTTTTGGATGTCATGTGATCATCTTGAACACTATTGACAATATAGGTAAGTTTAGTGAAAAGGGTGATGATGGATACTTTGTGGGTTATTCATTAAACAGCAAGGGATATAGGGTCTTCAACAAGAAGACAAGCAAAATCACAGAAAATCTTCATGTGAACTTTCTTGAAGACAAACCTGAAGATGTTCAAACAGGTCCTGACTGGTTCTTTGATATAGAAATACTTTCAAAGTCTATGAATTATGTACCTGTTGCTTTGCAGAACACTAACATTTCAGGTACTCAAGAAACAACTGGTGTAGAGAAGTCACCCCTGAGGTACATGAATGTACCCTCATTGTTTCCTATTGAAGCTGATGTTCAAAAAGATAATTCTTCTCTAGGAAAAGAACAGCCATTCTCATCCCCTGCTATGTCACCTCTTGAAAGCAGTGGAATGGCTTAAGGCAGTGGAATCCAGGATTCCCCTACTAGACCAATTGCTTCCTCTTCCACAAAGGATCCTGTTGCTAATGATACTAATGATGCAGAAAGAGAATCCCCACTCATTTCATCATCTACACCCATAACTGATGGTCCTATTATATCCAGCAGTGGAAGCAGAATCATCAAAAGTGGAGGTCCTAGTTACTCAGAGCTTCATTCTGCTCACCAGCACCCATCTCTAGGTCATGCTGTATCATTTGGAAGTTCCTTTGAGGACTTCTTTCCTAATCAAAATAGCCCCATCAATTCTGATTTGGAAGAAGATGAAACAGAAGTAATCATGCAGCCTACCTACAGGATCAATAAAGATCACCCTATCTCTCAAATCATTGGTAATCCTGAAGCCCCTAGACATACAAGGTACACAGCAAAGGAGCACAGCTTCATTGCTAACATCACCATGAAGTTCAATCATGACAACATGCAATGTTGTCTGTTTACTGCATTTTTGTCACAAGAAGAGCCAAAGAAGATTCTTCAGGCTTTAAATGACCCAAGCTGGGTTGAAGCCATGCAAGAGGAGCTCTTACAATTTGACATACAAGAGGTTTGGATTCTGGTAGATTGTCCCAAATGGGCAAGGCCTATTGGGACAAAGTGGGTACTCAGAAACAAAAAGGATGAAAGGGGAATAGTTGTCAGGAACAAAGCAAGACTAGTGGCACAAGGGTATACTCAGGAAGAAGGAATTGATTATGAAGAGGTATTTGCTCCAGTAGCCAGGATTGAAGCCATTAGATTATTCCTTGCTTATGCTTCATTCATGGACTTCACTGTTTTCCAAATGGATGTGAAAAGTGCCTTCCTATATGGAACCATTGATGAAGAAGTCTATGTTATGCAACCTCCAGGGTTTGAAGACCCCGAACATCCAGACAAAGTATACAAGGTGAAAAAGGCTATGTATGGACTTCACCAAGCTCCTAGAGCCTGGTATGGTACTCTCTCTAAATATCTCTTAGACAATGGATTCAGCAGGGGGAAGATTGATCAGACCCTGTTTACCAAGAAATAAAAAGGTGACCTTTTGCTTGTACAAGTCTATGTTGATGACATCATTTTTGGATCCACTAACTCTATGCTTAGCAAGGAGTTTGCCAAACTGATGCAGGATAAATTTCAAATGAGTGCCATGGGAGAACTAAACTTCTTTTTGGGGTTACAAGTTCAGCAGAGGAAAGATGGGATATTTATCTCACAAGACAAATATGTGGCTGAGATTGTAAAGAAGTTTGGCATGTCTGATGGAAAGAAGGTGTCCACTCCTATGGACAAGGATCATCCATGGGGTAAATATGGTCCTGGAAAACCTATAGATGTCAGGAACTACAGGTCTATGATTGGGTCTCTTATGTATCTCACTGCTTCAAGACCTGACATCATGTTTGCAGTCTGCTTATGTGCAAGATACCAGGTGTCACCAACAGAGTGTCACTTATTTGCTGTGAAAAGGATTTTTAGGTATCTAAAATGTCATCCCACCTTAGGACTTTGGTATCCAAAGGATTCACCATTTGAGCTGATAGCCTATTCAGATAGTGATTATGTTGGTGACAACAATGATAGGAAATCTACAACAGGGGGATGCCAATTTTCGGGAAGCAGACTTATATCTTGGCAATGTAAGAAGCAGACCATCATGGCAACATCCACAACTGAAGCTGAGTATGTAGCAGCTGCTGCATGCTGTGGTCAAGTACTTTGGGTGCAAAATCAACTGCTTGATTATGGGTATAACTTTCTTAAAACCAAGATATTCATTGACAACAACAGCACCATTTGCATTATTAAGAACCCTGTTTTTCATAGCAAGACTAAACACATTGAAATTAGACATCATTTTATCAGAGATTGTTTTGAAAAAGGACTAATTGTCCCTGAGAAAATTGATATAGAACTTAATGTTTCTGATCTTTTAACAAAAGCTTTTGAAGTAGGGAGGTTTCAGTATCTGGTTGCAGGTATTGGAATGGTTACCCCTTAAAAACTGTTGTCTATTTTGATCAGGGTTGCTTCACTGCTGTTGTTGTATAACTGTTAGTCCATTTTTCCATCACTTTTTATTCCACTGCTTTTTAACATAGATTCCCCTGCTGGGGGTTCATTCCCCTGCTAAGAGAATTTTTCTCTTAAGCTGGGTGTGTTCTTTTTACAAAAGTGGTTATATGTGGTTTTAGACTAACAATGCAGAGGTTTATGTGGTGTATACAATTCTCATTGGTGAATCAGGTATACACTCTATGTTTCAGGGGAGGTTAGGTCACACCTTTAGGACTCAGGGTATCCTTAGGATACTCATATATGATCTTAGATCATATCCACTGGTGAGTGAGGGTTCAGGGTAATGAGGACTTGCTGCAAAGCTTGTCAGAACTCTGAAACCTTGAGGCACTGTAGTGAGTGCTTACATTTCTCTATTAAAACAGCTTATTGTTCAAATACAGATGTGTGGCACACATTGCCAAGACTGACTGACCATAGGTAAGGGACAAGGTAGGGATGGTGACTGGGGTATGCATGTTTTCTTGGGTTAACCTGGTGTAGGGGGCTTATGTATTGACTTTTTGTATTGGGACCATTGCTGAATAGAGGACTCTTGAGTTTCTATGTATCTATCTTGTGTATACAAGTGTGTGCATTAGAGCAGAGCTAGTTAGTATCGGTCTCTCCATGACTTGTCCAATACCCCTAGGAAAGTTTCCCCTGCTTTCACCTTTTGCTTCCCCTGCCTTCAAAACATTCCCCTGTTTGACCGTTGACCGACAATACCGTTACCCTGTTCATAGCCGGTGGGCCTGCTTGCACAAATTTTGGTTAAGGAATATTTTATTGTTTTTAAAAGATATTTAAGGCGCTTTCTTCGCTGATTGGTATTCTTTTCTTTATTATTTCAAATAAATTACTTTTTTATCAAGATTTATCTTTGATATTTTTGCAATTTGAAACTTTTGGTCCAATCACAGCTCTTCAATTCGCCTATAAAAACTTAATTCCCTTCACCAGCAGGTCCATCTCTCTCTCTCGACTTAATCCCACCTACCTCTCACCTTTATAAACCTTCAAACTATTTTCAAACTTTATCACGACTCTCAAAATTGCTGCTAATCTTAACCAAATCGCTTTGCTACATGATGAACCAGCCGAGTTTGCTGATGCTGTGGCCTTTCTAAAGTCATCATACTTTAGAGTGGCCCTTCTCATCAATCCTCGAATCTACACCTCACACATTTAGCAGTTCTGGTCTAAAGCCATGACCAAAACAGTGAATGGAGAGGTTACAATTCAAAGCACTGTTGATGGTCATCCCAAGGTGATTACACTTGCCTCCATCAGGGAGAATCTTCTCCTTGATGATGAGGATGGGATAACCAACTTTTCTGAGGCTGAAATTTTTGCAGGTCTTGTTAAATTGGGGTACAAACTTTCTAAAAATCAAAAATGTAAGTTTGCTAAAGGCCAGTTTGCCCGTCATTGGAAATATTTGATTCATACAATTTTGCAATGTTTGTCACCAAAAACCACTGCTTTTAATGAGTTTGGTAGTGAGATGGCTTATGCCCTGATATGCTTTGCAACAGGGAGGAAGTATTGTTTTTCTCAAATGATTTTTAAAGGAATGGTTAAAAATGTTTCAAGCAACTTAAAGTTTTGTATGTACCCAAGGTTTATAGAACTTCTGCTGAATATGAGTGATCATGGTCCAATTAAACATAAAAACTATTTTTCAGCAACCAAACATACCACAAAACTATTAACCACACTCCATGCACCATCACCTCTGTTTTCTGGCAAAACCATTCCACTCACTACAATTATGATGGACCAAATCAGACGGGAAGAATCCAAGAATCAAACAGCTAAACACCAACCTTCTGATTCCCCTGCCAGACACCTACACCCTGCTAGTCCTTTACCCCCTGCTGATCCATGATAGGTGTGTAAACACCCATCCTTTTACCACTTAATTCTGGCTAAAACAAGACCAAAACACGTAATTAATATCATTTGTTTGGAATTATGCGTGGTTTTTGTGTTTATTGTGATTTCAGAGCTAACCGGATGAATATTAAAGAAAACATGGGATTGCACGGGTTTTATCAAGGAAAAAGACTGAAGACGAAGTCTATTGTCCAAGAGATGCAAAAGATTTGAAGTCACTGGGCCTATTCGAAGATTTATCGAAGAAAAGGACTAAAGACGGAAGATTTTCATAAGTCGAAGAAACTCGAGTCTATTTAACGAAGAAATTAAAAGACGAGTTGGATTTAATCGACAACAAATCCCGAATCAGAATCGAAAACGTCAACTTTTCTGAAAAGACGAGAAGACAAGAAGAAATGGAGAAAGCCCACTCACCAACCAACCACTAGGAGTATAAATAGATCACTCCCTTCACAGTTTAGAGAGTTAGCTTCATTTTTCCTTCTTTCCAGTAACTTAGGTTCGTTCCATCACAAACTCCATTAGGGAGTTTGGTGATTTTCATCTTTCTCTTTCAATCTTGTAATCTTTAATCATTAACCTTGTTACTTTTTCATTAATCAATCCATTCCATCTTTCTATTCATCTTGTTCTTCATCATTTTCATTGCAAGTTTCTTAAGTTTCTTATTTGATTCAAGTTTGATTTCAAAAAGTTGTTGATTTAGTGTTTTTATTGGTGGGATTTGTTACTTAAGGTATTTAAATGATTTGTGTTTGATTTGGTAAAACCTTCTTAAGTATTAAGCTTGATCCTGGATTAATTTGTGTCTACTGTTGAACGTCTGCTACTGTTTTTTTTCTCTTCCCAGAACTTTCCGAATAGGTGATTTTGTGCCTTCCTTACTCGGAATCTTGG
The DNA here is from genome assembly GCA_025667525.1 of Glebionis coronaria. Classification (NCBI taxonomy): domain Eukaryota; kingdom Viridiplantae; phylum Streptophyta; class Magnoliopsida; order Asterales; family Asteraceae; genus Glebionis; species Glebionis coronaria. The sequence continues at coordinate 454,316,707 of CM046879.1, forward strand.
TTATTCCGAATAGGATTATTTACATTTCCTTTACTCGGAATATTTCATATATTCCGCATAGTCCTAATTTTCCGAATAGAGCAATATTTTCCGAATGGTCTTACTTTCCGAATAAAGCAGTTTTTCCGCATAACCATATTTTCCGCATAAGGAAGACTTTCCGCATAGACTGGTTTTTCCGAGTAGAGTAATCTTTCCGAATAGGCATGTTTTTCCGAATGATAGTATTTTCCGCATAGACAATATTTTCCGAATAGCCATCTTTCCGCATAGAGTTTTATATTCCGAATAGCACTTAGTTTTCCGCATGAGGCAAGTTTTCCGAATAAGACAATTATTCCGCATAGATGCCAACATTCCGAATGGTGTTTTATTCCGCATAGGGTATTTTTTAGTAAGAGTTATTTTTCAGCTTATTATTTGTTGCTTGTTTTAAGTTTATTCCATTACTATTTTATTCACTTACCTGTTAGTAGAATAGAAAACCAAATCCACTTTTTGTCACCAAGAACAAATCATTCCACTTTTAACTGAGATCAATTCGAGAGGATACCGAGAATTATTCTGAACCCACACAAAACGCATGTATCAAATGGCGCCGCTGCCGGCTCCTCTCGTTAAGATCAAAAGTTTTTTGTGAGAATTTGGATTTTGGGATCCGTTCCTCGTGAACGTTACTTTTTCAAGAAAATTTTCAAAAACAACTACAAAAATATAAAATTTTCAAAAATCCTAAAAAGTAAAAAACAATAAAAACCAAAAATATTTTTGCTTGGTTTTTCTTTGTTCGTTCTTTTGCAGGTGTATGCGCACTCGATCCACGTCCTATCAAGAGCCCGAGCCTCTCGATAACTTAGACATGGCTGGTGTCCAAAACAACAATAACATACCACCTCCGAACAACAATAATAACAACAACAACCCGCCTTTCAACAACATGAATAACAACAACAATGAGCACCTTCCGGATAATCGCCCAATGATTGAACTGCTGCAAGCTCATGTCGATGGCAATACGGATCCAATTGTTATACCACCAATTGCCGCCAACAATTTCGAGCTCAAGTCAGGCTTTATCCAGATGGTCTCCGCTCAGCCATTCTTGGGACGCACCATTGATGACCCACACGACCATATCAAGAGATTTCTACAACTCACCAACACGGTCAAGTTCAATGGAGTTTCGCAAGAAGTGATAAGGTTACAACTTTTTCCCTTTTCTTTAGAGGGACAAGCCCGGCATTGGCTTGCTAAGGAACCGCCACAGAGTATTCTCTCGTGGACGGATTTGGAAACAAAGTTTATCAACTACTTTTTTCCACCCTCTCGTACTACCGCTTTGCGGAATGAGATTATAAACTTTGAACAAAAGTACGATGAGTCATTCAGTGAATCTTGGGATCGTTTTAAAGATCTTTTAAGAAAATGCCCACAACATGGTTTTACCAAAGTACATCAAATTAATACTTTTTACAATGGTTTAAGCATGAGTGACCAAGATTCACTGAATAGTGCCTCAGGGGGTAATTTATTGGCTAAGACTTCCAATGCTGCTTGGGACATCATTGAGAACAAATCTCGTGTGCAAACCAAGAGCGTTAGGACCAATGTTGCTAGTGCTAGCACTAATGACAGCGACAAGCGATTAGACAAAATCACCACGCTTCTTGAATCGCTTGTCACCCACACCGTCAGCAACAACAACAGCAACAACGCCAAAAATGCACAAGTGAACGCTGTCAGCCAACCTTGTGAGATATGCGGTGGTCCCCACTCTTACACAACTTGTACCGCCACCCAAGATTACCCCGCTGAGAATGTGAATGCGGCATATGGCACCTACCCTCAACCTGCTTATCAAGCAAAACCCCAAGGTGACCGTAACTTGCTTAGCTATCGCAGCAACAACTATCTTTCACCACCTGGCTTTCCTCCTACCAACCCAAACCAACAACAAAACCTTAACCGCCCTCCTCAACAACAACAACAACCTCGACAACCATATATCCCACCTCACAAGCAGCAACAACCGCCTCAACGTACCAATCAAGTCTACCAACAACCTGCTTACCAACCACCTGCATACAATGCTCCTCCCAACCAAGCCACCACTGCATTACACCAAGAGGTCGCCACCTACATGAGAACCAACGATGTGATAGTGGGAAACCTCCAAGAGGAAGTGCGCAATTTGAAGGCTGATTTGGTAAAGCAAGGAAATGATTTGAGAGCTGACATGAGAAACACGTTGGATAGTCAGACGAATGATCTGAGGAACATGATGGCTAGTTTCTTCCAAAGTAGTCAACCCTCTTCTTCGGGTACTCTTCCGAGTAACACCGTTGCGAACCCAAGAGGGGAGATGAAAGCAATCACCACTCGAAGTGGTAAAGGTACCAAGGAACCCGAGCTTCTTATACCCCCACCGGTGGTTGTGACTAAGGAAAACGAGTCGCCTGCTCCTATTCCTCCTCCTTCTCCTTCCCCAATTTCTCCACCTCTTCTTTCCACCCCTCCTCCACCCGTGGTTGTGAGTGACCCTATTCCCCTAAAGTCTTCCTCTTCTTCCAATATACCTTATCCTTCTAGGTTGAGGAAAGAGAAGCAAAAGAGCAAGGATGATATTCAGGTTTCTAACTTTCTTAAAATGTTTAAACAACTGAATTTCAATATCTCCTTCGCTGAGGCTCTCGCTCACATGCCCAAGTATGCTAAAATGTTTAAAGATCTTTTGAGCGACAAGGAAAAGCTCCTCGACATTGCCAACACCCAACTTAATGAGAACTGCTCTGCAGTGCTCTTAAGGAAATTGCCAACCAAGCTTGGTGATCCGGGTCGTTTTCTTATCCCTTGCAATTTCCCGGGAGTAGAGAATTGCATGGCCCTAGCCGATCTAGGTGCCAGTATTAATCTCATGCCTCTAAGTGTTTGGAAGCAATTATCTCTCCCAGAGCTAGTCCCCACTAAAATGACTTTGGAATTGGCCAACCGTACGGTTGCTTATCCAGTGGGGATAGCCGAAGATGTCATTGTAGGAGTCGACAAATTCACCTTTCCTGCTGATTTTGTTGTCGTCGACTACGAGATGGACCCTCGTGTGCCACTTATTGTTGGTCGTCCATTCTTGAGGACCGGTCGCACTCTCATCGATGTTGAAGCCGGTGAGCTTATCATGAGAGTGGGTGACGACAAAGTAGTCTTCAACATGGGAAAGTTGTCTAAACAGCCTTATTCATATGAGAGTGTTAATTGTATTGACGTTCTCGATGAGGCTTGTGAAGAACACTTTAATGATGCTTGCAAAAGTATTCCTACCTCTCTTCCCAATGTTGAGACCGTGTCCTCTATTGATTCATCGTTGTCTCTATTTGGAGATAATGATTTATTCTGGAACAATCTTGAAGATGCCATGGGAGATGTGAATTTAGCTCCTAATGATTCTCCCACCGAGGGGGATGAAGACATGAGTTTCTTTGACAATCTTCTCACCGAAGACAATCCTTCGCCTCCATCTCCCACGGTCATTGCTATCGATACTCCGACTTTGAAAACGCCTCCCGTCGAAAATCCTCCGGATTTGGAACTTAAGGAGTTGCCGCCACATCTCGAGTACGTGTTCCTTGACGACAACAAGAAGTCGCCCGTCATTATTGCGAAGGATTTGAAAGATGAAGAGAAGACTCGCCTCGTCGCTGTGTTGAAGGATCATAAGAAGGCTATCGCTTGGAAGATTTCCGATATTCGTGGAATTGATCCTCACTTCTGCACACACAAAATTCTCATGGAGGACGACTTCAAGCCCACTATTCAAAGCCAACGAAGGGTGAATCCAAAAATACATGAAGTCATCAAAACAGAGGTTATCAAACTTCTTGATGCGGGTATGATTTACCCTATTTTGGATTCCCCGTGGGTTAGTCCAATCCATTGTGTGCCCAAGAAGGGCGGAATAACCGTTGTTCCCAATGAACACAACGAGTTGATTCCCACTCGTCTCGTTACTGGGTGGAGAGTTTGTATAGACTATCGCAAACTCAATGATGCCACGAGAAAGGATCATTTCCCTCTACCTTTCATGGACCAAATGCTTGAACGACTAGCTGGTAATGAATATTACTGCTTTCTGGACGGTTTCTCGGGTTATTTTCAAATACCCATCGATCCCCAAGATCAAGAGAAGACTACATTCACTTGTCCCTATGGCACTTTCGCTTACAAAAGAATGCCTTTTGGCTTATGTAATGCGCCCGGGACTTTCCAAAGGTGTATGTTAGCTATCTTCCATGACATGGTTGAACAAACCATGGAAGTCTTCATGGATGATTTCTCGGTCTTCGGGGATTCTTTCTCTTCTTGCCTTGCCAATTTGGAACGTATGCTAAAGAGGTGCGAAGACACTCGCCTTGTTCTAAATTGGGAAAAATGCCATTTTATGGTAAAAGAAGGCGTCGTGCTTGGACATAAGATTTCGAAAGCCGGTCTTGAAGTAGACCGTGCTAAAGTTGATGTTATAGCAAAGTTGCCTCCACCTTCCACTGTGAAGGGTGTGAGAAGTTTCTTGGGTCATGCGGGCTTCTACCGTCGATTCATCAAAGATTTTTCTCAAATCGCTCGCCCGATGACCCACCTCTTGGAAAAAGATACTCCTTTTATCTTTTCCAAAGAGTGCCTTGAAGCCTTTAACTCACTTAAGGATAAGCTAACTAAGGCACCCGTCTTGGTTACCCCTAATTGGGAGCTGCCCTTTGAGTTGATGTGCGATGCTAGCGATTTTGCTATTGGAGCGGTTCTTGGACAAAGAGTGAACAAACACTTCCAACCGATCCATTACGCTAGCAAGACAATGACGGGGGCACAATTGCATTATACGACAACCGAAAAAGAGCTTTTAGCTGTTATCTATGCTTTTGAAAAATTCCGCCCCTATCTTGTCCTTTCCACCACAATTGTGTATACCGATCATTCCGCGTTGAAGTACTTGTTGACAAAGCAAGATTCCAAACCAAGACTTCTTCGCTGGGTTTTGCTGCTCCAGGAATTTAAAATAGAAATCCGCGATAAAAAAGGAGCAGAAAACCTAGCCGCGGACCACCTGAGCAGACTTGAGGATCCATACCAAGGGGATCATCCGACCAAAGAAATCAATGATTCTTTTCCCTTGGAGACCTTAATGTCTATAAACTCGAAGCCGAATGAAACCCCGTGGTTTGCGGACTTTGCAAACTACTTGGCGGGTGGAATTCTCAAGGAAGGGTTGACGTCCCAACAAAAGAAGAAGTTCTTTACCGACATCAAGACTTACTTTTGGGACGACCCTTACCTATTCAAACAATGTGCTGATCTGATAATTCGCCGATGTGTTGATGGACCGGCAGCGTCTGACATCCTTGATGCTTGCCACAAAGGACCCACCGGTGGTCACTTTGGTCCCAACTACACCGCAAAGAAAGTGTTTGATTCGGGATTTTATTAGCCCTCCATATATCGTGATGCTCACAATATGGTTAAGCGATGTGATGTTTGCCAAAAGCAAGGCAAAATCACACATAAAGACGAAATGCCTCAGAATTTCATTCAAGAGTGTGAAATTTTTGACGTTTGGGGTATCGACTTTATGGGGCCATTCCCATCCTCTAAAGGAAACAAATACATCCTTGTAGCCGTTGACTACGTTTCAAAGTGGGTTGAAGCCAAAGCTTTGCCTACTAATGACGCAAGGGTGGTTTGTAACTTTTTGAAAGCTCTATTCGCTCGCTTCGGTGTGCCTCGCGCCATTATTAGTGATCGTGGGACTCATTTCTGCAATGACCAATTTGCTAGAGTCATGGCTAAGTACGGTGTAAACCATCGTCTTTCCACAGCCTACCACCCACAAACTAATGGCCAGGCCGAAATATCCAACCGAGGTCTTAAGCGGATTTTGGAAAGAACCGTGGGAGAGCATCGTGCCACATGGACTGATAAACTCGATGATGCTTTGTGGGCTTTCCGTACTGCTTACAAGACCCCGATCGGCTGTACGCCTTATCGTCTTGTGTACGGGAAAGCGTGCCACCTCCCTATTGAGTTGGAGCACAAGGCTTATTGGGCCTTGAAGTGGGCTAATTTTGATACTAACAAAGCCGGTGCCCTACGCAAGCTCCAACTCAATGAGCTAAATGAACTTCGGAATGAGGCTTATGAAAATTCTTTGATCTATAAGGAAAGAACTAAGCTCATTCACGACTCCAAGATCAAAAACCGAGAGTTCCATGTTGGAGACAAAGTCTTACTTTTTAACTCTCGGTTGAAAATCTTCTCGGGAAAGCTCAAATCTCGTTGGTCCGGCCCATTCACCATTACCCAAATTTTTCCATATGGTACTCTCGAGCTCGCTCAACCTAATGGCCCAAATTTTAAGGTGAATGGCCAACGAGTGAAGTTGTACTTTGGTGAGGACACCTCTCAGGAGGTGATTCCATCCCTCACCACGTTCCCCATGAACTAAATTTGGGTCGAGTCAGGCTCGTGACTCGGTCATCAAAAACAAGCGCTCCTCGGGAGGCAGCCCGAGTATCTATCCCTTTAACCCCCTAAGTGTAGGGGATGACCTATTTTGGTCGTTTGTGTTTGTGTGGTGATGTGCTTACAGGGATAACTGCAATCTTGGAAACTTTGAAGAACCGTGCTCCCGTGTTATCCGAAATCCGGTTCTATCTCTCACCTATCGTGATTCAATTTTCTTCATACTCACATTTGAAATTAATCACTTTAGTCGTCTCTTCCTTAACTCGAGTTAACCAAAGTGCACAATGTCATAAGTGTAGGGGAAACTTTTCCCACATGCTTAAACATTGAGGATAATGTTTATCTTAAGTGTAGGGGAGACTTCTATCGAAGTTTTAAGTGGACTTTTCCATGAAAATGCCTTCAATTAACCAGAAAATCCTATTTTTCAACATTTTTCAAATTTTTTATTAACTTTGGCCATTTAGTCGTAATTTTTAAATTTTTATCGTTGCTTTCTCATGTATATATCCCGCAATAAAGTCAAAAATATTAATAAAGTGGTGTAGCTAGTTTAGATATCGTTGACATATTAGGCCCGTTGCGTTTATTTTGACTCAACCCGAATGGACTTATCCAAGTTTATTCTAGCTAGTATCCTTAACCATGTAGACCTTAATCGGTTTATTAGGCTAAGTATCCACGAGTCTCATTACTTGAGATTTTAAATCGTGGAGGACGAGAAATGATAGAGTCAATTATAAGTCGGTATTCTTGCGCAAGCTCACTTGGTGTAATTATTTGCCTATTCTCCCATCACTTGCTAATAATTTATCTGCAATAAGTAAGGTCTTACGATTTGAAAAGTTACTTAGCTTCTAGCCCAAGATCGTTTAAAAGTTGCTCGGTAATGATAAGAGTTCATAGCCAAGGCATAACTTATGAAGCGGGGCGCGAAGATTGGCGAGTCCGAAAAGGCCCTAACAAGGCATGAGGATTCAATTTTATTGCTGAAGATCCAAAGTGATGTGAAAAGCATTATTCCTAAAGTCAATATGAAGGATCAAGACTCACGACGAAAAGCAATCAACTCCCATAAAGATCATGGAGAAGTCTATCCGAAAAGACCCTAACAAGGTATGAGGATAAATAGATCCAAGTCCGAAAAGGAGGCGGATCGTTGTATCTCAAAATCCCAATTAGAGATTGAAGAAATAATCATGAAGTCGTGGTCAACAAAGTTGGAGTACCCCTCAAAAGTCTCCAAGTGAAGAAACTCTATTATGATGAGAAGACCATTATCTCAAGAACGTCTCTCGAAGATATGAAGTATGAAGTACATGCCAAATATCGGCCCGAGAAAGGTCTCAAATCGTGAACCAAGTTATGCCAAGATATGAACTTTTTGATATCCCGAGAAGCAGTTTTAAGAGATTTTGTCCTTTAGCTAACTATTGATCAAATCGTCATACTTTGCTTTCAGCCTTAATAAACTATCGAAATAAGTCCAAAAATGCATCTTCATGATCATTCTAAGACAAAAATAAAATATAAGAGATACAATTAGGAATAAGGGAGTTTAAGCATTTAATTAAGCCATGTGTGTAAGTGTTTAATTTACTAACTTATAATAACCATGATCTCGTTTTTAAGCTTAGTTTGGGGAACGTGAAACTTGAGGGTGATAAATCTTCGCAACACCAAAGCCCTAATGTAAGTCCTTGATTTCTTTACAAGTTATTTCCATTCTTTTGTTTTAAGTTCTCTTAGTATTTTAATTGTTGTTCAGTAGAGTTTGAATAAGGCCAAGGTTGATTAATTATGAGAAAAATGTAAATTGCTTTATCACTAAGCATTGCATGAGGGCATGGCAATGGTTAAGTGTAGGGGATTTGATAGGTGTGTAAACACCCATCCTTTTACCACTTAATTCTGGCTAAAACAAGACCAAAACACGTAATTAATATCATTTGTTTGGAATTATGCGTGGTTTTTGTGTTTACTGTGATTTCAGAGCTAACCGGATGAATATTAAAGAAAACATGGGATTGCACGGGTTTTATCAAGGAAAAAGACTGAAGACGAAGTCTATTGTCCAAGAGATGCAAAAGATTTGAAGTCACTGGGCCTATTCGAAGATTTATCGAAGAAAAGGACTAAAGACGGAAGATTTTCATAAGTCGAAGAAACTCGAGTCTATTTAACGAAGAAATTAAAAGACGAGTTGGATTTAATCGACAACAAATCCCGAATCAGAATCGAAAACGTCAACTTTTCTGAAAAGACGAGAAGACAAGAAGAAATGGAGAAAGCCCACTCACCAACCAACCACTAGGAGTATAAATAGATCACTCCCTTCACAGTTTAGAGAGTTAGCTTCATTTTTCCTTCTTTCCAGTAACTTAGGTTCGTTCCATCACAAACTCCATTAGGGAGTTTGGTGATTTTCATCTTTCTCTTTCAATCTTGTAATCTTTAATCATTAACCTTGTTACTTTTTCATTAATCAATCCATTCCATCTTTCTATTCATCTTGTTCTTCATCATTTTCATTGCAAGTTTCTTAAGTTTCTTATTTGATTCAAGTTTGATTTCAAAAAGTTGTTGATTTAGTGTTTTTATTGGTGGGATTTGTTACTTAAGGTATTTAAATGATTTGTGTTTGATTTGGTAAAACCTTCTTAAGTATTAAGCTTGATCCTGGATTAATTTGTGTCTACTGTTGAACGTCTGCTACTGTTTTTTTTCTCTTCCCAGAACTTTCCGAATAGGTGATTTTGTGCCTTCCTTACTCGGAATCTTGGTTATTCCGAATAGGATTATTTACATTTCCTTTACTCGGAATATTTCATATATTCCGCATAGTCCTAATTTTCCGAATAGAGCAATATTTTCCGAATGGTCTTACTTTCCGAATAAAGCAGTTTTTCCGCATAACCATATTTTCCGCATAAGGAAGACTTTCCGCATAGACTGGTTTTTCCGAGTAGAGTAATCTTTCCGAATAGGCATGTTTTTCCGAATGATAGTATTTTCCGCATAGACAATATTTTCCGAATAGCCATCTTTCCGCATAGAGTTTTATATTCCGAATAGCACTTAGTTTTCCGCATGAGGCAAGTTTTCCGAATAAGACAATTATTCCGCATAGATGCTAACATTCCGAATGGTGTTTTATTCCGCATAGGGTATTTTTCAGTAAGAGTTATTTTTCAGCTTATTATTTGTTGCTTGTTTTAAGTTTATTCCATTACTATTTTATTCACTTACCTGTTAGTAGAATAGAAAACCAAATCCACTTTTTGTCACCAAGAACAAATCATTCCACTTTTAACTGAGATCAATTCGAGAGGATACCGAGAATTATTCTGAACCCACACAAAACGCATGTATCAATCCACAACATGAAAGGCGTTCTAAATCCAGGTTTGCCAGGTCTCCCTTGTCTGGTGAATCTTCACAAGCAGCAGAGAGGAGAGTCTCCAAGGGTTTGGAGCAACCTGAGGGTTTGGCTGCCACTACTGTCTCATCCTCAAGGGGTGAGCAGGACAGTGACACCATCAGTAAGTCCTCTCCCTCACTCCATGATATCCAAAAATGGGAGAAATTCCCTTCGAGGATTGAGAGCAGTATGAAACCTTTGACTAATTTGGAATTGACGAAAATGTGTATGAGTATGAAAAGGCAGAATGCACAACTGGTACAAGATGTCAAAAAGAAAGGCCTGGTTATCAATAACTTGGAAACCAGACTTGCTACTCTTGAGGGGAGGAGAAAGCCCAGACTGATTATTTCAATAGATGAGGATGCTTCCAAAGGGGAGGAAGTTCCATATACAGAAGGGTCTACTGAGTACTATTCATATCCTGGTGGTGTACATGGAAAGATAGCAAGTGCTGAGAAAGGGATGGAGAAAGGAAGTGTTGATAAGGGAAGTGACAAGGGGAGTGCAACCAAAGATATTGCTCAAACATTGCTCACCATGGGCAATCCAGAAGAAGCCCCTGCTTCAAAAGTTTCCCCTGCCATTGCTGATCCCACTGCTGTAAGTCATTCCCCTGCAAAGAATATTACTCAAACTTTTGTTAGAAAGAACAGAAAGCAACCAGCTCAGAAGGGGATTACAATCAAAGAACCTGCATCTAAAGTGAAACCAGCACCAGCAGTGGATCCAAAAGACAAAGGAAAAGGAATCATGGTGGAACAGCCCAAGAGAAAATACAAGCATCTAACTCCTGAACAGCAAAGGGCTCAAGAAGCACATGATGCACAAGTAGCTCTCAGGCTACAACAAGAGGAGATGGATATGCAGGACCAAAGGATGCAAAAGATAAGGCCCAAAGATATGCTTAAGCAGGTTGAGATCATGCATAGAGAACTAGATGACAGGGTACCTCATGTGGGAGAGTTTCTTGATCAATGGGAGAAGGAGTTAATAAATGCTCCTTTGGAAGACAGGTATGAGTTGACTTGCCTTGTTTACAAATATCAAACTGAGTATCTGGAAAGAAGGGCAAATCAAATTCAGAGAGAGAAGTATTTGACTTCAGAGAAAGGGCAACTTGAACATTACAAAGTTTTGCTTAAAAGACATAGGAAGTGGAAGGATGGTGACTTCAGAGATATGAGTTTTGAAGCTATAAAAAGAGCAGTCAGACCGGTCCTAAGATTGTATGATGTGGAGGATTGGATGACTATCAACACTCCTGAGGAAGCTGAGTATCTTAGGAGACAAAGTGAAATGCTACAGAAAGCCAGGGAATCTAAGAAAAGAAAAGCTGGAGAAACAACTTTGGAATCTACACAAGCAGGTGCATCAGCCCAAGCAGGTGCATCATCACAAGCAGGGGCATTACATCAAGCAGGTGGAAGTTTTCCAGAAATTGAGAAGTCTGTACTTAATGTACAAAGAGAAGCCAAAAGGCTCAAGAGAATGGAGAAATTGGGCACAGTTACTAAAGAGTCTCAAAGGCCTTCAAATGATGAAATTGATAAACAGCTAATTTTGCAGGAAAATGATGATATCTCACCCAGTGAACTTGGAAAGAAGTTTGCTATCATAGAATATGTTGTTTATGAACACAAAGGGAGGACTTGGTGGAAGCTTACAAGGGCTGACAATACAGCATAGACATTTCTGAGTCTAGATGTCATGTTTCAAGTTTTGGATAGTGAAGACTTAGAAGATCTGTGGAAAATATTGAAGAAAACGTTTGCTGCAAAACCTCCTACCATGGATGGTGTGGAGAAGGATTGGGTAATCTGGGAGTGCATGCATAGGATGTATGAGCATGAGTTATTTGATCCTATATTTGATGCAGTGAATAAAGAAGATTTGTTGTATTGGAAGCTGTTTACCAATTCTGGGGTCTATGAGGTAGTGATGGAAGGCGTGAGTGTGTACTTGCTCAATCATAGGTATTATCCCTTCTCTCAGGAGACCTTGAAGAAACTAGCACAGGCTAACTTAATTGTAGATGCTAAAAAGCCTGTTGCTTATGAGCTAGTAAGAATGGTTCATAGTCAGATTTGGCCAGAAAGTTTGTAAGCATCCTCATCAAGTAGTATTTATTCAGAAACTTGTCTTTAGGGGAAAGCACAAGTTTAGGGGAGGATTGTTGGGAATAAATCTATGCTTATTTGTTTCCCCTGTTACTTGATTATTCGTACCCCTGCTAGAGTAAGTTCCCCCTGCTAAATAACAAAGGCAGGGGGATTGGTTCCCCTGCTGAAGTCAAAGGCCCTGTGACAAAGATAAACATGGAATAGATTTTTACGCGTTTCAGTTATTATTCCTTAATACTTTCCAAGTTTGTTAGTAGTGATCTTGTACGTGAGTCCTTATGGCTATAAAAGGACTCACTAGGTTAGCATGCAATGTGTGTCTTTTCTCATTTGTCTTTCATTTTCATACTTTAAGGTTTTGTAAACCCTAATACCATTTTAGGGTATTCGTATATCTTTGATATATTAAAGTTCAACGTTTCAATTATATTTGTTCTTGTGCTAAACATTATATTCCGCATCTTGTTTAGTTACTTTGCTTTGCAAAGTTTCTCTAGTGTTAGATTGAATTCTTTCTCTCTATCACAACCCTTAAACAAGCTATTAAGGTTTAAGATCTGACTTTGGGATCAACAAACACCCATCCTTTTTACCACTTAATTACAATAATAACCAAGCCAAAACGTGTATTTTATGTCATTTATGTCGGAACTATGCGTGGTTTGTGTTTTTGTTGTGATTTAGGACGAAATTGTGAAAAGTGGAGAAAACACGAGCATTTACGGGCTTTTATTGAAGAAAAAGATGAAAGATGAAGTCGAGAAGTCAAGAATTCAAAAAGAACGGAAGTCCAAGACCAATTCTGAAGGTTTATCGAAGAAAAAAAAGTCAAAAGACGGAAGTTTACCAAAAGCCGAAGAAGTCGAGTCTTATTTATTGAATAATTAAAAGACGAGTTTAAAGAATTCCCGAGCCATAAGTCATTAAAGTCCAAGATTAACAAAAAGATTAAGAAGGGAAGGACTTAATGGTGCAATTAAGAAGAAAGGAAGGAGGGGAGGAAGCTTCCTAAGCACCTCCCTAATCTCTCCTATAAATAGGCCATTAGCATTTCATTTTTACTCTTGTTGGCTAAGGTGACAATTAGTCTTCCACCCTTTTAATTTCTTGCTCTTTAAATATATGTCAATTTAAATACTTGTCTTGCACTTTTAGTACCTTTTAATTCCAAGTAAGTGTTCTTTAATTTTCTTGTTTTTAATCTCTCATTCTACCTTTCTTTCTTTGCTTGATCTTGTTGATTACATGCTTATTGTCTTGCTTATTTAACTAAAGGTTACGTTTTTATGCTTTTGATTGTTGTAGATCATTGATTTTTATAGCTTATTTGTGTTTATCTTAAAGTTTATAAAGTTTTTATAAAAGTTATTTTTATATAAAAGTTTGTTTTTCGTAAACCTTTTCCTTTTCGTGTTTCAAAAGTCTGTAAATTTCAGCTTATTAGTTTTTCTTATACTTGTTCTGCTTAGGATTTTAGGTGTGAGCTTATTTGAGTTATAGCTTATTTCTTTAGCTTATTTTTCATCCCTTTCACCGTATTCCGATCTGCACAATCGGAAAGGGGTTTTGTATTCCGACCATAGCTCCTTGGCTTGGTCGGAAAAGGGTTTAAAATATTCCAATCAAAGGTAAGTTATTCCGATCAGGGTTGGTTCTACACATTCCGATCTGGGGTTTAGCTTGGTTATTCCGATCAGAGAAAAGGTGACAGCATTCCGATTGGGTTTTCCGAACGACATTCCGACCAGAACGGTAAGTGTATTCCGATTGGACCTTATTCCGATATGGGGTTTGTTTGGTTATTCCGATCTGAAAAGGTGACATATTCCGATCTGGTGTTCTCAATCAACATTCCGACAGGTTAGGTAAGCATTCCGACGAGGCATATTCCGATCAGGAAGGCAGTCTCCATTCCGATCATAGTTTGATCGGAATATATTCCGATTGGGTTATTTTTCACTTATTTCGTCTTGTTTAATTTTTACGTTCTCATTTTAATACTTGTCTACTTTTAATTTTCGTCACGCTTTTATTTTCAGTTATTTAATTAATTTACTTTTCAAAGTTTTAATTGCACCCTTTCTTTTAATTAGACTTAGATTTAATTTTAACGCCTTTACTTTAACGTAGTTTTATTTTAACGCCATTTTACTTTAACATCATTTACTTTTACGTCTTTGCACTTTTAATTTAAAATCAACCAAAGATATTTGTTTTACCAAAATCAACTGAGTCGTACTTTAAGCCGGAAATCAATTCGTTAAGATATCGAGAATAAGAACATTAATTTTTATACGGGGTGTTAAAAGCCGTGTATCACGTGTCATCAAAGCATACAAGTAAAATGTCTAAACATTACTTGACCATAAAAGGAAAAATACCGGAATCAAACATCGGTAGTCCAAAAGTAAAGCTCATCACACACAAACATAGTATAATAAAGGAAAAGGACTAAACAATGTCCAAAGCATAAGTATCATAAGAAAGGAAATGCATAATGTAAAGAAGGCTAGACAGCTTCCAATCCATATGCACGTACTCTTAGTGTCTACGAGCGTCCCTGAGTACCTGCCGTTTTGGGAACATAGAAAAGGAAAACGGCTGAGCAAATACGCTCAGTGCACGGATGTACAATAAAGCATGAATAGAATAAGCATATAACATAATAACAGCGGAAGAAACTAAGTCCCGAGTAACCTGGTTAAGTCTTAATAAAACTGGTTTAATAGTTTGAAAGTCTTATGTTTATCTTATAAAAATTGTTTGTCATATTTTACCATTAGCCAATATAGGTCATGAAAATCCACCGTGCATGAATAATTGGAGGGGTGAACTCATCATGCAAATTAGAGGGGCTGCCTCTAATTTAATATACTGGTTTTCGGTTAGGAGGGATCAGCTCCTTTTGAAGGATGCAAGGCACACACCACATTCACCATGTAATCCTGAATAAAACATGTAACTAGGATGCACCCATACGCCCCACATGATAAGTATAAATAAATGGCCAAAAGCTGAAGGGACGCCACGAGCAATCACTCCGTCGTGGTGAAGTCATAACATCAGTGCCTCTAATGTTATGGTTATGGTACCTCCATAACTAGGTGAAACTGGTCATGCATGTATATGGATATAGGTAATCTTAATTAAACATAAGCAATCAAACACATAACTTATACTACGGGAAAACAGTTGGCTGCATACGGGGAATCCTAATAAGGAAATAATGTCCATACTGAAAGGACGGGAATCCGTACCTTATGTCCAGTGAACGAGAAAGACGAACTGCGAGAATCCTACTTCTGAATCACTAGTGTTACATAAATACGTACATGAATAAGTATCTGCTTACTAAATACATAGCTGGTTTTATGTCATGTCTTAGCTTATTTTATGTGTTCTTACCATGTTTTACTGTTTTAAAGCCTTAAACTGTGTTAAATCTTATATTCTGTTTAATCTGATTAAGTATTTCTGGTTTTTCTTGTATTATTATACTCACTATGTAATAATAAGTAACTTTCCAAAAATAGCAGGTTTTCTAAAATAGAAAGTTTCCAAAAATAGAAAGTTTCCAAAAGTAGAAAGTTACCAAAAATAGAAAGTTTCCAAAAATAGAAAGTTTCCAAAAATAGAAAGTTTCCAAAAATAGAAAGTTTCCAAAAATAGATTTACTGCTTAAAATAGATAAGTTTCTAAAAATAGAAAGTTTCCATAAATAGATTAGCTGCCTTAATTAAATAAGTTTCCATAATTAGATTAGCCGCCTGAAATAAATAAGTTTCTAAAAATAGCTGGTTTCCATAAATAGATTAGCTGCCTTATTTAATTAAGTTTCTAAAAATAGGAAGTTTCCATAATTAGAAATAAGCTGGTTAAATAAGCTAAGTATATAAGCCTAAGTGTTTTTCATTATTATTTCTAAGTCATATGATATAATGTATAGTTTAATAATTATTTCATGTAATTTAAATAAACTATAGGTTATAATATTTAATTAAAGTATAACATGTTTTTAATTAAATAAGTTAAATACTTAGGTTAAAATATGTATTATTATATATTAATAATACAACCTAAGTCATGTTAATTAATTAATTATATCCATGGTTTTAAAATAATTAATTAATTATAAGTCTTAAATATATAAATACTTAGGTTAAAATAATTTCATGATCATTAATAATTAAATAACCTAAGTCATGTTATTAAATTAATCACATCATTTTATTAATTTAATTTTTAACCTAAGATCATAAACATAAAAAAAACTAACATACACCATGAACCGGATCTAGACTAAAAAGCATGAACCGGACATGAAATCGACACCGTACCCCGAACCAACTCGGGGTACCCCGTGTTTCCTTGCTGTCGTGGGACCCACACGCACCAACCAAGACCATATGGTCTTGGTGGTGGTCGGCTTGGCAAACCGAAACCCATTCGGGTTCGGTTGCAGCCTGCGGCCAAAACAAACACCCCTTAAAAACGCTCTTTTGATTTTATTTAACACCAAAACATGTTAGATCCATGATTAATTATTATGTTTTTGTAAATACATCACATGTTCATAATTTATAAAAAGATTAAATCAAAAGAAAAGGTTTAAAAAGGTTTTACCGAATCGTGGATCAAGAGGACGAAGAACCAACACGATCAATCACCAAAACTTCAAGATCAAAGATCAAAATCACCTTGTATGGTGTTTGTAGGGTGGCGGCACAAAGAGACAAAGGGAAGGAGGAGGTTTTAGGTTTTCTTAAAATCTTCTGTAAAGTTTATTTGAGTAGTGTAAAAATAATAAACCCCCTTTTAGTAAATTTGACAAATGGGCTTGGCCCATTTGTCCTTGTTGGCCGCGGGTAGGGACCCCACTTGGGGTACCCGTACCTTTTTCCGTGTCTCGTTAATTAGTTAAACGTTTGTGATTATTTATGTTCGTGTTTTAAATGTTCTCGTTACGTAAATACCGTGATCTAATATATTTAATTACGCTCGTAATAAATATATATACGTAATTAATAATAGTTCGTGTTTTAATTATGTTCATGATTTCATGATCGCATGTTCGTGATTAATTATCGTTAAATAATTATTACGTGATCGTGCATAGTAAATACTTATCGTGTTCTAACACGTACGTAATACGTAAACTCCTAACACGTAATCGTAATCATGCTATATTAGGAAAGTTTTAATCTAGTACGTACGATCCTAAGGGTACTATGCATGGTAAAAGCATGCGGGTTTTACATAATAGGTCATCTTAGTCGTTAATGGTCTTGTATTGTAATAGGTTAGTCGGGAAAACCGGGCTTGGACTTTAAGCTAACATTGTATAAGTTAGGGGCGTAAGCCCAAAACAAAGCCAAGCCCGACCCAAGGATTCTAAACCCACGGCCCATATGCCAAGGGTATATATACCCTCTTTCATGTGTGGAAGAGGGTGTTGGTTCATTTTACTTTCTCTCTCTAGTAAACATAAACCTTCCAAAATCTCTCTTGTTTCTCTCTCTACTTTTCTTCTCTTTCTCTCTCTAAATATCTCTTCTAAATCTTGTGTTATGGATTGAATGGGATTAACATACCTGTAGACTTGTTGGCCTGGTCTCGAGATGTCGTGTAGACACGCCCAGTGGTAGGAGGCGGCTTGGTATCAGCATGTCCCGATGTGCCCTCCATCTCTCCCTTACGGCAATCCTTCATGATATGGCCAGGAAGACCATAATTGAAGCATGCGTCAGTGTTACGATGACATGGCCCTAGGTGCCTACGATGGCAAGTAGAGCAAAGAGGATGTGTATATCCTCCAGCAGGTGCTCTGGCTGGCTGAGGACCTGATAAAACATTTTACATAAGACATAATAATAGGGTACAAAGGACAATGCGGATAATCGTAAGATTGAATACCAGTGATAGCTGGACGGCTAGGCTGTGAACCTCTCTGGTTCTGGTCCCTACCGTTTCCATGGTTCCTGGTAGAAGATTTGCTAGAGTGTCAGAATATGAGTTATAACATGAAAGCATAAGAAAATGCGTAAGTATTAGGGCCTGCTGCCGTTGGAGTGTCCAGCGTGTTACGGTAATTATCATTACCGCCACGCTTATCCATAGCAGAACGGTCGTTAGTCTGTCCGTTTCCCTTGGGCTGATGAGGCTGCTGCTGAATAGCCGGCTGAGACCGGTCCCCAGTTTTCTACCTGGAAGATACAATTTAAAGAGATGAATAATTGACATATATGGAAAGAATACGGATTGGTCACCGCTTGAATACGAATGTTTACCTCTTGTCGGGTTTCTCAAATTCCCCGAACTCATCTCTCTCATGCAGCATCTCCAGCTTACGTGCCGCATCGGCCACTTGTGCTACAGTTTTGAACGTAGCACACACTAGATTGTTTACGACCGATGTGCGAAGAGCCCACCTAAAGTGGTGTGCCTGCTCTTCAGGAGTACCTGCTGCTGCACCAAGGAAACCAGCTAAGCGAAGAAAGTGTTGCATAAACTCATTGCTATTCTCCCCAGCTCGCTGTCGGATCCCATGGTACTCCCTCTTGAGCTTGTCTTGCTCAGCCTTGGGAAAGAACTGCTCCATCACCCTATCTTTGAACTGAGCCCATGTCAAACCAGCCACCCAATCGTCACCTCCCTCAGACTGCATCAACACTAACCACCAATTTAACACATCACCTTCGAACCGGTAGCATGCCAACCTCGCCTTAAACGCGGGGTCACAACCCATAGCATTGAAAATCTTCTCGATGTGAGCCAACCAGCTTTCAGCATCACCGGGGCTATCTGTTTTCTCAAAAGCTCGAGGTCGGAGCTTGTTGAATCTCTCCAGCCATACTGCCAATGTCACTGGAGGAGGAGGAGGAGGAGGTGCTTGGATATGCTGCTGATTGTTGGCAGCTTGAACCATAGCCCTGATGTCATTCCTCAGTTGAGGAAGCAAAGCTTTCATTGCAGCTTGGATTGCTGCATTGAGTTGTTCTTGTTCGCGTGTGAGAACCATCTGACAGTATAACATAAAACATATGATTAACAAATCAAAATATAAAATATATATACATGAAAAAAATTTATACCAATAAATCCAGAGAAAAAGTTTATGCAAGAAAATTTGTATATAAATGCATGATGTAGTTTTATGAAAACTTTTGTATGCTCGAGAGTGAACGCCTATGGTCAGATCACCCAAAATAAAAGACATGGCGAGGGGACGCCTATGGGTCGGTCCCAAATTTAAAAGTTTCGATAAAACACATGCTAGGGCCAGTCCTGTACCAACCATTACTTAGTCATAAACCTGCGACAATGACATATATATGTATGCATAAAAATGATGAATGCATGAAAAACGACTGTCAGTTCTAGGAAGACCATAGTGACTACCCACTAATCACAAGTCATATTTTGAGAGCCTACAGGTCGAAGCCTTGGCTCTGATACCCTAATTGTAACACCCCATTTTGATAATGGAATGTCACGCGTAATTATAGCGTGTCATCAAAGCATACAAGGATAAATGTCTAAACATTACATGACCATAAAAGGAAAATACCGAAATCAAACATCGGTAGTCCAAAAGTAAAGCTCATCACACACAAACATAAGTACTGTAAATGAAAGGACTAAACAATGTCCATGACAAGAGTATCAAAGTAAAGATAATGCATAAAGTAAAGAAAGGCTAGAAAGCTTCCAGTCCATATGCACGTACACTTAAAGTCTACGAGCGTCCCTCAGTACCTGCCGTTTTGGGAACATAGAAAAGGAAAACGGCTGAGCAATACGCTCAGTGCACGGATGTACAATAAGCATGAATAATATAAGCATATAAGCATATAACAGCGGAAGAAACTAAGTCCCGAATAACCTGGTTAAGTCTTGGTAAAACTGGTTTTATAGTTTGAAAAGCCTTATGTTTATCTTATAAAAATGTTTAACATATTCTACCATTAGCCAATATAGGTCATGAAAATACACCGTGCATGAATACTTGGAGGGGTGACCTCATCATGCAAATTAGAGGGGTTGCCTCTAATTTAATATACTGGTTTGGGTAGGAGGGATCAGCTCCTTGTGAGGGATGCAAGGCACACACCACATTCACATTGAGTAATCTGCTGAAAACATGTAACTAGGATGCACCCATACGCCCCACATGATAAATATAATAATATGGCCAAAAGCTGAAGGGACGCCACGAGCAATCACTCCGCCGTGAGGAAGTCATAACATCAGTGCCTCTAATGTTATGGTTATGGTACCTCCATAACTAGGTGAAACTGGTCATGCATGTGTATGGCTATAGGTATTCTAAATTAAACATAAGCAAATCAAACATATAAACTTACACTACGGGAAAACAGTTGGCTGCATACGGGGAATCCTAATAAGGAAAGAATGTCCATACTGAAAGGACGGGAATCCGTACTTTATGTCCAGTGAACGAAGAAGACGAACTGAGGAGAGTCCTACTTCGGTATCATTAATGCTACATAAATACATACATGTATAAGTATTTGATAACTAAATACGTAACTGGTTTTATGTCATGTCTTAGCTTATTTTATACGTTCATGTCATGTTTTACTGTTTTAAGCTTTAAACTGTGTTTATCTTATATTCTGTCTATCCTGATTAAGTATTACTTGTATTTCATGTATTATTATACTTATTGTGTAATAATAAGTAACTTTCTAAAAATAGCAGGTTTCCTAAAATAGAAAGTTTCCAAAAATAGAAAGTTATCAAAAATAAAAAGTTTCCAAAAATTGAAAGTTTCCAAAAATAGAAAGTTTCCAAAAATAGAAAGTTTCCCAAAATAAAAAGTTTCCAAAAATAGAATTACTGCTTAAAATAGATAAGTTTCTAAAAATAGAAAGTTTCCATAAATAGATTAGTTGCCTTAATTAAATAAGTTTCTAAAAATAGAAAGTTTCCATAATTAGATATAAGCTGGTTAAATAAGCTAAGTATATTAATAAGTGTGAAAACACTTATCCTTTTACCACTTATTTCCAGTAATAACAAGACCAAAACGTGTGATTTATGTCGTAAAAGTCGGAATTATGCGTGGTTTGTGTTTTTATTGTGTTTTAGGACCAAAATATGAAAAAGGAAGAAAACACGGGCTTTCACGGGCTTTTATCGAAGAAAACGGGAAAAGACGAAGTCAAAAGATCAAGAGTGCAAAAAGAACGGAAGTCCAAGGCCTATTCTGAAGATTTATCGAAGAAAAAGTCTAAAGACGGAAGTTTAACGAAGTTGAAGAACTTAAGTCTAATAGAGAAGAAAATTAAAAAGACAAGTTCAAATCCCGAGACAACAAAGACAAAGAATTTAAGTCGAGTCGAGAAAACGTGAAGAAAGCAAGAAAGAAGATGCAACACATGCAATCCTTCCACCTTCCCTATAAATACCCTCCTAATAGTCATTAGGAGAGTAGTTAGTTAATTTAGCTAGTTTTCACTTTTTCTTTGTTTTCTCTAGTTTTAGAGAGAGAAAGTCTTAAACTTTCTCTCACTAAGTTTCATCTTTTTCTTTTAATCTTTCAAGATTAAACACTTTGTATTGCTTATTTTCATTAATCAAGTTCATTTTAAGCTTTTTATCCTTAATCTCATTCTACTTTTCTTTGATTTAAGATTGATTTTGGTGCGATTATCAATAGATCCGTGTTGTTCTTAATGATTTCGTGCTTAAAAAGTTAATCTTTTGATCATTTCTTAAGTTTTCATTTGATTAAGCTTTAAGACTTTTGTGCTTAATGGCTTATTTTTATGATTAGCTTATTTACTTTATAAAAATCTTCCTTAAAAAGTTTATGTTTTTATTGTTTGATCCAAAAAGTTGTTTGATTTCGAGTTAGATAAGTTGATAAGTGCTTATTTGATCCGGTTTAATCATTGATTCGGCTTAGTTTGGTGAAAAGCTTATTATAGAGCTTATTTCATTAGCTTATAACCGATTTCCAAAATTTTAGGAAAGGGTACAATCCCCTTTCCGATAGCAGATTTCGAGCAGACGCCCTTTCCCTTTTTCCGATTGATCAAATCGGAAAAGGGTTTGGAGATTCCGATTTGCACCCCATTCATTCCGATCATAGTGATCGGATTAGGTTTTTATATTCCGACGGCAAGGTTTTTGACTTATTCCGATTGGGACTTTTCCCCATATTCCGATAAGCAGGGTTTGCCATCATTCCGATTTGCCTTTCTTTTGATCATTCCGATTGGTGCTCGTCCTTTGTTATTCCGATTGGTTGACTTGCACTTTATTCCGATTGTAGCCAAGTTGGACATTCCGATTGACCCTTTTTGTCCCACATTCCGATTGGATATTTTAGCAATATTCCGACCACCAGATCGGAATACATTCTGATCTGGGTTTCTTTTTGGCTTATTCCGATTGAGTGATTATTTAGTGCGTTATTTTTCATTATATTTTCTAAGTGTTAGTTTTTATTAAGTTTTAAAGAATTTCTCTAAACCTTGCCTTTAAATTTTCAATCATTTTCTTTTGAATCATTTTTAGTTTCAATCTTTATTCTTCTATTTTACTCAACGACACTTTAATTACTTGCTAATAGTTTAAAACAAATCAACCAAACCATTCTCTTGATTCACCAAAAGACGATTGAGTCGCACTTAAGACGTTTTCAATTCGAAAGGATTCGGACGATAATATTTTCATACCTAGCCAAAAGCAAAGTATTAAATGGCGCCGCTGCCGGCTCTTTTCGTTACGATTAACGGTTTTTAGTGAGAGACACATTGAATTTTGGGATCCGTTCTTTGAACGTTATTTTCCTTGTTTTAAAAAATTTCAAACATCCATAAAAAATATAAAACTCTTCAAAAATACAAAAACATTATAAAATCATTAAAAAGCAATTCTTTTCAAAAGGTTTTGCACCAAAAAGATTATAGATATTCTCTTTGTGTATATTTTTCTTCTGCAGGTGTATGCGTACTAGATCTTCGAACTATTCTGAGCCCGAGACTCGTGAAGATTTAGATATGGCTGGTGTTAATAACAACAATAATCACCCACCTCAACCTAATTTGAATAACAACAACAACAACAATGTCCTCTTACCTGATTTACGAACAATGGAGGAATTGTATCAACCCACCATGAACGGACGCGGAGGCCCGATTGCGCCGATGCACGTCACGGCTCAGGAGTTTTCGTTGAAGCATCACATGATCCAACAAGTGCAAACGAACCCATTTCGTGGAATTCCGGATGATGATGCCAACAAACACCTCGACAAATTCATTACCATTACCCAAAGCATGAAGTGCTCCGGTGTTTCTATGGATGACCTTCGCCTTCAACTTTTTCCCCACTCGCTTTCTCACCATGCCGAAAAATGGTTTGACCGTCTTCCTAAGAATTCTATTCATACGTGGAATGACATGACTCAACGCTTTTTATCGCGCTACTTTCCCCCATCCATGGTCACTAGCCTTCGTAACCAAATCAGTGGATTCATGCAAGAGAATGATGAATCGCTTTTTGATGCTTGGGAACGATACAATGATTTGATTGACCGATGTCCAAATCACAATATGCTCCCCGTCACTCTCATTGACACCTTCTACAATGGTCTCACTTTTCGTGATCGTGACACGATCAATGCCGCCGCCGGTGGTACTTTTATGAAAAGGAGACCAGAGGAGTGTCGAGAGTTGATTGAAAACATGACTACTCACCACAAGAATTGGGATTCATGCGCATCCTCAAGATCTAATCAGAGAGTCAATGTTTCATCTATTTCTTCCACCACCAACATGTCCGTTATGGAAAGTGCTATTCTTGATATTAACAAAAGTCTCCAAATTTTGACTTCTAACCAAACTCAACAAGCTAAAGCCGTTGGAGAAAGTGACTTGGATGATTTCGAAGCTAGCTTGGGTCCTCTCGATATTAAGTATGATAATTTGTCCACCAATTGGGATGAAGACATTCGTACTATTGAGAGACTTCTCAATGAGGACCCGTTGTCTCCTCTTTCTCCTAAAGAGGTGACTAATGATGATCCATCGTTAGTTTCACCATCTATTGAGGATCCTCCCACTCTCGAGCTTAAGGACTTACCTCCTCATCTTGAGTATGTTTTCCTAGAAGACAACGAGAAGTTACCGGTCATCATCGCGAAGGATCTACAAGAAGAAGAAAAAGCCCGACTTGTCGCCGTGTTGAAGAAGCATAAAAGAGCTATTGCTTGGAAAATCTCCGACATCCGTGGAATTGATCCTCACTTTTGCACACATAAAATTCTCATGGAGGACGACTTTAAGCCCACAATTCAAAGCCAACGAAGGGTGAATCCTAGAATCCATAAAGTCATCAAAAAAGAGGTTATCAAACTTCTTGATGCGGGTATGATTTACCCTATTTCGGACTCACCATGGGTTAGTCCAGTCCATTGTGTGCCTAAGAAGGGCGGAATCACTGTTGTGCCCAATGCAAACAACGAGTTAATTCCTACCCGTCTCGTTACTGGGTGGAGAGTTTGTATAGACTACCGCAAACTCAATGATGCCACCAGAAAGGATCATTTCCCTCTACCTTTTATGGACCAAATGCTTGAACGTTTAGCGGGTAATGAATATTACTGCTTTCTTGATGGTTTCTCGGGTTATTTTCAAATACCCTTCGATCCCCAAGATCAATAGAAGACAACATTCACTTGTCCCTATGGCACCTTTGCTTATAAAAGAATGCCTTTTGGCTTATGCAATGCCCCTAGGACTTTCCAAAGATGCATGTTGGCTATCTTCCATGACATGGTTGAGCAAACCATGGAAGTCTTCATGGATGATTTCTCGGTCTTCGGGGATTCCTTTTCTTCTTGCCTTGCCAATTTGGAACGTATGCTTAAGCGGTGCGAAGACACTCGCCTTGTTCTGAATTGGGAAAAATGCCATTTTATGGTAAAAGAAGGCATTGTGCTAGGACACAAAATTTCAAAAGCCGGTCTTGAAGTCGACCGTGCTAAAGTAGATGTCATAGCCAAATTACCTCCACCTTCAACCGTGAAAGGTGTGAGAAGTTTTCTGGGTCATGCGGGCTTCTATCGTCGATTCATTCAGGATTTCTCTAAAATCGCTCGCCCGATGACCCGCCTCTTGGAAAAAGATACTCCTTTTATCTTTTCTAAAGAGTGTCTTGAAGCCTTCAATCTCCTTAAGGATAAGCTAACTAAGGCACCGGTCTTGGTTACCCCTAATTGGGAGCTGCCTTTTGAATTGATGTGCGATGCTAGCGACTTTGCTATTGGTGCGGTTTTGGGTCAACGAGTGAATAAGCACTTCCAACCAATCCACTATGCTAGCAAAACAATGACGGGGGCTCAATTGCATTATACGACAACCGAAAAAGAGCTTTTAGCTGTTGTCTATGCTTTTGAGAAGTTTCGCCCCTATCTTGTTTTATCCCCCGCCATCGTATACACGGACCATTCCGCGTTGAAGTACTTGATGACAAAGCATGATTCTAAGCCAAGACTTCTTCGCTGGGTTTTACTCCTTCGAGAATTCAACATTGAAATTCGTGACAAGAAGGGAGCCGAAAACCTGGCCGCGGATCATCTGAGTCGACTTGAGGATCCATCTCAGGGGGATCATCCGAACAAAGAGATCAATGACTCTTTCCCCCTTGAGACCTTAATGTCTATAAACCTCAATCTTGATGACACCCCGTGGTTTGCGGACATTGCAAACTACTTAGCGGGTGGTATTCTCATCAAAGGGTTAACATCCCAACAAAAGAAGAAGTTCTTGAATGATGTTAAGACTTACTTTTGGGATGACCCTTGTCTATTCAAACAGTGTGCTGATCTGATTATTCGTCGATGTGTTGACGGACCGGCAGCTTTTGACATCCTCCAAGCTTGCCACAAAGGACCCACCGGTGGTCACTTTGGTCCCAACTACACCGCTAAGAAAGTGTTTGATTCTGGATTCTATTGGCCAACCATTTATCGTGATGCTCACGAAATGGTTAAGCATTGTGATGCTTGCCAACGCCAAGGCAAGATCACACATAAGGATGAGATGTCTCAAAATTTCATACAGGAATGTGAGATCTTTGATGTATGGGGCATCGACTTTATGGGGCCATTTCCATCATCCAAAGGGAACAAGTACATCCTCGTCGCCGTCGACTACGTTTCTAAATGGGTTGAAGCTAAGGCTCTTCCTACGAATGATGCGAGGGTGGTTGTGAACTTTTTGAAGCAACTTTTCGCTCGATTTGGCGTTCCTCGTGCTATCATCAGTGACCGCGGGACTCATTTTTGCAACGATCAATTTGCACGAGTCATGGCTAAGTATGGTGTCAATCACCGTCTTTCCACCGCCTATCATCCCCAAACCAATGGACAAGCCGAGATTTCCAACCGTGGCTTGAAGAGAATTTTGGAGCGTACTGTGGGAGAGCATCGTGCCGCGTGGGCCGATAAGTTAGATGATACTCTGTGGGCTTTCCGTACTGCTTACAAGACCCTGATCGGTTGTACACCTTATCGTCTTGTGTACGGGAAAGCCTGCCACCTACCCATCGAGCTGGAACATAAGGCGCACTGGGCCCTGAAGTGGGCTAACTTCGACATCAACAAAGCCAGTGATCATCGCAAGGTTCAACTCAACGAGCTAAATAAACTGAGGAATGAAGCTTATGAGAACTCGCTGATCTACAAGGAGAAGACGAAGATCATTCATGACGCTAAAATCAAGAACCGAGAGTTCAACGTTGGTGATCAAGTCTTACTCTTTAACTCTCGGTTGAAGATCTTCTCTGGCAAGTTGAAGAGCCGCTGGTCTGGTCCATTCACCGTCGCCAAAGTCTTTCCTTATGGGACCATTGAGCTTTTTCAGCCGAATGGACCCAATTTCAAGGTGAATGGCCAGCGTCTGAAGCTGTATTTTGGTGAGGACATCTCCCATGAGATGATTCCATCCCTCACCACGTTCCCCATGAACTAAAATTGGGTCGAGTCAGGCTCATGACTCGGTAATAAAAAACAAGCGCTTCTCGGGAGGCAACCCGTGTTCTATCCTTTACTGCTTTCATAATAAGTGTAGGGGGAGCCCCCGCATAAGTTTGTTGTCTTGTTTCTTGTGTTGTGCAGGGACTAAAGCTTCAGAGAGCATCTTGATGACTTTTGACGAACCGTGATACCGTGTTCCTATCTTCCCGGTTCTATCCTAAACTCTTGTGATTCAATATTTCATATTTTATATGTTCACATTGAATTCACTTTAGTTGTCCTTTCCTTAGCAAGATTTAAACAAAGTGAACAATGTCCTAAGTGTAGGGGAGTTTACTCCCACATGCTTAAACATTGAGGACAATGTTTATCTCAAGTGTAGGGGGGACTTCTATCGAAGTAAGTGGTCTTTTCCATGAATTTGCCCTCATTTTAATCGGAAAATTTGATTTTTCGACATTTTTCAAAATTTTTAATCTATTTTGGCCTAGTTGTATAGTTGTATTTTCCTTTATTATGTTTAGTTTCTTTCCATTGCTAGAATAGTTCTTCAATAAAGTGGTTTTAGATTTTTCTTAGTCGTGCACATTTTGACTCAACCCGAGTTTACTTACCTAAGTATACTCTAGCTAGTATCCTTAATGTGTTTAAGTCAAGTTTTGTTAGGCTTTTATATAGGGAGCTATAAAACGTGAAAGTCTTAACTCTCACGGGTTAAGAACAAGAACTTTTCGCAAGTTCCTATAATTGATCCTAGAGAGTCGTTTATCAAGGGAACTTTAAAATGCGATTTCTAAACTTGAAAAGGTCTAAGAATTTGCAAGATCCTATAGATGACTCGAAAACCCAAAACTTTGATTTAATAGGCTAAGCATCCATGAGTCTCATTACTTGAGATTTTAAACTGTGGAGAACGAGAGATGATAGAGTCAATTATAAGTTTGGTATTCTTTGTGAATTTATGTGAGTTAATTATAAGCCTATTCTCCCTCCGCTTGTTAATAAATTTATCTGCAATAAATAAGGTTGTACGATTTAAAAGGTTACTTAGCTTCTAGCCCCATATCGTTTAAAAGTTGCTCGGTACGGATTAGAGTTCATAGCCAAGGCATAACTTATTGAAGCGGGATGCGAAGATTGGCGAGTCCGAAAAGGCCCTGACAAGGCATGAGGACTACATTTTGTTGCTAAATATCCAAAAGTGATGTGAAGAATCATTTATCGAAAATCAATATGAAGGATCGAGACACACGACGAAAAGCAAGAACTCCCCAAAAGTCATGGAGAAGTCTATCCGAAAAGACCCTAACAAGGTATGAGGATAAATAGATCCAAGTCCTAAAAGGAGGCGGATCGTTGTATATCAAAGTCCAAAATAAAGATTGGAGAAAAATGAAGAAGTCGTGGTCCAAAGATGAAGAATCTCTCAAAACTTCAAGTGAAGAAATTCCTATTATGAAGAGAAGACCATAATTTCAAGAACGTCTCTCGAAGATTCGAAGTATGAAGTTCCTGCCAAATATCGGTTCGAGAAAGGTCTCAAATCGTGAAGCGAGTTATGCCAAGATATGAACTTTATTAGGTCCCGAGAAGCAGTTTTAAAAGATTTGGTCCTTTAGCTAACTATTGATTAAATCGTTCACTTTATTTTCGGCCTAAATAACTATCGAAATAAGTCAAACAATGCATCCTCGTGATCATTCAAGACAAAAATAAAATATAAGAGATACACCTAGGAATAAGGGAGTCTAAGTGAATAATTGGTCCACATGAGTTCGTGATAGTTTGCTAACTTATAATAACAATGATCTCGTTTTTAAGCTTGGTATGGGAAACGTGAAACTTGAGGATGATAAACGTTCATGGCCGCCAAAACCCAATGTAAGTTTTTAATTCCTTTACTTATTTCTATCTTTTATGTTTAGTATTTAATAAAGGCCAAGGTGGGTTATTTATGATGGAAAATGTAAACCGTGCTTTAAAATTAATGCATTGCATGGGGGCATTGCAATGGTCAAGTGTAGGGGATTTAATAAGTGTGAAAACACTTATCCTTTTACCACTTATTTCCAGTAATAACAAGACCAAAACGTGTGATTTATGTCGTAAAAGTCGGAATTATGCGTGGTTTGTGTTTTTATTGTGTTTTAGGACCAAAATATGAAAAGGAAGAAAACACGGGCTTTCACGGGCTTTTATCGAAGAAAACGGGAAAAGACGAAGTCAAAAGATCAAGAGTGCAAAAAGAACGGAAGTCCAAGGCCTATTCTGAAGATTTATCGAAGAAAAAGTCTAAAGACGGAAGTTTAACGAAGTTGAAGAACTTAAGTCTAATAGAAGAAGAAAATTAAAAAGACAAGTTCAAATCCCGAGACAACAAAGACAAAGAATTTAAGTCGAGTCGAGAAAACGTGAAGAAAGCAAGAAAGAAGATGCAACACATGCAATCCTTCCACCTTCCCTATAAATACCCTCTTAATAGTCATTAGGAGAGTAGTTAGTTAATTTAGCTAGTTTTCACTTTTTCTTTGTTTTCTCTAGTTTTAGAGAGAGAAAGTCTTAAACTTTCTCTCACTAAGTTTCATCTTTTTCTTTTAATCTTTCAAGATTAAACACTTTGTACTGCTTATTTTCATTAATCAAGTTCATTTTAAGCTTTTTATCCTTAATCTCATTCTACTTTTCTTTGATTTAAGATTGATTTTGGTGCGATTATCAATAGATCCGTGTTGTTCTTAATGATTTCGTGCTTAAAAAGTTAATCTTTTGATCATTTCTTACGTTTTCATTTGATTAAGCTTTAAGACTTTTGTGCTTAATGGCTTATTTTTATGATTAGCTTATTTACTTTATAAAAATCTTTCTTAAAAAGTTTATGTTTTTATTGTTTGATCCAAAAAGTTGTTTGATTTCGAGTTAGATAAGTTGATAAGTGCTTATTTGATCCGGTTTAACCATTGATTCGGCTTAGTTTGGTGACAAGCTTATTATATAGCTTATTTCATTAGCTTATAACCGATTTCCAAAATTTTAGGAAAGGGTACAATCCCCTTTCCGATAGCAGATTCCGAGCAGACGGCCTTTCCCTTTTTCCGATTGATCAAATCGGAAAAGGGTTTGGAGATTCCGATTTGCACCCCATTCATTCCGATCATAGTGATCGGATTAGGTTTTTATATTCCGACGGCAAGGTTTTTGACTTATTCCGATTGGGACTTTTCCCCATATTTCGATAAGCAGGGTTTGCCATCATTCCGATTTGCCTTTCTTTTGATCATTCCGATTGGTGCTCGTCCTTTGTTATTCCGATTGGTTGACTTGCACTTTATTCCGATTGTGGCCAAGTTGGACATTCCGATTGACCCTTTTTGTCCCACATTCCGATTGGATATTTTAGCAATATTCCGACCACCAGATCGGAATACATTCCGATCTGGGTTTCTTTTTGGCTTATTCCGATTGAGTGATTATTTAGTGCGTTATTTTTCATTATATTTTCTAAGTGTTAGTTTTTATTAAGTTTTAAAGAATTTCTCTAAACCTTGCCTTTAAATTTTCAATCATTTTCTTTTGAATCATTTTTAGTTTCAATCTTTATTCTTCCATTTTACTCAACGACACTTTAATTACTTGCTAATAGTTTAAAACAAATCAACCAAACCATTCTCTTGATTCACGAAAAGACGATTGAGTCGTACTTAAGACCGGTTTTCAATTCGAAAGGATTCGGACGATAATATTTTCATACCTAGCCAAAAGCAAAGTATTATATATAAGCTTAAGTGTTTTCTGATTATTTTTCTAAGTCATAATGATATAAGGTATAGTTTATTAATTATTACATGTAATTTAAATAAACTATAGGTTAAAAGTATTTAATTAAATATATCATGTTTTTAATTAAACAAGGTTAAATACTTAGGTTAAAACATGTATTATTAATTATTAATAATATAGCCTAAGTCATGTTAATTAATTAGTTATAGCCATAGTTTTTAATAATTAATTAATTATAAAGTCTAGAAAATATAAATACTTAGGTTAAAAATCCATGATCTAATAATTAAATTATAACCTAAGTCAAGTTTATTAAATTAATCATGTCATATTTTATTAATTTAATTTTTAACATATAACTATTAAAATCATAATCTTAACATAATCAATGAACCGAATCGTGACTAGAAACCATGAACCGGACCCGTAATCGACACCATACCCCGAACCACTTCGGGGGTTCCCCCTGTTTGTTGCTGTCGTGGGACCCACACCACCAAACCGAGACCATGAGGTCTCGGTGGGGGTCCATAAGCCAAGCCGAGACCCCTTGGGGTTTGGTTTAGGCGTCGGCCACATCAGACACCCCTAAATCCCATGTTTTGATTTACCCCATAACCATTTACATGTTTAATTTATGTTTTTAATTAGCTTTTTAAAAACATCATGATCTTATTTAATTTATTAAATAAAACATAAAAGAAAAGGATTAAAAAGGTATACCGAATGCGTGGACCAAACGAGGATGAACACACACGAATACTTGCACCAAATTCAAGATCAAAATCAAACGAACACCCCCTTTCTTGTGTTTATATGCGGCGGACAAAGAGAGCAAGAAGGAAGGAGAAATCTTTTTAGGGTTTTGATTAATTTACTGTAAAGTGAAAAATGACCAAAAGATTTACCTTAACCCCTTTCTTAGTAAAATTTAAATGGGCTTGGCCCACCCCTTTTGGTGTAGCTGCGGGTAAGGGGGCCCCACATGGGGTACCCGTACCTTTTTCCGAGTCTATTTATTTTAGTGTTCGTTCGTGTTTAGTCGTGTTCGTGTTTTATGTGTTCTCGTTAAATATTAACCGTGACTTAATATATTTATTCGTGTTCGTAATAAATATATATATATATATACGTAATTAATATTAGCTCGTGATTAAATTACGTTCATGATTTCATGATCGCATGTTCGTGATTAATTATTGTTTAAATAATTATTGTGTGTTCGTACGTAATAAATACTTATCGTGTTCTAACACGTACGTAATACGTAAAATTCTAACACGTGAACGTAATCATACTATAAAAGGAAAGTTTTAATCTAGTACGTACGATCTTAAGGGTACTATTCATGGTAAAAGCATGCGGGTTTTACACACTTACTGAACAACAATGCATAAGTTAAGACCAAATTTCGTCCTGAACGTCATAAAACAAAGTGATCGTGTACAACTCGGCAGCTTCCTTTTCAACTTGCAGATGTGTTTTAAGGTCCGGGGTCGTGTAATTGGAGTCATGTGTATTCTTGCCATATTTGAATCTCAGTGAATCAATAGCTGTATCATAGTGGCTTATAAATTCAACCAAAGTGAAATCCGGGTTGGTAAGCTGCCCAAGGAAATGATTTTCACTTTAGGAACGAGATGTCGTTCGCATGAGGCCAGACATCGGTTCATGCCGAAAGTATGCAGGTATCCAATTGAAACGCATACCAAACATATCGTTCAACCATTTATGATCATCCAACTTATAGTCTTGCATGATTGAGGTCCATTCAGAATCAAACACACCAGGGTCAATTTTATCTGTCCAAACTATATCACACAATCGTTTTTAAAGTCTGGATCGCTACACAAATCAGGGCCCACCTACAAGTAAAAAAAATAAAAAATAATTCTTGAAGCTTAAATTAAATTTGGAAATAAAAAAAGCAACTCTGTTAGAAAAAATACCTTTCCAACTAGTTTCTTCATAATGTGCCACATACATAGACGATGTCTCGATTCTGAAAAAATACCTTTCCAACTAGTTTCTTCCAAATATTTTTTTGAACCGTTTTAACAACCATCTATACTTCTTGATAGACTCACCAGCTAGTAATGCAACTCCAAAAAGAATGCACCAATTGTGATTATCAATGCTTGTAAAAGGGACCAATATCATGTTATACCTACAAATAACATACAAATTAGTACCAATTATATAAACATTTTTACAAATATAAGAAAATTATGATCTAATGGAAATGGATCATACACACTACCTGTTTGAACGAAAGGTTGCATCAAATGACACAACATCGCCAAACACATCGAAGTATTGCTTCGCTTTATCATCAGCCCAAAACAATCCAGTCAAGCTTTGATCAGCCTTGTCCTGTTTGTATTCAACAGAAAAAATTTCCCATAACTCTTGCCGACTCAAAAGCTTTTCAACTACCATCTGTGCATCGTGGTTACCAATATAACTATTCAAACCACGTTTGTAATTTCTACATTCAACATCAGTAGCACCAATATTCTCAAACCCCCATACATCTCTTTCATAACCTTGAAAGCTCGGGTTGGTCCTATATTAACAGTCGACAGGTGGTACAACAACTGTTGTTGTGGGAAACTAAGCTTTCGAGCAACCTTTAGATACATGTAATCTTCTTCACGCACCAACCTATGATTATGTTTCTCAAGGAACTCGTAAACTCTCCACTTATTCTCTTTTGTCCTTTCAATACGGAGTTTAGATTTACACCCACAACGCTGTGATGCACGTTTTCTCCTAGTAACTACCTTCGTAACAACATGTGATTGTGGCTCATCAGGTTGTGCCTTATTGGTCCTTTTTTTAGCATCGTTTGATGGTTGCTTAAAGCCCTTTTTAGCACAAACAAAATATTTCAAAGTAGGATCTTCATTTTTATTTGGTTGCTTCTAACCCCCTCTTCTAACTTCGAACCCACCCTCTCTTGCATAATCCTTGTAAAATTTTAAAGCCAGGTCCATTGTATCGAATTCAGTCCCTTCGACAGGTTTGTTCTTGGCATTAGGAACCCAAAACTTACTGCCTTCTGGGGTTGGTTGGTAACTACCAACTTGCGGGACATTTTGATCATCATCAATATCGACAACTTAC
Source organism: Glebionis coronaria (assembly GCA_025667525.1). Lineage (NCBI taxonomy): Eukaryota > Viridiplantae > Streptophyta > Magnoliopsida > Asterales > Asteraceae > Glebionis > Glebionis coronaria. The sequence goes on from CM046879.1 coordinate 454,350,671, forward strand.
ACATTGTTAACTGGAGGTGGAGTTGATGTCTGACCTGATACATACGTGATGGTTGTTATAAAATGGTCAAATACCGTATCGAAAAAATGCAATAAGGGGTGATATGAATATTGAACAAATTGAATGATTTAGATTATGACTAAACATATTTAACTCAATAAACGTGATACCGTTTCGACGAATATGGAACAATATGAATTTTGAACAAATTGACTAATTATAACATGATACATTTTGAAAATACCACACCAGTAAACTAACTTTTTTAATTTTAGTTATGAAGCTCATTCGATATTTGAAAAAAAAACAAGATAGGGATGAATTCGAAACAACTGTTATATAACGAACCCTAAATCAAATCAAAAAAGTAATCGATAATCATAAACAAAATACTTAAATCAAAAATCAGAACAAAAAACAAAGGATCATAAAATATAATATACAACAACTCCTAAATAAAAAAAACTATGAATCATACATTTGATAATAACATTAATCTATTGATCATAAACATAATACCTTGAATGGAAGTAGAATCCCCAATACTGCTCATAATAACAATATTGATTTAGATTAGCGAATAAGATACTGAGTGAATCATTGCAGATGGGTAAAAGTATTTTTATAGGTTAATTGCTCAATTCGGGAATCTCAGAGAACGAAGTGATACAATAACGTATAAATCAGAATGAGCTAAAATCATGGTTGTAATAAATAAATATTCTGGAGATTTTAATTAAAAGATTACAGAAATGCCCTCAATTATATCAAAATTAGTTACATTTATGTTTAAAATAAAAAAAAGATTATTAAAATTAGATATAAAACATATTCAATGTAAATGACACATGTCATTCTGTCATTGGTGCTTATTATAAAGCATTATAAGCCGTAACGCATTTGAACGCAAATCTATATATATATATATATATATATATATATATATATATATATATATATATATATATATATATATATATATATATATATATATATATATATATATATATATATATTATATATATATAGGTATAATTATGATTTGATACCACACCCTTAATCCCAGTCATATGTGACATGGTAGCTCTTAGCCACTAATATTTTAGAAATCCCTAAAATATCTCCATTTTCCACGATTTTTATGATATGAAACCGCAGTTTTATACAAATCGCGGTTTGAAAACGCATTTTTGAAAACCACGTTTTGAAAATCACAACCGGGTCCTTTAATCTGGGCCGAATCCGAAAATTCATGTATATTAAAAAAATTGAGTATAGCTGGATTTGAACGTGTGACCTCTACCTATTTATCCATCCAGCTTTACCAACTATGCTAGACCATCATTTGTGTTTTTCTATTCAAAACTAAATTAATATGCACATCCTAAAAATCTACAGGTTAAATATTTTTAAATATGGATCAAATTATACAAATCTATTCCTTTAATATAGGTGACAGATTATATACATTATCACGTAACAAAAAAATAAACCTACGCCTCTTCTTTCTCAAACCTTAATATGAATTTTTTTAATTTTTTTTTAATTTTTTTTGTTTTTTTAGGTTAATGAAGTCGGTATGAATCTAAAAAAACAAACCTAAGCCTCTTCTTTCTCAAACCCTAATCTGACTTTTTTTTTGCAGGTTAATGAAGTCTGTATGAATCCACAAATATTAATGAAGCGTATACTTTTGCATAATAACGTGCATGGTTTAAATTTTTATGTTTTTGTGTTATAATGACTTTGTGTTCTTAAGTATTTTTCAATTTACAAGTTTGAAATTGTGTTATATAGTTTTCTTGTGTCTTAATTTTACTGGTTCTCTCTTATAATTTTTTTCCAGTGATTCTGTATGTATATGTTTCATTTTTTTAGGTGCATCATCTCTTTTGATATATTTAAAGGTATATGTTTTTTTACGTAACCCTAATCAAACTGTGCTATTCTTTTATCATGTGATTTCAGAATAATCTATGGAGGTGTTTCAATTCAGGTATGTATGACAATTGATTTTAGTTTCCACCAACAGTGCATCCTCGATATAATATCTTTACAGGGTCTGGTGGAGATCCTATGGCACCATTACGTACTTTATGATCAACTTTGAGAGGACAATCTGTATATTTCTTTTTATATTTGTCTTTACATGTTTGTGAATGCAATTTATTTCATATTAAATGGCTATTAAGTTAATAAGGCTATTTTGTAGGTTCGTGTATCAGCAGTCCTTATGAACGACCCTTTCATATTGAATCCTGATTGTGATCACTACATCAATAACAGTAAGGCATTGAGGGAAGCTATGTGTTCATGAGTATTAACTTAATTAACATATTAACAGCTGGAATGTATTCTTTTGCTTTACAGTTTAGTAATTTAAAAACGGTTTTATTTACTTAATTAACAGATTTATCTGAGAGGCTTAGACGGCATTCAAGGTCCTATTTATGTGGGTACTGTATGTGTCTTCAATAGAACAACGTTATATGGCAGTGGATGTGCTGATGGATTAACGATGGTGTGATATTTGCAGGTGCTGGTTGGAACAATTTGAGCATAAGCGTTACCATCCGCATTTGGATGATAACTGGTAGGGGCACTGCTACTTGCACCTACATCATAGGTCACCCATTTTTTGGTTTTCAAATCGAAATTATGTTATTGATCTCATAGGTCACCCATTTTTCAGCTTTCAAATCGAAATTCTGTTATTGATCTAAGCGGTTAGCAGAACATCAATGAGATTCATCTGAAAGTGCAGACAAACAACGAAGATGCCATAACTTTCTATAAGAAATTCGGGTTTGAAATCACTGAAACAATAAAAAACTAGTATACAAAAATTACTCCACTAGACTGCTATATCATTTCAAAATACATTGAGCAGCCTCAATCCAAGAAATAGATGGATTTGATAGGTAGGATCAAGACTACTACACAAAAATTACTCCACCACACTGCTATATCGTTTCAAAATACATTGAGCAGCCTCAATCCAAGAAATAGATGGATTTGATAGGTAGGATCAAGAACTACTACACAAAAATTACTCCACGAGACTGCTATGTCGTTACATATACATTGAGCAGTCTTACTTTTTTAATTGCTTAAACGGTGGCCGATGCTGAGAGCATCGTATCCAACCAATCGGTACTCTGAAAAGTCGCCCAGTTTTATTGATAATCATGCCCAAGTTTCATAGTCTTGAATAATAAACATGAACAAGAGATGGTTTCGTAAATCGCAGTGGGCAAAATATGTTTGTTAACTAACAGACAACGCCAGTATGCCATTGAGGCAAGAAAACTTGATGATGAAACTGCACGTGATCGCCTTTCTCTTATGAAAGGCCAAGGAATGCCTGGTGATCTGCCAGTGTGTTCCAGTCACTCCTACTTCAGAAAACGTTTCTAACGTCATTAAAATTAGAGTGTCAGTGACAAGGTGGCACGCGGGATATTTATAACCAATAGTTATTTAAAGCCTGATATATATAGTTGTTGTTTGATCATATACACTCCTAAGTTACTTCCCCTTTTGAATATATTGAGGTAATTGTTATTTGTCAATGTCACCATAATTTTATATTTCTTTTATTTGATTGTATATGTGCTTACAGTTTCTAATCAATGCTTTATTTTTGTTGCACTGCCACTTATAAAAACCGCAGCTACAAAGACTGCTGTTAAACTTCTCTGCTCAAGTTACAAACTCTGAGGGTGAGCTACCGTTAAGTGATCTTAAAACCAACTTGTTTGGGGGTGAGTTAGGTATTTGCACATAAACACATCATTTGCTAGAACATTATTTCATAACAACTTTTACTTTGTTTCAGGACAAGATTCTAGCTAGAACGGGGAGCAGAGAGTTCTTGGAATGATCACATAAATAGAAACCTATCAGGGGTGGGCATGGGTAAAATCTAAATAGCTTTTCCTTTTCTTTCTTCTGCATGCTTATCAGAAACATTATTTCTCGCTTCTTTAAGTGTCGTTTTATTTTTGTTTTCTGATTCTGGCACACACTTTGTTTCCTGTATATAAGCTGATACCGTATATGAGTCAATGTAGTGGTGGCGGTCTTAATCGGATATAATTGTTTATTTAGGTATGAGCGATGTTTAGAGCGATTTTTTGTAATTCTGATTTGTCATAGACAAGCAGATAATCTGATCTTTAATTTATTTCTAATAGACTACTCATATTTGGTGCTCTTTCATGTTTCTGTTTTGGTGATGCAGCACATCTGGTTGCCCATTTGGTGAAGGATCCGAGCAATTGTGTACCTCAAACCCGAGATACGGTTTTAGTGACAATTCAGCATTAGCAACTCAAGAAAGGTTCATTGAAGATGGAGGTACCATAAATTTCTTGACATCAGATCAGAAACTTTTTGATACTTGTGCCCACTAGCTGGACTTATTTTCAATGTGTTTAGTTGTTTCCTAAGCGACCAACTGGCTGTTATCCGTCATGTGCCACAGCCTGTTCCCACATTTTGTGTTGCCGAAACTGGTATTACTTTTTTCTATATCGAAAGCGTTTTAAAATTCGGAATAACAAACCCGGTTCTGTAATGCATGATATCTAATATGTTTGTGTCAGACTTATGCTTTTAAGGTGTTCGTTCTATTTCTTAACTCAGTTTTATAGTGTTGCAGGTACTGGGTATGTTGAAGGTTCATCCAATATTGGAACCAACTATCCACATCAGCAAATCTTACCCTTCTGGTGGCAAGGGTTGGGTGAGGGACTGTCTAATAATGGGACTGCATACCGAGGGCCGTTTGGTTTATTAAAATTCTGCCATCGTAGGACAGGACACTTTGTACCGAAGCGGAGTTTTACACCAAGTGATCTGAAAGGGAAAGCAACTATTCTGCCGACCGTCCCGGTTTGTTATTACCACTATTCAGTTGCACTTAAGTTGAAATTTGATAGAACATATCACACACACACTCTTGATTCAGTTTTATGTTTTTTTAATGCCTCAAGGTTCTTTTCTTAACTGATCCAAACTAGAGTACGGGGATAAACTAATTTTAAACTAACTCATGTAGATGTGCTAGACATATTAGTTGTTTATACTGATGTTTTGGGTTAATTTTCAGGTGCTTTTGTTGGATGCTCACTTGAAGGAAGCATGGTGACGACACGAACACATGCAAATTGCTGATTTGTGGTATCCCGTCCATCATTACTTTCAGAGAAGTAATAACTTTGAGTCTCAGAGTCTTGCAGCTGTTTAAGAATAGGGACATTTAACCACTTGAAATCCTTAAACTTCTGAACATCAACAGTCACCCCATGAAAACTGTTCATAGTAAACCAAGCCTTCATTGTAGCATAATTCACTTCATCAGTTACAAGATGGAAAACCAACTTATTAGGGTTCAATGAATTCGAAGCAGTCGAGTTTATAACAACCGACGTTTCCAAGAACATGCAGGAATGGTATAAATTGTTGTCTTTCAGTTTTATACTGTTTTGAACGTTTTTATAACCTTCTTCTGTATATCTGAATTTTTGAACCATTCAGTAGTCAAACGGACACCAAGACAGTATAGGCTTTTTGGGACTTCTTCAGCCACAATTTGCCCATATTTGTTATTTTTATCAGTTAAAGAACTCATTTGTTCTTTAAGATCCTGGATTTTGGCTTTGATCTATCATAATGGAGTTGTTAACTGCTCCTAATGATCACTTTTTGAGATCCAACTTCTACCAAATTTATCCTACATACTTGATGCCTGTAATATGATAGTATAGTTTTTGTCTTAGAACATTATTAGTGGCTAACACGCTTTATCTGTGTTGTTAATCTGCTTAAATATACAGGTCAAAACAGTTTCATCTTTCTAGATGTCTAAATAGGGATAAGAGACCAACCTGCTCTTCTTAGGCTTGCACCCGATGTGAGCTTGAGTAGATTTGATTATACATATTAAAACTCAAATTTAGTTGTGGTGAATATTGATATGTATTCCCTCATAATGGGATGGGGACACACGTAAAACGTCTCATCCATATAATTTTGATGGTCTTGGTTGATAACAAAAGCACCACAATTATAGTTGCATAAATTACAGCCAATGGCTCAATTATCACTTAAGTTGTGACTTTTATTTTCTAACTTTTGGTAAAAAAGTAGTTTTACAATTCAAAAGGTCCATTTATGAAACCTCTAATCCGGAAACTGTCATTATGGAGTAATACTTATAGTGATGTCTCATATATTACGATGTGCTGGTGTGCCCTAACAACTTGAAGGTTTTGGAGTGTCTGAATGAAGCATTGAAGCCATAGCAAGGCAATTGTGGTGGTGGGAAATATTTCTTTTGTGGTGCTTATAAAGAGATCTTTGACAAAATTAATCAGATAGTAAACACTACAGAGAATGTCGTAAATTCGTTATTAGACTGTCGTAAATTCGTTATTAAATGTCGTCAATTCGTTATTAGAATGTCGATGTGTCAATATTGTAATCCCACGAACTACACGAACCGTAGCCGGAGACTTCATCATATTACCATTCAACATGCGCCAATAATAAACAATCTTAAACATCCAACACAGTTTCTGAAACGAACTCTACTTGAGTTGGTCCTACAAGGCACATGGTGATCTCTTCTTCTCTTAAGTATCAATTTATATCGAAACACTTGTTGTCCGACAATATTCTACTGTACATAGATTGTATTTCTTTTTTCTGGTCTTTATAGATTTCTGTAGCAATCTCAAACAAGAGCAATCTGACTACATTCGTGTAAGCGATCGTTAATTTTGTGTTGGTTTGCTTTTATTCTTAAGGTGAAGCGCGAGGCCAAAGTTTATGATCAACCTTGCAGCTGACCAAAAGGATAAAAATGGTCATTCTTGCGCATATGGTAATAATCATCATGAAATCTCTAAATCCGTTTTTCCTGCAAAATTAATCAATCTTTGATTCTGAATGAATTAAGTATGCTCTTTGTTAGTGTGTCACATAGTCACAACGTGAGATTCTTAAGGACAACACTCTTCCTCCCTGGTTGGCTGAACAAAAACAAGAAGCATTGGAAGATGCGAAGAATCATGACCTTATCTTTTTCTGGGCATCTATCAAGAAAAAATAGTTAGCTTCATGCTTATGAATGGTGCAAAGGACTGTATTTTTTTGGGTAAACTTTGCCTGTGGATCTGATTTTACATATGGGGGACTCAAGCTGAGACCAACAACCTTGTCATATGTTACAAAATAATCAACATTGGAATATTAAATAAGCAGATAGAAGGTTATCTCACAAACATCCACTACTTCATCTGTCAAGGTAGCCACAGTAAAAACAACTCCAAACATGCCCTCAATAGCCAAAGTTACTGCATAGGCTTCACTTGCAACCAGAACATAATATTGGATGCATAATTATCTAAACTCCATTCAATTCCTGATACACATAACAGATTCATCAATTTATATTCTCGGTCTCCAAAATCGACCCAAAATTACATTGGACAAAATTTCCTGAACAGAGTTAACTGAGTTTACAAGAGTTAAGTTAGTGGATAGTTGTGTTAAAACTAGACTTTAAATGACTCACCCATGTGACCAAATCAACCGTTTTCGTTTTTGCTAAATAAATTACTGGACGACCTGCTTTTTTCCCAGTTCATTTTATTGTATTCTGCACAGTTCATTGTCGGTAAGTTTTATATCAGATAAAATGCAGATACGACATGGTTTACGATATCTTTCTCAGTTCATTGTTGGGTTTGTCGTGAGATTTACTTCAGTTTGGCAGCTCACACTTCTGACATTGGCCACATGGAAACATAAGGATAATCACCATGAACTGGGATAGTTACAAAACAAATAAAGACAAAATGGTTTGCAGAAACAACTTTCTTAATTTTTTTATATCTGTAGTAATTGAAAATGAACGGCTTTTATCTTACGTACTGTATGTATCTGATATGTGGTATTTTTTAATTTGGTAGTTAAACCAAAAAGTAATCGCAGATTTGCAACAGATGCAAACAGTTCATATAATGAAATAGATGAACGGTGACAGAGAAGTCAACACTGTGCTACGATAAGTATTGTTCAGTTGCGAACCTCCTAACATATCAGAGGCTATCTCAATTAACGGGAAACAAGGTTATATTTTACGGTGCTCCAGCCAAGGTACTGATCCACAAAAATAAACTCAAATTAATTTTGATTATTTTTCATCGGTTTTGAAACACGTCATTTAGACTTATGTCACAATGAGTTTTAAATAACCTTCATCTGTATCTCTGCTAATGGTTGTAAGTGAAAAGAAGAATGCTATAAGTTTCATCAAATAAGGAGATACCTATTTACAATGCCTTCTCAAGTTTATAAGAGAACCTCCACTTTCTCCTCTGCTTCTTTGTTTCTTTTCTAACATGCTTTCACGACTTTGACCAGGATATCATTATGTTCAAGAGAGTCTTCTGTTAAAAAAAAACTTGAGAAGTATTATTAATGGAGGTTTCCGTCCATAGCGTAAATGAGGTCGCCAAGACTCAGTGACACAACCTTCAAATACCGAACCACAAATTGGAGAAATTGACACAGAATTACTTGCGGCACTTCTGCCAGACATTCTAGTTGAAGTTTTAGCACAACAGCAAGAAAATGCAGTACTGACGCGCATTTAATTATTGGTGTGAGCCAGGGAGCAATTTTTACAAAGTCTGCAAAGAAAGGTATGAGAAACACTCACCACCTATCTTATTTGCCTTCATAAATCCTAGATTTATTCAGCTTAGAATTTAGGATTAAATTTCAAGTGATCTTAACTGATAAAAAGTGTGTATATGTAAAGATGTCATATAGATGCAAGAACAAAATTCCTAGATTTAGGTGATGTAAGGTATGGGAATGAATTGGTCTGCAATAATGTAAATCTCTATCAGTCTTTGTTGGTTTTCGTTATTACAACTTTCCAAGATAATAGTAATACATCTACGGAAGGGGACCTTTTAAAATAAACGTAGGTTTCTCTCATCGACGACACCCTACATTTCTTTGTTGCTTATAGAAACTCTCAAACCTACAATACTGTTTCTAATCTCAAATTCATTGAATCTCAGTTAGTTACCTAAGATATCAGTTTTTGTTCGACCTACTTGAAGAGTCAGGGGGTGTTTGTTTTAGCTTATATAATTGGCCTATAAGCTTATTAGCTTATATTAGCTTATAAGCCCAAACCAAGTGTTCGGTTAAGCTTATATAAGTGGGCTTATAAGCTTATATATGGGTGTTTTGATAAGCCACAAAAATATGGATTTTTTATCAAAGTTTGGGCTTATATAACATATTTACCATTTTACCCTCATTTTAACTTAAGCTTATATAATCCATAGGCTTATAAGCTTATTAAACATAGGCTTATATAAGCCATAAATGGCTTATATAAGCCCATTACATAAGCTAAAACAAACACCCCCTCAGACTAACTATACTGTGAATGCATAAGTTTGACTATCCATGAAGTTTTCACCATGTGTCTTATTACTGGCATTTGTGCCATTTTAGCTTCTGTTCTTCAAAAGGCGTTTTTACTCGCATATGTGACTTTTTCGATTTCGATTTTCTTTAAAAGACGTCAATATTATCAGTTTTGATATTATAGTTTCGTGTTCTTTAAAAGGCGTATTTACCTGAATTTGTGCCATTTTAGTTTCGGGTTCATCAAAAGGTGTCTTTACAGGTTGCTGCATGATTATACCTTCAGGTTCTTTTGAAGACACTACTGGGGATGTTTTAGTTTCGAGTTCTTCTAGAGGCACCATTGGGGATGTTTAGCCTTGCTTATAGCAAGAAGGACCGTATCAAATGTCTGTTATACCCTTGTGGAAGGCATATCTGTGTTGGTTGATATTTGGGAAATTAGAACAGGTATTTGACTTTCATCAAGGTTCAGTTTTTCTCTCTTTTCGAATTTTTTAACCAGACTACGAGTCCTTCCATATACAGCAGCCACTGCATGATAAAATGACAGTGGACAGTTAAAAGTTAAAAACCTTTAATTGCTCATATGAGGAAACATGAAATTTGTAAGTTTAATTGCCACCTCCGTTAATGTATTTAGTAGATTTCGCCTCTTTGCTTAAATTAATAGAACTATCACCTGAAAGGTAAAATATTGCAAGTCAGGCTTACAAATATCAAAATACAACATCTAAATGCATTGATTACAATTTTGAAACGAGGATTCAGGATTGAGTTTACAGAACAAGCAGAACTTGTATCACGGAAGGATCCTACCTCTGATATGGCCGAAACCTCTAGGTACATCCGTGGATCTCAAGATGGATCATATGATTGGAACAGTCTTCCCACATGTAAGACTTAAGTGGTTTTTTATATGTGTGCTTTTTAGCATGGATACGTGTTTTTAAATGTAGTAATGTTACTTTTCCGTGTAGGTTAATTGGACTGCCCTCCATATGGGGGTACACTCAGTTTAATTATACATACGAAAGTCCCTCTCAGAGAGTCTTTTAATGAAAAGATCTTTATCGATAAAAGATAATTGATTGGAAGTCAGATCCAATACATGTGAGGGTAACGGATTATAAACCTACAGGTTTGTAGTATTTTGGCAATTCATTTTGGATGACTTTCGGCCCATCTAATTTGCTCAGCAATCAGAGTCAAGTAATATGACCTGGTTTGAATGCATTGGGTTTTTAAATTTAAGTAATATATTTCCAACATTCAGTAAATTTAAGGTTACCACAATACCTTAAATCACTTGCTTTGGCATCTTCCAGGAATCCGGTCAAACAGATCACAAGTATTGAACATGTCTTATAAGAAGTAGATATTTTAGAGGTAGAAATTTGCATATGTGGTAAATGGGGTTAAAAAGATCTTAACAGTATTTAAGAATTGTTAGACAGGTAGTAATGAATTCTGCTTAAAATTATCACAGATAGATTTGGTAAGCGAGAAGGACTCTGTAAAACCCAAAAAAAAAGAAGTTGGTTTGTATTTATTTTCATCCTTTTCAATATAACTTAAAAATTAATAATATAGACATAATAGTATTATTAATGAGTCATTTATACTCTTTTAATGGTACATATACGTATTTGTAAATAATTAAGGATACAAATGAGTAATTAACATGTATGGGATACATTAAATAAGTTATTGATGCAAATGAATTTGGTTGGGCTTTTGTAAGGTTTGAAAAAAAAGGAAACGTAATACATGCATGACTAAGTCAGAAACAATCTTCAATCACTCAAATCACGCTAGTCGGTTGTGATTTTGATTTTTTGTATAACATTGGCCTAACATGTGACTACACACAAAACCCTAATAAGAAAATAGTGCGCAACCATCTTCTTGAAAAAAACGTCGCTGCACTTGAAGCTTAAAGGTTCATTTGTTTATCGAAATCAGAGTGCGTTAATGGTTCACGTCGGCATAGTTCACGATCGGAGTTCCTGAACCGGTTGTTCTGATCGGCTGGTCTCCGCTGAAGTTTTGAGTTCGGAGGTCATGCTTAGATTCAGTTTCGGAGCACATTTCTTTGCATCTGTTCATTCCCGTTTACGTTTTCGATCTGCTTTTAGTTTGCTCCAAGGTATTTCTCAAACATGCTTTTAATACATAATTGTAGAATACACTTAATTTATATTATAGAAACATGTTGTACGTGAATGGGATTGCATGGACTAAAAAAATGTATAACGCATGGACATAAGAAATGGAAGCGGAATCTTGTTGTCATGGTAAAAATAAGACGTGAAGCTAAAAGCATATATTACTAATCTGTATCGAGGTTATATATTCTAATGGTATAAGCAATATTAGATATCACCCTAATTATAACTCGAACAACAGTGGGAAACACACGAGATCGTTGGAAAATAATAGAGGGCAGTGGTAAAAGATTTGGACAGAAAAATAACAAGTTTAAATTAAGATTAGCGATGCTAATTTCTGTCGCAGATTCGTTTATGACAGTTTCTGTGACAGCTTTTAGTCACACTGTTTTTAGTGACTTATATTTCTGTCACTAAATCAAATAGGCAGGTTTTATATATTTTGCTTAATTGTTTTAGTGCGACCGAGAAGGGGTATCTCGGTAGACTCTTAAACATTAAAAATGGAGATTTTAAATTATACCTTTATTACTTACTTTTATAAATGTTTTAATTGTATATTTAAATGAATTAAATTGAAATAGTTTTATAATATATAAAGGGTATAATTTTATTATAGAGATTATAAACGATTTTGAAAACTTTCTAATTTAGGAAACTTTCTATTTTAGCAGGTTACCAAATGTAGATTTAGTATAACGTCAGAATACGTTTTGTACCATAATTAATAGTAGAACAAAAATACGTTAAAAAGAAATAGTAGAAGGTTCAGATTTATCAGTTTATATACGTACAGAATTTCAGAATTTAAAAAAATAAATGAGAAGCCAATAAGATCAGTAAATTAAATAAAGTTCAGATAACTTATTCGCGTCTATTATTATTGTAGCTTCCTTGAAGCCTGAATAGTGTTCGCTCGGTCATCCATCAGTCAGTTACTGGTCAAGAGGTACGTATTTTCCGTCCTTTCAGTAAGAACTTTCTTTCCTATATATGATTAGGATTCCCCGTCTGCAGCCAAATGTTTTCCCCAGTATGTGTTTAAGCTTATCAGTAATCATGATTAATAATTAAATAAATTGCCTGAGCATTATATACAAGAATGACCAGTTTATGTACTAGTTATGGAGGTACCGTAACCATGGCACTAGAGGCACCGGTGTCGTGACTCACATGCAGGAGAGTGATATCTTGCATCGTCCCACTCATGTTCAAATTGGCCATTTTATCAGTATGTTTAGTGGGGCGTATGGATGCATCCTAGGCTTATCAGTTTACAAGTTATTAGGGTGAATGTGGTGTGTGCTCTACATCCTTCACATTGGAGCTGATCCCTCCATCCAGCACAGTATTTAGAGGTCACCCCTCTACAGTTATTTAGAGGTCACCCCTCTACAGCATGACGAGGTCACTCCTCCAGTTATTCATGCACCGTTGTTACAGCACATGACCTATATAAGCTCTGGCAATTAAAATACTGTAAATGCATGTTTTCAGATTTAACAGATAACAGTTCAGCTTTATTATTTATAAATCAGACATTACAGATTATACACAGATTCCCGCTGCAACTTTACTTATCAGACTTACAGCTCCAGTATTTCATCATCTGTTTCATTTCAGTAATTCCTTATCATGCTTTATATCCGTTCACTGAGCGTTATGCTCAGCCTTAGTTCCCTTTCATGTTCTAACGGCAGGTACACCAGGACGCTCTTCGGATTCTGAGAGTATGTGCATTTGGATGGAAGCTATCCAGACTTCTTACTTTATGTACTTACATTATTCTGCTTATTTGGACATTGTTTAGTCATTTCCTCTAGTATTTTTACTTCTCATGTTTTGGGCTTATGTTTGGATTGCCGATGTTTGATTCCGATATTTCCTTTATGGTCAGCTAATGTTTTAGTACATTTACCTTATGCTTTGATGACACGTCATAAATACACGTAACGGTCCACTTATCCAAGTGGGGTGTTACAATTATGGTATCAGAGCGAAAGGTTCGACCTGTAGGCTCTAAAACTTAACCTCGACTAGTGGGTAGTCACAAGGAACCTCCCAGATTTTGGCGTTGTTATCTTTCATGTTTCTCATGCATTTATCAGTCAGTTTTCTTCAGTTATCATTCGGTTTTCTTAAAGTTTTGACTAAGTAAAAGGTTAGTACAGGACTGGCCATATTTAGTCGCATGTGCTTTTCTACGAATTTTGTATTAGTAAACCGACCCATAGGCGTTTACCCTTACTCATGACAGATTCATGTTTTCAGTCAAATATTACTTGGTGAACCGTCCATAAATGTTCACCACTATTCAGATCAAATTTCATGCTTTTCAGTCGAATGATGTTATGTGAACCGATCCACAGTCGTTCACCTTTGTCATATCAGGACATTTGACAAGTATGGCTTGGACTACAGTCAACCATATTTAGTTCCAGATTATAAATTTTTATACATGACGGTTCTCAGAAAATGTTTGACAAGTATGGATCGAACCAGAATTGCCCATACTTAGTCACGTGTTTTCTCCTTTGAATTATGTGGATTGAACCATAGTCATCCACACCAGAAATGTTAAACCTCAGTTATTTATTCTTCTATGTTAATTGTATCAGTCAAGTTTATACTCTCACGCGAATGTCGTTTTCATGCTGAATAAGTTCATGTCTCCTTATGAGGATTATGTTTTCAGCAAGGTGACGATGTTTTCATGCTAAGATACATAAGGGGTACAGAAAAATCCTGTTTTCATAATAATCATGTTCGATCTTCATCAGTCATGTCTTCATGCTGACCATTATTGAAATTCCATTTAATCATATTCTTGAAACTCTATAAATCAGCATTAAGTCTACGCAGGAATTACCAGGCTATCATGTTACTCATTTCAGTTCAGTTTACTACCGTTTAAATCAAATCATTATTTGATCATGTCAGATAATTGACATCAGTATCGATCCTTCCATAAAATTTCCACCAGTGTCACGTACAGTATTCCATATGTACCCCATGTACAGTGTCTCAGTTATACTCCATGTATTTCATGTGTACTCCACGTACAGTGTCCTAGATATGCTCCATGTGCTGTATTCATTTTGTACTTCATGTACAATAGTGCAGGTGTACTCCAGGTACCCTACTCCATGGATATTGCTAATCGGTCCTCAATCATATCAGGCGTTTCCACTTGTCGATATTCTACCAGATGTTGATGTTGTTTGTAAGTTGAAGATTTTACCAGATACTGATGCCGCTAACACTTTGAAGACCTCACAAATGCTGATGCTGCTGATACTTTGGAGATTTCTCAAGATGCAGATGCTGTTTATACTATGAAGACTCTGTAGAACAAGGACGAAAACTATAAATTTGAAATTCTGACAAGAATAAATTTCAACCATCAGACACTACCATTTCATTCCATGCTTTTACCTTCTCAGTTTGATGTCACACTTCACTCAGCTAACCTTTCATTCAGAAAAGTGGGAACCGGAACCCAGCCGGCCACTCAGCAAAAATAGTTACATGAATCACGGTCATGATAACCACCGTTAGGAAACTGACAGACAAAGCAGTAGTGACAACCACCGTGCGTATAATTAATCAGCCAGTAACCATCGGACTCCGGTACGGACGTGACCAGAAATACAAAGGTCAGTAGTCTAACCGGTCCGCCAATCCTAGCAGTTAAAAAAAATTGACAGCCTTGTCCAGATTCATCCACTAAAATACATGTCCCGACAACAGTCAAGACACATGTCTCAAGTATCATTTCGGAAGACACTTGTCAGGACACGAGTCAGGGTACACGTCATACGAATATCTTCTCAGGACACAAGTCAAGACTCATAATATCAGTATTGTCTTCTAAACCAGGTCCTCAATGATTCTGGGCACCCTCCAAGGGGGATACACTCGTTCTATTATGCCACGCATAAATCAGATCATTTGAAAGATCCAGTTACCACCACTAAAGTATTAATCAGGTTAAACACGCAGTATTCATTCTGTGAGGTTACAGACGAACACATTCAGTGAAAAGTCGCCATGTTTACTTCACGTATTCCTATGTCAGCTTTTTCTTAAATCAGGTAGTCACCTGTCTCTCAGCCATAAAGGACTCAACAGTATCACCATATTTATCAAAGTTATCATTTCAGTCAACGACGAGATCCATCTTACTAAATCCCAAATATATTCATTATATCCTCCGCCAGAAAAATCAGTACAAGTTGTTTTTGACTTACATGCGCGTGACTTATCAGTCCATAGCTACAAAAATTTTCTAGCCACCAGTTATAATCCACTACTGAAAGTCTTTAAATTCATGACCAGCAGATTACTCTAGAGTTTCCAGACATAATTTCAGAAAGTTTTTCAGAAATTTGCTTTCTCATCACGAGACAAAATTTAACATCAAGCTTGTCTCAAGAACAGAACCTGTTTTCAAAACTCTTTATTACAGGACTTCAGATAAGTCAAAAGAGTTGTAGCATTTGCTGTAAGAATTATCAGAACGAGGCTTTATTCACCCCGGCGCACCACTAGGAAGTGCACCGTTTATGTCTACCAGATCGCCATACTTAATCGATGTTGCATTCCACGTATAGAAATCTTATCTGATCTGCTGCGATGTCTTAAACATTTTCAGAACAATTTCCGATCATGCTACCATCAGAGGTGAGAGAAAGAACATGATGTTTCCAAGACTGCTTTTGCACACGTTATGGTCTTTCCAAAGTTTGATTCATACTTCTGAGCTGCCTAATGCTCCAGCTATATTATGAAATTTATGAATAAAATTTTTCCCATAATTCTCAGACAAAATCGTCAGTATATTCATTGATCACATTCTGATCTACTAAATTCTAGAGAAGAACACGAGAATCATCTTCTCACAATTGTACAGAATCTTCGATAGGAGAAAATTTTATATACAGCTTTCTAGATATGAATTCCAATCGAACAAAGTGGCGTTTCTGAGGCATCCTACTTTAGCAGAAAGAAATTTCAAACAATGTTGCGAAAGTGAAGGCCATCATCAAATGGTCAAGACCGACGTCTGTGACGAACATACAAAAATTTTAGAACTTAGAAAACTACTACCGCAGAAATTCCTGACAGTTCTCACGATCAGCCTTCCATAACTAAGCTTGCGCTAGTAAAGGTCTAAGTACCAGGGTGCATACCTTTCGGTGAATATTCACTCAGGTTTCACCAGAATGTACCAAAATTTCAGGCAGGATTTTGATAGAAACAATATAAAACATTGAGGCAGCTATGTTCATATCTAATGTCTGCCATCCCAGCAGGTTCAAGATAGGACACCGACATGCTAATGAGTTATTACAACCATTATAAATTTCTGAACATAAATGAGATAAGATTCCATGGATGTGATTGTCAGTTACCATAGACTCAGACGAAGCATGATACTATCTAAGTCGTTGTTAACCAGTTAACCCAGCCTACACATCTTCTTTTATCCGAGATGATTACGTAGTAACAAATCCGCTGGAAATTCAGCAATATGTCGTATGATTCCAAGGCATTCCATCAACAATCTTGTCAGATGGAAATTAGCGTTCGTGAATCGCGCTTACGTTCATGTTCACGATCACGTGTACGTTCACATTCACGTTCACGTTTATTTTCACTTTCACGTTTACGTCTCATTCGAAGTATGATGTTGTTTCAGTTCATGTTGTGTGCTATCTCATGAATTAAGCTCACGTTGGTGTTCATAACATGGTTCACGTTCAAGTTCGTGTGCCATTTCGCAATGCATGTTTCACGATTTATTATCGAATACGGATACAGAAAGCTTGAGAAACCAGACTCAAGTTCAGCACAGCTATTCCATAACTAGTCAGACGTTTCACGTCTCAGGTCGTATCGTCTAGCATTCCTTCCTCAGTCAGCATATGTTCATGACATGTTCTAGTATCACACTCACAGTATGCTTCACGTATCACATACATGACATATTTCATGCACAACGCTCCTTTTATGATCGTGAACCACGTTCACAATTGCTCACATAGCACGTTCACAATTATTCACGTAGTTCGTCCCTATATCTTCTCAATAGCTTGCTTAGAGATATAAAAGTCATCTTTTCATGTTATTTGTATGTATCGTTCATGTATCATATGTGTTATAGTTTATTCATTTAATTAGATTCAGAAAATCCATCTCAAGTATGGAACCAGAAACTATTCAGCATCGTCAGGACAGGGTCATTAGGACCAAGTTTTCCTGTTCTTTAAGCTTATGTGTCCTTTTAGCTTTTATAACTTCATCAGCTTATTACCTTTAATTCGAGGACGAATTTCTCCTTTTTAGAGGGGAGGAATTGTAAAACCGCAGCATTACAGTATCTCTAATTCGAGGACGAATAATTTTTTTTAGAGGGGAAGAGTTGTAAAACCCAAAAAAAAAGTTAGTTTGTATTTATTTTCATCCTTTTCAATATAACTTAAAAATTAATAATATAGACATAATAGTATTATTAATGAGCCATTTATACTCTTTTAATGGTACATATACGTATTTGTAAATAATTAAGGATACAAATGAGTAATTAACATGTATGGGATACATTAAATAAGTTATTGATGCAAATGAATTTGGTTGGGCTTTTGTAAGGTTTGAAAAAAAAGGAAACGTAATACATGCATGACTAAGTCAGAAACAATCTTCAATCACTCCTCAAATCACGCTAGTCGGTTGTGATTTTGATTTTTTGTATAACATTGGCCTAACATGTGACTACACACAAAACCCTAATAAGAAAATAGTGCGCAACCATCTTCTTGAAAAAAACGTCGCTGCACTTGAAGCTTAAAGGTTCATTTGTTTATCGAAATCGGAGTGCGTTAATGGTTCACGTCGGCATAGTTCATGATCAGAGTTCCTGAACCGGTTGTTCTGATCGGCTGGTCTCCGCTGAAGTTTTGAGTTCGGAGGTCATGCTTAGATTCAGTTTCGGAGCACATTTCTTTGCATCTGGTCATTCCCGTTTACGTTTTCGATCTGCTTTTAGTTTGCTCCAAGGTATTTCTGAAACATGCTTTTAATACATAATTGTAGAATACACTTATTTTATATTATAGAAACATGTTGTACGTGAATGGGATTGCATGGACTAAAAAAATGTATAACGCATGGACATAAGAAATGGAAGCGAAATTTTGTTGTCATGGTAAAAATAAGACGTGAAGCTAAAAGCATATATTACTAATCTGTATCGAGGTTAAATATTCTAATGGTATAAGCAATATTAGATATCACCCTAACTATAACTCGACCAACAGTGGGAAACACACGAGATCGTGGGAAAATAATAGAGGGCAGTGGTAAAAGATTTGGACAGAAAAATAACAAGTTTAAATTAAGATTAGCGATGCTAATTTCTGTCGCAGATTCGTTTATGACAGTTTCTGTAACAGCTTTTAGTCACACTGTTTTTAGTGACTTATATTTCTGTCACTAAATCAAATAGGCAGGTTTTATATATTTTGTTTAATTGTTTTAGTGCGACCGAGAAGGGGTATCTCGGTAGACTCGGGATATAGTTTAAACATTAAAAATGGAGATTTTAAATTATACCTTTATTACTTACTTTTATAAATGTTTTAATTGTATATTTAAATGAATTAAATTGAAATAGTTTTATAATATATAAAGGGTATAATTTTATTATAGAGATTATAAACGATTTTGAAAACTTTCTAATTTAGGAAACTTTCTATTTTAGCAGGTTACCAAATGTAGATTTATTATAACGTCAGAATACGTTTTGTACCGTAATTAATAGTAGAACAAAAATACGTTAAAAAGAAATAGTAGAAGGTTCAGCTTTATCAGTTTATATACGTACAGAATTTCAGAATTTAAATAAATAAATGAGAAGCCAATAAGATCAGTAAATTAAATAAAGTTCAGAGAACTTATTCGCGTCTATTATTATTGTAGCTTCCTTGAAGCCCGAGTAGTGTTCGTTCGGTCATCCATCAGTCAGTTACTGGTCAAGAGGTACGGATTTTCCGTCCTTTCAGTAAGAACTTTCTTTCCTATGCATGATTAGGATTCCCCGTCTGCAGCCAAATGTTTTCCCCAGTACGTGTTTAAGCTTATCAGTAATCATGATTAATAATTAAATAAATTGCTTGAGCATTATATACAAGAATGACCAGTTTATGTACTAGTTACGGAGGTACCGTAACCATGGCACTAGAGGCACCGGTGTCGTGACTCACATGCAGGAGAGTGATATCCTGCATCGTCCCACTCATGTTCAGTTCGGCCATTTTATCAGTATGTTTAGTGGGGCGTATGGATGCATCCTAGGCTTATTAGTTTACAAGTTATCAAGGTGAATGTGGTGTGTGCTCTACATCCTTCACATTGGAGCTGATCCCTCCATCCAGCACAGTATTTAGAGGTCACCCCTCTACAGTTATTTAGAGGTCACCCCTCTACAGCATGACGAGGTCACCCCTCTAGTTATTCATGCACCGTTGTTACAGCACATGACCTATATAAGCTCTGGCAATTAAAATACAGTAAATGCATGTTTTCAGATTTAACAGATAACAGTTCAGCTTTATTATTTATAAATCAGACTTTACAGATTATATACAGATTTCCGCTGCAACTTTACTTATCAGACTTACAGCTCCAGTATTTCATCATCTGTTTCATTTCAGTAATTCCTTATCATGCTTTATATCCGTTCACTGAGCGTTATGCTCAGCCGTAGTTCCCTTTCATGTTCTAACGACAGGTACACCATGACGCTCTTCGGATTCTGAGAGTATGTGCATTTAGATGGAAGCTATCCAGACTTCTTACTTTATGTACTTACATTATTCTGCTTATTTGGACATTGTTTAGTCATTTCCTCTAGTATTTTTACTTTTCATGTTTTGGGCTTATGTTTGGATTGCCGATGTTTGATTCCGGTATTTCCTTTATGGTCAGTTAATGTTTTAGGACATTTACCTTAGGCTTTGATGACACGCCATAAATACACGTAACGGTCCACTTATCCAAGTGAGGTGTTACAGACTCGGAGGCTTTGACAAATAAAATACATGTAGAGGTTCATTGACAAACTGAGATAGCATATCTTCATCTCTTGGTTCTTCTTTTTCCATAGTATAAACTAACTATCGACTCGTATTTGGTGCATTTTGCAGCATCCCCTTTGTATACTATCATAGTCATATTAAGGACAAATTTCCAACCACCCCATTTGTAAATGTTTTCTTTTTATACAAGACAGCTTCTCGGTAGCCATTGTTTCACATTATAGGAATTTTTAAAAGTGTGGTTTTTATAATGGCTGATATATATTTAGGATGCACTTTCAACAGCGGCCAAGTTTGAAATACAGTTGGCATAAGATTATATAATAGGGCACAATATACAGCAAGCAAAGAACAGCTGTACACTGAAATTGTGGATGATCTACGTGGAAGTGGCTCGTGCATCGGTTCAGGTTCTCAGGTATTATCAGATTAACAATCTTTGGTTCTTTACTAATAGGATGTGGTTTAAAGCCACATCGCCTACTATTATTGGTGTCTTTATGTTAATATTGTTGATCAGGTAGCTAACTTTACATGAAAATGACAAGTTAGATTAAATAGTGGTGATTTATTGTTGATATGGTAGGTAAAAAGTGTACGTTTTTTTTTGAATGGTATTTGATAAATTAAAAAACGTTAAACATTGCACTTATAAACATCCTGAATTCCTGATATATGTTTAGATTCTCTATTTCCATGTTATAAAATTGTTTGGGTAACAAGAAGTTTTATGTTTTATGGATATTAGGTAGCAAGTCAAGAGACATATGGGACGTTGGGCGCTATTAACCGACAAGTTGGCTTTCTCATAAACCGTCATGTTGTTGTCCAAATTCAGAAGATGTTTCACCCTTTACCACGGACACTTGGAGCTGGTATATATCTTGGTGCAGTGGAGAGAGCTACTTCTTATATTACAGATGAACTTTAGTATGGAATAGTTGTTGGGGTTAACCCAGGTTAGCACATTTTCATCTTTACTACTGTTGCAATTCCACTGGAGATAATAAACATTAGCATATACGTAGTACATTATTATACAATAGTAATAATTACACCACATCTGCACTCTCTACCAGTTTAGCGCTTTACAGGTGATTAGACAATGTACTTTGTGGCGCTCGAGGGATATGATGGTTCTCTCTTTGCCGCCCACTTGAACTTTCTCTCATCTTTACTTTTTGAGCAGAATGACTGATAATACATTTGATTTTCTTATGGTTGAAATTTTTTGGTAAGTTTACTACTGCTACTTTGGATAGGAAGTTTTTCCATATATCTCTTGGTTTGAATTGTGTTGAAAAAGGAGCCGGATCGTATACAGCTTCTTCAAAATGAGTAACTTATAAGTATATACCCAAGTATGTTGAGTTCATCTTACCCGTCATACACTTTTTTAAGTTCCAAAGGAATATGTATATTTTAATTTTAAAAAAGATATTATAAGAATAAACTATGCATAAGAAAAACATATTGTAATCCAAACTGATGCAACAAAGCAATCGCATTACAGGTGTAGATCTCTATACGTAGCAAAAGTGAGTGATGGTAGACATTACTGATCACACTGAGTAGTGCCAAATGAAGTTTGCATTGTCTTGTCATGCAGATGAAACCTCTTAGCGTGGTTCAGTTAACTGACGGTCTCGTACCAATTGTTGGTAATAATCAGGTGTCGTCAATAGGGAATGATTTAAGCTTGCAACAACGATTAGATTTATATTGTACGATTAATAATCCGGTTTCACAGCAACAACAATCCGAGAGGCGGCAGGGAAATATGATGGCGTCTGTAAATGTAGTTGGACCAGGGCGGAACAGGGTAGGAGGGTTTGGACTGACCTTGTGTAATAATGTTACTTATGATCACACATACTAATTGGTTTAGCTTATTTTTCGTGCTTATAAGCTTATTGAATTTTTTAATTACCAAGCCCACCTTTGATGGTTTATGAGCTTATCAACTTTGGCTCATAACCTTAAGTTTATAAGCTGATAAGCTATTAGAAGTGAGTTAATTGACCGGCTTTTTATCTCCAGGTGTAATGCATCTTACTTGCAGATTATCTAGAAGTCGATTACCATTGGATATGGAGGAGGATAGTGAATTACCCCTTGGCAATGATTACTCGGAAGGTTGTATATTACATAAGTAACACAAAATTACACTATTTTTTTATAATGTATTTAATTATTGGCAATTCAGTAACTAAGAATGAAACGTTGCGCATTGGTGTTCGTATAAGGCTGGACCTGCTCTTGCATTCGGTGATATATATACAATGGTGATAAATCCCTCTGAGCTCACACCGTTAACCGCCTTAGCAGCAGTTGAGCTTGCCATTCAATATGGAATCCCACAAGTATTGCTTCATTTTCTTTAATGGTTATTTAATTTTCATTTCTTACATAGCATTTACATCCTATAAGCTGTTTAAAATAACTTTGTGTTTCTACCGAGGTTATTGGCAATTATATGTTTTGTCGACTGATCTTTCTTTTGATTTTGATATGCGTAATGTGTGAGATAGTAGAAAATAAGGGAAGAACCACCTATAATGAGGTTAATGAATTCATTTTTCCAACCTTATGGGTTTTTCTATATGTTTCAATGGTAGTCTGTGTTGTTTTTACGTTCTAATCGACTTGGCCTCAGAAAGATTGTTACCGGAACCATTATACTTTTAACATTGATCATCTCGAGTAACTTTGACAGAAAATTCTGATTGTTTCACCTCTTAAGTCCTTAAATAATCAGACATGCGAAACACTCATATATTTATCTGGTTATATAGAGTTTTGGTTCTACATAAAAACTCTAGACACTAACTGCCCGCAGTGTGTTTTGTCAAAAGATAGGGTTTTTGGATTTTGCTTCTGTCCCAAAAAATTCTTATCTCAATTCTCCTGTACTTCTTATATCACAGACATATAATTTGCTTCCTATATCACAAAAGTTTTACTTGATATTCTTATCTCAGTTCTCCTTGATATTTGATGTCCTCCTTTAGCTGCCCGATTGAGAGTTTTTTAGGTCTTCACATTGTGGATAGGTGGTTTACGATGGGGTTGTGCATAATCCATGACTTCCGCATGTTCGGGGAGAACTGTTGTCCTTGTAATTATTTATAGCTTCGTTTGAATCTTGCTTCTTAGACTCCATATATATTATCACTTTTGTCAACTGTCAGCTAAAGTTTACATTAAACATTGTCCGATGATATAAAGACATGACGCACAATGATAGTTGATTCTTCATCTAATGCAATGATCCAAGAGTATGATATTGCTTTTAAAACGAACAAAGGTTGCAAAAGTAAACAAGAAAGATTGTCAAATGATTGATGGCAAATTGTAAGGATGGACTGTAAATGCAGTCATTCAAATGACCAGTGTCCAAGAACAGTTGACAAAATATTAATATTCCATGTGAAAATTGAGATAAAATGAACTATAACTTGATCACACCAATGGTTGTAAAACTCTAGGATGTACTCAAGGAGTCAGCTATCCCGTAGCGACTAATCTGCACCGACTACTCGCATTGAAATTTTAACACAAAAAATTCGAATTGAATGCTTACAAATATAATTCCTACCCTAAACCACATTATATATAAGAATATTGAAAATATAATATTTTTTGCACTTTCAACTATTATGTACAAGACTATAAAAAACAATATCTAGACGGTCAACTGTTTACACATGTTCAATGGTATGTATCGGCTCATATAGTATAGTCTCAAAATTATGTTACTATTATAGTAGCTTACCAATCACGTTGGGATCAATTTACATAATGCAAGATGAAAAGTGTAAGTGCAGTAGTAGAAAGCAAGGTTATAAATACCATAGGCATGACGTGGAGGTGTGTTTATGCTTCGAAGTCTTAGCGGCTAAGATGAAACTTATCCGTTTTTAAAGCGTGAAATAAGATGGTACAAACTATCAAAATATCTATAATTTATTATATTTATAACATATAAAAATATATTGAGTTTACAAAAAGTTCTATACATAAAGAATAAAGTCAAAAAAAAATATATATGTCCGTTATTTTTTATAAAAAAAAGATCTATTTGATCGAAGTTGAAAATACACATATTCAACGACCAACGTTGTGTGCAAAAACCTTTATTTTGCAATTAAAATAAAAAATATACTTTCTAATGGTGGATAATTTATTAATTTCTATTTCCTCTTATCGGATTACTATTTATTTCATTGTGTATATTCACTCTATAAATATCACGCTATAAAAGAAAAAGACTTAGGCTCCAAAAGGTGCCGGCTACTTTCTTATTGTTCGTAATTTATTGACCCGTTAAATAATCATTGTTTTATAAAACCGCATACGAAGTGAACCTATCCGTTGGGCAAAAGGTTCACTTGGGGCAAAACACGTCCACGGGTCGCCCAAGGCAAAAAAAAATATCAAAGATTATTATCCTTTTAGTTTGCTTTTAACAAAAAACGGATCACACTGCCAATAAATATAGCTATTACACAAATGTACATTTATAATAGATTTACGAAACAACCCCGCCCGTTGGGCGGTTACGACGCTAGTATATATATATATATATATATATATATATATATATATATATATATATATATATATATATATATATATATATATATATATATATATATATATATATATATATATATATATATATATATATATATATATATATATATAGATTTGCGTTCAAGTGGGTTACATCTTAAAACGCGTTATAATAGACACCAATAGCAGCTTGACAAGTGGCATTTACATTTAAATGAAAATTAAAACTAAAGTTAAATAATTATTTAATCAAAAGGATATAAAAGGTATTTTCATTCTTATCAATATCTTCACTACCTAATTTCTCTCTAACTAAATGTTCACCATTTTTTCTCCCAAAAGAACCAGCCAACCAGATCCGTATAATAACTTTCGGAAAGGAAATTCAGTCTGCTTATTTGTTGATAAATCTTTGATTGAAACCACATCAAATGGTTACGATTAATTAATTTGAGCATGTATCAATCGAGTCAAGAGGTCCATTACGGTTAGGGCTGAGCATCGGTCCGGGACCGGACCGGACCGGCCAAGACCGGACCGGACCGAGGACCGAAATGGTCCGAAACCCCGGACCGAGACCGGACCGAAATAGTCTGGTCCGGTCCGGGTTGGTCCGGTCCGGTTCGGTCCTCGGTCCGGTCCGGTCCTATTAGACATATTTGACAAGATTTTGGCAAGACCGAACTGGACCGGACCGGACCGACCGGACCGAGGACCGAATTCGTCCAAGACCCCGGACCGAGGACCGGACCGAAATTGCTCGGTCCGGTTCGGTTCGGTCCGGTCCGGTCCGGTTTTCCGGTCCGGGTCGGTTTTGGGTCTGCCGTGCTCAGCCCTAATTACGGTAACACGTTTGAGTTTTAGTTTTTTTTTAATTTATGTATCATGTTTGTTTATGCATTTTTTATGCTTTTGATGGATCATTTACCTTTTAAAACTAATTTTTTGATTGTTTGACATAAGAAATGCGATCAAAATTACTGTCTTTCCTCTTTACCATATAGACACGATTTTTGTTTACCCTACAAAGAACTAATAATCACACTTTTAAAACATCTTCAAGTTGCGATAATAAATTCCCAAACATGTCGTCGTCTAAACTATGAATATGAATCTCTAAATTAGTTCAATACGGAGTATATAATTTTGAAGATGAGTTCTATTCATAAAGGAAACTAGCTTTTCAAAGTAATTAACGGGGTTAACCATGTATTTGATCATGGTACCATTTCGGTATCGGTACTATTTATAAAGTATCGTATTCTTAATTGAACAAAATATGTAGTCCCGACCAGTGAACCGCAGTACCGTGTAACTGGTACCAAATGGGAACGAGTAATGTTTAATATAGAATGTAATCTCAATGTTGACTCTTTTAGTCTCTTAATTTACATTGGAGTTCGATCTTTATTGGTGAAACAAAACGAGTAGTGAACCTAAAGCTGGTAATTATATTGCTCCGTGAAAGTTGAGTTTATGTAGCATTTTGTTAAATAGTTGGTGACTTGGTGGTACGGTAGAGAGTCTAATTTACTAACCAAAATTAAACTCACGATCCATTCTTGAGTTTTTCTTATATTTCAGAAATGTTCCATATCTAATCATGACAAATAAAACAAAAGCGATGTATAGATCTACAAAACTTGAGATGCTACATTTGATTTAGCAAAGAAATATTATACTTTCAATTGATCACTTCAAATGTGTAAATGTTATTATGCTCGTAAAAGGTGATCCATGCAGTTACAAAATGAATCAAATGCATAAGAGTCACTTGAAAAAAGTGAACAACAATGACTAATGAATCTAAACTTGGTGTCACACATTATAAATTGTTCTACTGACGGTTTAATTACAAACGACTTTAACACTATTAAGTAATGGTTATGTCTTAGGTAGAAGCATTGTGGACTCTAAAGGCACGTCTGCATTGGCCTCCGATACCAAACTCGAGAATTCCTGTCTCAGTACAGTATCGTTTTTAGCGCAACCCAAATTTCTTCGAGCGAGTTTAAAGGTACTGATACCGTAGCAGAGAACCGATATCGATACCGTACCATTTTTGGCTGCTCACGCTCATCCTTGTATCAGTTGTTAATGTGTATCAGTTGATAAATTTGTATGAGTTGATATATTTGTATCACATAGATTCATGCATCATGTGTCTTCTTTTATTTAAAATTGTATTAAGTAACTAGTTGTATGATTTAAGATATTGCTTGCATAAAATTGATGGCTAAGATCGTTCATTTTTTTCTTATTAATGGCTACAAGTATCACTTTAACAAACTACTTAGCAATAGAAAATATTAGTTTATGTGTATCATCGATGTGTATAATGATAC
This sequence comes from Glebionis coronaria, assembly GCA_025667525.1. Lineage (NCBI taxonomy): Eukaryota > Viridiplantae > Streptophyta > Magnoliopsida > Asterales > Asteraceae > Glebionis > Glebionis coronaria. The sequence goes on from CM046879.1 coordinate 454,378,319, forward strand.
TTATAATTAAATATGTACCGTATCGGTTGGTTCATCACCTCGTCATGCGTCTTGTAATCATGTACCATAAAATGATTTTACCGAAATATTTGCTCAAACTCGAGGTGTAATCAACCGACTGACCGAGTCACGGTTTATCCGATCAGGTCTTATTTGGATTTTAAAACACTGATTTGTATCAATCGCAAAAACCTGTAAAAAGACGCAAATAATTGGCTCGGGTGTGTTAAAATAAGGTGTATCATGTCACTTCTATAAATGTGTCACTTTCAAAATTGAGTATTAAGATATGTATGAGAGAAACGTAATATAGAAATATCAATTCGTTAAAGGTGTCACCTTTAAAAATTAGTATTACGACATGTATAGTTTTTGAAAAAGTAATATAGAAAAACATGGACTAATGTATCATTAATTTAAAATATCGATCATAGCTAGAAAATATTTTTCTGAGTGAATTTAAAAATAAAAATGAAGTGTGTAGAAAAAAGAATAAAGCATGATCAGAAAAACGTCGAAAAAAACTCAAACGTTATGTATCTTTAAATTAATTACTGACACTTAATTAAAATTAAATCACATTCACAATGATACATGATGCCCTTTGTTTTCCATATTATTACAATTAAGCCATTAATTTATTAATGTGGAATCTTGATGTATTTAGTTTGATCCAACGATCCACAAGTGTGCCTATTATATCATACTTTAAGGTGTATCTCACGATAACGCTCCCCTATATATATATATATATATATATACATATATATATATATATATATATATATATATATATATATATATATATATATATATATATATATATATATATATATATATATATATATATATATATATATATATATATATATATATATATATATATATATATATATATATATATATATGTAGATATATATATATATCTATAATATATATATGGGGCTAAGTTTGACATAGGAAAATAAATAGGCGCCATGTCATATCCTACGTGGCATTATCTCATTGGCTACAGGTTTATTAACCTAATTATGGAATTTATTATACAGATTGCGTTTTGATTCTGTATTCATATTGATATCAAAGATATACATTCCATACTGGCATATTCATTTTTTTCTCAAAACCATATTAGGCTCCTTTTCTGCCAAAACCCTAATCACGCACTTATCCCTGAACATGTCTTAACATCCGAATAAACTGATGGCCCTTATATGTTTTCTTCATAACAGGTTTACAAGAAAACATTGACGTTCATGGGTTTTTAGTTGATAATTTATGGAACATGGATCATTGATTAGATCACATGAAAAAGATTCAGACACGCATATGTTTCTTTAGTTTACCCAACTAAGTCATGACCGTCTTCTCAAACCCTCTAATGAAATTGTACGTGTTCTTTTTTCTAATGTTTTATTGTATTTGCAGGAGGTTGTATGTACGCCTCCTTTTTCTCATACGTTTCTCTGATTAATTGTATTTGCAGGAGGTTGTGTGTGTTTTGCTGGACAAGGTAAATATGTTTTTGATGTTATGTTTTTTATCTTATGTTTTTTATAATGTCTTTTAGTTGTTTGATCTTATGTTTCTGTAATGTCTTTTTGTCTCAAAACCCTAATAATAGGTTCTATATCTGGTTTATCATTATATCCAACTCTTTTGGTTAACTCTAATGTGTTTATTTATAGTACATGCATATATAAGTTTTACATGATTCTTATTTAACACAAGAAGAAGTTGTGCGAATGGATTTCTCATAGTATTACGATGTTACTTGGATTTTGCAATTTAACCTGGCAAGGAATAGAGATCAGATATGGATCATAAAAAGTCTTTTTGTTGTTATGTTTTTCTGAATCTATTATACTGTCATAAGATCTTAATCAAGCACCTTTAATGTTTTGATCTTATGTTTTTGTAATGTCTTTTAGTCTCAAAACCCTAATAATAGTAACTATATCTGGTTTATCATTATATCCAACTCTTTTGGTTAACTCTAATGTTTTTATTTATAGTACATGCATATATAAGTTTTACATGATTCTTACTTAACACAAGAAGAAGCTGTGCGAATGGATTCCTCATAGTATTACGATGTTACTTGGATTTTGTAGTTTAACCTGGCAAGGAATAGAGATCAGATATGGATCATAAAAAGTCTTTTTGCTGTTATGTTTTTCTGAATCTATTATACTGTCATAAGATCTTAATCCAGCACCTTTAATGTTTCATAATGAAACACGATCCCGGATAAAATAATGACATTAGATGAGCTTGAAGCTTATTAGTGTGCAACATAATTCTTCTATTTGTATAGAAACATCAGTCCACAACTAAGCAACATAATTTAGATGGACTTTCTGGAGATGGGCTTCGGGGATTTAACGCTATAGTTACATAATTCTTTCCTAATGAAATTTGTAGTAGATCAGAGAAAAGCAAAAGTATTGAAATATCATGTAGTTAAAACACCAAGGTTAGAATATCTAATGAGCATAGTTAATTCGACTTAAATAGTAGTTAGCATGTGAATATCAATTTTCAATATCTTCAGATTTGTGACTGGCAAATTGCGCAGGGTGGGAGATTGTTCAGAAGTTTTCGTGGTTTGAGGGTTGGCTGATCAAAATTTATTTGGTAATTACAAACCACTCGATTTCATTCATTATGTTGTGTGTTTCAGGTTTTTACACGAAACAGTACCAGACTGTGAACCTCGCCGTCCGTTGCAAAGATCTCCAATAGAAACTTAAGGGTATTGCTCTTAGGCTAGAAAATATGGCGGCATATCTGTCATTTGTGTCATCAATTCTTGCTTCAGTATGTCTACTTTCCTATGTATATTAAACCTTTGGTCACGAATCATGATCTATTTGGTTTTGCAGCTTCCAGCAGATGATCCTGACGAATATTCAGTCAAAGATTTGCTTGCTTGAATGTAAAATCAGCCTGAGGTAAGATTACTGTTTGTGCAATCAATGTTATAATTTCATGCTTTTTTATATACAACCAAAATAATTTATGGTCAATTTAGGTGAAAATAATTAATAAATATTTATTATATCTTAAAAACCATAATGATCATGTGGGACTGCTGAATGTTCTTTCAGTTATTTTTCTTTGTCAAACTGTTCATAGCAGCATGGTGGTGGCTCATCGAACATTAGAAACCTCCTGTTTTATATAAGCTTAGTCAAACGCCCCTACCAATTTAAAATTCTCTACAGGTTTTCAGTAATTCACTTTCTCTTTCATTGATATGTTTATTTATTTTTAGCCTTTCGTGATTGCTTATTTGAGTTAACTGCTATTGTGCTTATTTATTTGTCCTTATTGATGATGAGAATAGTGTCTAAAGAAGCGGTTTTTCCACCTCTTCGGTCCTTTTGATGTTCCATTAATAGTCTTCTGGTACTCTGATTAAGTTATGTATTACAAGTTTTACCCTGCCTATTCTGGCCCGCACTAAAAGTTTCCATTTAGCAAGTGCAGGTAAGAAGCACAGAGGTAAAGTGACAGCTAAGTTGATCTTGAAGTGAGACGGATGTAAGATTCTAAAAATCTTGGGTGATATTGCTGGACCATCAATATCAAGTAAGTTTCTTTTGGTTGGCTTATTTTCCAGCAAGATTATGAGACAATATTGTATGCTTACGTCTGATTCCTGTTAGTTTACTTGCTTAAAAATACGTTTTTTTCTACCTTCTTGCCTCCCCACACTAATCGAGACATCTCAATACTCTTTTGCTACCACCAGCAACCGACAACGCCTATCAGAAAGATATATAACCATAGGAATTGATCAAGTCAGAGGTGACCAAAGAAATCTCCAGGTGTGATGAGGTTGAATATCGTCACTGACCTGAAGTCAGAGGTGACCAATCTACTATCTGAGCAATGTCAATAGGAAAGGCGTTGCCGGCACCTATAAATCCATGCCCTAATGTTTTTGTACCTGCAAAAGATGAACACAAATTTGGCCCTTTCCCTTCTGGGTTTTCTTCATTTATTTTGATGTATATCAGTTCACTTGAATCAATATTTATTCTATATGGCACATGACAACTTCTGTTTTCTTTTGTATTTACGTGCAGGTTAGCATGATTGGTGTGCACTTTGAGGATGACCACATTTCAACCGGATTTCCTTCGTGAAGAACGAGGGAGAACTTGACTTTTGAATAGGGAGTTATTAGAAAACTTACAATTACTGTATTGTATTATTGCCATGTTTGGCACACTTATTCTTAGACATCATTCAAATAAAATCAAAAAAATGTTACTGAGCAACTCAGTCCGCACATTTTGCACCGTTAGTGAGATTTTTTATTCATATAGGAGTAAATTATAAAAGTTCTTAAAACTTGCAGGATAGGGTACTCGCAGACAGTATTTGGATTCCAACTACAGGAGACCTACAATCTTGTGTAGATTGCTGGTCACAAGCATTTTCCTGAAGGAGATCCTTACTTGAGGCAGAGACTTAGACTACCTGACTTAAAGCGGACACGAGAACCTAACTCTGATGTGAAGGTGAGACCACAATTTAAAGCATTGTCGTATCATGTTTATATGATTTCTATTACCATTTTTACACATTTTTCTCACCATTTCCACATATTTAATTACAAAGGCACGATCACAGATCAGTCTGCCACAACCCCTATTACCTTCTTCAGCCAAGCAGCGGAAAATGTCATGGGATATAGCTGTCCAGAATTGGTTCCGAAGCAAACCTTATACAGCCACATAAAAGACCACGTGATGTTTTATCTGTTTTAGGCGACAAACAATTGTTTGAAAATCATTTTAAATTCTGATATTTGTTGATTTATTAATTATTATATTTCTGATATAAAATTATAGTGTTTGGATGAGATCAAGAGGTAAATCCCCTTTAATTTAGATGAGATTTGACCTATTGGGGTTGTGTTTGTGCAGCCTGTTTAGGCCCATCATCGTTAAGTCAAGCTAGGTCGATTTCTACTTAATACCCGTTACGAAATTCAGATGGAATCTCAACTAAGAAGTTGTTTTTGTTACTATGTTATTAATACCACTTATATTCTTACATTCTAGGTAGCTGGTATATACATGGAAAATTAAGCTTAAAAACTGTTTCTAATAAAAGTGGACTATTTTTTTATGGGAAAGAGAGACATATTTTTATGTACAAGTTGATAGTAACTATTACTCCATGTTGGCACATTCAGCTGTGAATCCATGTCGATTTTAGAATATCCAACATTTCTATCTTTGTGTATACTGGCAGATAATGGCCACTGCTTATCCGCGGAATGAGCCTTGAGAAATGGGCGTTTGACCTTCGAAGTTGACTATTTGAAAGAACAATATTTTCTCTTTTATTGTGGGTTGCAACTATCTTCTATCAAAATCCTATCTCCATTTGCACATCTTAGATCAATGGATTGAATGATACCTTGATATACATCAATCACATATAGTTGATCACACTTTATCCCTTTTGAAACAGTTATTGTATTGAACCACTCAATTTGTTTATACATTGTATAATTTGAGCAGTACGTTACTTTGTAAACAAACAGTACCTTTCACTTTGTTGTTCACCTTTTGGTTGAAATTACTAAAATCTGGGAGAAACTTGGCATACAAATTACATATTGCAAATTTTCGACCAGTTTCAAAATGTAAAATTTTTATTTCACTAAGCAATCAGAGATAAAACATATATTAAAGGAAGTATTATAGTTGTAAGTAACTAAATTCATTTATTACTCCATATTACATCATCAATCGATACTAGAAGGAGAAAAATAGATAATCTATAAAACGTGTTGGTAACTTGGTCAATTCAATGGGTTGTAATGTGAACAGGTGGCCAACACGCCTATTTATTTTAAAACGTTAGGCTACCCGCAAAGGTAGTATTATTTCTAGGTCGCGATCGAGGTTGAACTCGGTTGGCCCGTTGCGGCGACCAAGTCGATGAAATCGATCAACCAATTTATCCAACATTTCGGTCGTTCACACGATTTATTTGTGCAATCTGTCGTGGGTCCTTTTTTTAATTTATATACTTTTTATTTTTCTAAAATAAATTTATTTAGTTTAAAAGATATTTTAAATAGATAAAATTTATAATAAATTTCCAAATTTTGATATAGTGAGCTTTGTTTAATTCCTCACAACATATATTAATTTGACCATTTTTTGAGTTAGTTTTATCTAATGCATTTTACCCCTTTGCCTTTAATTAAGTCTTTTTTAATCATTTTTTAACGATATTTAAATATAAATGTTATTGTAATGTTTTTTTATTTTATTTAAATAATTATTTGGAAAAAACATATATTAAAATTTTTGAACAAAGTCGCTTTGTTAGGACAAATAGGTCAACTAGGTCGTTGGAAAGAGGAAAGCTGAAAAATCAGGGTCGCACAGGGTCGCTGTTGCAGGTAACCTTAAAGATTGTTTTAAAAGAATCTTCACAAACCAAAACTCGACCGTTTGTATTTGTACAACTAAAATTCACATGAGACAAAACATGTATGTTGTGTCGCCCAAAACCTAACAATATCAAATATTAATTTTCTTTTAGTTTCTTTTAACAGAAACGGGTCTCACCAGCAATAAGGATAACGCATACACCAAACACCGATAGAAAACCACAAAAACAAAAAACAAAATGACAACACGATCGCTGGGTATATAAAAGAAACAAAACACGACCACTAGGTGCCCTGGGCTAAAAAAAGCAGAAAACCAAACCATAACTATAAACACATAAAACTAACACACAAAAAATTCTTAGAAAAGATTTACGAAACGAACCCGCCCATTGGGCGGGTTACGCCGCTAGTGTATATATATATATATATATATATATATATATATATATATATATATATATATATATATATATATATATATATATATATATATATATATATATATATATATATATATATATATATATATATATATATATATATATATGTATTATATATATATATATATATATATATATATATATATATATATATATATATATATATATATATATATATATATATATATATGTATATATATATATATATATATATATATATATATGTATATATATATATATATGTATATATATATATATATATATATATATATATATATATATATATATATATATATATATATATATATATATATATATATATATATATATATATATATAGAGAGAGAGAGAGAGAAAGAGAGAGAGAGAATTTAGATAAAATGGTTTAGGTGCTTAAAGTTGTTAAAATGAGAAGTAATAGAAAATGGGTATATACCACATTTATTGATTAGTTTTGGTTCGTTTATGAAGTTTTAGTTCGTGTACGAGTGTTTTGGAAGTTTTAGTTCGTGTACGAGTAGCTAGTTCACAATTTTTAATATTACTAGTTTTTCGTGTATCAGTTGTGTATCATAGTTTATCAATTATTTTGTTATATCAAATACAACATGTGATAATGCATCACTAAATTTACGAATAAATAGTTATTTATGCTAATAATATTTTTCGAAGTATAACTATGTATCATATGTATCCGCTATAAATTTTTACGTCTCAAATTTTTTAGTGATTTTATATCAATGTTTATGTATAAGATTTATTGTTTTGTGTTTAATATTAAATAAATCACATGTTAATTGATAAAGGTGATTGTTAAGATGACTTTTTATTTTAACAACTTTAAGCTATTACACTACAATAATCTAACTATATATATATATATATATATATATATATATATATATATATATATATATATATATATATATATATATATATATATATATTATATATATATATATATATATATATATATATATATATATATATATATATATATATATATATATATATATATATATATATATATATATATATATATATATATATATATATATATATATATATATAATATATATATAGGGGGACTTTATTTACAGAACCCATCTTAGTGACAGAACTTGCAGAACTCTTGTTTTTGAAGGAAAACATGTATGTTTGAAGACTTACATGTATGTTTATGAAAGCGAACATGTATGTTTTTATATCGGTGCACATACATGCATGCGCGCTTTCAAAAATGTATGTTTTTGAATGCGTGCACATACATGCATGCACGCCCTCAAACATGTATGTTTTTGGATATCTTTTTCTAATTTTATTTATTTTGACAAAAAGAACTTCAAATATGCTTCGTGAATACACATATATATATACATATATATATATATATATATATATATATATATATATATATATATATATATATATATATATATATATATATATATATATTATATATATATATATATATATATATATATTATATATATATATATATATATATATATATCTATAATATATATATGAGGCTAAGTTTGACATAGGAAAATAAAATGCGCCATGTCATATCTTATGTGGCATTATTTCATTGGTTACATATTTTTTACCTAATATATATCTCCCCCATATATATATATTATTCTCAAAATAAATTAGTATATATCTAAAAATATACGGTATTATACGAAAAGATAGAGTACACAATCCCCTAAAATATATTCGACTTTTATTTTCTCACCAAAACTCTAAAATAAAATATCGTCTTTATATCATATTATCATTCATTAATAAACTAACGACCACCTAATAAACTAACGACCATAAAAACCTTAGTATCATTCGTTATTTTCTCAAAACCCTAAATCATTCGGTGCAAAAATCTTATTTCCCTGATATTCATCATCCTACATGCATCATAAACCCTAATTAAAAAGAACGCATCATATCCTTCTTCTTTTCTATAGGTAACCCTAAATTAATTCAACTTAAATTAGATTCTAATTCAACTATCTTTTGTTCTATACTTCTGATATGATTATATTTATGCAGTGGGGAGCTTGGAGATCTTGTGAAGGTATACAATATCAAAACGAGTGAGTGTGTTTGTGTTTGATATTAGATCATTACACTGCTTTTTAGTATTGGATTATTAGGCCATATGTTGGATACTATATATTGCTTTCTTGATGATTACTCATGGCCTATTATCTACGATACTAAAAAAATGTATGCCTATCAGTTTATCCCTAAAATATTAAGTCGACTACTAACCCTAATATCCATCTTTTACAGGTCTATCACAGGAAAAAAAACTCACCACTGAATGCTTTCCATTAGCTCAACGGCATATCATTATAAACAACATATGCAAAATAATTCCTTAAGCTCAACTTGATAAGCCGAAAGGTTACAATCATCTCATCTGGTATGCCATTAAAAAAAATAACATATAAACTAAATGATAAAATTAGTAACATAGTTATACATAATAATTAACCAAAACTTCTATGTTTATTTATTTCAGTAACTAAATGACTATATGTTTATACTGAATGTGGTGGTTTTGGAGTTAAAAAGGGGCGAACAGGCGGTAGTTTCTCCTTGCAGCGAGGTATAGGCCATTCTGAGATTGGCTTCCAAGTCGACCTTAGTGAAGGTTCTTTAGGAATTTTTTTCCCAATTTTGTTCATCTTCTATGAAAATACGAATTAAAAAGCAGATTTTTTCCCCAAGATTTGTTCATCTTCTTTGTTTTGGAGATATATATTTTAAAACCCTATTAAATTGCGTTAATTTTACTGTATACATGTATTTTTTTTTGCAGGTTGTTATGTATGCGATGTACAGTTTATGTTTTTTTAGCCAAATGGTGGTTTCATTTGTTTTTTCTTAACCCTTTTTCTGATTGAGTTCTTCACTTACTCTATAGGGTGTTCAATCTGTAAGTTCCCTTTTGCCCATTGATATTAACTTTGGTGTTTGGGTGATGCATGTATGTAGGATCAGGAACCCAACTCCCTACAATATCGTTTTTAAAAGGTATGTTATATCCATGTATTCATGATCAATAACCTAACTACTGAAGAAGATATGAGTAAATACGTGTACGTGTGTTACCTTCTTAGATCTTATATCGAGGATAACCAAAAGGTATATTTTTTATATATCTATCTTTCTTCGTTCATTCTGCATTTGTAGCGAATCTGAGATTTACTTTGATTATTTATTAATAGATAATCAAGAAACTCATCGCCCTGTGGGTTATCATACAATAGCAATTCAGTGAATACGCACAACATATCCTGTTTAGTGACTGCAACAGCTCAATACCTATAGAAGACAATGAAGTGCTTTTTGAAAATGAGCAAATGCATGCCCGCGATCTAAAAAAATTCTCATATACTGAACTGGAATGTGCTACGAGTAAGTTTAAGTTAATTGTTGGGTCGCTTAGCGTTTTGAAAGGTTCGGTCCGCGAGAGGAATGCACCCATTAATAAGCTACAATTGAATGGTAATTTTTTGTTAAATAAAGGGTTAACACCGATATAGTTTTTAGATTACTGTTAGATTCTTCATCCTTTGTACTTTTATCTGATATAGTTTTTTGTTACAACAGGACAGTCAATAGATATTGTTTGAAAATTTATTTTTGTTCGAGCAACATCATACACTGGTCAAGAAGCCGAGGAGGAGTTTTGATTGTATATATGTCCTTACTTTTGTTTTTATACAGCTTTTTTAAACTTGTGAAACAGTTTACTGAAGTTCGTGATAAGCTTAGCTATCTATGCGATCGATGAAGTGGAGTTATCATGTAACTGACTATCTCGGAAGGTAAGTATTCCTTCATTATTAACAACTTTGCAATTTTATGAAGTCAAAGGTCACTATGAACTTGAGGTGCTTATAATACTGTTTTATCTCAGGGCTTTAATATTCAGGGTGTAGTACATTTATATACTTATAGATATAAGTGGAGAAGACATAGTAGAACGTGTAATATAACTTATAAGCCTATGGCATATTTAAGTTCATAAGCTTATGGCATATTTAGGTCTAATAGTGCAAAGCTCAGGAACAAGCTTAGATGCACACCCGTTCATATGAAAATTATTAATTTGCAGGTATTATAACTTATACCGTGAATACAAAAAACACATGTAAACTGCATCATTAGTATAACATTCTCCTTGCAGTGCAGAATCTTTTGATTAAATCAACTTTAGATACGATATTTAAGATAGGATTTGAGTTTGATCTTCATAAATTGTATGTGGATATGTTGATCTGTTTTGAATGCTAAAAAGGTACTTCAACGTTGGAACAGAAGCTTATCTAAAGAAAAACATCAACATGATCAATAGCTTTGTGTTTGAATTGATAGAACACAAAAAGGGAGCAGATGAAAAACGGGATAATTAACATGAGTATCATAAAAGATATTAATCAAGTACCCCCACTTTTGGTTACATTTATATTCTTTCAAATGTTTCCTTTATTTCAGAAAACTTGAGTGAAAAATACTTAAGAGACATATCACTTAGTTTCATAATTGCTGGGAAGGACACATCAGC